>OX104065.1:104614751-104659590 GCA_944474145.2 Dicrocoelium dendriticum
AATCTACCAAGCTTTGTCTTCTGCTCACTAGGCCTAACCCACATCAATTTTACCGCAGAGGCTGTATTGCAAAAGCTGACCTCTCTACGCAAACACAGCTCGCCGGGTGCCGATGCCATTCGTCCTGAGGCATTGTGAGTAGCAGCAAACCAACTGGCAGGATATTTAGCTCAGTTTTTCCAGCACTGGTTAGACCAGAACCAAGTTCCCGCCATGTGGAAGCTTGGAATAATAACCCCGATTCACAAAGGTGGAAGCAGATCTGACCCCTCCAACTACCGCCCAGTAACCCTTCTTCCTATACTCTCCAAGGTCATGGAATCCATAGTTGCCGATGCACTGGTGTGCTATCTGGAAAACTGCAACATCATCACTCCTGAACAGCATGGTTTCCGTCGACAGCGGTCATGTACAACTAATTTACTCATTGCACGCAGTAGTTGGACCGAGGCACCCGACGCTGGAGAAGGTGTTGATGTGATATACCTGGATTTTTCCAAGGCTTTCGATCGTCTAGACCATCGGATACTACTATCCAAGCTGCGGGATCGGAGACCCTCTTTTAAGCTGGATCGGTAACTTTCTATTTCAAATGCAATTAGTGGTCAGAGTTCGGAGCTCTTTATCGGACCCCATACAAGTTGAGTGGGGTGTGCCGCAAGGCTCGGTTCTAGGTCCACGTTTGATTTTGATGTTTATTAATGACTTTGCACAGGGAATCGCTTCAAACTTACTAATGTTTGCGGACGATATCAAGCTCTGGCGCAGGATCCAGGCGAACGCCGACCAACATGTGCTCCAAAGTGACTTAGATACAGTGTATCAATGGTCGATCCAAAACCTATTGCATTTCAACGTCAGTAAATGCAAGGTGCTTTCCATCCGACATCAGGGCAGCTACTCATACCGACTCGGAACGGATGTACTGCAACAATCAACTCTCGAACGTGACTTGGCTGTCCTGGTTCAAGATGACTTGGGTTGCTCCAGGCAATCCGAAAAGGCCTCCAAGACCGGGAACCAACACGTTGGGCTGTTGTGGCGGGCGTTTGGACGAATAAACAGCTCCATATTTCGACAAATGCTCAGTGCGCATGTTCGCCCCCTTGTCGAATACGCAATTCAAGCCTGGCATCCATGGCTGAAACACGACCTTAATGCACTGGAGCAGCCTCAACGCCGGGCATCTAAGAACGTAACTGGAATGCGCAATCTGTCCTACCAGGAGAGGCTGCAACGACTAGGATTGTTCAGTGGAAGCTATCGCAGGCTACGAGGCGACCTGATTATGACATACTTGATTCTGCGAGACCCACATCATGTGTGCCGCCCTTTACTGCAACTCAGCAGCAATACAAACCTGAGGGGCCACTCATTAAAACTCGCAGAACAATTTAGTCGTCTGGAGTGCCGCAGAAATTTCTTTTCCATCCGTGTCTGTCACCCGTGGAATGCGCTCCCAGAATCGGTCGTTTCTGCACCGACACTAACAATATTTAAAAGACGGTTGGACGATGCACTCATCCACTTACACTTTGTTACTTAACACTATGTCTCCATCCTACACCTGGAGTTTACCCTGGAATTATTTGTTGTTATCTGTGAGTGTTGTGAATCTAAGTGGATCGCAGGACTGCAGCGAAGCAAACGATATGTCCTTATTTTCGTATTTAAAGTGTTAACTATTTTACTATCCTTTTCATCATAATTATTATGTTGATATCCCCACCAACTATCCAACGGGGCTTGTAAAGCAACGCTTCTTAACCCGTATAAATTCATTGTTCATTGTTCATTGAATACGAACGAGGAGGCAACATGGGAACAGATATAGTTGTTGTACTCCGTGAGAAAAGTAAGAAGTTATAGGAATACTCACTTCTGTCCCGCATTCTCAGGTTTATGTAACATGCTAATCCGGTTTGGAGGGATAGTTATTATAATTCAAAGTTGCACAGTTTAGGCAAATTAGTACGGGGGGCAATGGCAAGATCCGATCTTTTCTTGAAAATATCAAAGATGGGGGAGGATACAACGAAGTTTGGGAGAGAGTTCCAGGTTTGGCAAACGCGAAAAGAAAAATAATTCCGTCGGCATTTCAGGCAGCTAAACTGTGCACACAATTTCAGAGAGTTACCTCTGAGATTGGTGTAATGGCTGAGTTTCAGCAAGTGACGGCATACGTGATTAGGCTCGCTCAATATTTGGTAGGCTAACATGAGACCGCCGCGCAGCCTTCGGTAGCGACCACTGTAAACTCCCGGTGACTTCAGCTTTTGATGTTAGGGCAGATTTCGTAGGCCCTTGGAGCTCTTTTTGGCCCTGCGTTGGGGTTTCTCTAGTACTTCTAAGTCGCGTTTCAACCATGGTTGCCAAGCTTAGGTGGCGTATTCAGCTTGAGGGCAAAGGTAAGAATCGTGTATTATGGGGAAGATGGATGGGTCATGTCTTCCGAATGCTCTCCGCAGCAAGCCGACTTGCTGGTTTGCTTTCTTCACAGCTACCTCTGGCGGCTTTGAACACTTAAGGTCACTGAACGAGCACATTAAGGTCGCGTTCTTGGGAAGTTGTTTGCAATGCATGTGACCCAAGCCTATACACGTAGTCATATATATGGCACAATTGAACAGCGTGACATTTTTCCACATTGAGCGTTCGGATTTGCAAAACTGACCAGTTTGAAATCGTGTTGAGGTCACGCTGGATCTTTTCGTGGTCCATCGGTTCTTTGATCGGATGCCATAACTTGATATCATCCACGAAGAGTAGGAAATCGGAAGTAAGTTCCCTCGCTAGATCGTTTTGAAAATCAACTATAGACGGGACCAGAGCACCGAGTCTTGCGGTGCGCTGCGCTCCACGTCAATTGCCTCGGACAGGGATTCTCGCACTCTCACTTCCAACCGAGGTTCGTGCAGGAAATTTCTTATCTAACGCAGCAGTGGGTCACCAACGCCATAGAGCTGAAGTTTATGGAGGAGAATTCAATGGTTTAAGCGATCAAACGCTATTGAGAGGTCCAAGTAAATGACATCAACTGCTTTAGTCCAGTTATTGAGTGTAATTAACAAGTTCATAGTGCACGAGCGCTTTTGGCGGAAGTCATGTTGCTCTGGTGCTATCATCTTATGATTTTCCAGATACTGCATGAGTGCATCAACGATAATAGACGTCGGATTATTTTCCTCTATTCTCTCTCCATCTTCTCGCGGCGTTGCCACTGAACGCTCATTCGAACCGGATTTACCAACCCTATACAGCGATCCATCATACAGCGAAATATCTTCCAAGATTAGAATCTGTGTCATCAATTACCGTTTTCACTGATATCCGTGATTAAGCGCAGGCAACTAGCTCAAGCACATTGAGCCGATTGCCTCTGTGTGACACCATTCGATACGGAATTCGCGAGGCAACCAACAAAGTCTAAGCTTACTCCGATCCGGCTTTTCTCAACACAGCTGTCAAAGAATCTGTGATCTGTCAACCTGTGTTCAGCGCTCTGTTCAGGTTCCAGTCACGCCATTTCTTGTGACCATGTCAGCCAGTGCGGCTGCATAACCCATCACACGGACCGCGCGACCACGCCGACCGCTCATTTGAGCTTGCAACCACTACGCTCGCCTAAACGATGTGCGCCGCTCTCAAAGCTGTAAAAGTACAGAACGTTAACCAACCCACTGGGTCAGGTAACGACACCACGTTGAATAGCAGAAAGGCGAATCCGAAAAGGCTCCAAACGAAAGGCATTTGCAGGTTAGGAGAATGTCATCGAGTAGTTAAAATCGGTCTGGTTTGCTCGCATTGTTTGGAGTGGTATCATCCGAAGTTTACAAGTGTGTCCAAACAACAGGTACGAGAGGGAAAGCGCTCCCAAGATGCGCTTTGGTTCTGTACTGCGTGCTCCGCCATCCCACCCGTTAAGCGCTTGCTTAGCCTAGCTGAGAAATGCGACCGTTTAACCGCAGAAGTCGAGAAGAGGATAAACGATAAGATTACTTTAATAGAACCGAGTAGGCACCACTGAGGCGTAGCGGCTGCTAAGCAACGGACTGCTGCACAATGCGCTTCCCCTGAACCTCAATCAGCCACGTCCCCATCTCCTCTGTCTTCTCCAACTTTGGTAGAACTCCAGGCGAAAACTGACCGTACCTACGAGAGTCAAACAGTACCCATGGCAACGAAAATGTGGCACTACTCGAAACGTCTCGTTAAGCAAATTCCACAAGATCTGACATCTAGCAGTAACAAAGATGAAGCAGCCGAACACCAACCCTCGGTACCTGTAGCTCAAATGTCTCTTGTCGAGACAAATCCCCCGGAACGTCAGTTACATATGCAGAGATTGCTGCAAAGGTCCGCCGGGAGATCGCCGTTGCGTCCTCTTCCGTTGTAAACACCGCTAATAAGAATGGAGCGACAAACAGTAAACAATCAACTCTCTTCAGCAGGTCAGGACAAACGAATACCATATCTTGTAAAGTAACGAAAACGGACTGTGGTAGGCTTAAATGTCCCTAGATCTACCGCCATCACATTTCAGGATGAGTTATCGGACAATAAAGACCAATGGAACTCATGTTGTGTGCTGATGCGTGTAAAACCAAACACGTAAACTTATGTCGAACTACTCATCATCCGAACTCGTCACAATATAGGAAACCCAGACTTACTCGAGTAACACTAGAATCCTCCACCGACGTAGAAATCGTTTTGCTCTCCGCAAGCGCGCTAAAACGCCAATTCTGTGGGATACGCATTTATTCTGATGTCCCTTGGTGCGCGCGACAACCAAAAAGAAACCCCGAAGGTCACAGCAAGCCAGACCGCCTAAACGCAGTCTTCATACATGGCGTGCCAGAACATCATTCTAAGGATGTTCAAGAGACAGGAAAGTAGGATTTGGTGCAGTGGCGGTTTATTCGTGAAAAACTTTCTTTGGACCATATTGTGGCGTTATGGTTTACCAGGATACCTCTCTCACAAAAGTACGGATGATGAGGCTCTAGATTCCTAAAGGTTGTGGTTCACTCAGGGCTACAAGCAACGGATGTTTTGATCGATGGCGGAGAAAGCGCAAACACCTTCGTTCTGAACTTCAGTTAAAGGGCGCAGAAGCTTTGCACTGTTCAAATATTAGAGCACTTGAAGCAACAACCATACGGATGAATGTACAGAAGCGTGAATTGACTGCTGCTTTAATTGACTCTGACATAGGTCTAAACGAGCTATCAGTATCCCATCGAAAAACGAGTAGCTGCCGACATCCCCTTGGTCAGCATTCTCCCACACGTGACCTCTTCACCCTTCTGTGGGCACCTAGAGAGCAAGAAACTGGAATGCTTGTATACGAATGCTAAGGGTCCTTCTAACAAACTGGATGAACTGAAAGATCGCCAAGCTTCCGGGTCATATGATGTCATTGGTATCAACGAGACATGGTTGCACACGGGAATGACGGACGCTGAAGTTTCGCTACCCGTCATGTCGCTGATCCGGAACGATAGGCTCACGAAACAAAGAGGGTAATCCTGTATTACTGAAACGACTTACAGTGCGAAGCATTGGAGGATTCAGACTCTCAGTTCCCTGAGTCTCTGGTGCCACTTGCAGTTAAAATGCAGGGATGCTTGCCTTATTGTCTTGATGTACCGTGTCCCTAACTCTACACCCGAAACCGACTACCACCTAGCGGCTGCGTAAAGATGCAGTTTACAACAAAATACGCTCACATTCTTATCATGGGTGATTTCAATGTACATTGTTTAGAAACTTGCGCCACGATCGGAGAACAATTCAAAGTCGTTCAACCAGATCTAGTAACTACTATGCCTCTTTACATTCACATCACCGTGCCCACTCCGTTCAGAACTGGTTACAGGCCACCTGTGCTGGATCTTGTGCTTACCAACGAGGAGCATATGATTGATGTGTTGGTTTTAGACTGCCCGTTGGGTCGCAGTGATCACGCAGTCATCAGTTTCAACTTCGTCTGCTATGCAAATGTCTGAATGACAACCATGAGACTGTGCGAACCATCACTAGCTACCATCGATTAGCATGGCTTGTCAGCGCCACAACTTGTTCTTTCCTTTAAGAAGAACCACCAGAAGTCGCCTGGCTTGAGTTCGTCAAAAATGCAGTCAGCTGATTGCAGAGGCTTCAGAGATAAGAGTTTGCATTAGGTGTAAATCAGTTTGTTTCCGTAGGAGCAGAACTCGAAAATGGATGACAGTATGCAACTCAGCATGTCGAGTGTACAGAGAAACTCCAGCACCAGAAAATTGGGACAACTACGTAGCCCAACGTAACCACTGCACTAAACTGTTAAGAGAAGACAAAGCCGCCTATCAGCAGAACATGGCAAAAACCTTCACTGCTAACCAAAACTGCTGTACAAGCACGTGAGGCAAGGGTTTCCTCTACTCAGGATGGCTGACGGCCCAAAAAGAACGGCTATGGAAGCAGCAAAACGCGCTGCGGATGCAAAATGCCCCCACGTTTCAAAGAGTCTTGCCACCAAGCAATCTACCAAGCTTTGTCTTCTGCTCGTCAGGACTAACCCACATCACTTTTACCGCAGAGGCTGTATTGCAAAAGTCGACGTCTCCACGCAAACGCAGCTCGCCGGGTGTCGACACCATTCGTCCAGAGGCATTGGGAGCAGCAGCAAGCCAACTGGCAGGACCATTAGCTCAGCTTTTCCAGCGCTGCTTAGACCAAAACCAAGTCCCCGCCATGTGGGAGCTTGGAATAATAACCCCGATTCACAGAAGTGGAAGCAGAACTGATCTCTCCAACTACTGCCCAGTGTCCCTTCTTCCTATACTCTCCAAGGTCATGAAATCCATAGTTGCCGATTCACTGGTGTGCTATCTGGAAAACAGGAACCTCATCACTCCTGAACAGCACGGTTTCCATCGACAGTGGTCATGTACAACGAATGTACTAATCGCACGCAGTAGTTGGACCGAGGCAGCTGACGCTAGAGAAGGTGTTGACGGGATTTATCTGGATTTTTCCAAAGCTTTTGATCGTCTAGACCATAGGATACTACTATCCGTAATCGGGATCGGAGACCCTATTTTAAGCTGGATCGCCAACTTTCTACTTCAACGACAATGAGTGGTTAGAGTTAGGAGCTCTTTATCGGACCCCATACAAGTTGAGTGGGGTGTGCCGCAAGGCTCAGTTCTAGGTCCACGTTTGATTTTGATGTTTATTAATGACTTTGCACAGGGAATCGCTTCAAACTTACTAATGTTTGCGGACGATATCAAGCTCTGGCGCAGGATCCTAGCGAACGCCGACCAACATGTGCTCCAAAGTGACTTAGATACAGTGTATCAATGGTCGACCCAAAACTCATTGCACTTCAATGTCAGTAAATGCAAGGTGCTTTCCATTCGACATCAGAGCAGCTACTCATACCGACTCGGAACGAATATACTACAACAATCAATTCTCGAACGTGACCTGGGTGTCCTGGTTCAAGATGACTTGGGTTGCTCCAGGCAATCCGAAAAGGCCTCGAAGACTGGGAACCAACACGTGGGGCTGTTGATGCGGGCGTTTGGACGAATAAACAGCTCCATATTTCGACAAATGCTCTGTGCGCATGTTCGCCCCCATGTCGAATACGCAATTCAAGCCTGGCATCCATGGCTGAAACACGACCTTAATGCACTGGAGCAGCCTCAACGCCGGGCATCTAAGAACTTAATAGGAATGCACAATCTTTCATACCAGGAGAGGCTGCAACGACTGGGATTGTTCAGTGGAAGCTATCGCAGACTACGAGGCGACCTGCTAATGGCATACTTTATTCTGAGAGAGCCACATCATGTGTGCCGCCCTTTACGACAACGCAGCAGCAATACAAACCTGAGGAGCCACTCATTAAAACTTGCAGAACAATACAGTCGTCTGGACTGTCGCAGAAGTTTCTTTTCCATCCTTGTCTGTCACCCGTGGATCTTCTCCCAGGATCGGTCGTTTCTGCACCGAGACTAACAATATTTAAAAGACGGTTGTACGATGCACTCATCCTCTTACACTTTGTGACTTAACCCTGTGTCTGTATCCTACACGTGAAGTTTACCATGGAATTATTTGGTGTTAGCTGTGGGTGCTGTGAATCTAAGAGGATCGCAGGGCTGCGGCCGAGCAAATGAAAAGTCCTTATTTTCATATTTAAAGTGTTAGGTATTTTACGATCCTTATCATCATTATTGTTATGTCGATATCCCCACCAACTATCCAGCGGGACTTTTAAAGCAACGCTTTTTAACCCGTATGAATTCATTGTTCCTTGAATACTTTGATAAATAACATCAGTGCAACATTAAGAAGTCGAGCGTAAACGTTCAGAAAAACGCTGGGTTGCAGTGGTCGTTGATATAAGGCGTGAGAAAAGTAAAATCCGGCCGCTCACTTGGGTCCATTTTAAACATACATCCTGTAGAAAAGTATGCTTGCCGTAATCCACAATAAAGGAGTTTAGGTAACAAAGTTCTTGGAGCTAATAGCAACATCTAATCGTTTTTTGCAAATGTCCAAGTTAGGGGAATACACAACTGAGTCTGGAAGTGCGTCCCAGGGCTGTCAAACGGGAATGGAAATTTAATTACGTCGACACTCTAGACGGCTATATTGTTCCTTTAATTTTATCTAGTTACCCCTGAGCTGCGTGTCGTGGTTAAGTTTCGGCAACTGGCGGCATACATGGTCACTCAATATCGGATACACTAATATGAGATAGCGTCCGCTGAAAATTCCCAGCGACTTCATCCTTCGGTGGTAAGAGTGATATCGCAGGCCCTTTAGGTTCTTTGTTGCTCTTCGTTGTGGTGCCTCTAACCCCTCTAGGTCGCGCTTTAACCAAGGTTGCCAAGCTTGGATAGCGTATTCAACATGCGAGCGCACGTAGGAATTGTGCATCAATGGGAAGATTGATGGGTCGAATCTCCCGAATGTCCTTCGCAGCATGCCGACATGCTGGTTGCCTCTTTTTGCAGCTACCTCAGCCTGTTTTGGACAGTTAAGGTCGCTCTGTACGAGAACACCAAGGTCACGTTCCTGTGAGCTGGTGTGCAATCCGTTTGTCCCAGGCTAATATATGTAGTTGTCTATGGCGTAATTGCACCACGCGACATTTGTCTACGTTGAACGGTAGAGCGTTTTGAACTGACCAGTTCGACACCGTGTTAAGGTCGCACTGGAGCTGTTCGTGGTCTTCCGGTCCTCTGATCTTTCGCCATATCCTGATATCATCTGCGGACAATAGGAAATCGGAAGCAATTGTTCTCGCCAAATCGTTAATGAACACCAAGAATAGACGAGGTCCAAGCACGTAGCATTGTGGTACACCACACACCACATCGATGGCATCGGACAATGATTCTCGGACTCACCTCTAGCCGTCGTTCGTGTAGAAAATTGCTAATCCAACTCAGGATTGGGTCGCCAATGTTGTGGTTCCAAAGATTCTAAAGTAGAATTCGATGGACTAAGTGATCAAACGCTTTTGAGAAGTCCAGGTAGATGACATTGGTTCGCGCTTCATCATCAACAGCTTCAGTCCTGCTATTACGTACAATTAATAAGTTGGTATTACATGAAAGCTTCTGACAAAAGCCATGTTGCTCTGTTGCTAGTAACTTGTGGCTTTCCAGATACTGCATCAGCGCATCTGCGACGATTGATTCCATCATGTCGGATAGTACAGGAATTATTGTTATTGGACGGTTGTTGGTAGGGTCAGTGCGGCTACCTCCATTATGAATAGGAGTGATGACCCCTCGCTTCCATACTGGTGCAATACAGTTCTCTTCTAGGCATCGTTGATAGAAAATAGGCAGTGGTTCTGCCAGATCACTAGCTGTCACCTGCAGAGCCTTTGGTCGGATGTTATTGACTCCAGGAGAACTGTGTATACGCAAGGATAACAACTTCTTCAACACAGCTTCCGCAGTGAAGGGGAGGTTGTCTAAACCCGACGGTGCCGTAATAGAAACGAGGAGAATATTTGAGCTCGTTACCTGCTGTAAAGTTTAAGAGTAATGAAGCCGTTGGAGATCGGCCGCTTCCATTGCTGATCGCTTGCATCCATCAGCCGTGACTAGTGCTGGAATCCCCCGCTTCACCTTTCGAAGGCCTTTAACGTGCCTGTACAGAACTTCGCGCTTCGCGCAGAATCGCTACATTAACTCCTGCCGATGCGTGACCTTGCAAGCTGATGTTCAGCGCATTTATTTCACCGAAGGAATCCGCAAGATATGCTAGTTTGAATATAAATACGTTGTCTGTTATCATAACGTACAACCCCTTCGCTTTACCCTTACGCAGCTCCTTCTTTTCAAGAAACATTGCAATTTATTCGAGAAGCTCGAATATTCGGTGCAACACCTTATCTCATGATAACCAACGCAATTCTGTGTGCAAAAGCAGCACGTTGAATTTGCCCCTAATTTTATTGCACAACTGAAAGCCGTAGTATTTTTCGTACCTCCGCGTATGACATGTACTACTTTCACTACCTTGGTTTACTCGTCCAGCAAAGCATGTGGAAGCGTTTTCACTGGTAAATCATAAAGGTGTGGGATGCAGAGGATAAAAGTGCCGTGCGGAGCACATCTTTTTACTGATGTTTGGAATCCCGAACGGACGCCCAACTGGGATGGAAGTCCTTCTGTATAGACACCCACCAACTTCGACCACCGTAAATCCTTTTCTTCGACGAGATCCTCCACTGTTCAAAAGACATCTTCGCCACCTGTAGTTGTGCTCAATGATCCTTATCCCAAGTACTTTATTTGAAGTCTTCACTTTTTATGTATCTAACACAGACAAGTAGTTGGAACAAAATGCGACGTCGGTTGAGTCATCTAACTGTTGAGTAGTAGTGAAAATGTTTGTATAATCCTGCTAATTCATCATCTTTACTCCCAAGCTGCAGGCTTAGGCTAGTCTGGAAAAGCACCAGACACCGGCGTTTCGATATTCTGGGTCTTGTCAGTGGTGCGCCTCCCAGCGGACCCCTGCCGGGTTCAGCCCCCTTGACTTCAGGATGCCAGCAGCTAGTGCCAATTCGCCATGGATGACATCTAACTGTGTTGCGAAGAAAGTACCACCTTATTTCGTTGAGCACCGTGTTCAAAATATTCTTGCTCATTTCCTCGACGCCCTTTGTGATGGTGTTTTTAGAAACAGATATCATACTTACATTTTCCGCTTGTTGCTCTCCAAGAACGAGCCTTACGTCATTCATTATGCAATGTTTGATGAGATCCTCTCCTCTAGTATACGGTTTCTTGTTCGTTGGGGTTCGACTAGCGATGTGGCACGAAGCTACAAAACCAGCTTCAGTTGACTAAAATAAGAAGCCAGAGGTATCCAGGTGCGGCCACTTTAGCGCAACATATTTCCGTTTGCAGGATGTGATACAATTTGCTAATAACTGAGAATGATTTCGTTCGAAGTGTTCTTTCAATATGCTGGGTTTCATGTTCTCCCCCATGAACACTTTGCTGCACGAAGCACATTAAGTTTTCCAACATACTTATCGGCAAAATTTGTGAAGCCCCGATACAAAAAAGCTTCCCAGTAGGACCGTATTTTTCCGGAGGACATGGTTCCTGCAAAACATTAGGCAGCTAGGTGTTACATATATATATATATATATATATATATATATATATATATATAAACATGACGCTATCAGTATTATAATGTAGTAGACGCCGAAGCGAACGTGTGGGATAACAAGCAATAAAGAACCAATAACCAGGAGACGTTTTATTCCACGGTGATTGGGAAGAAGAAGAAGAAAGTCACGAGTTCCGACCGGATCAGGGCCCGAACTCGGTTACTGCGTCGTGTTATCGAACGCTAGAACTAGCTTCCAGCAAGTGTACTCAGTGAACCTACGGTTAACGTTTTCCAGCGTCAGTTAGACGCTCTTGGGTGGCAACAAGAAACCTTTCTCTTCTCCTGACCAAATCCATCTTCCAGCTTTGAGTGCATATTCTGCCAATCTCCTCACTCTTTGGTCTTATCCATTAATTAAATTACATTCATTCCTCTTTAGCTTCCATTTGTTTTCTACGTCTTCTTTACTTCATGTGATCTACACAGCGAAAACTGCTAGAGCGGGGCCCTATTCGCACGGGGGACCAAAAGTGTCCGCTGGAGTGACGTTTGGACACCCGCAGCCGCCCCAATTGCACTTATGGAAGGTTTTTGATCACTCAAAAAGTTCCTGCGCAGCTTTAATGAAGCCCCGCAGTGTTTTCCACTATTCGCGACTACTCCCAGCACTAAATTCCCGGTATATGTGTCTATCTTGAATTCCGTGTAAAGCCATTTTAAAAGATAATTACGCCATCATATGAACAAAGTGTATTGTAAAGTGAATAGAAATATCTAATGAAATCCCGATGCGTCGCGTGAAGACAATATGTGTGCCTGACGTAGATTCAGTAGTTTTGCCTTTCAGTTTTAGAGCACTGGGACTGAAAGTCAACAGAGAGCAGGTCATTAAGCCACTTGTGAAAGCCAAGGTGCACCGATAGAAAGGTACAATTTTGTGGACTGGGCTCACGAAAAGTGTATGATACTTCTGCAAATGCTAATAAGGCAACAAAAACGGTGAGCATCTGCGTACGGTGACGTGCACATCATTATCGTTACATCTGAACACATTGGCATGCTTATTTAGATGATCCGAATGCGTAGCGTCTATGTGCAAAACGCTGGACGCGAATAGCCGAAGTAGTGGAACCCTGACAAAGTGACGTAATTAGGCCCCGTAATTGGAAACGGAATGCAACTAACTTGCCTGTGCAGAATAAGTCACATACCCAACGCAATCTGATTCCATAAGTAGAGAACATGAAATTACGCTTTTTTCAAAATGTTAGACGCAACAGAATGGAGTACGGTTATTCATTATTTCGAATGGCAATGGTCAGGCACATTATATGACGCAGTGTATATTCATCGTTGCCTACTCAATGTACCCTGTGGGGATACGATGATAAACGTCCTTCTGCGTGGGAGTCAAGTCACCTTGGGTACATTCGTGAACCCTCTGAAACCACCGACAGTGACGACGTTTCATTTCCACTTCTGTGCAGTTATATTTCCTCATCCGTTTTAGTAAATCTAGAACATGGAGATCACGTGATATATTTGGGACTGACCGATGATTGCCCGCGTCAAGCTCGTCTCGCAAAAGCGGTGTTTTGGACGAAGGTCGCTCTAGTTCAATTGGTTAGCCAGCTCATCAGTGCAGGCAGCCTATATGAGGTTGTGCACTGCTGTCGAAACGGCATTCCTGCCGATCATGGTGAAGTGGTTAATCTAAAGTAAAGTATACATAAGCGGCGTCATACCAGTTGGGCCATGGCAGTGCGGCTATCTAGCCGTTGATCTAGTGATTGCAACTCCTCCATCATCTTCAATGAAAACGGTACAGGGCATGTACTGATCTTGGCTTCAGCTGACAACTGAAAGCGAATGGAGGCCATCTCTAACTTCAAGGCGTGAAGCTCCTGCCGGATTCTAGACTTGCTGCTGGCATATTTCGCACAATACTCCCGCATATACTGCTTAATTTCCAGTGCAACGCACGCAGTTCCGTTGTTACAGAGTGGTCGTGCTGCGGCAGGTCAATTTGAGCGCTGAAGCGAAAGCGTTAAGCAAGTGTCTAATCAGCTTACCTTGATGTGAGGGGGTTATAATTGAGAGAACCTTTTCAAAGGCAGCCAGAGGGGTCCGCTGAGGGACGTCATCCACCAAAGCCAGCTATGGAGGAGGCTGTAAATACTAGATGACCCTAACCCTTGGGTGTGGTGCAAGTTGGTGGAACTTCGTTTGCGGTTCGAAGTCCAGTCGCAGGACAGAAAGCCTGAAAATGGCATTGCAGCAGTTGTGCTTACAGGTGTCTCTTCCCGCCCCGCTCCGTAGACAGTGTGCCGTCAGTTGACGTATTATCGTTGTGATCCTTCAAGAAGCTTGCGATAGGTTTTGGCCTTTCTTACTCATCTGCAAGCATCATCATAGCAGATTACGACATACCAGTTAAGCGGATAGCTTTAACCGCAAAGCGTTTCGCTGCCGGAGATAGTGGTTTACCACGCAGAAGCAAACCATCGGTTTTCTTGGGATTAAATCCTAACCACAGGACTGTATTGATGTCCAACACTCACTTCCTGTGGGCAACAGCGACTGAGGTGTTCTCAAACTCGATGATATGGCACATCTAAAAATATTGACATGTGTAACCTCGCCATTGAATGGTAAATGTGAACAAATAAGCATTTCCACATTCAAACACTTCAACCAGTTATGTGGAAGCTGCATAAATCAGTCTTGCGGGGCAGCTTTATTTGGAAATCAATGAGTACAGTCCACAGATTGTTAATGCGAAAGCTCAAGACCAAGGACAAGTCATATGGGACCCCGCTGATCATAAAAACAGGACTGGAGTAGGTAATGCTCAATTTTACTTGAACGCTTCGACCATTCAGAAAGTCAACGACTCAGAAGAGGAGCTTTCCAGAAAAGCCAATTCCCACGAGTTTGAGCAACTTTGTCAAATGCTATGCTGAAGTCGACGAAAACAACACCTAGTCGATTACCAGCATCCTGCAATTTTGCCCGTTTTTCGCTGGCAACAAGCAAGTTAGAGACAAAGGAACGTGCTTTCCAAAAACCATGTTGAGCGCATGAGATGATATGCAGCTTCCCTAGGTAAAGATTTAGGGCTCTCTTAAAAATACTTGCCATGATTTTACAAATTATCGATGTCAAACGGACCGGCCGCTAGTTTGCAGGATCCTGACGATCTCCCTTGTATATGCATAACAGTGTCCACTAAAACTCATGTGGTCATCAGAGACCATATATGTATACAGTGACTTCAATTATTTAAGGAAATGGCACTACGGAACTTTCAAGGATTCATTGCGAAATATCAGTATATATTGTCATTCAGTTCTCTACCGGTACCGCAGAGTAATAAAGCGCGTCACTCTGCAATTCACCATCTGTGTATTGCGTGCACAATACACACTCAGATGCACGCCAAAGAATAGCCCTTAAGACTGAAATACGACATTATGACGTCAGCTAGTATGCAATGAAACTTATGTTAAGAGCCGCTGTTTTTCCCAAGTATGAGCAATCGGATGGAACATTTTTACCTTCCCGGTTTTCGGAAATAACAAACACTTGCAAGGGATGGAATCGTTGCAGATCCACTTTCTATTGGGATAAAATTAAGAAAAGCTGTACATCCGCGGCTAATTAGACGGGATAAATTTGTGAAAGAAGGCCTGCACTGTCGTCTAAATTTGCACGCACACCAGTTTATTACAAATGCTGACAATCACTGACGGTCTGTTGCCAACAATTACGACATTGTCAGGATGCGCATCTGTCACAACGAAACCTCTGGCGGGAATTTGATTCACCGATAAAGGGGGCCTGAAGCTGGAGTGCTGTATATGTCATCAAGGTATTCGTCCGACGGTAGTTGCGAATCTGCAGCCTTCTCAGCCAATCGTCGAAACCCCTGAGACACCGGCAAACTTGGACCACGAACAAGACGGCGCAACTTGCGAAGATGAGGGTCGGAAGGAAAAGCGGAATAGGAGTCCAATGGTCCGAATTCACGCACATCATTGTACAAATGCAGTAAGCAATGAATGTTAAACACTAACTCTTGGCGACCGTAGATGTCAGCAAACTCTTCAACCGTCTTACGAAGTATTGACTTTGTTAGAAGGAAATAATACTCGCACCACTTTTTTTAGCACATCACATACATCACCAAGGAGAAGTACAAGTAGCTGCCGTACATTGTAGGGTGCAATATATCATGCATCACAACAGGGTCAATGTACTGCAGGAATTGCCGATAATCTGTGGCTTTTCATGGATCTGCATCTACGAAATTGCGACACTTTCTGGAGAAATCTACCGTCAGTGACTTGCGTCATTTATCTATCCTTGTGATCACATCCGATATCTGGATAGCGGACAAGCGCACCTCGGTGGATGTGGGACCCTTGCGCCACAAATTATCAGACACCACATGAACTCAAGGCAAACCATGTGCATGTAATCCAGAGGAAAACAGGTTAGCATTTCAATGCGAACTGCCTCAAAAGGAAGCACCAACGTGATGTTCTTCTAGAAGACGCAGATGGAAATATTCATCATTCCTTGGCGTGGTACCTGTGTTCAGTGGGAAAGTCACGTGGCCATCTACATACACACCTATAGGAGGTTATTGAAATGTTAGTGAAATTGAATGCAAACTAGTAACGGTGCAATTCTCGCATGCATAGTAACTGGAAAGCTGCGTTACTTGTCGGATACATGCCCCAGCAGGAGTATCCGCAATCGCACACTTCAACGTAAGTGTGGAGATAGACGGATTCCTGAATGCATGTCATTTACCAGCTCAGCAATGGTTGGTCGTAGTAACTGCTGTACATCTGCAGGTTTCGACAAACCGAAATATACCATCCGACAATGAAAATGGAGGAAGGCGGATCCGTGAGTCTAGTCCATATAGGCCACAATTGTTTACGCGAACTGCGAAACAAAGTGAGTCCATCTACGTGCAGCTGCAGCTGCAAATTCGACATCACTGGTTTGCAACACGCGATGTATTCCTGTAATCAGTCCAGCCTGCATGTAATCGCCAACCTTAACAAAAGTAACCTAGCGTTCACGTGGTATACCAAGCAATGTGCGCGAATCGCACCGCAATTCAGGGTGCAACGCAAGAAAGCGCCGAAGCATCAGGTTTATCTTTCTAATTTGTAAATATCCATCAATCGCGATACCGCTGCAGATTACGGTAATGCTTGGCAACTGCGGCGTTGATATCACAGATGGTAAATTAGCGGGCCTTTTTTTAAGCGTGTTACGCGTTGGGAAAGTTCGCTTACCAATAATTGACTCCAAAGATTGCGCTTGTAAATCAGGTGGACCAGAACGAACAATGTCCACGGAATCCAGTATTGGCTGTGTGGAAGCAGGGTCAATTTTCTCAAGGATTCTGGAAAGCGGGGGTCACACGACCGATCTGGACCTAATTGGGGAAACATCTGAAAAGACTTTAACCAAAGGAACGTATATGCATGCGGAATGTAGCATTGTTCTGCATTACAGTACCTTAAGCATGTTCTATGATTCGATAGTTGTTAGACGGAGAGCCGCCAGTATAAAGTCCTCTAGGTCCGCCAGGCATAACTACTAACTCTCACCGCGATAGCAATGGTGAGGAGTCCGGCATATGATTTTCTGTTACAGTTTAACAAACCTTCAGTGGGGGGATAATCAAATTTGTAACATTAATTGAATGCCATTTTTTGTTACGAATATTATAGAAAAACCGACTGTACAGTTTCCTTGACATTTAGTCATTATTTAACGAGTGACCAAAAAGACTCCCAAATAGGACGCTCGACCGTCCACCTGTGAGGACAGGGGGGGAACGTTGGTAGTAATTGGTTGACCTCATAGTACCTTTTCATTTCCTGGCTCAACGATTCGCTCAAGAAGGAACACTCAAGGGCTTTTCTTATCTTTCCAGCCCCATCTGAATCTGAATAAGATGCTAGCAACAGAAGTAAAGGGAACGCAGTTCCTCATACAAGGGAACAACGGGGAACAGTAGTGCGCGGGAGAAGGCGAACACTCAGGTTACGATCCAGGTCACGTAAGGGGAAACCGAGGGGAGAAGGAGTGGGTCAAACAACACTAGCTGTCCTAGAGACCCTTGGCATTTTGTTGTTTTAAAGTGTAGAGTTCTGCTTTGTGCGTCCGCTGCTTTAAACAAGTAGAAGAAACAATGTGTTAGTGGGCAACCAAATGCCTAATGATACGCTACATTATTCTTCCTCGTCGTCAGGCGCTGTCCTCAGCGCCACGGCACACCCAACCGGTTTCAGTCTGTTGAAATTTACGACCGTAGATGAGCCAGGCAACTGAATTTATGATTCTATAAGTTATTTCCAACAATACGTCCTCCACCACATGTGGCCCCTCCCAACCGCAGCGGAACTTGGCCGGAATGCCCGCTAGTGTCAGCAAGGCCTTCAGCCAGACAGCATCACCGGGCTTAAACGGACTCCCAACGGCCTTTCGGTCAAAGTACACTTTTTGTTGGTGCTTCGATGTTTCTAAATGACACTGGGCCAGTTGATGTGTGTGGACTAGGCTAGACTGCATCCGAAGTATATGGTCAGCGCAATCAAGTTTTCATGATAAGAGATCGGCAAAAGAGTGTCTGAAGCTAGTAGTAGTTCGCGCCCCGTCATCGTGTGATATGGCGTCTAACCGGTGGCGGAATGAACGAAGACGCGATAAGCCAACATACATTTGGTGGGATTCGCATCCCATTCTCGGGGCGTCTCCTCATTCAAAGATGACTAGCAGCATCTTCAACGTACGGTTGGGACGCTTCATTAACCAGTTCCCTTCCGGGTGATATGAGTCATGCGAGCTTCCAAAATTCCGAATATATGACACATTTCCGTCACCAGTACGCTCCAAAAATTTGCTGCTCGATCCGATTGTAACTGTTAGTGTGCTCCTCACCTCGTTACCAAGTCGCTAAAGCAACCCTTCGCTATACTCCATGCGTTCACATTACTCAGAGGGAGGACTTCGCAACACTTTGTGAAGTAATCTGCCATTACCAAGACATGGCGATGTTCTCGTGTTATTTCTACTGTTCCGATGATGTGAATCCCCACCCTCTCATTACGAAACCAGCCGTTATCGGATGAAGCGAACCGCGACGGGTATTTGCAAGGTTCTTAATTCTCCCACAATCAGCACATGGCTGGCACTAAATGACGACATCAGCACGCAAATAAGACCACCAAAAACGACTTCCAATTTCAGTCTCTACTTCGTTTTGTCCTGCGTGCTCCAACTCCTCGCATATGCGTGGCATAACTTACTGAGTCGCGGCTGTTGGAACGATTATCCTACGTACATAACTGGGTCCGTTTTGAAAAACATATTACTCGTTAATGAGGCCATAGCGCCAAGAGGCATTTCGTTTCTCAACTGGCGCCAGCCAGTTGTTGTTGTGCTGGTCGGTCTCCGTTTTGGACGATGCGATTGTACAAGATGCTCAGCTCTGGGTTGCTCCAATGCATACGGATCTCGAATACATCGATAATGACGGCAGATACGCAAGCAGCTGTGTACGACGGACATGGCCCATGATTTCTGTTAGGTCTCCGTGATAAGGCGTCAGTGTTACCATGCTTTATACCCGCCTGATGCTGACACTCAAAGTCGTATTCTTGCAGCTGTTTTTACCACCGGCCATCTGACCTTCGGGGTCTCGGAAATCTTACAGTCAAACCAAAGATTGATGATGTGTGCGCACGATAAACTGATGGCCAAGAAGGTCATCGTGAAATTGCTCGATGAAAAAATTAAAAAAATATTTCCTTACCTGCTGCACAGTAATTGCGTTCCCGTTGTGAAAGACTTCGTCAAACATACGTGATCACTGGTTCCTTTACATTTAGTTTCCGCTGCGAAAGAACAGCTCCGATGTCTGTGACGCTGACATCTGTATTAAATAAAAATAAAAAAATAAAAAGTTTATTCTAGGCATTGCGACTCACGCCGTCAAAGTCATGATGCTGATTCTACAAACAGGTATGGTAGGTAATCGTATGAAAATGTAGCAGCTTAACCAGTAACATATGGATGTTGCGTTCATGATTCTCATTCACCGCAGTTTGGCTAAACGAACTTACACTTAAACTAGGTTTTTAAGTAGGATGAATTTTATTCCATATTCTTAGGTTTGTTCTACCTAATCGAATAGTCTTCGATTAACGTGCACATGACGCGTACGCTAACGGTAGTTATCCTCGATAACTTTGTTGCGTTTATAGCAATTTTTTGATTAACTTGTGAACAATCTGTAGTCAACGCGGTTTCACGGCTAACCAACTTAATTCCTATGCTAATTTAGCGTAGAGTTATGTCAGCATAGCCATATTCTTTAACAGAAATATTTTATATGATATTGTTATTTCAACTGATGGGTCGTTAGTTGACATCCGCGGAGTGGCTGCGCTTGATGTGCATGTTGACAAGGTGCCTACCTGTCTATTACCCACTACCTCGTCCATTCTGGCTCCAGGAGATTGTTCGTCATTTCTGCAGAGAACGGTGTGCACGGTCCTTATGGCTGTACCAGACTCAAAGTGTGATTCCATGTGCTCAGTGTGGAGCGGACTATGGTCCAGCCATCGCCACGTGTGCGCTTGATTTCCAAAATACAACCGTTTTGTGCTTGCGTGTGAAGGAATGTTGGCCGTCTCCGCTGATGAAACGTGGATCCCATCCACATGCCTCCTGATCTTATTCCTTCAGGTGTACACTGGATATCGGGTGTGTGATTGGAGCCGTAGACGGTGAAGAGTAAGCCAGCCATGGTGCAGGCCGCTTTAGGCGCAGGCGTCCTGGGGCTGGCCACAGTGACAGGTAAAACCGAAACCCGATACAGCCCACCATATGTTGAGGTGAGGGTGAAGCTGATTGGATAGACCTCATATGACTTTGCAGTTATTGCTGGTGTGTAACAACGCCGTGTCCCAGCTTTTGCCCTGGCTACTATTGATCTACATGCCATGATGTCTTGTGCGTTTGATGCGGCTTGTGCTTACAGTGTTCATGTGGAGCAACGTATTGATGGTGGATTGCTGAACATCCGTCGTTTCTGTGCGAGAACTTTAGTCTGTGTGACATCTATACGTAAGTTGTTGTTCACTGCCGATTACAAGTTGTTGGCACACAGCGTGGATGAGTTGCAGCACATGACTAGTGCTCCGTCTTCCATAGCGGCCAGATTCTGGCTTGCCAACAACACAAGCAAAACTGTCTGTCTCTTTCAGCCCTCACCGGAGGTGCAGTCAGCAACGTTGCCGCAAACCAGCATTGAT
Source organism: Dicrocoelium dendriticum (assembly GCA_944474145.2). Taxonomy (NCBI): domain Eukaryota; kingdom Metazoa; phylum Platyhelminthes; class Trematoda; order Plagiorchiida; family Dicrocoeliidae; genus Dicrocoelium; species Dicrocoelium dendriticum. The sequence continues at coordinate 104,635,748 of OX104065.1, forward strand.
GACGATGTGTTGGAAACCAACTCCCGCTTCCGCTACCTTGGAAGTGTAATCTCAACTGACCAGCAGATACACAGTGAGTTACGTATCCGCGTATAGTAGGCAGCACCAGCATTCAGGAATCTTGGGTACCGATTGTAGAACAGCCATTAGCTTACCGTTGGCACGAATCTGATGGTCTACAAATCCATGGTGCTGTCCGTTCTTCTATACGGCAGCGAAACATGGACCATGTTCCGGCGGGATGTGCGATATCTCGAGCGGTTTCTTCAGCAGTGACTGCGACGGATTCTACACATCGTTTTCTGCGACACAGTTGCAGACACAGAAGTGTTGCACCAAAGTGAAATCTATGCAGTGGGCTACATACGCTTACTGAGACACTTGAGACGGCTCGGTCCTGTGTGGCGAGTGGATTCGAAGTGGATACCGAAGCAGCTATTATAAGATCAGCTGATTGTAGGGAAGCGACATGCGAGTAAACCGAGGCTTCGTTACCAGGACATGGTCAAAGCCTATCACGCTGTAATCTTGGTTGCAGGTCACGATAATCGAAAACGGTTGCTCGACGTGCATGGCGCGATCTGATCACGAACGCCGTCGCCTAGGTGCAAGAAAAAGACCTCATGCATGCGGAGAAGAAGCGGCAAGTAGGGAAGCTTCAGGCGTCGATGAATTGTACTCCATCTACATCGGGCGCATGGTGCTGCAGCCCATGCAGTCGCGAGTGCCTGAGTCAGGCTGGCCTAGTGAGCCATTAGCGAGGCCACTCGGGCCAGTACCGAAAAGACGACGGATCCTGCAGAGAACGTAAACAGAACTGCGCAGCTTTTGTAGGTACGCCGTATTCGAGTTACAAACCGCGTGCTTGCATGCTGAGCCTCTTTATTTCAGGTGAAGGGTTTGCAATATTATCTCATCAATGTCTACGTGAACTATCTTCTATTACCTGGTACAAATCACTGAAGTTAATTGTAGCGAACTTTTATAACATTTTCGCGTTTGTAGCATATTATTAAAACATATTCTGCCGTTTTTAAATAATCCTGGATTTGTTCATAGCCAATTTACTTTATATGCTCATTTCGTGAAGAATAATATCACCGTATCTGTACGCATTAGTATATTATTCTTCTTCTTCTTATATTTGATCTCGTCGTTTCAAGTGATTGGCTGTTGCTTGATATCACTGGTGTGCCTGTGCTTGATGTACATGTTGACAAAGTGCCTACCTGTCTATTACCCACTACCTCGTCTATACTGGCTCCAGGAGACAGTTCGTCGTTGCTGCAGAGGACGGTGTGCACGGTCCTTGTGGCCGTACCAGTCTCAAAGTGTGGTTCCATGCACTCAGTGTGGAGCGGACCACGGTCCAGCCACCGCCTTGTGTGGTCTTGGTTCCCCAAATACAGCGGTCTTGTGCTTGCGTGTGAAGGTGTGTAGGCTGGCGCCGTTGATGGGACTGTGGCTCCCATCCACATACCTCCCGGTTTTATTCCATCGTGTTTACACTGGATATCGGGTGTGCGTTAGGGTATCTCCAAGGCTGTGAGATCTCTCCTCAGCCATGGCTGTCAAACCTGTATTGCGTATTCTACATATGGCCATATGTATGAGCCGAGGAGTTGTGGAAAAATCGAAGCGTCGAATCGTCCAAATGTACACTTCAGGAGGCCCACATGTCGGATGCCCCTCCTAGACGCCGTTTCAGCCTGCTGCGAACATTTCAGCTCGACCTGGACAAAACCTCCAAGATCCTTATCGCCAAAAGACGTTTGAAGCTCCTGGTTGCCGAGTTGGTAGGAGTGCACCAACTGGTACCCTAGGTACAGCACTGCATTTGTCCACACTGATTATAAGTGGATTCCGGTTTGACCACGCGTACACCCTATTCAGATCAGCTTGAAGTGATATCATCTGGTGTTTTGATCTCCTTCCACACTTTGATCTCATCGGCATAAAGAAAGCAGTTCGAGCTTGTGATGCGTGTGATATCGCCAATATGGGTCAAAGATAATCGTGGTCTTAGTACTGATCCCTGTGGTACTCCGTATTCAACTTGGATGGGATCTAACAGCAAATTACGCAAACGTACTTCCAGACGCCGGTGTAGAAAAAGGTTGCTGATCCATCCTAGGAGAGGATCACCAATACCAAAGGTCTGAAGTTTGAAGAACAGAATGCTATGGTCTAACCGGCCGAACGCCTTTGAGAAGTTAAGAAAGAATGCATCAACTCCTGTGCCAGGGTCTATTACTTCAGTCCAGTTGGTTCGTGCTAGTAGCAGATTTGTAGTGGCACAATCGATTTCGTCGGAAGCCATGTTGTTACGGTGTGAGGTAGTTAAGTTCTTCGAAGTAGGCGATTAGCGCGTCAGAAATAATAGTTTACATGACCTTTGAAAGAAGGGGTTCGGGCACTCGGCAAGAACTATCAAGACAACTATATGGTCACATTTGCCCGTGCTCATCTCGATCATTTTGCTGCCCACTATCACAACATTCTTTCGCAGATCAATCGTCGCACCGAGCCGTTTGAGGATGTCAGCACCGATGATTGTTTCCGTTGCCCCCTCGGTAACAAACATGGAATGGATAATAACCAGTTTTCCCAATCCTCACTCGTGATCTCTGAGCCCCTGTCACTTTCCGACGGTGTCCTCCGACCGTTTGTATCATGACTGATGACTGAGCTGACGGGACACCATCGAATGGAAACACCCGCTCCAGTGTCTACTATCGCACTGACTACGACACCCTCAATTGTTATCCCAAGGGAGGGTACACGCCAACGACCCGACACAGCTAAGGAGAAACAGTGATAAAATTTTCGTTTTGTACAAAATGCAGCATAATGACCAACTCGGTTGCATTGGAAGCAACGGCGCTCATCCCGTCTTCCGGACGCATTGCGTTTTGTCTCTGTTCTCGGCGTTTCGCTCAACAGCCGTTCCACCATCCGCGATAGCTGGTCCACTTTGCGTTCCAACTCTGACGGCTCGATTCTTCCCATCGTCACAGGCTCCGAAAAACTCTGGGCCACAGCCACAAGCTCTTCTACCTCGCTGACCCTAACCATGGACGCCAATTCCACATTGTCCTGTATAGGTTTGGACGAACTTCGGACGAATTTTCCTCCCAGTAACCGTTCTGTCGCGTTGCCATCCAACTCTGGAAGCGCAATCTCCAAGGGTCTGTTCAGTCTCTGAAACAACACGACCAGATCTTGCTCCTTCCATTTGGCTGTGTGAAGCTGTTCCAACGCTTGTTGCCAGTCAATCTCCTTCCCAAACTTCGTACACAGTGCCGTTTACATCTCAGTAAATAAGCAGCCAGCCTTGACCTTCCGCGTTAGTAGGTAGGTCGCCTTCGCTCTTCCCGTCAGCATCTCCTATGACTACGTTACATGCCGCAACCGCATCAAACTCCTCCAGCCAAGTTTCCATGTCTCTGGCTGCAAACGGCGCTGGACAGGTCAACTTCATTCGGATTGCTCAAGGCACCAGTGTAACGAGAACGACGCGACAATGAAGCACAATCTTCCTTGGCACGATCAAACGCTATGTCACCACTCACACAAGCGTACATTAATGGGTCATGTTTCCGCCCCCCGTTGAACCATCTCTCCTGGCTTCCGCTAGCAACACTTCCATGCATTCTTTGAGGCAAGAGAAGAATTATTCTATATCCATTTAGCCCCCGTAGCTCCGCTTCCACGCCTCCCATTCTGACCGATCCGGAGTCGTTCGATAGCTCGAGCTTCGTTTGGAAGTAGGTGTATTGATCTGCTTGTGGTTGTTCTGGGCGGATGTAATAACGGCAGATTTGTCCAATCTATTACGTTCTCGACAAATACTCTCCTCATTTTGCCTGACCCAGGCTCACTACCGGGCGCCGCTCGTGCCCGTTTTCGTCTTGTTCCGTCAGGCCAGTGTTGCTCCGTCTGCTCCCCTTTATCGGGCCCGTTTCCCTTTCGTCCGCTTCCGTTTTAGTGGTCTTTCTGTCCTCTGGACCACCACTGTCTTCTGACTCCTTGCACCAAAATCGCAAGCAGCGGCACTTACCAATCGACTAGAGAATCTAACACAGTCTGGATTCAGCCAGCGACATCATTCCAGTATTCGCTCTTGTCCTAGATCACGTTCAAAAGCTCCACCTGTATAAACCTATTGTTGGTACCACGAGGGATTTGGTCATCTGGCCACATCGTGTCGCCCGCACTGTTCCTTCAAGCGCATCAGGTAGGGAAACGGACCGGCCAGCACGTACTGCCGACGGAAGTTGCTGACTGCCGTAGTCGCCTATTCTTCGTAACGGCTAGCAGTACGGTAGTATGCTATCTCGTTGACACTGGCGCAGAAGTCAGCGTCATCCCACTTGTTTGCAATGATGTTGTTGACGAGGCGACTAGCTCATTGCGCGCAGCAAACGGTACCATCATTCACGGGTTCGGTTAACGCTCGCGTACACTTAATTTAAAACTACGACTTTTTGATTGGTTCTTTCCCGTCGCAGATGTCCAGACGGCCATACTTTGCCTTGACTTTCTGCAGCATTTCGATTCGCTTGTGGACGTGAAGCAACGCTGTCTGCTCTTACCTTGTCGGCGTGTGCGTGCTAATCGTGCAATCCTGTGCTCTGTGTTTAATTGGACGTATCCCTTCACATTCTTGTGCCACATCTTCGGAAGTACACTCAAACGATTCGGATCACTCAGCTCTATCCAACGGCGTCCATATTTTTGAAGTAAGTCTAACTATACGCTGGTACACCACAAACTAAGTCTTCGGAAGTCTATTCACCAAGGCCAACTTGAGTAACTTTGCTTATTTGAGTTTCATCAGTACCTTCGGGATACCATTCGACAGATCTTTTTTAAGGCTGTCAGACAATACATAACTTAGTGCTGTGCACCAGGGTATACCATAGATACAAGCATTTTTGTCATCTCACCTTACCACCATATTTTCACGTGCATTTCACTGCACAAAGCCTGTGTAATTTTGCCTACCCGTGCGCCTAGTGACGCACCGTCCAAACGCGCTGACTGAAGCAGCCAACTGAGGCAGCCAAACGACGTGACCAGCGCAACCTAAAAGTGCACACCGACCATTGATCCATGGGCCGGAGAAGTTTGTCAACCGGGAATCCAGTGAGCAACAAAGCTAAGGTCAACCGTAGCCCAGACAAGCGGGGAACTGAAGTCCGCTCGAAAATCACGTGTTCGTTCTATGCCAATTCATTTGACGCGATAAATGTGAACATTACACTTAACGAAGCTAACAGCGTATCGACAGATAGCTTATGGTTTCGTGACATATGTTCAAATAGTCCGATAATTAAGGTTGTTCAAAAACCTAAGGTGTGAAGCATTGACTGTTACGTCTGCAGACCAAAAGGAACTGATCGCGGCATTGGGAGGGAAAATCTCAGAACTCGAGTTGCAGATTAGTGCATTACGTAGCCCGAATCCCCGACCTGTTAAAAGGCAAAAGCTCTCTAGCAACAATGCTACCCAGTCCAGCGAAAGGCAAACATCGTTAGTGAAAAACAGCAGTGAAAACAGGCCGCTTGAACGGTACCCCAAGTCTCACGTAATGCGCCAAAGCATGCAGAGTTAAGCACAAATTGCATGCTCACCTCCGTCAGTAGCTGGTCAACAACAATTGACCCCTACAGATAGCGCAACTAACGGCATTGCACGTAAAAATTCTTGCTGTAGCCTTCGCGTATTGTCCACGGAAGACAAGCCAGACACCCCCACTCGACAAACCTACGCTGACAAGGAACTGCAGAACAAACAATTACTATGCAATCAAAAGGCGATAACAGTAATATGTTCAAACATCCCCGAACCCACTAGCGAGTCGCTAAAAGGTAGACAAGCCGAGGAGCAAAACCGGTGGGCTGAAATAATCTGCGCACTCGGACTGAAAGTTCTTCCAACTAGTCTTACTCGCCTTTCACGAAATCCATCATCTCCACACTTAGGGGAACCTCGGTTACTGCGAGTAACGTTTGGCAACACGCGTGACCTGGAAGATGTTCTTTTAGCAAGCCACATGCTAGCGAAATCTTCTGTCCGTGCCCGCATTTTTCCTGACAGGCCATGGGCAGAAAGACAGAAGCATAAATCCAACCCTAGTTCGTCACGTCAAAATGAGATGAAGAAAGTGGTACTGGTTCATGGTGTGCCAGAATTGAAGCATGACGACAGCAGTGAACGACAGAAGCACGACATCGAAGAATGGCGGTACATCGCAGAACTATACGACATGAAGAATGTCGTGGCTTTTGACGTCACTCGTCTAATTGCTTCCACAAACTACCAAGGTAGCGGGCCACGAATTTTGAAAGTTACCTTGGCTGCGCCCGAAATGGTATCAGTGGCAATCCAAGCATGGTATGACAACAGGAAACTTGGGCCACCAGAAGTACGGTTAAGACCATTCCTTCAATTAGCACAGACCTCAGATACAGATGAGCCAGCCTCAATTGTACCTATCTCAAACCAGCCAACTGTGCAAACAACCGTCTCAAAAGACTTCAGCAGACCGGCACTATTTGTGCCGGTCACTCACAGCGAACCGAGCTCCTGATGCGTCAACAAATACAATGCTGCTACACAAACACTTAGGGGTTGTATCTAAGCTCTCGGAGCTGCGCCACCGACATGAAACAACAACTTGGAACCTCATAGCAGTCACTGAAACTTGGCTCTCAAACGACATACTTGATCCGGAGATTGAACTCAGTGAGATGTCAGTCATTCGAAATGATCGTCCATCTCGCCGGGGGCGGTGTTGCTCTCTACTATCGAGATTATTTGAAATGTGAGGCACTAACCGAAAATTCCCTTGTTATTCCAGACGCACTATTTTGCCGACTGCACCTAGCAGGTCGAGATGTTGGTTCACAGAAGAAGAGTGATGCTTGCCTCTTAGCAGTTATTTATAGACCTCCGAACTCATCAGTAGACAGAGATAACATTCTGTTAAACGCCCTCCGCTATGCTGTTTCACAAAAGTACTCTCATTACCTTATAATGGGTGACTTTAATATTCCTTCAATAGCATCAATGTCCCCTAATGGGCCGTCATTCAAATCGAAACTCCTCGAATTCATGGATAGGCAGTTTTGTATAACCATGTGCATCGACCAACCAGACATCGCAGTTCAAACAAGCCATCACTCCTGGACTTAATCCTGACTAATGAAGAGTTGATGGTTGAGTCAGTAGCATACGATCCTCCACTGGCCGTAGCGACCATTCAGTCCTAACATTTGATTATGTATGTTATGCAAGTGTTGTTGCTAAAGAAAGAGAGACTCAACGCACTATTACGGACTATTATAAGTTGCACAGCTTAGCAGCAACCGTTGACTGGGACCTACAGACGCATAGCTCAGCGAATGACGCGTGGAATGAATTGAAAGACAAAATTAACGGGGTCATACAATCAGCATCGAAGGTTGTACCATTACGAACATCGCGCCGGACCAATACGTGGATCCGGAGCAGAACACGTAAATGGATCAACAGAAGAGATGACATCTGGAGGCAACATTCGCTAAGACCATGTGATATCACATGGCAGGATTACAAAGTCATCAGAAACTACTGCACGTCACTCATTAGAGTCGATAAGTACGAATGGCAGGAGAATATGGTGCTGAGATTTACGAGTAACACCAAACTTCTATACAGATTTGTGAATGGCAAAAGAAAAGTTAAGCCCGGAATACCACCACTCAGGACGGCCATTGGCCTAACAACTACTGCTGTGGATGCCGCGAATGCTCTATTCTTGCAGTTTGGCTCGGTAGCTACAAATGTCATGGAACCTTCGCCCTATCAACTCCCAACAAACGTCGTTGGCTTATCCAGCGTCACCTTTACTCCAGCAGCTGTTGCAAGCAAACTACAGTCTCTCCGAGAGTACAGTGCCCCTGGAATCGACATGATCTGCCCAAAAGTACTAAAAACCCTTGCTCTTACCATAGCAACACCACTTGCAACCATTTTCCAGTGTCTGCTTAACTCCCATACACTCCCATCTGAGTGGAAAAATGGAATTATCACTCAAATATATAAAGGAGGTAAGCGCTCGGATCCTGCTAACTACCGACCTATTACTCTCCTTCCTGTTTTATCAAAACTTATGGAATTGGTAATCGCAGATGAACTGACGAGATATTTTGAAAGTCAACAGATAATTTCTAATGCCCAACATGGTTTTCGACGCAGACGATCTTGTCTCACAAATTTGCTGATTACTCGGGACTTATGAACCAGTGCGGCTCATGAAGGAGTGCCCATAGATGTGATATACCTGGATTTTTCTAAAGCATTCGACAGGGTCAATCACTTCTTTCTCCTCCAAAAGCTTGCTGCCTACGGTATCAACGGTTCCCTGCTCACCTGGTTGGAAGACTACTTACACGACAGAGCAATCAAGGTAAGAGTAGCTGACACCTATTCTGAAAGCCTTTACGTCTCCAGTGGTGTACCACAAGGATCCGTCCTCGGCCCGCTCCTATTTTTAGTCTACATTAATGACCTTCCAGCAGACATTCTATCTCCAATGCAAATATTCGCAGACGATGCTAAAATATGGAGAGCTATTCGCTCAGCATCCGACCGTGTCTACCTCCAGGAAGATCTGACCCGGATTAATGAATGGGCAGCAAAGAACCAGCTCCCACTGAACTCTGCAAAGTGCCACCTGCTGACGGTGCACAACAGCTTCGTTAACATATACCTTTTGGGGCAACACGTCATGCAACACGTGACTAGTGAGCGCGACCTAGGTATAATCGTGCAAGAGAATCTTGGAAATTCGCTCCAATGTTCGAAAGCAGCAAGTGTGGCGAACTTGAACTTGAGACTTTTGAGGCGAGCTGTCGGCACTTTTGAGCGACATCTAGTACCATTGTTGATTAACTCCTACATTCGTCCTCATGTTGAATATGCAATTCAGACCTGGTGTCCGTGGTTAAAACGAGACATCCGCCTATTGGAACAGCCCCAAAGAAGAGCCACAAAAGCAACGCGTGGACTATCCGGTATAAGTTACGAAATGCGTCTTCGTGTACTCGGTGTGTTTTCATTAGAATACCGACGGCTTCGCGGAGATCTTACTCTCACATACCGGATATTAACCGAAAGCGAGCATCCATGTACATCACTGTTGACTCTAGCCCCATACAAACAAAACCGAGGCAACCACCTGAAACTAATGACGCAACACTCTCGTTTGAATTGTAGAAAGTATTTTTTCTCACTTAGAATCTGTTATCACTGGAATGCATTACCAAACTATGTGGTGAACGCACCAGACATGACGACATTCGAAAGACTCTTAGATTTTCATCTTAGTGATAAACGATACACAACACTTTGTTAAAGTGCATTGATTTAACCACTGATACTTTACGTTCCACGTTGGAACATTTTGATTTTAATTTTCTTTTGCATATCCATCCTGTGGGTCTTGTAATGTTATGCTTTTTATCCCATCATACACCATTGAACCATTGAAACAAATCCGACAATTATAGGTACTTTGGCCGACATTGAGTCAAACAGTCCTCTATACGCCAACCAATCTTGTTCACCAATCTGTCAGAGGCTTGATACTAAGTTCCAGCAAAGTGTTTCGTGCAATGGCCCCTTTGTCATCCGCCGCTGACGCTGCGATACATCACATCGTTACCAAAGGTCCGCCTGTTTTCGCAAAGCCAGGCGAATGACCCCTGACAAGCTACAAATTGCTCGCGCGGAATTCGATCACATGCTTGAACTTGGCATCGCTCGCCCATTTAAAGGCCCGTAAGCATCGCTGCTCCACATGGTGCCCAAAAAGTCAGGAGCCTGGCGTCTATGTGGTGATTATCGCGCGCTTGATAACGTTACTGCTCCAGACCACTAGCCTATTCCTCACATTCAAGACATCATGGTTAGCCTGCGCGGCACCCATGTATTCCCGAAAATCGAGCTGGTTCGCGCTTATCCCCAGATTCCAGTCGCTGATTACTGATTACTGGTTACAAGCAGCAAGTAGAGCTTGCTCTGTGTAGCTGCATCAATCTTCACTCATGGACAAATACCTGTTGTGTTGTGTTCCGTACAATATATTTTGCGTCGGCAAAGTGTTTGTCAAGAATCTTCTTGAATTGCGACACTGACTTTGCCTCAACTACTTGCTGCGGCAGGTCGTTCCATACATTCACCACTCTGCGTTCGCAACAGAGTTGGTGAGCGACCCGCTTCAAATCCGGTACGATAAGCTTATACCGGTGTCCTCCTGTGCTACTTGGTGTTTGCAGATGAACTAGTGGTCGCAATATAGGGTAATCACCCAGATGTAATATCCGGTGAATCATGATGAAGTCAACCCTCATTCGACGATAAGCTAGGGTGTACAGCCCTTGTTTCTTACACCGGTCATCGTACCGCATACCTCGTAAATTGTAAATCAGCCTGGTAGCTACATGCTGCCCTCACTTAAGCTATTCTACCTCGCCCCGGGTGATAGGACAATACGCGGGAGAGCCGTACTCTAGCATTGGTCATATTATTGAAACGCAGATGCGAGTGGTAATCACTTCGGACCAAGTGCTGAAACTGCGCCTGAGCGCCCAAAGCATACGAAGGCTGTTTTGGTAAATCCTATTATTGTTGTCCATGGACTTTAGGTCGTAGAGTGAGAGTACACCCAGGTCGCGCACGAAAGGCGCGGGATGCAACGGTTGACCAGCCACCGTGTAGGTTGGACGGTGCTCACACTTACCCAGCTTCATGAATTGCAACTTGACCGGGTTGATCGGAAGATTGACTTCTGCAGACCATGTGGAGAGGCGGTCGAGGTCCTGCTGAAGCAAATCACAATCATTGGGTGTGCGAATTACTCTCCACACCTTCAAGTCTTCTGCGAACAACGCACAAGGTGATTGGAGTAGCTAAGGCACATCCTTTACATGGATCAGAAGCAAAATTGGCCCCAGTACTGTGCCTTGGGGCGCGCCGCTGCTCGGTGGATACCAGTCGGTTAAATGGTTGTCCACCTGAACCCTCCACTTTCGATCAACAAGGAAATTCCTGATCCATTGGTGCAGCTAACCACCAACACCGCACATCCTCAGCCTGTCGAGGAACAGTGCATGATTTACCTTGTCAAAAGCCTTACTGAAGGCAATGTAAATGACGTCGACCGACTGGTCTTGGTTCAGCGCTTGTAACCATTCGTGCCTCGTCAACAGTAGGTTGGTGATGCATGAGCGACCTTTCATGAAACCATGCTGTGCGGGCGTCAAGAGGCTTTCGATCCCAGAAGCTGCAGAAGGCTTTTCTTCACGATCTTCTTGTGCGTCTTTGCCAAAACAGCGGCCAGGCAGATCGGTGGGTAGTTATCCACTTTGCTTGGGTTACCACCTTTCGGTATTGGCTTTACAACTGAGCATTTCCAGTCGCTCGGTAATAGTCCAGTGGATAGTGACCTGTTGAACAGCTCAGTTACAGAAGGCGCGATGATGGCCGATAGGGACTTGAAAATCAGTGGGTGGGTTCTGTCTGTCCCAGCAAGCTTCGTCCCGTCAAGATTTGCTAGAAGCTCGCTTACGCCTGTAATGCTGCAATCTAGGCTGTCAATTTCAGCGTGAGTGGTACTCGTCGAACTCGTTACAGACACCTGGTCAATTGCAAATACGGAGGCGAAGTGCGCCGCCAATACGGACGCACGATCTGTACTCGAGGTTAGGGGCTGTCCATCTGAGCCTTCTAACACCGGGACATTGGCTGCAGGCCTCAGGCGCCGCTTCACGTATGCGAAGATTTGGGAGCGGTTCCTGCGGCCGTTGCAAGCTGCTCTTCGGTGGTTCTGCGTTTTTTTTGTTTTCGCGTTGTTGCAACGATTTCGCTGTACCTTGTAGGCCTTGTAGTCCTCCTCAGAGCCAGATAACACGAATTTGTTCTATAGTCTACGTCGTCGTCGGGCCAGCTTGCTGTACTTCTTGTCGAACCAATGTGGTTTGACTTGCCCAATTTCCCATATTTGAGGGGTTCAAATCGGGCGCACAGCGATTTAACTCCCTCCTTTATGATAGTCCAACAGGTTTCAGTAGATGAATCCTGGGGTAAAGACCAGTCTATCTGGCTCGCTGCTCGAATGAGGCCATTAAAGTCCGCCTTCCAATAGTTGAAGGCTGGCTCCAGTGGGGGAGAATACGGCAGCGGTAGTTCCAGGCTGGCTATGATCAGCAAGTGGCCACTCGCTCCCAGAGGCTCTAAGACTTGAATGTTCTGTACATGTTGCTCACAGCTAGTCAAAAGCAGGTCTAAGCACAATGGAGTCGCGCGCGCAGTAATGCGTGTGGATTGGTTGATGTGCTGTGTGGCTCCGGGTTCAAATATCAAATCCGTAAACTTCCTCTCGACTTCACAGTGGCCGGGGAGAACTTCGGCCTCAAGCCACTGTATTCGGAGTAAGTTGAAATCGCCCATGAATAGGAACACCTGACAACTCATGTGGTTGCGGACATGCGGCAACCAGTCCAAACAGCGGCTCAGTGGACTGCGATATACCACGCCCACGAGCAGCTCGTAGCGTCTGAGGTGGATCGAACACCATAACTGCTCACATAGACTATCAGCGCTTTGTTAGGCGCCTAGTAGTCTCTCACACAAGGAAGCCTTTATGTAAAGTAGGACGCCACCGCGACCATTTGATGGTCTATCACAGCGGAAGCATGGGTAGCCGCTGATTTACACTTCGTGAGAGGTTGCGTCGTAGTTTAACCATGTCTCAGCAAGGCCAAATATGTCGGCTCGCTGAGAGCTTACAAAGCAGTACAGCACATCGCGCTTGTTCATCAGACTGCTGACATTAGTAAAGGCTACGCGCAGACCGCGGTAGCAGCCGCTGAGCGCGCCTGAAGCATCAGCAACCCGTTGATCCGGATTCGCGGAGGAATCCGGGCAACTACCCGAAACTTTACAATAAGGTGATTTGTTTCTCCATCATCCGTGCGTCGCTTTAGTTCAATCATCGCAGACTTGAGTTTCTCTCTGTCTGCTGGGTCCAAGTCAGCGCGCACGTGGATCTTTAGGCCTTACAGCATATTAAGACGGGACAATAGAAACTTAGGACTTGCCTCTTCGACAAAAGTCACCCTCATAGGTCGACTTCTGTCCTCGGTTCTCCTTCTTGGACGAGCGATCTGAGGATGATATACCAAAGACTGCCGTAAGCAGTCCCTTTGGGCTTTACGAATTTTTGCTTATGCCCTTCGGTCTTTGCAACGCAGCCCAGACTTTTCAACGATTCATCGATTCAGTCACTAGAGGTCTAGGTTTCGTCTATCCATGCATCGACGATATCCTAGTTGCAAGCACTTCTAAAGAACAACACGCAGAACATCTTAAGATACTTTCTGATCGGCTGTTTGCTAATAGCATCACTGTCGACGTTGACAAATGCGTACTTCAGCAGCCTTCTGTCGAATTTATTGGCTACCATATTGATCAGTATGGCGTACGGCCTCTAGACGATAGAGTCTGCGCCATCAGAGACTTTCCTAGCCCGACAACGTTAGCCGCTAATCGCCGTTTTAACGGCATGCTCAACTATTATCGACGTTTTCTTCCACATTGTGCCAATTTGCTAAGTCCACTAACCGACCTACTTCATGAACGCAAAAACGGCCACGTGGAACTGACTGCTGCTGCTGCTGCCGAAATGTTCAAGTCTAGCAAAGAGTCCTTAGCAAAAACCGTTATGCCTCACCGTTTCGATCGGAACGCTCCGCTGTGTTGCTGTTGACGCATCGGGCACCACCATTGGCGCCGTCTTACAGCAACATACCGATGAACGCTGGAAACCACTTGCTTTCTAATCTAGACGCTCACAACCTGCCTAAGTCAAATACTGCACATTCAGTCGCGTACTGCTGGCCGTTTACTCAACCGTTCGACATTTCCGGCACATCCTTAAAGGTAGTACTTCATTATCTTCACCGATCATAAGCCACTTGTCTACGCATTCTGAGATCAATTAGCTCCACGCTCACCACATAGGATTCGTCAGCTGGATTTCATCGTTCAATTCTCGATTAATATCTGACACATTTCTGGCCAATAGAATATCGTGGCTGACACTCTGTGTAACCTACCATCCTTCCTGCCGGGTAGACAATCCATCTGTCCGTTCAGGCCGCTGCACAATCAGCCGACCAGTGTTTGTTGAAACTCCGTGCTTCTTCTTTGAAGATATCCCCGTAACCTTCGACATCGTCTGGCGGCACAATTTTATGCGACCTATCCACCAGACGACCTCGACCCGTCGTTTCATAAACTTTCCGCCAGATGATTTTCGACAACTTCCACAATATCGCGCATCCAGGCATTAAAGCTACTGCTAAGCTTGTCTCTGAGAGATACGTTTGGCCGGGGATGCAATGCGATCTTACGCGTTGGGAACGCAGCTCTCTCACCTGTCAGTAAGCCAAGATCCAGCGACACACGTCCGCTTCGCGTCGTGGCTTTCCGTCCGTTTCATCGCGAGTTGCCCATGTCCATTTCGACACCGTAGGACTTTTGTCCCTGTCCAAAGAAATGGTCTGCATTTTGACCATGCTTGATCGCTACACCCGTTAGCCCGAAGTCGTTCCCATCACTGAAGTAGCTGCAGAGAACGTAACGCGCGCTTTCCTCGAGCTTTGGTTCACTGCACATGGCTTTCCATCCAAAGTGACGACCGAACGAGGTCCGCAGTTCGAATCTTCGACCTTTAACGATCTTCTTAAACACATTGGATGCCGACGCATTCGCAAGACCGCCTATTATCCGCAGGTAAACGGCATGGTGGAATCTTCCCATCGACAGCTGAAAGCCTCACTTAGCGTCGCCAATGTGCTAAGTTGGACTGAGTTGCAGCCTATGATCCTTATTGGGGTCCGACCAACCCTAAAAACTGATCTACGTACCTCCAGCGCTGATTTAGTACATGGAAAACCACTACGTTTTTCTGGTGATTTCCTCTCCGATAGTCCCAAAATTTCCCGTTACGACGCGAATTATGCTTGTCAGCTAGCCACGAATATTCGTCACCACAAGCTTCCCGACATTAAAGAACAACTACGTAAATATTTTGTTACCCAATACCTGCAGCATTGTCCGTTCTCTTTCCGCCGCCTCGATGGTTTCGGCAGACCACTATAGCGACCTTATGAAGGTCTTTCTAAAGTGCTGCAGCGCAAGGACCTCGTCATTAACATCGACCGTCAAGGTAAACGAGAAGCCGTTACGTTTGACCGTCTCAAGTTTGCCCGCATGGAACCTTAACTCGATGAAGAACCTTGATCGTCTTTTGACGAATTAAACCAGCCTATGATGGAAGGATCACCTGCTTTCAACACGTACGACCTCAAGCATCACCCTCCTTCCAAGTCTTCCACTTCAACTCTGCCGCTTCCCATCGAACCAACTGCCATGTCTTCAGCCATTCCTCCAAATTTGTGATCTGATAGGACGTCTAAGACGACACCTTCCTCAGATCCGCACAAGTCGAGTAGGTCGTGTAGGCGCGTACATTGGTTGGTTCGTTTAAGGAATTAGTATTCCTTTCACTCTTTATTTCTCGCTTTCCTTTTTCTTTTGGCCAATTTCGTACGAAAACGCAAAAAGCCGGCAAATGCTTTGGAAAAAACCAAAAAAGTGACACAACTTTCGCAAAACAAAAATGAATGTAACACCTTTTGAAAACCCAAAAATGAAGCAAACATTTGAAATCACACAAAAGTTGCATTTTGCTTGACGCCTGCATCATCTGGTAAGTGTCATCGTTGCTTTTGCCCTCGCCACCAGAATCACTGCTCTTGTCTCCGTACATCTTCCAAGTATGAACCGGAGGAGATGAAGAGTATGAAGCAAGCATTTAACATTCACGAACTTGTGAAACTTTGACGCGTACGAACTTCCCCCATTTTGTATTATTGGCGCCTATAGGGAGGACACGGGTGGGTACCCGCTAGGGTCCGATCGCCTGGTTCTCCCCTAGCAGCTGCACCAGGTTTCACTACCTGGTCTCCCAGAAGGCTGGCCCGAGCTGGACAGTCTTCAGGTCGATCGAAAGGTCACCCACGGTTTCATTTCTAGGAGGGGGGCCTGTAGTGATCTGGAGATTCCCCCGTATGTCTGTGTAAATTATTCTAAAATATATTAAAAGTAAACCTTTCATATGTATTAGAGAAATAGGCGGCTTGCCTGTTGGAACGTTGTTCTCATTTGTGTGAAACACGAATGCCATATCCGCCTTTGGCGCGCGCGACTCGACTACGAACGGCGCCCCGTCCTCGCACTCGACGCCCAACTAAATCCTCCCTAGCCAGCTCTCCGCTGGTGCCCTATTTTTAGCCTTAGCTAACTCTGATACCTTTCAATAAAACTTTTCCGTAGGTTGTTTTGTGTGTTCTCCCGTGCGCTCACGGTTGATCTTTTAGTCTCGTACCGGATATGTTGTGCACGATGTACATGCTATAGGCATGTGGATGGGAGCCGCTTTGGGTTGTTTAGTGTTGTTGTGTTGCTCCACTGTCCCATAAATATAAGAAACAACAATCTTTTGAGTAGCCTCCTTGACTTTTCAATTAGGTGTCTATTAATTTCGAATTCCGCACAGATGTTCCAACAGCACTTGTCATAGTTCAGTGCAGCGAGTATCTGTTACATACATTCGTAAGTCTCATTCATATTGATGGCATGGCACAAAGACACAACTGGGTACACGTCTCCATCGTGGAGAAGTATGGACTTAAGATCACTGTTGGACGAATCAATAAACAAACGCCTAGTATCATTGACATGCCTCACATCAATCTCTTTCATCAGTCCTTCCAAGTCAGAACAGTAACAAAAAGTTTCTATCGTGTCCTCAAAACCGGGCAATTTAGCACTTCGCTTTTGGTATACACTGACCTTGGTGCTTGCAGCAAGTAAATGCAACAGCCAAGATACCAGCAACTCGGCCTTGTCTTTAGGCAAGCTCAGGTCACGTATTAAGTCATTCAGCTCAGATTGTTCAAAAAGATATGGGTTGACAACATCAGCTTCAAAGTTTTCACAGATGTCAGAATTAGGGGAGGTTAACGATGCGGAATCACTATTCACCATCAAAGACATGGTCACGGGAGGTACTAAAATAGGTAAGGTGCAATCATGAGGAACAGGTAGAATAACTGATAGATGATCGGGTAATGAATTTTGTGCTTGTTTCGGTTGGTGATTCCAATGACAATTGGTAGACAGAAGTAGCAGTCTGTCGTGTGATCCTACGGCTCCCTCCACACTATGGGGATTGCAGAAGGCATCTTGCGTCTACTCTTGGGCCACTGAATCAGATTAAGATTGCATGACGCACAAACAATATGCAGCACCCACGTTTTATCTCCCACTTTCATTCCGAGATATGCGTGGTAGTCAGACCTCAGTGGTGAATTAATGGGTCTGCACTGCGACTTTGTAGTTAATTGTCCACAGCCTCCTGGTCCTCCAGGTTGGGGGTTGGAATGAGGGTGGCTCCTTACTCCTTAAAACGGACTCCTTGTAGCCCAGTGCCAAACCCGCTGCCTTGCGGACAGGTTTTTTAACCATAGGCTTTGGTTGAGAACCCTAATCGTTCTCCTGTCTAGGCCTGGACAAGCTGACAGTATTCTGCCCACGCAATAAAATGAATTTCACTTCAAACAAATTTCTGATGCTCTGGCCACCGCAAAGGATAATCAATGGTGCCCTATCTGATTCACCGGGCAGGGTAGATAGGGGTTTGGATGCTACTGCTAAAGCCTTCCCGTCTTCTTATTCCCTCTCTTGCGCTTTTTCACCCTTATCGTCCCATTCCAGCTTTAGCTTTATCCCCCATGTTTTCAAACCCCAATTCTCGACCCTCCCCCACCTTGCTTCAATAGTCGCTTGCCTTTTAGTTTCAACTCACATGCGAACGCGTAGGGTCTTTCCTGCCCTGTCAACATGCCTATGTCCAACCAAGCGACCAAACCCAGTTCATCGGCTTCCATTTGAAGCCCTCCATCCTCCTTCAGATTGGCATGCCTCAATGTTCGCACATTACTTCAGATCGGTCAACAGGCAGCACTTGCCCGAACATTAGAGACCCTCTCGATCGATATCTGCTGCTTATCGGAGACCCGCCTGCAAGACTCGAGCTCTGTACTCACTCTGCGATCCCCTTCAGGTGAGACTAGCAGCACTTTCTCAATGCGCCTATCCGGTGACGATGCAGCTTCGAGCACCGGCCAAGCCGGTGTTGGTATTGCCCTGAGTCCCCGGGCTAAAGCTACTCTGTTTGATTGGATTCCACTCAGTAGCCGGATGTGTGCGGTCCGCTTGGCTGGCTCATTCAAAAGTTTGAAGTTGCGTGGGACTAATAGGTGTCTGTTCATCACGGCTGCCTATGCACCGACAAACTGTAGCGATGATTCGGTAAAAGACGACTTCTATCGTCAACTGAACGTGCTCCTTCGCCACAGAAAAACCACGCACACTGTTGTGCTGGCTGGGGATCTGAACGCTCAAGTTGGAAAAGTATCCACAGATGAGCTGCATCTGGGCGGCCAACATGTTGTAGGCTCCCGTAATGATAACGGTGAGCGGTTACGTCATTTTTGTGTGGATGCTCTCTTATTTCTTGCAAGCACTAATTTCCGACACAGCACCCGCGGGAGAGTGACTTGGCGCCCACCAGCCTCGAACCAGCTTTGGACGCAAATCCATCATATTGCGATAAGTTACCGATGAAGAGGCTGCGTCCAGAACTGTCGCTCGATTTGGAGCACAGGTGTGGACACCGACCATGCACTTATATGTGCTGACCTGCGGATGCGCTTTGGCGGAGACCCACGACGACGCTGTGAACGCATTGACACTAGCCAACTGGCGAAGCCAACTGCTCTGAATGCGTATCGAAGTACGCTGTCATGCGAGTTGAATAATCGCTCACTGGATGCGATTGAAGGTCACTGGTCTCGTATTCACCAGAACTTACTAGCAGCAGGCAAATCCTCATGTGGTATGTCTAATAACCAACATGGACATTGGGTCTCTTCACAGTCTCTGGAACTTATAGATGCACGCCGGCATATTCCGGCTGGAAGCGAACACCATGAAACTCGCAAAGAGCTCCGGGTAAAACCGTGCTAGCCTGAAGAGAGACCGCGAATCCTGGTGGTCTCATCGTGCGTCAGATATGGAAGTGGCCGCTGCCCTTGGTAACCATCATAAGTTATTCCGTCTGATACGGGAAAGGGGAAGCAGGAGACCAGGTGTTAGTGAAACTATACGTGACGAGAGTGGACAGCCTATCCACAACTTATCAAAACGCCTGGAACGTTGGGCTGAGCAATTTGAAAAGCAATTTAATCGGTCGGAATGGTTAGATTTCTCCCCAGCCACTGATCGCCCCGCTCCCTGGGCTGTTCCTTTGGATCCACCCTCTGGCTCAGAATTCGAACTTGAGATCGAACTGTTGAAGTTAAACAAAGCCGCGGGACCTGATGATCTTCCTCCAGCCCTCTTCAAATTCGGGGGACCTGCGCTTGTGGATGATTTACACGAGTTACTAGTCAAACTGTAGGAGCAAGAAACTGTCCCAACCGATTGGAGCCGCTCCATCATAGTCCCAATTTTCAAAGGAGGCTCACGATCGGAATGCGGCAACCATAGAGGAATCAGTCTGATTCCGATTGCTTCTAACTTGATTGCCTCCATAATCTTTCATAAACTGACTGGCACTCGTGAAAGCCAGATTCGTGAAGAGCAAGCTGGATTTCGTCGAGGTCGTGGCTGCATTGACCACACGTTCACCTTGCGTCAGTTGTTGGAGCACCGTCACATACATTGGCGGCCCACCGTAGTCATGTTCCTCGACATCAAAGGTGCATTCGATTCGGTGGATAGACATGCACGTTGGAACTGTCTACTCAGGAAAGGTGTGCCCGAGAAATATGTAAATATTATCCGAGCATTATATGCGCGTAGCACGGGCAGAGTGAGGGCTTACGGCAAGTTGTCGTCGCCCTTTAATATCTCCAGCGGCGTGAGACAAGGATGCCCGCTGTCACCTTTCCTCTTCAACTTCGCTGTTGACGAAGTCATGGACATAGCGTTCACAGGACACGACTTAGAAGGTGTGGATCTGCTCCCAGGAGAACGACTTCTTGACTAAGAGTATGCTTATGCTATTGCCCTAAGCTGTGACAGCTCACTAACGTGTCAGGCGGCACTGGACAGATTAGCACTAGCTGTTCGTCACTTCGGGCTTTGAATCGCACCCTCGAAGTGCAAAGCGTTTCTCCAAGATTGGTCTGGACCGCCTCCTACGCTGACCCTTAGTGGGGATCAGCTAGAAGTCGTTCAAAAATTCAACTACCTGGGAAGTTGTATCAGCGCCCGTGGGATTGAGGATGAGATCACGAATCGTTTAGCAAAAGCTCGGGGCGCTTTTGCTAACCTTCGCCACTTATGGTGGCGGCGCGACAACACTCTTGCCCTGAAGGGTAGAGTGTACAATGCAGCAGTACGTTCGACCTTACTGTACGGTTGCGAAACCTGGCCGATTAAAGCAGCGGACCTGAAGAGTCTAATTACGTTCGACCACCGGTGCCTTCGTAATTTAGCTCACATCTGGTGGGAACACCGCGTGAGCAACTAGCGTGTTCGACGCCTTGTTTATGGCACGGGGAAAGGAACTGAACCGCTCAGCACCGTCATTTCACGCACGGGGCGACGTGTTACGCATGCCAGCCCACCGACTCCCGTGATGTGCGTTGTTTGCGCGCCGGGGGTGTGGATGGAGGAAGAGGAGGGGTGGCCAAGCGATGACTTGGTCCAGAGGAATGAAGGCCCTCCCTTCTGAGCTGGCCTGGGTTGGAGCGTTGCGGCTCCATGGTTGGGGTTCGAAATACGATGAACACGTTTGGTTGGACACACTTGCTGATATGGCTAGGAGCCGACCTCAGTGGCGTTCGTGCTGTGAGTTTCTTTGTCCCACCCCATCCCTCTTAGCCTCCCCATCCAACCACGATCTCATTATTTAGCATTATATAATTTCGCATGGTATTTTTTTGATGCACAGTAGCCGGCTGGTACCTTACCGGAACGATGCCAATCCGTTACCGGTAGCTCAGCCGGCTTGCACCAGTTGTATTTTTTTCTCCTTTTTTCTGTGTATGGCGGCACAGTAGCTGAGATGTTCCCCACCTCTAGCTAACGTGCATGATGATGCTGATGATGTGCACAGATGCAACAAAAACGCTTTCGGTCACTGACACAGCAATGTCTTTCAGCCATGATCAAGATATCTATTAACGAAACACAGCTCCCAGTCGAGTTTCATTATCAGGTGGAAACCTTGGCCAAGAGGACTTCTTTTCCACGATTACAGAGAGCCAATGGACCAATCACAGGCCAGCATTGCATAATTGAAACTCACCGCTTGGCTGAAATGCAAAATTGAAATTAAAAACACCCCATTTGATAGAAACATCTGATTTGCAAATTAGTAATCAGCTCGCTTGGTACAACTAGGAACAACCTATCACATTTCGTTTATAACAATGATGTTGCACAGTATTCCACCCGTAGCCTTACGGAATGTTCGACTTAAGGTTGGTACAGAATGTGGTTGTATAAGGCTTAATAAGAATGCTCAACGCCACTGGTGTCAAATCCTACTCAGATTTCACAGCTCACTTGCAGCTAGTGAGCATATAATCAATACTGAGCAACTTGTTGCCAACCTACTTTCATGACCCTGAAAAACTTGTTGATAGAATGCCTCTGGAAGGAGTACATTTACATAGATTTTCAGATTCTATTCAACGAGGCAATACATTGCCCTCCAGTATTTCTGCATCTACTGGATTTAGTGGAAACGTCACCAGCTGCATAACCGACACACCTACTGTAGTTTTACCTGTAGACGAACCTGAGCATGAACCTGAGAAACCTCATCCACGTGAATGTTATGTAAAGCAATTGCAGTACACTGACAATGGGGAATACTGAATAGAGAGAATAGAGAGCGAAGAGATAAAATTCTGTATTGCCCCAGCTTAGATGAGTCGGGCAAATGGGCGGAATCACGCCGCTGACTCCTGCACCGTGGCAGCATATTGCAGCTGCACTACCTCTTACCCGGGTGCAATAAACTCCCTAGACCTGTAATCCGCAAAGTAGACGTCAAGGTATCCCTTAAATTCTGTTACCGAGTTCGCCTCGAGTGCCCTCTTCGGCGCATTGTTCCAATATTTCACCACACAACGCTCGAAGCATAAAGGGTGAGCGATGCGCTTTAAACCGGTACCAATTATTTGTACCTGTGTCCGCGTGTGTTGCTTGGTGCGCGAACATGCAGCAGCAGCCTCAACACAGAGAAGTGGGCCAGGAGCACTATCCGATGCGTCATAATGAGATCAACTCAAAGCCGACGATATGATAGGGTATTAAGCCCTAGTCTCCTACATCGGTCCTCCTATGACATACCCCGTACACTGGGGATGAGCCGGGTAGCTACATGCTGGACCCGTTCCATTCTCTGCACCTCAAATATTGTGATTGGACAGTAGGCGGGTGAGCCGTACTCAACTAGCGGTCTTACCATCGAAGAGAACAGACCGGTGGCGATTTTTTCAGACCAAGTGAAGAAGCTACGTCTGCGCACCCAAAGCAGGCGTACTCCGTTTGCGTGCAGTCTGTTCGTGTTGTCGACAGCTTTCAGAGCACAGTGTGTGAGTATGCCTAGATCCTTTACGGAACTGGTGGGATGCAGCAGATGGCCTGACCAGGGTGTACCCACGCCCATTACCACTGCTCCCCAGACTTAGAAACGAGGACTTGGCGGTGTTGATCGGTAGATAAACTTCTGCAGACCATCGGAATAGGAGGTCGAGGTCCTGCTGAAGCACGTCATAACCACCAGGAGGATTAATAATCCCTCAAATCATCAGTTCGTCCGCAAATAATGCACAGGGTGACTAAAGAAGCTGAGGTACTTTGTTGACATGTATCAGGCACAAAATTAAACCCAGCAATGTGCTTTGGAGTACGCAGCTAGAGGACGGTTACTGTTCCACCTGAACTTCCTATCTTCTCCCAATGCAGCGCGCAACCAACACCACACAACCTCAGCTTGTGGAGCAGGATCTCATGGTTCACTTTCGCGAAAGCCTTACTAAACTCAATGTAGATAACAACCACTGACTTCCCCCGGTTTCAAAGTTGCAACCACTCCTGCCGCGTCAATAGCAGTTGGGTGATGTGCGAGCGGCCCTTCATGAAGCCGTGCTGTGCAGGTTTTAGAAGATCTTTCGACTCCAGCTGCTGGTGAATACCCATTTTCCCGAGCTTCTTGAGCACCATTGCAATGACGGAGGTGAGACAAATCGGCCGGTAATTGTCCACATTGTGTGGGTCACCGCATTTTGGAATCGACTTCAAGCATTTCCATTCGCTAAGCAATGCACCCTTGGACAACAATCTGTGGAACAGATAAGTAACGGTAGACCAGAAGATGGCCGATTAGAACTTCAAAATTAGCGGGTGAATTCCATCCGGTCATGACTGACGAGCAGACTGCGGACACCTTCTACACCACAACCTAGGCCGTCGAGTTCAGTAGGGACTGCACTCGTCAAGTTCGGCATTGGCGCATGCCCATTTTTAAATACCAAACCAAGGTGCCCCACTAATACGGTGCACGTTTAGTGCTGGAGGTCAGAGACAGTCTGTCAGTGCTCTCTAACACAGCTACATCACTTGCGGGCCTCAAACTTCGCTTC
>OX104065.1:104660008-104733403 GCA_944474145.2 Dicrocoelium dendriticum
ACGCCAGATATGTTTGGCACTGCGTTATTTCCTTTTTCGTATTAGCTTATGAACTTTCGTTCACTGCACCTGGGTCACATGCACTTCAAACCTGACTATTGACTATGTCGCACTTATGCCAATTATTGTTGCTTTATTATTGAAACGTTCGCTTCGCTGAGTGCGCTTTAACTGACGATCACTATGACAGCAAATCGTGGATGCTTCTTCCTGACTATACTCCTGCTCATAACGCTCCAGGCACCCGGACATTACTGACCGAGAAAAAATTACTATAATAGAACAGCCCTCATACTCAATTGATATTGCTCTAAGCAACGCTGGTATTAAGGAGCATCGTGGAAGAATGCTTCCAGCAGTGCGACGGAGCGTGGTAAAGAATGACGGAAACCCGCATTAAACCCGACGGGGAATGTCCTGAAGGTGAGGTTATACAGTTTGTTGTTTTCGAGCTACTGGGATTCTATCAGTAATATAAAATATCACTGATAGCTCTTTGTGATTTTCCTGCTAAATTAAGTCGCCGTTTCACTTGAAGCCTCTGTACATGCGACCTCATGTGGACTACGCAACCCAGGCCTAACAGGTGTGGCATAAGCAGGATCTCACAGCGCTCGAGACTTCACAGCGAAGAGCCATCAAGCACGTCAAAGGATTGCTTTACCTTTCGTATCAACTTAGGCTGAGGACTCAAAGATTGTACAGTGGTCATTATCAGCGCCAAGGTGGCGACCTAATAATGGCCTACCATATTTTGAGGAAACCCAACCACGTTTGTTGTAACCTCCTGCAACTCAGTCACAACACGAATTTGAGGGGAACCACCACTTCAAGTTGGCCACGCAATAAAAATCTACGAAACGTTCGCTCTTTTCGTGTCTCATCCATCGAACGTCCTCACAATTTACGTTGCTTTCGCCTTTACTTCGTGTTTAAAAAATGCCTTGACGTTGCCATAACCCATCAATATTACGAGATATAACCTGTGTACATGGACAACTTAATATAATAAACGTTGCCCAAGCACACAATCGAGTCTGGCTCTTATGTGCACACCTATGAGTGAACGCTATGGTGAGTCTACCAAGACGCTTTCCATCGGATCACTATGTTTTCCCATGTGGTTCTCACATTGGCTATTCTACGGGACTTGTTATACGTTTGCCTTCTTACCCATAGTACACCACTGTTCCATCCTTAGACTGCTATAAATCAACGCTATTGGTCGGTAGCGACCGCAACTATGCATACAGAAACAAATGACTCTAACTCTGAGTAGGCCGTCGTATCATGAATCGTACTGGTTGCCTATCAATCAAACCTATTTGTTTCCTATTTGTTGGCGATTGAAAAACCAATACGAAATGACTACGTCACCACAGTGATTGCATTTTCTGATTATTTTGTTTGAATACGTTGCGTTGGCAGCTCAGTATGGTGACTTGGCTCTGACGGACCTAGGTCAAAATAGCCGCGGTTAACAGGTACCGGAATTCCACTGTGTACTTACGCTATCATAAATATTAAGAAGATAATATCTCCGGGTACCATGGCAAGTGGAGAAAAACACCCAGACTGCCTAAATCAATAAAGGAAATCGGACACTTAGAAATCCTGAAAAAGTGCGCACCCTGATTCGGCAACTCAGAGACCCTAAACCTCTTCAGGAAATTGAAACGCTGATTTTAGACAAAGGTTCCTTAAAGTGCGACATCTCCTGTATATGCGAGTCAATCAATCCCAGCTTTACCCCCTCATTTGTTCATGACGCTCCACTGTATCACACCCATTCCCAAGAAGAACAAACGAGCTACTCTGCAATATTTCTGTCATTGAGAGAGGTGCAGAGCACCATTGTGTTCACAAAACCAGCAATCCTTCCGGGACCACATGGCTTCCCCCCAGCTGTCATAAGGCTCTTTGGAAAAATATCCACTTGTCATTACTAAACATCTTCATTCTTTCGTTAACTACTGGCTGGAAGCAATTCATAATAATTTCTAAACACAAAGATGGCCTGCGAAAGGAAATGTCAAGTCACAGCCCGATAAATCGCACACCTGCTGCCACTAAAGTCCTGGAAAAGAAAGTCAAGAATAACTTCCAACTTCCTATACGATTGGAACTGATCCATCTTTCACAACATGGTTTCCTCCCCAAATGCTCCTATGTTAACTGCCAGATATAATTTTCGATCACGTTATGGATGATTAACAGAGGAATGGCCATCTTATTAATATATTTGGACGTGCAAAAGGCTTCCGGCCACCTGTCACACAAGCCACTGTTATCCATGTTAGAGTCCTATAGCACTGGAAAGCATCTGCTTAGCTGGTTCGACTCATACCTAGACGAGCAAGTCCAGTCCGACTAATTCAATAATACTCTGCGTCGAAACGAATAATTAGCGGGGTCTTCCAGTGAGGTGTGCTGGGATCACTACTTTTCCTAAGCTACATAAACAACATACGAGACCCATCAAATACGGACGCTTATTTACCTATGCAGCCAAGGTCAAACTGGTCTATCTGTCTCAACCAGACCAACTACAATTGCCAGGAAAGCATACGCGAAGACCTACTCACATTGAAAATATCTATGGAAGGCCTGTTGATAGAATTCTCTGCTAGACAATCCCAAGTACTAGGGTACAGATTTCGTCTCCCGTTTACCAGTGACGTGATCCCAAACGCAGATTCAGTACGGGAATTGGCAATTAGGTACTCCAAATCCTTTAGTATTGTTCCCTATATACTTTGCCAAGTCGCAAAAGCCAGACAACTATCCGGCTACATCACTAGAAATATCCTAACTTGTACGTGTTATCTACGGACTTCAAACCGTAATGAAAGAGTACGCCGAGATACTGACCTTGAACGAACACGCGTGCCAATCGCGCGGTTCTGCATAGTTTGTTACTTCGCTGTTTCTGCCGATTTTGTCATACACACTAACGCCTACACTCATCCGAACCAGCTTCATCGACGCTATCTAATGCATTCCATCTTTGGTTTTAGCCTGTGTGGATCATTTTTATCTCCACATCGCGACGCACGCACCGTTCCCGCAAAAACACCATCTAGCAAGTTTCCGAATCGCGAACCCTACAACAATATATGTAGTCTTAAACAATAGCCAAAACCATGTGTATTTGATGAGCCATCAACTATAGCTGTCAACCGTTCATCCAATTAGTTGTCGTACACTGTGTCCATATCGCTCAGTCGCTTTGTTTGCTGTGTGAACAAACGAACCGATTAAAACTGCCTCACCACGATTAAACGCACCGAACGTGACGACCTTGAACATACAGAAAAATCATTGCACGCGTGACCCGCAGGGACCGATACGCCATCGGACACTGATCGGAATGGCATCCATCGACGCAGTGGATTGTGCTAACCAAGTAAAAGTCCCTGTTACTGCCTCCAGATCGACAGTAGTATGTGGCCTTCCTACATACCATAAAAATGTATGAACTGGAATCCAGTGTTCCAGTTGCCTTGGTAAATTACATATCAAATGTTCCAAGCTCACTGTAAGCCAGTTAAATATACACAATAGGCAGCCAAATTCACTGTGGTTCTGTGAAGAATGTATGGTCATCCCACTGGTAAAGATTGTACATGAACTATCGCAGAAGTACCAAAGACCGGCGGCAATGATAAAACGAATGAGGAACACCGAAATTGATTCCTTTAAAAAAAGCGCGACCGGGAGCAAAACGCAGTCATTCCCATTAGGCTCCGCAGCTAAACTGGGGAAGAAGGCGGGGCAGCGTGTTAAACGTGCGTCACCTGTCGCTTTAAACTTCCATTAAACCTGTTTCTCAAATACGTCTGAAACAACCACCCCTAGTCCGGTTGGGATAAGTACGGTCACGTCCACGTCCACTGTTCCGAAATTTCAGGACTTCGACACCAGTAGTGGTTGGAAATTGATTGCTACTAAAGGCAACCGGATACTTAGAACTTCTGCCACTGTCACTGGGCCTAAATCAAATGAAGGAGACGAAACTTTACTTATACAACCTCCAACAATTGTATGCCGACCAGCTGGGCGGCCGACCTCAACCCGATTTGTACATGGTATACCAGCGATAATTTGCACCATTTTCTAGAATCGATGTCAAATTCCTTAAAAGGAAAACAACTCCATGATGTGAACCAGTGGAAATACATATGTGACACCATAGGTGTTGTGGCTAAGTCTGTCAAATTGACACATGTTACCCGTCATCCAAACACACAGCACTACGTTGAACCGAAACTATTCAGAATTGTGTTGACCTCCGCCGATAAAGCAGAAGCTGTTCTGTTATCGACAGCTCGCTTCCGGAATGGGTCATGTCCCATTCGCCTGTTCCCGGATATTCCGTGGAGTGAGAGCAAACAGGCGAAACACCATTTGGAAGAATACTAGTAAGAACCCGTGGCCAGGACCATTCAGGTACACGGTGTCCCAGAGGCTGGAGGTCATGATGAGCGCGAAGCGATCACGTACGAACAGGAACAGTGGTGATACATTCGCGAGTCATTCTCCCTTGAAAACGTCATAGTGCAATCTAGCTCGAGGCTGCGAAGATCGCCAAACTACAAAGGATGTGGCCCGAGGACCTTGGAAGTGATCCTTCGATCCAGACAAATGTCAACAAAGGTGCTAGTGTGCTGGTATACGGGACGCAGTAGCCTTTCTTCCGAGCTCCGGATTAAGGCAGCATCCACTAAGCGAACACACGAGAGCAGCCACTTAGTCGCACCAATTCCCGACAACAGTTTGAATGACTCCAATAAGCTATCCGACGGAACTGTCAAAACACACCACATACACAAAAAGAGAGAAACAAAGGGGTAATGGTAGAATCCACGGATCTGAACAGATGAGTTTGTCATCGCCCCATCCAAAAAAGGAGTAGTTTCGGACCTTTCAACGGTCAGCGCAACATTTTAGCCAAAACATGCATCCCCGATTCATTGCTAAGAACAGAGAACCTTTACTGCATGTACACCAATGCACAAAGTCTCCTGAACAAGCTTGCTGAACTGCGGCCAGGTCAAGCACCATATGCCTAGGACCTAATATTCGTGAATGAATCTTGGTTGCACTTAGAAATTACCGATGCCGATGTCCGTTCTCCGAAACGGTCCCCTAGCGACCTGCAGGGCGAACCGGTGGACAATCTGGAAGCCGTGATCATAGACTACCTCTGGTGCAGTCTGCGACTGATACACGGCACTTGCCTTTTGGCCTTTGTTTATCGTCCCCAATGTCCACCCCAGAGATAGACTCACCCATTACATTAGTGTTGGGAAAGGTCCTACGATGACGATACACATGTTCTCATCTTGTAGCGCCCCAAAAGATAGTTACTATCTTCTATGTACACTTTCAATGTTGACTAAGTATACATTACTATTCCTTGTTTTATCCTCCCTTACTTTAAGACAAACTTGGCCTACATCCGGTTTGTCACTTCTGCGTTTGGCGAGTCACGACACTGATATTTGCCCCTGGTCGCGTCATCCGTCCGCGTCTTTTGTAGCCCATCGAATATAGTCTGACTTCAATTGCTTTCTCATATACGCGAACGATCAAGCGCATATTCTCGGACTAATAGTTGTCCTACAAATTGGTGCCCCCGATCCGCACGAGCAAATTCAAACTTTTTCCGTCGTTTCTATTTTTTGGCGATCGTTTTTCTCGATTATATACGTGTATGATTTTCTTTCGTGCCTAAGTTTAGTAGTGTCTTCGTATTTTTGTTCATCACATTTCGAAAGTGGCATCTGAGTCGTTTCGCAGCGTAAACATGCTTACTTTGGCTGTTCCAAGTTTCATGGAACAGCCCAGAGGTTCAGGTTACGATAGTTGATATCGAACTAAAAGATAAGGGCTTCAGACGGACCATTTGAGGTGCAATCAGCTCGTCCCACGCCTTCCTTCCTCGGTTGTGACACTGGTTCAAGAAATTCTACTCTGCCCATCGAATGAGTCAAAGTATTAAACGAGGAAGCAGGCGATTCTAAAGGAGTTACAACCCAGCACGCGGATTCGATATGTACAGCTCAATAGTCTCAAGCTTGCAGATCGCAAGCCGTCCACGTTGCTCCGCCGAATTCAGTGCGTCGCTGGTCCATTATTCTTGAGTGAAGAAGGGATAAAGGAGCTGTGGTTTACACGTCGCCCAGAGCCATTGACGGTAATGCTGTCCATGTTTATAGATACGCCCATGAAAAATCTAGCTACTAAAGCAGATGCTGCGTTCGAACGTCTTCCGCAGCAGACGACAAGTAATTCCGATGACGTATACTCACATATGAAAATCGAATTTTACCTTTGTTACAAGTTGTAAGACCGATCTGACTCTAAAGATGAGGAAACTGCGCTACTTCGCAGCAGGATAGCAGCAGTAATGGCTTCGAAGCAGCGTGTGCCAAAGTCAGACGCTGACCAGGTTTTAGCGACCATTCATTGGGCTCATCTGTGCCTGCACCGAGTACGTCTCGTTCG
Organism: Dicrocoelium dendriticum; assembly: GCA_944474145.2. Taxonomy (NCBI): domain Eukaryota; kingdom Metazoa; phylum Platyhelminthes; class Trematoda; order Plagiorchiida; family Dicrocoeliidae; genus Dicrocoelium; species Dicrocoelium dendriticum. Next base: position 104,666,519 of record OX104065.1, read on the forward strand.
ACACGAAAGTGCAACATTTTCTCTACTCGTTCTCAGTCAGACTATACCAGACCTATCGAAGAATTATGTTGGTATCACCACCAATATGGTGGAAAAGCTAGATGTTGTCGGACTCCCTGAGTACGACTCAATCGCTTCCGGGAAAGCGAATAGCCCGCATCCCAGCACGACCTAAGCATCCTTTAACAATCAAAGAAATCGCCTGTTTTACATTAAGGACCGACGTCCTTTCATCACGTTTCTCCTCGTCATGGGAGCGGAAGTCAGCGTCATCCCTGCGAACGGGAACGACAAGCACCCAAAGCCCACGTACAAACTGCGGGCGGCCAACGGTTCACAGATAGCTTCATTCGGTAAACGCATGATAAATCTCCGTCGAGATTTCCAGGGGGTCTTCATAGTTGCGTCTGTACCCTTCGCAATTATCGGTATCGACTTCCTCCGACATATTAGGTTGCTTTTTGATGTTGGTCGCCACAGACTTGTAGACGACCGTATTAAACTAGGGGTTGAAGGCCTTCTTACGGACGCCCCAATAATCAGAACCGTTTTCCGAAGCGCCGATGTACCTTCAGATTATGCGAACATCTGTCTAAATACGGGCGAGTGGTACGACCAGCTGCAGAGCTTCCGCCAGTCACGCGTGTACCGCCAACGAGTGCCCGACCGAGATGACTCGCCTCCGACAAATTACCTGCCGCTTCAGCTCGGTATCATAAGACCATCCAACAGTCCATGGGCGACACCTCTCCACATGGTTCCGAAAAAGACCATGGGGGACTGGCGTCCTTGTGGCGATTATCTTTCCCTAAACAACGTGATCACGCCTGATTGCTATGCGGTCCCATATGTGGACCTCACTGCCAGTCTGGTAGGTAAAAACGGTTTCAGTGAGATCGACTTGGTGCGCGCTTACAACCTAATTCCGGTAGCCGTAGGTGTCATCGCTAAAACTGCCGTGACGACTCCATTTGGTTTGTCCGAGGTTCTGTGCATGCTGTCTAGTCTAAAGAATTACGCGCAAACTTTTCAACGCTGCAGCGACCAAGTTTGTCGCGGTCCAGACTTCACTTATGCTTATTTCGACGACATCGTAAGCGCGAGCTCTTCACGAAAATAGAGCACATGCGCCACGTTCGAACACTTTCTAATCGTTTATCTTAACACGGGGTGACGATCAACGCAGAAAATTGCTCGTTTGATGTCGATTCGGTCAGTTTTCTCCTGCAAGAGTCGTGCCACTAAATGATATAATTAAGACAATCATTGCCTATCCCGAACCTCACTCTTTCAAGAAATTAAGACGCTTTGACGGGATCGTCAACTTTTATCATTGTTTTATACCAGAATGTGCGTCGCTTATGCAGCTCCTCACGGATGTTCTCTGTAGAAAGCTTAAGAAACTCGATATTTTTGGCGGCAGCACACACTTCGTTTAAAGGTTTAAAAGAATATATCGTCAACATAGCTTCTATAGCGCATCACGACCCGGCAGCCCCAATGTTCCTCAGTACTGACGCTTACGATGTGGCACTCTTACAACAAAAGAGAGGTGACACTTGGCAGCCATCATCATTTTCCCCCTAACTTTTGCAACAATCCGAATCTCGTTACAGTAGTTTGGGTAGAGAACTATCTATTTATCCATACGTCATTGCCGACATGCCTTAGAAGTCCGGTGTTTTGCTGTCTTCACCGCGCACGAACCCCTGACTTACGTGCTCAGCTCGAATACCGACCGATATGCTCCTAGAGAGTCGCGCCACCTAGACTATATCGCTCAGTTTACGACAGATATCCGACATGTTTCAGGTGTGCACAACGCCGTCGCCGACGCACTTCCCCGCATTCAAACGATCTCCGCCGACGCCGGCACCGCTATCGAATTGGCAGTCATGGCCGCAGTGCAACTCAATGATCCTGAGGTTGTTATAATACGCAGTTCTTCCTCACTGGACATATGACCCGTTCGGCCGACATTATCAGACGGAACTATACTTTGCGAGTTATCTCTGGACACGCCGCGCCTAGTCGTCACAAGCAAGTTTCGATAAACTGTGTTCGACACGTTGCATGGCTTGTCTCACCGAGGCGTTCATGCATCGGTTAAACTCGTAACTCTAGGATTCGTTTAGCGCAATGTCGATCGGGACGTTCGTACTCGGGTAGCTGCTTGCCTTCCATTTCAACGCGAGGTGCACAAACACCTGAAAAGCCCAGTAGGTACATTTCCGACGCGAGACACACGCCTTCACCACGTGAACGTCGACCTCATAGGTCCTCTGCCACATTCGGAGGGTTCGGCACACCTGCTGAGTTGTATCGACTGATTCGCCTAGTGGCCAGAGGTTATTCCAATTCCCAACCTCTTCGGAAACAGCAGCAAAGCCATTTATAAGGCGATGGGTAGTTCAGTACGGCTTATCATCCGGCCGCTAAAGGCATGGTGGAGCGTTTTCACTGCCAGTTGAAGGCAGCGCTACGTGCGTATGCAGATTCTTCATGGTGTGTAACTCCTTCTATCGTATTCCTAACATTAAGAAACCCAATTAAAACCGGTTTCGATGCAACACCAGCGCAGCTAGTCTATGGCTGCACGTTGCGGTTGCCCGGACAGCTGGTATCACTAGCACCGTCCACTTCCTCCTCCGACTACGGATGTTATACCGATCGGTTGGCACATCAGAGGCGTTAGCTGCGCTCACTCGCTTCACGATTGCAGAAGACACCGGTGTATGTGACAGGAAAACTGCCTAGTTGCTCACACGTACTGCTTCGCGTAGACGGTGTTCGATAGCCTCTGAGTCACTGTACATCGGATCCTTCAAAGTAATCAACCGAACAAGTAAGACGTTTACAAGCAACCGCGGTGGCTGATGCGAAATCCCCATCATCGACCGTCTAAAACCAACCTTTATGGAGGATAATACCTCGACTCCATCAACATCCTAATATCGTTGAAGCAGACCACGATTCTGGTCTGCAAGCATCAGCCGTCTCGATATTTTCCGAACCTAGCCTGTCGCCTCCCACGACCAACCGCCGTGGACGGGAGGTTCGTAAGATCGTTCCCTTTTCAGAGTATGTACAGAGTAAATACGATAAGGTTGGTGAATGTTGTGAGTATTTGCCTCGTTTTTGGTCGATCAAGGTTTAAAAAAAAACACAAAACGGGTGTTTGGAAGACAGGTTTATTGACATTGCTTGGATGGAGTTTGCTGGCACGCTGAGCAATCTGATTAAATCTGCAACAGTAAACAAGCCCCTTCCTCCTGCAAGAGCAAAATCATTCATTCGGAGCAGAACCCGAAAACACATGATAGTGGCATATGTACAGAGCAACTATATCCCTGACAACGGGAGCAGCTGTAGTGCACCGTAATCACTGTACCACCCTTGTGCATGATGACAGATTAACATACCGGCAGAGTTTAGCGGAAAGATTTTGTCATCATCATTATCAGTATACACGTTAGCTGCAGGTGGAAAACACCTCACCTATTGTGCCGCAATAACTAAGACAAGAAGAAAAAATACAACAGTGGCACACCGGCTGAGTCCCCAGTAACAGATGGACATCGTTCCGGAGAGCTAACAGCCGGCTATCGTGACGTAAAAAGAGTTGTGGTATGCCTAGGGAATGAGATCGTGGTTGTAGGGGGAAGCTAAGCAGGAGGAGGTGGACAAAGGAACACACAACACAAACGCCATTGGGACCGGCTCCTAGCCATATCAGCAAGTGTGTCCAAGCAAACGTGTTCACCGTCCTCAGGACCCCAGCCAGGCAATCGGGATGCACCAACCGATGCCAACTTCGAAGTGAAGGTTTTCATTTATCTCGACCAAGTCATGGTTTGGCCTACTCTATCCAACCGCACCCCCGGCGCGCAAACAATGCACGTCGCGGGAGTCGGTGTGTTGGCATGCGCAACACGTGGCCCAGCCAGCGAAGCCTAGTGTTTCATATAATGGTGCTGAGCGGTTCACTCGCTCTTCTTGCACCAAATACGCGACGCCGAACACGCTCATTGCTCACGCGGTGCTCCCACCAGACATGAGCTAAGCCACGAAGACGACGATGATCGAATGTGGCGAGCCTCTTTATGTCTGTCAACTTGATGGGCCAGGTTTCACAACAGTACAGGAGGGTTGAACGGACGGCTGCGTTATAAACTTTGCCCTTCACGGCAAGAGTAATATCGCGTCTGCGTCACAGGTGGCGGAGTTTGGCAAAAGCACTTCGAGCTTTTGCTATACGGTTCATAAGTTCATCTTCGATCCCACGGGTGCTAATATAGCTGCCCAGGTACTTGAATTCCTGAAGAACTTCTAGCTGATCACCACAAAGCTTACCGCAGAGGTGGGTCCCTACCAATGTTGAAGAAGTACTTTGCATTCCGATGGAGCAAAGCATAACCCAAAACGAAAGACAGTCAGTGCTGCCTTACATGTTTGGGAGTGTCACAGATTAGAACAACATCGCCCGCGTACTCCAAGTCAAGAAGTCGCTCACCAGGAATTAGCTCCACAACTTCTAGGTCGTGTCCAGTGAACGCTGTTTCCATGACTTCATCAATAGCGAAGTTGATGGGGAACGGTGACAGCGGGCAACCTTGTCTCACACCGCTGGTGATACTGAAGGGTGGCGACAGTTTGCCATAGACCCTCACCCTGCCCGAACTATGCGCGTACAGCGCTTTGATAATATTTACATATTTATCAGGCACACCTTTCCTCAACAGGCAGTCCCAAAGGGCACATCGATCGACTGAGTAGAAGGCACCTTTTATGTCAAGAAACACGACAACGGTGGGTCGCCAATAAACATGGCGGTGCTCCAACAATGGAGGCATGTGAAGATGTGGTCGATGCAGCCGCGACCTCGACGAAAACAGACTTGCTCTTCACGAATCCGGCTTTCACGACTGCTAGTCGGTCTGTGGAGAATGACAGACGCAAGCAATTTAGAGACCATTGAAATCAGACTGATGCCTCTATGATTGCTGCATTCAGAACAGGAGTCGCCCTTGAGAATTGGAACAATGACGGAGCGTCTCCAGTCTGTCGAGACAGTCTCCTGCTCCCAAAGTTTTACTAGCAACTCGTGTAAATCATCTACTAGAGCAGATCCCCCGAATTTGAAGAGGGCTGCGGCCTTATGCAATTTTAAAAGTCTGATCTCACGTTCGACTTTTGCCGGTGAAGGCGGATCCAAAGAGACGACCCAAAGAAAAGGGCGCTCAATGCCCGAAGAATAAAACAATAACTCAGATTGGTTAAATTGCCTTGCAAAGTGTTCAGCCAAACGCTCCAAGCTTTTTGACAGGCTATGAACCGGCTGTCCACTCTTGTCGCGTATGGTCTCGCTAACACCACATCTCCTGCTGCCTGTTTCCCGTATCTTACGGAATAACTTACGATGATTACCAACGGTAGCGGCGGTTTCCATCTCCAAGACACGATGAGACCACCAGATTAGGCGGGCTTCCTTCAGGCTAGCACGTAGTTTCACCCTGAGATCTTTGCGAGACTCCTTGTATCCGCTTCCAGCCGGAATACGTCGGCGAGCATCCATAAGTTCCAGAGACTGTGTAGAGACCCAATGTCCTGTTTGACAATTAGATTTGCCACATGAAGATATGCCTGCTGATAGTAACGTATGACGAATATGCGACCAGTGATCATCGACGGTGTTCATTGGGCGTTTACTCAGCCCGGATGTCAGCGCACTTTGATACACATTCAGAACACCTGGCTACGCCAGCTGGCTGGTGTCAATCCGTTCACACCGACGTTGAGGACGTCCACCGAAACGCACCCTGAGGTCGGCGCAGACAAGTGCGTGGTCGGAGTCTACGCTCGTGCTCCAAATCGAGCAACAGTTTTGTACACAGCCTCTCCAACGGTAAATGATCGCGATACGATCGATTTGCATCCATGGCTGGTGAGAAGCTGGTGGCCGCGGAGTCACGCTTCTGCGGGTGCTGTATCGAAAGTTTGTGCTAGCGAGAAAGAGGCGAGCATCATCACACAGCGGTAGCAATCGCACACCGTTATCATTACGCGAGCCAACACCATGTTGGCCGCCCAGATGAAGCTCATCAGAGGACAATTTTCCGACTTAAACGTTTAGATCGCCAGCCAACACCACAGTATCCGTGCTTCTTCTATAACAAAGCAGATAGTGAAGTTGCTGATAGAAAGCATCTTTCACTGAATCAGTGCTACAGGTTGTAGAAGCGTAGGCCGCAATGACAAACAGGTACCGTTTGTTCCCGCACGACTTCGTAGCATGGAACGAACCAGCTACTCTAACGGCGCACATCCGACTGTTGCCTGGGATCCAATCGATCAGGGCAACTTCAGCTTGGGGACTCAAAACAATGCGGACGCCAGCTTGATGGGCATTTGAAGCTGCATCATCGCCAGACAGGCGCAATGAGAATGCGCTACTAGTGTCACATGTGGGGGATCGCAGAGTAAGAACGGAGCTCGAATCTTGCAGGTGGGTTTCTGATAAACAACAAATATCAGTCGATAGGGTCTTTAGTGTGCGGGCAAGTGCTGACTGTTTGCTAATCTGTAGCAAAGTGCGCACCCTGAGGCATGCCAGTCTTAGCGAGACGCGAGGACTCCAAAAGGAAACGGATGAACCGACGTTGTCCGCTTGGTTGAACATGGACTTGTCGACTGGATTGGAGCGACACCCCGCGACTGTGTGATTTGAAACTAGAAGACAAGCGACTATGGAAGCAAGGTGGGGGAGGGCCAAAAATTGGGGGATTGAAAAGTAAAGTTGGAGCGTGACGATAAGGATGAAGAAGCGCAAGAAGAGTGATAAGAAGACGGGAAGGCCTGAGCAGTAGCATCCATACCCCCATCCACCCTGCTCGATGCAGCAGACAGGGCGCCATTTACTATCCCCTGCGACGGCCAGAGCATCAAGAAGTTGTTTGCTGAAGGGTTCATTGTATTGCATGGGCAGAATACTGTCATGTTGCCCAGGCCTAGAGAGGAGAACGACTAGGGTTCTCCACCAAAGGCTTTGGTTCAAAAACCTGACCGCAAGACAGCTGGGTTTTGGCACTGGACTACAGAGAACCCGTTTTATGGAGTAAGGAGTCACCCTCACTCAAACCCCCAACCTGAAGAGTTCGTCAGGCATCTAGCCATTGGCCAATCTGGTATGAGTGGCTCTGAAGGTGCAAAAAGCACCATCCAGCATAGCTAAATGGATCATTGAGGCACACAAACCACCGCACCACGTTAAGGTCCAGTTTCGTCGCGTTGGGGAAAGGTTTTGTGCTAACAAAAAGCAATTGTAAACATGTCAACAGCCTCCAGAATGTGAAGCGTGGTGTTCCCCCACTGATATCAGCAGATAGATGTGCTCAACCCGCAATGGGTGCAGCTAACATTTTAGGGATCCAATATGCTCTAATTTCCCGACGAGGTACCAGAATTCGTAACATGCCTAACCCATTCTCCCAGATGCCAGCATTTACCCACGCCACTTTTAGTTCGGCGACCATTTTGAGGATGCCGCTATCGTTCTGCACTCACAGTTACCCGGCTTTGACAACTAACTCCCGAAAGTACTATAGGTAGCAGTTACGAGGATAATTAAACTATTAACGCGATTTTTCCTGAGATACTTGGACGAACAGCAAGTCCCTAACATGTGGAAGCGCGCATCATCACTCCGATTTGCAAATGGCAGTCGTTCAGATCTAGCCAACTATTGTCGCGATTCGCCTCCGGGTGCTTTCATAGCGGAGGCTCTAATAGACTACTCTGAAAGGTCTATCATAGCACCAGACCAACACGGATTCCGTTAGCAGTTGGACCGCGATAGCCGACAGTGGAAAACGCATTGATGTCATCTAACTAGACTTTTCGAAAGCCTTCGACCTCATCGTACTAACACAACTGCAAGGGTACGGAGTTAGGAACCCAGTTATTGGATGAATCAAAAATTTTCCCCTTCGCCAGCGCCTTCAGGTTCGAGTTCGGGGCTCATTTGCTGATCCATAAGGGTTAGTGTTGGGGCCGCGCTTATTCTTTTTCTGCACTAACGGCCTCACGCGTGTGATGGAGTCAAATTTCGTACTTTTGCTGATGACAATATGACGGGCGATGTGCTGTCAGGAAGATCATGACATGTTGCAACAAGACTTAGATAGCGCTTTTGAATGGTCAAAGGCAAATTTACTTCCGTTTAACACCGACAAGTGCAAAAGTGTGCATGTCCACCACGAGCCCACGTACGAATATAAGCCTGCAGACGACATGTTGAAAACCGCTTCACAAGAGCGAGACGTTGGGGTAGTGACGCAAGACAACCTCGGCTGTTTGGCGCAGTCGTTGGAGGCGTCCAAAACCGCAAAACAACATGTTGGCCTCTTAAGAAGGGCTTCTCATATTCTTTATGTGCTCACATTTTATTCCCACTTCAAACTATTGTTATACAGCAGTGCAGTTGAATCTGTAGTCACTTCAACCGACGATTCACTTATCTTTTGATCTATATTTTTCCCTCAACCCATCCTACGGGACTTGTTAAGCACGTGCTTTTTTACCCGTGATAAACCACTGTTCGCTGTAATACAAAATAATGGGGAGACCTACCGGAGTAATGTATTATCAATCGCAACCCAATGAGAAAGTACAACTGCGGAAAGTATCCAAAGTTCATTTACAAAGCTGCTCAACCCTGAATTACTATGACCGTTGTCGCCACCTCCGAATGGACCCCTTTGGGCTGATGATTGAAGTAGAATCTCTTTCTCTCAACCATTAGAAGCGGATTTTCACGGAAACACCCTCGAATTACGGTAAAGCTCCATGTATACCACCCGTAGTGGCGGCTACTTGTTAACTTCGATCTGTTAATCATAAAATCCGATCGACCTTCTTTTTAGTGGGATATGCAAATCTGCGGAACCGACTTCCACTGCAAGTACGCATGTGTTCTAACCATGCCATATTCCGAAACCTTCTAGAGACTTTCCTCACTATCCCGAGTGTTTTAAAGACACTTGGTTCACAACAATCGACATAAAAATGACAGAAGTAGGTATAAAAACATATGAGGTACCGGTAGCCTACAATCAGCTTGCCACCCCTTTATCATTCCCATGAAATCAAACATGTGCCTGCTCAACTAACTTTCTTCTACCCTATTTTTGACTGCTCACGAGTTTCGTTACCTAGACAATTTGAAATCAGGAGCACAAATTCTCGAACGCTTTGTAATTTGAGTGATCAGATCAATCGTCCGAAAGTCTATTTGTCGCTTTTCGATAATTCATCTTCAGGCCTTTATACAATTATATGCAAATCAAAATGTGCAGACAGACATTACAAGTCATTACTACTAGAGCGAGTTAATTGGGTGCTGACAGCGCTGTCTATTAAGCCACGACAATCGACCGCGTGTGACCCCCTGGGTCAGAGTTCACTGGCCGTTTGGGCCAGGGTAGTCCCAAGCCTTTAGTTAGCTTCTTCTGAACACAGTTCCGGCTCATACAGTCGGATCGCAATTGCTTCAGCGGCTTCTAGTAGTCGCTTGCGGACGTAGTTCGAACAGTGCTTTGGGGCCTAATAGATAAGTTTGAACGAATCAGTGAACTTTGTGGCGTGCCCTGTATCAGCTAGGTACGCGGTTATTGAAGAGTTCGCTGTATTTCCATTTCCAGTTCTAAGCCCGGCCGGGTGGTTCCTTCATTCTCTCAGATAAACGCAGTGTCGTATGACCAATGTGTTCCGCTCCACATGAAAACGAGTAGATACACATCGAGTTGGTTTGCAAAGACCTCTTATCCCTTGAGTTTAGTCTCACCATCGGAATGCTAGTGAACTGGACTTGCATCTGCGCTGCTAGATAGGTGCGTCCGAGTGCAAACGGAAGACGACGAGATAGAAGTTCCGCCGCAACTTCGCCCTTGTATGGCAGCTGTAGGAAAATTGGCTTAAGTTCTACTGTCAAAACTACAGGCTTTTTCTTCTCATGTTGCATGTTGGCTCTGATAAAGCTTTCTGGATAGCTGTTCTCCCTTAGCACTAAGCGAATGCACTCTAATCCTTCCAGAGGCGAGTCATTCGAGCAGATACGTTCAGCTAGGCTCACTAGGGTATTTATCAAGTTCCTTTTAAATCTAAATGGCACAAAGCTGCAGAATTTTGTGTACTGCCCATTCCACGTACTTTTCCCATAGGTACAGCGCTGTAGCGCACCCTCATCCAGTCTTTTCAAGCGACTACTAGAAGCCGCTGAAGCAATTGCGATCCGGCTGTATGAACCGGAACCGTGTTCAGAAGAAGCTAACTAAAGGCTTGGGACTACCCTAGCACAAATGGCCAGTGACCTCTGACCCAGGAAGTCACACGCGGTCGGTTGTCGTGGCTTAACAGGCAGCGCTGTCAGCATCCAATTAACTCGCTCTAGTAGTAACGACTTGTAATGTCTGTCTGCACATTTTGATTTGCATATAATTGTATAAAAGCCTGAAGAGGAATTATCGAAAACATATGTTCGCTTAGCCTGACTTCTGACCATACTATGGGATTTTCATCTTTTATTGTTATTATTATGTTTTCAGCCGCGTTAAACACTTCTGTGTACAAATGATCATTCCCGCTTAGAGGCACGGATTTATTTATTTAGTAATGTATGCAAATTTCTCCAGGACTACCTATGCATCCACTATTTTAGAGCCATAAACAGATGGATTCTGGGCCTAGATTAGGTCGCGTCAATTAGACCAGTCCTAGGTGAAAAGTGTGATGGAATACGCCGCATGCTAGATACGTGTATATTCATGTATCTTATTGAAATTGTAGGATTAACAGGAGTGCGAAGAATGCTGTTGTTACATTTCGATCGCAGAGCACTTGCATTAGGAATATCAAGTCAAGCCAAACAGTGCCTTATGGACCCAGAACGGGTGAATATTCCGCCGTAACACGCTTTCAGCGATACAGCATAACGTAAACGCAATTCAAAAAAGTGGATCAATAACTGGAAAAACAATATCATCATAGCATAATTCGGTTTGTTAATTATTGGACAAGTTTGTTTTGGTCTAGCAATAATCGCGCTAGTTAAGGGATAACTGAACGGTAGGCTAGTGTAAGGGCATGTATTGATATTTACTTCTGTCTGGTTGGGGTCGACACACATTCCGACAAGACACAATGGAGGGGGTGACGCGTCGACAAGTACTGCTGATGCTATTCTCTTGTAGGAACTAACATAAGTGGATACAAATATATCAACAAAAGTCAGCTTTGATACGACGCTGCATCGTTACAAGTGTTTTAACGATCAGGAAAAATCACAGGTGAGCAGTAAGTCCAGTGTGAAAGGACACAAGCAGTGACAAAGCAAAGTAACAAATCATGGGGTCAGGAGGAGCTTACAGGTGTAGAACGACTGAAGTGAATCTTGGTCAATGCGATAACTGGGACCGTAGCCGAAACAGATGGAAATTGGGTGTTGCCCGCCCGAAAACATTGCACACTACGACGCGTATCGATCCCATTTGATCTAATCAAGTGGAGATAGCAGACCTCGACCCATCATCATCATCATTATATACGTTAGCCAGAGGTGGGAAAACACCTCCGCTATTGTGTCGCAATACATGAAGGGAATACATACATACATACATATAATACAATACTCAAAGGAAAAATAGATACAACAGTTGCATGCCAGCTGAGCTACCAGCAACGAATAAGCATCGTTCCGGTAAGCTACCAGCTGGCTACTAGGCAAAAAGAAAAATTATCATGTTTTACGCTACGAAATAAGATCGTGGTTGGAGGGGAGGCTAAAAGGGAAGAGGAGGGACAAAGAAACTCACAGCATGAACGTCACTGAGGTCGGCTCCTTGCCATGTCAGCAAGTGTATCCAGCCAAACGTGTTCACCGTCTTTTGGATCCCAACCAGGGAGCCGTGACGCTCCAACTGAGGCTAGCTCCGAAGTGAAGGAGTTCATTACCCTCGACCAAGTCATCGCTTGGCCACCTCTCCTCTTCTTCCACCCACATCCCCGGTGAGCAAACAACGCACGTCGTGGAAGTCGATGGGCTGGCATGCGCAATACGTGGCCGAGCCATCGGAGACTGGTGCGGGAAATAACGGTGTTGAGCGGTTCAGATCCTTTTCCTGGGCCGTAAACACTGCGTCGAACACGCTCGTTACTCACGCGGTGTTCCCACCAGCTGTGAGCCAAACTGCGAAGGCACCGATAGTCGAACAGAAACTAGCCTCTTCAGGTCCGCCGATCTTAGGGGCCAGGTTTCGCAACCGTACAGCAGGGTCGAACGTACCGCTGCATTGCACACCCTACCCGCACCGCCGCCTCGACCCGGCGACCATTGGAATAGTAGCCGAAATTTCTACCACTATGGCCACCGGATCACGATGGGCAACGCATGCCACAATGGTTAACGACTGAGTAATGGGTCATTTTGAAATACTCGTTGTGTGGATAAATTGCGAGACGTAATTTTCATGTAGACCGCGATTCACATTGAAGTGAACCCAGATCATTACGACCATTGGGAACGTAGCCGAAGGAGTAAAGGTTCTGATTACTATTCCGAGGCCTGCCATTTCCACCTGACATCAAATGAGATCGAAACGCGTCGTGGTGTGCACTGTTTTCGGGCGGGCAACACCCAATTTCCATCTGCTTCGGCTACTGTCCTAGTGATCGCATTGACCAAGGTTCACCTCAATGTGAATCCCGGTCTAGATAGAGATTACGCGTTGCAATCCATCCCCACAACGAGTAGTTCAAAATGACTCTCTAATAAGTCATTAACCGTTGTGGCAAGGGTTGGCCATCGTGAACTGACGAGATCAAATGAGAGTGAAAAAATTAGTTGTTATGAAGCCAAAATTATGTGGGTGTTAAAGATTCCACAGAAAGGAAACACGAACTATCAGAACATACCCGAGGGAAAACAAACAGCTCTCTAGTTTGGAATAGTAGTTTGGTAACGTTTCGTCTTGAGTCATTAGGAAGGGTATCCGATCAACCACACAGCGGTTGATTGCCGAGGCAGTGGAAATTGCCAAATCTGACGACTGCGTGAATAGAATGGAGGGGGTAGAAATCCCTAATGCGTGGCGGGCGGTCTTAAGCCGACCAGCTTGACGAGCATCGATGCGTGGATCAGATTGAAAAGTGCAAACCGACTCCCATTGACAACACTACGGGCTTATCCGTCAATGTCATGACGCACAAAGGAACACCTGGACTATTCCCACTGTGATCGAACCACCTGAGGTGACATCCCGAACTGTTCCTGTAATGAATCATGGCTCAAGACTCGGGTAAAGCGGTTATCGCCCCTGTTCGCTATAAAATCCCACACCAATTGCACACTGATTCACCTGGTCTGACGAAGCCTCTATGTTAGAGGCGAAACGTTACCAAACTACTATTCCAAACCGATTGTTTCCAAACCTCTCTGAACTCATGACTACTCGATCGGTTCCAAGTATCTTCCAAGAATTTGAAACAGCTCTCTAGTACGCGGACGGCATCGTCTTACTGCTCGACAAACTTGAGGCGACGCGGTCAACACACATATCTTTCGAATAGACCCCAATCTTTGGTACAGGCCTCGTAGCAATAAAGCGCTGTTGTGGAACCACTGGTCGTCCGTTAACTATCTATCTCGACAATAACTATGGTTGATCGATTTGCCGCAATTGTGACACTAGGCTGCTATTAACCTTATTCTGGATGGCCGCGCATATAGGCCCAAAATTGGAGCCTTAACACGATAACTAAACGTCTCATTAGGTAGGATTCCACACACTAATATATCAATGACTCAAGTTGCATATGGGGCTCCTCGTGTAGTTTTAACACCAGTGTCTGTAGCGACGATCAGGTTAGTTCTATCAACAACTAGTCGGCAGGTGGCTCGCGTGTTATCCACAAACCGCCGGTTCGAACCGACGGAGGTGCCGACGGCACTGCAGTATTCCTTGCTCGCATGCGATTGGTACTCGTCAAGTGTCAGTGAAGCGTTGGCTGGTTCAGTAACATGTGTCCACAAACCGGGGATTTTTTAATTGAACTTTGATGGAATAAGTTGCGAGGAGAGTAAATGTTGTCCTGGCAACAGGGAAATTAGGCAGTGGTGGCCCGTTTGGTTGTTAGACGTGCAGTTTTTGAATGACCATATATACCACAACGGATTGGAACCAATGGCGTATTTGTTGCCATAACCTGGACAAATTGCTTGTTTAGAGCGCGCTGGATGTTGAGTTATCTGCGAGTTAAATTTGATAGAGCGTGAGATGGAATCCACAAGAAAACTATTTCCCCGGAATCGCTTTACATTCACATGGCAACCGGCCGTTTGTGCCCATTACTTGTTTGTCAGGTGTTGATGCACTGCACCTAAAGTTAAAACTATTTTGTTTGATCTTATCATGGAGAGAAAAAGGATACTGAACCTTGGGCCTTTGGGGTGTTTGCCAAAACTCCCACCCATAAACTACCGAGTCGCAACCATTAATGACTGATTGTAGTTATTTTGAAGCCCCCTTTGGGTAATTGGATTGCGACGTTTAGTCCCAATGTGGATCACGATCCACATTGAATAGAAACCTAGTCAATCCGATAAACTGGACAGTAGCAGGAAGCAGATGAACAGCGGATGTTACCCGCCGTGAGTCGATTACTAAAGTGGTAGAAGTTTCGGCTAACACCTCAAAGACCCCGGGATCGATGCCTATCATCTGTACCTGATGAGATCAAATAAGTTCGAAACTAGTGGTGGAGTGTAGTGTTTTCGAGGCGGGCAACAACCAATATTCATTTGCTTCATGCTACCGTCCCAATGATCGCTGTAAACTCCAATGCAAATCGCGGTCCACATTGAGATTGTGCGCCGTAATCCATTCCTACAACGAATGCTTCGAAGTGACCTCTGCAATTAAAAGTAATTTGCGTAAATCCTATACAAGGCGCACAACCCCAAGTTTGCTCTATTAGTAAGGTTACCTGTGACTGGTTACAGTTGTGGGGCAGCGACCTATCAGAACGCAACACTTATAGAGGAATGGTTCGGTCGCTATAAACTCAGGTTCGTCCCGTCTCAAGGTAAAGTCGGAAAAAGACGAATATAAGGGCGAGATAGACGTTTATTGTCGAAACGTGCAATCCCTCTAGATAAAGGCATTGCAGAGCGGTTCTAGCTAGGAGGAAGGTGTAGTCGCCAGTCGATACGCAGCGAACGCTCTTCGAAGTGGAAAGCCGGAAGCGCGCGAAATGCAATTCGTCTGGGTGACTCAAACACACGTAGTCATCATTCGAACAGGCAAGCTTCCTAAGTTGTCTAGGTACAAAATGATATTATATTTTAATAATATTTTACACAGACAAACAGGGGAATCTTCAGGTCACTACAGACTGGTGCTGCAACTGGTGATGGCAACGATGAGCCTCAAGTGGACATGAATCAAGTTTCACGGTTATCAAGTCAAATTGAGGATTACAATGTGGAATGCTTATTAGGAATGCTTTCATAGTATTCCTTTCGTATCTGACATAGCGTTTTGGTAGTCAACACTATCAAAGATAAATCATTTGATACACGCCTTCCTATGCTACTTTCAAACCGGGTGTAATTGTAGTTACTAACAGTAGCACACGTAAGTACGATACCAGCATGTAACCAAGCGGACGCACGTGAACGTTTATGTCGCCTCTTCGGAGTTACTTAGATTATAGTAACATGCAATTGTAAGGCAGTACTAGACCTAAAGAACGTCGCTCATTAAACAGCAACCTGCATATCGACACGTGTATTTCGGCCAGACTAACTTAAGGCATTTGTACAAGATACTCACATGCGGAGCATATTTTTATAATTATGGTTGCATCTGTGGTCTGAGCGCTACGGTGATACGAATTTACCGACACTAGTTCATTACGGACGATGATTCTGAACCATGAAACACTTGCGATCCTAATCGACCAGTTTTATTCCTTCGGAGTTAAGACGATGAGGGGATGAGGGGTGGTATAGTGCGAACGGCAGCTACCAATCAGAGCGGTCTGCTGGAGTGGGCGTAATGACATCGAGGCAAGCACCCAGGCGCCACTCACCCTTTCCGCCAGAATGGGTGGCACAAACTAGTGAAACGGCACTGCTCACTGGCGTTGAAGTGTAGTACCATCCAGTGGTTCTGCACTTTACTGAATAAACGGTGAAATTTTTCACAAAAGAAAACCCGATGGTTACAGTTACAGCATACCAAAAACCTAGCCAACTGGCTTTCGCCGATAAAGCAATCATCGTTGGAATATCAGTGAAGTCGGAAACGGTGGCTAAGAATTAAAATGAGACGATCCGTGTGCACCATGCCGCTAAGTAAAGAAATTAGTTATTAGTTTATACTCGAAGTGCACAAGACATGTCTGAACAGGCTTCATGGATCGCACCTAACAGTACGTACCAGATTAATGGCGAGACATGCGGCAATCCACCAAGCTCCAATAGTAATGATCAAGGAGCTCAATGACTACCTAAGCACATAACTGAGTGGCAAGATGTTAAGGAGCAACTGAAGAGAAGCGCGTACATCAGAACCCACTCCTAACGTTTAAAAACAGCCAGGGGTCACCGGTTCGCCAGCACACAACTTAGCCATGCATTCGTTTGTGAATAAAGTACCAACCCAAGAAAACTCGCTTGCAGTTGTTCACGAAGGTAGTCGTACTATTCAGTGCTTTCGATAGGCGTAGACTGAGGTAGCAAAACTATTATAACCGAACACAACCAGCTTCGATTAGGCAATAACACCCTACGTACCATCTCTGAGTTGAGGTTACATGGGACCAGATTCCGGACGGTGAACATTAAGACAACTGACCATTGTTGGTTGCGCTAACAGTACAACTGGATGCGCTGTATGAGTTGAAGCTCCACTTTACATTTGTGATCAAGATATCGCATCCCTTATCAGATGAATCAGTAGTGGACGCCAGCGATCACCATGTAACTCTTCAACATCGTATGCAGTACAACCCATGAAAGATATAAACAGAAGCGTTGTGACGAATTTCTACTCACCGAGTTCGGTATTCACTGACAGTGTGCTTTCCGATGACACCGGATCTATAGATCGCGGAGTATCAGGGGTCCTGTGACTGCGCTAGAAAAATATAACCAGTTCAAAAGGAAATCGAGTTTTAGTGTATTTGCTAAATGGATGTGGAAATAAGGGAACGGCGATAAGGATAGCATTTTCCACCGAATTCGAAAAAATTTTCAGTTCTGGTATGGTGTCGTAGCGCTAGGCGTCGAACAACTGGTTGGAGAATCAGCAATACCCATCCCGCCAAAAGTTCGCATTTATCACGTTTCCGGGGCTTCAAAGCCGCTTTCGGTTGCAGCTCGTTGGGCCATTGCTGGGAAAGCGCCAGATTTCAAGAGAATTTCACTGGAATCAATCAATGTGGATTTATCACCAAATGTCATTTGGATTTTTAAACAATGCGCACAACTTCGTTCCAGCCCCAGAGCCGGGCCGTTAGTAGACCTGTAAATATCCACGAGCGTTTTATGGTATACATCTGAGTTATCATAATGGATTTTATTCAGAGGTCCTGTCTTCTGTATTGTTGGGTTGGAGCTATTGACTGGAAGCCGAATCTGTGTTCAGTTCGTGAGCTGTGTTGTGTTCCTTTTAGGATCTTTCCGTTCCTGTATGTGTTCGTACTGAATTTCATTGGTGGACGTTAGATCTTAACGAGCATCATATGTTATGATGGAAGCCAACATAATAGTAAGCATTTTAGTGAACGGATCCTAACCGAGATATGAAAATGAAGCAAACCCCAAGTCAGATAGCATAATTGTAGGGTAGTATGACACAAAGTAAGATCCAAGTGTCGCTGAGCAGTCATGACGATCGTCGAGCGGTTAACAGATGAAGTATGACGAGCTTCCAATTTATCAGTCCTGACGCTTACTTGAGAGTAATGAACGATGGTTTCCCTCCAACTATTAGAAACACAAATGAATATTAGGAGACAATATTTCTCTTCGTAACTGCCAAAGCGGCTTTGGCTCTTGTTATGTCAATATATACAAAAATAAGAGCGTAAAATAGTTGGACAAGGAATAAAAATGCATGGATATGAAGGATACTATCACTTGTCGGATTTGAGGTAACTAGTGATAGGTTTAAACCGTTGACCGACCGTCGTCACTCGGCGCCGAGGGGCGACCTGAAAAAATAGATATGTTTCGTGCACGATGAATCTGAATCAAACTTACATCTAATTATGAGCGACATACTTGTATACGAACAAAATAAATAAATTGTTTATTTCTCAACTTTGCGAGACATGGCTCGGGTTGTTGGTCCGATCAAATCGTACAAGAGGATTGCGAAATGGCGAATAGTCTAACCAAATAGACAGATTACGTGTGATTTCGATTTGGCGAGGCACACGTCATTTAACATGGTCAGTCCTAGGAAAAGCACTGTATCAATCGTAAGTTGGTTGGTAGTTTGCAAAGATGTTGCCATGCAGCAGTTTTGTGTCAGTGACATGCTGGCATATACTTGGCTTGCGGTATAGTCTGCCATTGCAGTGGATCAAAACAAATGAAGGATGCCAGAAATTAATAACTGGTTACTGGCAATGAGATAAGTTGGTACCCATCAATTGGTATGTAAGAGGGCAGACCCACTGAATGATGGAAAGTATACAAACTCAAACGAAGGGGAAAGTGAAGTACGCGCCTAGTATCAGGCACGTGACGGTGGGGTGAGTTCGACGAATCGGAGAGTGATGGATGTTCCCAATTGCTTGACCATAAGAAATACTGTCAGAAAACTTGATAATAGATACCCTGCTTATGGTGCTTGCCACAATCAGGGGAGGGTTGAGTTACTCTTGCAGCTAGACAGAAAAGCAGACACGGATGTGATTATGACAGTGGTAGGTAACTGAACCCACGGAACCGGTATGTGAAAAATAAAGACAAAAATCTATTCCATGCAAGTGACAACGGAAGGGATCGAAATGAACCGTTGATAGCTCCTCGGGAGAATCCGACTAATTCAACATGTTTCTATGTTCAGACAGACAGGCTTCGCTATGCCATCAATCACAGGAACAGACGGGGATGCCGAACTTTGTTCGCGAGGCTAAGTGAGGGATTTCATATGTGAGCACACAAGCATTAGGAGCTTTGTCTCGCGCCTAAATGAGCAGCTACTATAAACGTAATTAGAAAGCCGTTTCAGTAGAATAAGAATGATTGATACAGGTTGGCCAAGAGCATATGATCGGTACGGATGAGTAAAATATTAAAACAAGCCAGCTTGCACGGTGAAAGTACTATTATCCGTCACGCAAGTTAACAGTACTTCGGTAGATGCACGAAAAATAATGGAAGAAAAAGCGCTCATGTTGGCATCATTGAAGGCGAAACTGCGCTTACTTTTTGCATTGTAGGAGAACCAGTGACCGAACGGCAGTGGACAGCTGGGCAGACGGTGAGTCTGCGCCGTTTGCAAATTAATGCAGGTGAAGTCAACTCAGGATCAAATCTTGAGCTGGGACTCTCAGTAGGAGAGTTAGGCTCCAGCCGTTTATGAGACAGCCTTAGTGTTTCACTCTCGCAGAAAGGCTGCAGAATTCAAAAGGAATTCGAATAAAGAAGCAAATAGTACATGGGAAAGTATGTAGTGATGCTGAAAGGTTTTTCAGTACTCACCAACTGTGTAGGGGTGTGGAAAAGAACCTGTCGCATGATCAAAGGAGGCCGACTTCTATGACTTGGTGGTGTTTCTGGAGTCAGTGGCGTTTTCTCGAAATCAGAATGAGTTGCAGAAAAGTTTGTAAAAGTTGGAACATCGGCATATTCTAAGGGAGGACGAGCTGGAGAAGTGAATTGGTTTTCTGCAAACAACAGTGAAACACGGAGATTAGCAGCAGTAAGTGCATAGGATGGATAGGGAGTGATCAAAAACCATGGAACAAACGTACGTAAAAGTCACCGAAAAGTTAACTGGAGGCGTAAGTTCACACAAATCTACTGATGACAACTTTGTGCCATGCTCCAAAGTGTTTCCAGACAGCGGCTTACTTCGTCCTTGGATACCCAGCCCAGAAGACGCACGGGACCGAGGAAAGCTAAACTGGAGAGTTACAGCCAGCCTCAGATAACTTTCCTGTGAGAAGCCTAGAAGTTGTCTAGTACCGTTTTCAAGGAGTGCGCAGATTACCTATCACAGCCTCTCGCATAGCCTAGCACAGCACTCACTGTGCAGAACAAGATAGCTGAGATTTGACGAAGCACAAGCATCCGACCAGTGTCAAAGAAAGGAACCCGCAAATATCGGTCGATCACTTGCACATCGGTTGTTATGAAGATCTTCAGGAGAGGCTTATACTTCAAATAATCTCAGTCCAGACGCATTTGAATAACCCTCATCGGTTTGCATGTCGCAACTCAAGGTCCACCTGAGATGCAGTAGCACATCTGGTACATACTGTGCTCGCGTCAATGGATAATAAAAACAAATCCGTCGGCATCCGTTTATGGGAATTCAGAAACGCTTTCGGATGTGTGAACCGTGAACTACTGTTGCGCGAGCTATTAGGTTCTAGAGTTTAAACTTCTGTTAAAAGATTATTTCACCAGGCGTACCTAGTATACCAGGTTAATGGGAAAAGCTCTGCTTCACTCACCACAAACTCTGGGAGCAATTTTGCCCCCATTCTTATTTCCACTTATGTTGCCTCAATCCCCGTCCTTGAAGAAGCCATCTTGCTGAAGTATGCGGATGACGTAATCCTTGGCACCCATCATCCAAATCACAGACCTTGACAACCTCATACCTTGGTCCAAATCCCGTTGCCTGCCGTTACACACTTCCAAATGCTAGGAGTTCCTTTTTTCGTCATCAGCAAATCCTAACGCAGTGACCGCAAAATTGAATGTACGATGAAGGTTTAACCTGGGGGTGACACTGAGCAGTGGGCTTAGGTGTACGTTGCATGTGAACAAAACATTCACAAAAGTTAGAAGACTCTCATTCTATCTCACATGTCTCAGGTCTTCCGTACCCTGTTTTTGATTCAGCGTTTTATCACTGCATGTGTGTTACCCTACTGGACCTATTGCTCACACATGGTCTTTCCTGGTCCCCTGAGTAAGGACCTCAAAGTAATTGCCAGATCTGTGAAGATTCTATCCAGGTGTAGTGGCATTTCAAGGCCGGAAATTGTTAACATGATTGTAGCCAGATACGCAAACGCGTGTAACAAGCTTGCACCTAAAATACTCACTGATGTCAGCCACCTACCCGCAGGGTATTGTCTGAATGCGTATCAATCTCCTCGACCAGACAGAGCTATATACGCCAGCACAATGGCCTATGGTACATCGGTAGTTCCGTTCCTGTCACGTTTTTGAACGATAGAAATTGTCATTAAAAACTGGTTAGTAAATTACTTTATTGGAATTTGCGCTGTCACGTTTTTTAACGATTTAGTTTATATCTATTCTGATGTATTGTTCGTTTTCCGTATTTAGTATTATCCATATCCGTGGTGTGTGTGCATAAAGCACATTCTTGACATGATTTGTAGAGATAACTGCCCGCTTTTTCAAACTGCACAGCTTCCAAAGTAAGCATAGGGCCAGGTGGATGCCAAATCTGGGCATGAAGTTTGCGTTTCTAGGAGTAGAAGGTCACACCGTAGTTAGTTTCTTCAATCGTCAACCTGCACAGTGTGTGCCGTCAGTAGGTAGGGCAATATTATCCGCATGGATGGCTGGAAGAAGCTCTGCGTCAGAGTCCTGGAGGCCTAACAAAGCACTCAACAGGAAATCCTCAATCGCAAAAATGAGCAGTAACGGGGACATGGGAGATCTTGATTTCCCATCGCAAATGACAGCGAAAAATGAAGAGTGCTTGCCGCAAGCCCACACGCTGCTCAAGATATTGGAGTATAGTGATCGCTATGAGGAAGGCCGATTGACCGAGTTGAACGCAGTTTGCATACCCAAAAAACGACAGTGGTAGGTTAGTGGTTGTTTGAGTAGTGGACGGGGCGTAAACATGTGGCATACACACCCTCAATCGGGGTGGATATCAGTCTGTTCTTTATGGGAGTGTAGTTCTCGAATTAGAGTTAGTCTGCTGAGTCGAATAGATACGGACAACTTGGAGGTAATCGACGGTGGATTGACTCCTGGCGCAAAGAGCAGGGGAGCCCCACTTGAAGCAAGGGGAGAGTAATGTTCTTACCCCAAGAGGATAGAACCTCATCTTCACACGAAATCCTGGTAAATAGAGCATTCAACTGAATGACCATTACCTCACCACCGTAATCCCACAG
Organism: Dicrocoelium dendriticum; assembly: GCA_944474145.2. Classification (NCBI taxonomy): domain Eukaryota; kingdom Metazoa; phylum Platyhelminthes; class Trematoda; order Plagiorchiida; family Dicrocoeliidae; genus Dicrocoelium; species Dicrocoelium dendriticum. The sequence continues at coordinate 104,688,923 of OX104065.1, forward strand.
GCTCGGAGGAAGTCCGCCTCAGCCGGCAGCCTTGAATCGCTTCAAGTGTCGAAACTCGTGATATACCCCCGCTTCGGCGAGTGGTTCTAGTGAAACGTTCCAGGGTATACGATTGGGTACACTGGTGCAGAAATCCAACAGAATTCAGAATGGGAGGGCCAAGCCTAGCGGTTCTTGCGCCTACGCAAATAGTTTACCAAATAGCCCCACTCGCATCAGCACTTCAGCAGCTAGTGACCGTAATGATTTGGAACAGTTTACCGGTTTTCGGAGAGTGCAGCAACCTCCATATATGAAGCAAGCTGAGACTGTAGAGTTTCGCGATCATTATGTAACCTTTGCTTGAGTTACTGGCTAAGTTCGTGGCGAAGATCAAACAATTATGGTGAGGGAGAGGAAATACACCCCTCGGGGAGTGACAAACGATTCCACGGATTGATTGGCCCGAAGAGAGCATTGCTTACTGCAAGAAAGTCCAAGGACGATCGACATTTTGGGTTGAACGAATCCAGCAGCGCTGTCTTAACGTTGTCACTCAAGGCGATGCCGAAACCAGCCAGACCGACCGCAGCTGCCTATGCCATTAGACACATGCAATAAATATTTCGTTCTGGGAGCAGCAGGTATCGAATTAGGCATGGTGCGGGAGTTACGCAATCGTGTCTCTGAGGGATAACCGGCATGGAAAGCAGACTCAAAGGTGTGAGAATCATTACCAAAAATAGTGATGGCATGTGACGAAGGCGCATGAACAATGATGTATGCAGAATTGGGATAGTACGACGTATTCGCAGTTGGAGAATCCGTGGTCTTGTCAGACGGCGTGATACTACCCGGTTTCCCAGGCTGAAGTAGGGTTGACTAATGGGACACTATCCGAGCCCTTGGCTTAATAACTTACAAGACAGTGGGACTAAATCATGGAAATCGCGTTCATTGGGAGCCAGTGACTGACTTCGTAGCTCATACGCATTTGGTTTGGCCACTAAATAAACAGAGGCCTAATCCTACTCACAGTTTCAGCATAAAGTTTCTGGAAGACAATACGCCACCGAAGTAATGAAAGGGGTAGCGACTCCATTTGGTAACGAGTCACATCCGACAGGTAAAAGTGGCCAAAAAACATTTTGGCTTTTTATAAGGAGAATACTTTCTGAATGAAAACTCACTGCGTCCTGACAATCTGCACAACGTGGACATCAAAAATAGTAAATATCATAACCAACCTGATAACCACTTCCCTTATGCAAAGCAGATTCCCGAATCTAGTGTAAATACAAGTATGGTTGTATGCACCAACTCCCCAATAAGTGTCGAATCAAGTATATGGTTGAATTCGGCATATTCCGATTCGGCTGTTGTATGAAGATAGGAGTGATATACTCATTAACGGAACTAAAACATCCTAAGCTGCGATGGGGATGAAGGCACTGTCTAGATGAATTATTCATAATTAGTGTGAACTTATTGGACACACTGTGCAACACAGTTTCCGCCCCGGGTAACAATAGCTCAACAATGGTAAGTTTTTGTCTTGTTGATTTTTGAGAATAGCCGCAGCTTGCTGATTAGCAGTCGCCCTGCTTTAGGCGACGCTGGAGTATCACGAATCAACAGCTCTACTCTTCCGATGATAAAGAGCCAGCTGCGCCGTGCTGTATGATCGCCCCACTCGACTGATCGTCGATCTCGGTAGTTAGGTTTTCTGGGAGAGGGCTAGTATATCTAACCGTTGATTATTGGTTTGTGTGAAATGAGCGGCTCTAAAGGTAATAAGAGGATGCTCTCGCAGCATTTTTTCATAACTGCCACACCGAACAACATCCACGTGTTGCCATGTGCGTGGCTTGGGTTTAGCTAGTTCCATCAAGACGGTTCGGTAGCAGTGTTCCAGGGCGTGGTCCGTTTCGCCTGGCAAATGTTTCTCCTAAAAGCTGCTATCTTCTAAAGAACAATGCGAAATGATGGATGTGACTCTACAATAAATGAAGCCAATACCCTTGCTTCGTTTCGCCACAGCATGCGTTCCGGTGGAGTGAAGCTAAAATTGTGATGAGGATTGGGTCCCTTATCAAACCAAATGTGTGTGAACCGAGAATAGGTTAACCGGCTCTTAATTGGCGCAATTTCCTACTTTGCTCCGCTGCCTTGCGAGTAGGCTGTTGAGCCAAAGCACAAGGGTATTACCCCTAAGTCAACTCCATACCTCGGATTGGGCAGCTCTCTAACGAAATCAATAACAATTCTCTATTGTACTCAACTACTTCTGCTTCTCACGTTCAGGCGCCTTCACCATAAGCCTATTGTTTGTTTGTTTAAAAAGCGCTGTAATACGTTACCTGATCCCGGTTTTCAGAGATCTCTCTGGTAACCCAGAAATAGCCGTTGTGGGTTTGGTTGGACTGGTTCCCGATTAACAACCGTCTGTGCGTTGTTTTGCTTCGGGTCTCATGCGTCGCAAGAAGAGACGAAACGTCCATGATATTCACGTACGCTCTAAATGACGATAGCTGTGTTAGGTGAAAAATGAGTTATTGCGAGCTGCATCAGCAACGATGGTAAGCTGGATGTCGTCGTCCTTGCTGGGAATTTCAATAAACAGGTCGGTCGCATGCTAACATGTGAACGTCACTTTGGCGTCCATCACGAAGATAGACTTCTCATATTGTACGAAGATAGTCATCGATTTTCTTAGACATGCGGAGACACGTTCTGGAACTTAGCGTCCCTCTTCACCAACGCATGTCGTCTCAAACTGATCACATTGCAATCAGCCTTAGATGGCACGGCAGCGTACGGACTGCGGATCATTTTAGTTCCCTCTAATGGACTTAGATCATGCGCCAAGCTGCATGAATTTTTGAGGGCCCGGAATACGAAGCTGATCCGTCGATCCAGCTGAGCTATCAATCTTCAACAGTAGATTCGCTCGCTTGTAATCCACCACAGAAACCGGGAAGCACTGGACTTCCAGACAGAAAGCAAGTATCTCTTCCGAATAGTCAAACTTCAGTTTCGCTAGTCGCGATTTGAAAGCTTTGACCTCTGTTCGTTTTCTGGAGCGGTCACGATGTCACTCGGTCAAGCAGTAAATCAAGCATAAGCTACACAGTGATTACGAAGCTTGGTGGTCTAAACGTGCACCGAGAATGGAGACCGTAACACTTTTTGGTAGTACTTGCAAGCTCCCACAACTTAATCGGTCCACCGGCCACACGAGGCCTGATGTCAGTGAGGTTATTTGCGAAGCGGATGAGTTTCCGATCGCTAACCAGCAAAAGCGTTCAAACCGATAGGAGGAGCACTTTCACTCGCAGTTCAACAAGCCCCCTCCCCCCCTATCTGTGCGCACAGTATACCAAGCTGACTGTCATGGTTCATTCCACTGGATTCAGTCAACGAAGGGGACGTTTACCATGATATCTGACACTTAAAGTGACTCAAGTTTCCCTCCAGCTGTTCAAGTACGGGGGCGCAGTAACCATTATGAACTGGTTCCATTCTTAAAAATAAAGAATGAGGAAATGGCATTTTCGTCCCGGGAAGAGTTAGATGCTGTCCCGATTTTCAAGTAGGATACGCGCATTACATGCATTCAGCGTCGAGAGAGCAATTTTATTTCAGTAGCCTATTGGCATCCACTCTGCTACGCAAAATAGCAAAAGCAGATGAGTATTCACTCTTCTGAGTGCACAAAGCTCTTGTTTGAAATATAAGGAAAGCTGAATTATTAAACCATGAAGAGCAAACAAATTTTCGTCCGGGCCCTGGGAGCGTGGATTAAAACTTTACAATCGGCAGACTCCACAAACTTCGTTACCCATACCAGGGATCCACCATGGTCGCATGCTTAGACATCAAGGATGTATTCTATTCGGCTGACTGACCTGCTCTATGGCATTGCCTACTAAGAACGCGGTACCAGAAAATTAGGTTGCCATCCATTGAGCACGATATCTCCATGTGTTGGAAAGAGTGAGGGCTTACAGCAAACCTTGTTCGTAATTCGCTATCAGCAGCTCCTCTCGAGCAGCTCTAAGTCCCCATTCCTCTTCAAACCTGCAACTGAGAACATGCTACCAAGAGCTCTAGATGTCTTCTAGAATTTTGTCTTTGAGATTCTACAGAGTGAGTACGCGGTCGACTTGGATTACGTGGACGATATCACCTCACTTCGGGACATCCTGCAAAGTGTGCGACTCATTCTGAATCGTTTGGAGGTCGAATTATCAAGGTGTGGCATGTGCTTGGCGATCTCGAAGTGTAAAGCATCGTTACAGGATTGGCCAGCATCCATTCCCGTGCTCACACCTGAGAATGTATAAATAGAACGGGTAACCGTGTTTCTGCTGGCTGCGGGATGGAAAAGGAGATCTATATTCGCAACGCCAAAATCGGTTTGTATTTGGAAAACTGAGGCACTTGTCGCCTGCACTCGCCCGGTATTGTCGAATGGTAATAAATCCTGGCCGATCCGCGTAGGGGAAATGCGCCGATACCCCCTTCGATAATGGATGTTTATGGAGGATCGCCCGAGTCCGGTGGCAACACCGAGTTCACAGTGATAAATTAAGACGTCGCCTCTTGGGGAATGCCAGTATTCCTTCAACAAGCTGGTTTTCGTGTACTAGTTGAGAATGCGTGGTCATAACCAACGCACAACATTTGGGCATATACTGCATCGCGCCTTATTTTTAGTGTAGGATTGGACTGGAGGTGACCACGTGGTGGTCAGCGTTCTACTTGGCGACAGTACATGAAGTCGTGTTTAGCCACTGTTAGATCCCTGCGTCCTCTTGGCTGTGGACCCAAGGATCAGGATTGTCGATGACTCAAAACGCTCAAAGACAAATGAATGTGTTGATAATTGTCGGTAGTGTGAGGAATGAGTGCGTAGACATGATCATGCTAGTGCAATCATGTACAGGACAACGGTCATAAGCCGAACAGAAAAGTAGGAAACCGTTGAAATATGGTACGCAGGAAGGATATGTGTGGCACAAGGAAGTGCATTGGAATGTCTCGTTTTGATAAAATTGGACAGGCATCAGTGTTACATGATCAAATGTGTTAAAAAAAGATCGTCGCATTGGAGAGTTAACGTGTTGCTATCTCCCATCATTGCATTCCACTTCAGCTAAGCAGATAGAGAGAGTCTGATCTGGGAAAGGAAATCGGCACGTAGTGATTGGCGGCTATCGCCATGATAACTAAGCAATTGAGCTCCACGATCAGTGTGCTTGACCCAGCGGTAGGAAGTTGATTGTTGGGTTTTAAGGAGGTGCCGTGTGTCTTGGATTGCGATACGCAATCTCAAGTGTGACCTCGGTCGACTTTGAAGCAGCCTCTGCCATGCCGATAACCGGGACTGTATCCCATCAACCAGACGTGTATACCACTTGATGCTTCTTTACCGCAGTTGGGCTAAACCAACTTACACATAAACTAAGTCCTTTTAAGCTGGATAAATTTCATTCCACTTTATTTGGTTTGTTCTGCCTACCTGAATAATCTTTTATTAACTGACCACGTTGTTTACGCTAACTGCGATTATCCTCGGTAACTTTGTTGCGTTTGTAGCATTTTAAGTAACTTGTGGACATTTTGTAATTATCGCGGAGGCATTGCTAACCAACTTACTTCATACGCAGTTATCGAAGTTATGCCACCGCATCTGCATGTATTTTTGGATTTATTTTATTTCATCTTGTCGTTCCAGGTGGTTGGCTGTTGCTTGATATCCCCGGTGTGGCTGCGCTTGATGTGCATGTTGACAAGGTGCCTACCTGTCTATTACCCACTACCTCGTCCATACTGGCTCCAGGAGACAGTTGGTCGTTGCTGGAGGGGACGGGGTGCACGGTTCTTGTGGTCGTGCTAGGCTCGAAGAATGGTTCCATGCACTCAGTGTGTAGCGGACTCCGGTCCAGCCACCGCCTTGTGTGCGCTTGATTCCCAAATACAGCGTGCTTGCGTTTGCCTGTGAAGGAGTGTGGGCCGGCTCTGTTGATGAAACATGGCTCCAATCCACATGCCTCCCGGTCTTATGCCTTCGGGTTTACACTGGATGTGGTTGGAGCTGTGGGTGGTGCAGCGCAAGCCAAACATGGTCCCTCTGTAGGCGCAGGGGTCCTGTGGCTGGCCACAGTGACAGGCTAATCCGGAACCGGATGCCAACAACCATCCTATCAACCAACAATCATCATCGTAACTTTAATAAGCCGAGAAACTGGGATCAGGCAGTAGTTACAAACCGATTGTGGAAATAAGTAGCATGATTTGAAACCACTGTACTGATATGGAACAAACTAACTTGATAACTGAAAGCTGTGATATCAGTTGCGTGCCATGAGTTGGTGTTGCGCAAACGTTTTGCGGAGTGCACTGGTAGGAGCAAACTTCTTTACATCCAGCATGTATGATGCGCTGCCAATGCTAATAAGCGAAGTGCAATTAGACTTTAGTGGAAGGCCAGTACATAGAACTGTCTTGACTTATGTTCTGTGGAAAAAACAAGGTCCTGTTTCCAGTCTGTGGATGGTTTTGTACGACGATCATACACCATAGTGTTCAAAAGGAAAACGAAGTTTGGAATAGTGTGCCAACCGGCAGAAGGAGCGCGCTGTGGCGGCCCCAGGGATACTGGACCTTAACGTGGTGCGATAGTTTGCGCAACTCTTTGAAGCATTGGACTATACTGGGTGATGTTCCCGGGCCCCCTGAGAGCCACTCCTATCAGATTGGGCAATAGTTAGAGGTTAGACAAACTCAGTCTCCTGGTCCACCAACTTTAGAATTGGAAATGGGATGGTGTCCGTTTCTGTAAAACCAGACCATTGCCAACTCTCCGCTGCTTTATGGACAGGCTTTTGAGCCAAAGGCGTTGGTTGAGAACAATAATTGTTCTTCTGTCTAGACCTTGGCGCCTTGACAGCATCTCAGCCCACGTACAGCCAAGACTATTTCTTTAAAATTAAACAACCTAATGCATCGGTCGTCAAGTAGATTATCTGTTGCATACAGCAAGGCGGATAAGCGAAACATGATACTGCTGGCGCCTTACTTCTTTCCTTTTCAAATGTTTCGCATCCCTCTCCCAACCTCCATTACTAACCTTCTTTCTATAATTTCCAGCTTAATTGGCAGTAGACGCAGTGCCATTGCAGTTGTACCATTTGCAGCTATCTTCCCGCATCACCCACTGGACGCAAATCGCTAACAACTCCTTATAAGGCCACACTGTCCCGGTTATCTGGCGCTGTTTACGTTCGCACTCTACGATAAGTAAGGCAACAGGCTGCACTTGCACACACTGGATATTGAAGTGTGGTGTGTCCGAAACCAGGATCAATGACCTTCACGGGGTCGTTGAACTAACTGCGTCCGGCTTGTCCTTGTGTTTTTGGTTACACGCATTCGGAAACGCTGATGCGACAGTCACTGGTCAAGCTAGGGTAGGCTTCGCCCTCAGCTCAAAAACAGTCGTAGTTGGTTGGTTGGATTCCTGTGAGCAGCCATTTGTGTGCAGTCCGTTTGATGACAATAACTAAGATGGAATAACTAATTAGTACTAGACGCTGTTCGTAGTTGGTTTAGGCTTATGCCCCTACCGACTGTAGATCTGATGCTGCCAAGGACGCCTTCTACCACGAACTGAGCACGCTACCACGCAGTGCTGCCAGTTCAGACATCATAGTTGTTGCAAGAGAAACGAATACATAAGTCGACTGACCTCAACCAAGTGGTAAGTATGCACTTAGCTCCAAACAGACGGACAATGGCTAGCGTTTGTTGCAACTGTCCGCGGAGCACCGGCTTTTTTCTTAGTAGTACCGTGCGTCGAAGTGCAAAATGATGTCCGTTCCAAGGCTGGTCAACGATGGACCCAAATTGATTAAGTGGCCTTAAGTCAATGGTGGTGTGATTCCACCCTGGATTGTCGCTCGTTTGGGAATACTTGCGTCGACTCTGATCATGTTTTGGTACGCAGTTCTTTCTCCATGAACTTTACTGAGAGGGGTAGCAATTGCCTCCCACGATCGCCAAATGAAAGATCATCCCATCCCTCTGTCAGGATGATTACTGCTGGGAAGAAGGAAGAAGGGGAATCTCTCTGTAGCTGCATCATATGTCACTCAGGGACAAAAACCCGTTATATTGGGGTGCGCTCGATAGATTTTATATTGGCAAAGTGTTTGTCCAGGAATTTGTTAAATGCCGACAAGGACTTTGCCTCACCTACGTGCTGCGGCAAGTCGTTTCATACATACACCACTGCGTTCGAAACAGAGTTGGTGAACGACCCGCTTCAAATCCGGTACGACAAACTTGTACCGGTGTCCCCGTGTGCTGCTTGGTGTGCGCAGATGAAGCAGCGGCCTCAATATGGGGTAATCTCTCAGATGTAATATCCGGTGCGTCAACGCGCAGTCGACGATAAGCTAGGATGTACAGCCAATTTCTTACACCGGTCTTCGTACCGCATACCTCGTAAATTGGGAATCAGCCTGGTGGCTACATGCTGCACTCGCTCAAACTTTTCTACCTCGCCCCGGGTGATAAGACAATACGCGGGAGAGCCGTACTCTACCATTGGTCGTATAATTGAGACGAAGAGGCGAGTGACAATCTATTCGGACCAAGTGCTGATGTTGCGCCTGAGCGCCCAAAGCATACGTAGGCTGCTTTGGTAAAGCCTATTCGTGTTGTCCATGGACTTTAGGTCGTAGCGTGAGAGTACACCCAGGTCGCGCAAGAAAGGCGCGGGATGCAACGGTTGACCGGCCACCGTTTAGGTTCGACTGTGCTCATACTTACACAGCCTCATGAATTGCGACTTGACCAGGTTGATCGGAAGGTTGACTTCTGCAGACCACGTGGAGAGGCGGTCGAGCTCCTGCTGAAGCACCTCAGTCATTGGGTGACGGATAACCCTCCACACCTTCAAGTCATCTGCGAGCAACGCGCAAGGTGATTGGAGTAGCTGAGGCCCATCGTTTACATGGAGCAGAAACAAAATCGGCCCCAGTACAGTGCCTTGGGGAACGCCACTGCTCGATGGATATCAGTCCGTCAAATGGTTTTCCGCCTGGACCCGCCACTTTCGATCAACAAGGAAATTTTTCATCTATCGATACAGTGAGCCGCCAGCACCATATACCCTCAGCTTGTCGAGGAGCACTGCATGACTTACTTTGTCAAAAGCCTTACTGAAGTCAATGTAAATGACGTCGATCGATTTGCCTTGGTTCAGCGCTTGTAACCAATCGTGCCTGGTCAACATTAGGTTGGTGATGCACGAGCGACCTTTCACGAACCCATGCTGTGCGGGCGTCAAGAGGCTTTTCGATTCGAGAAGCTACAGAAGACTGTTCTTCACGATCTTCTCGAGCGTCTTTGCCAAAACAGCGGTCAGGCAGATCGGTCGGTAGTTATCCACTTTGCTTGGGTTACCACCTTTCGTTATTGGCTTTACGACTGAGCATTTCCAGTCGCCCGGAAATAGTCCAGTGGATAGGGACCTGTTGAACAGCTCAGTTACAGAAGGCGAGATGATGGCCAATAGAAACTTGAGGATCAGTGGGTGAATTCCATCTGACCCAGCAGGCTTCGTCCCATCAAGACTTGCCAGAAGCATGCGTACATCTTCAATGCTGGAATCCAGGCTGTGTAGTTCAGCAGGAGCGGTACTCGTCGAACTCGTTACAGACACCTGGTCGCTTGCAAATACGGAAGCGAAGTGAGCCACCAATGCGGACGCACGATCTGTGCTCGAGGTTAGGGGCTGTCCATCTGAGCCTTCCAACACTGACACATTGCCTGCCGGCTTCAGGCGCCGCTTCACGTAGGCGAAGATCCGCTTTGTAGGTTTTTGCGGCGGTTGCAAGCTGCTCTTCGAAGCTTATGCGCCATTTGTCTTCGCGTTGTTGCAGATTTCGCTGTACCTTGTACAGAGCCAGATAACACAAATTTGTTCCATAGTCTACGTCGTCGTCGGGCCAGTTTGCTGTACTCCTTGTCGAACCAATGTGGTTTGACTGACCCAACTTTCCGATATTTGAGGGGTACAAATCGGGCGCACAACGATTGCACTCCCTCTTTAAGGATAGTCCAACAGATTTCGATAGACGAATCCTCTGGTAAAGACCAGTCCATCTGGCTCGCTGCTCGAGTGAGGTCATTAAAGTCCGCCTTCCAATAGTTGAAGGCTGGCTCCAGCGGGGGAGAATATGGCAGCGGCAGTTCCAAGCTGGCTATGATCATCGAGTGGTCACTCACTCCCAGGGGCTCCAAGACTTGAATGCCATGCACATGTTGCTCACAGCTGGTCAAAAGTAGGTCTAAGCACGATGAAGTGGTGCGCGCAATTATGCGTGTCGGTTGGTTGATGTGCTGTGTAGCGCCGGTTTCAAATATCAACTCCGTAAACTTCCTCGCGACTTCACAATGGTCGGGGAGAAGTTCAGCCTCAAGCCACTGTATGCGGAGTAAGTTGAAATCGCCCATGAGTAGGAACAGCTGACGACTCATGTGGTTGCGGACATGCAGCAACCAGTCCAAAACAGCGGCTCAGTGGACTGCGATATATCACGCCTACGAGTATCCCGCAGCGTCTGAGGTGAATCGAACACCATGACTGCTCAAATACACCATCAGCGCTTCGGTAGGTGATCACTAGTCTCCCATACAAGGAAGATCTTATGTAAAGTAGAACGCCACCGCGATCATTTGATGGTCTATCACAGCGGAACCATGAGTAGCCGCTGATTTCCATTTCTTGGGCGGTTATGTCGTTTAAGCATGTTTCAGCAACGCCGATGGAGATTACAAATAGGACAGCTCATCGCGTTTGTTCGTCAGACTGCAGACGTTAGTATTGGCTACGCGCAGGCCGCGGTAGTAACCGCTGGGTGCGCCTGCAGCATCAGAAACCTGTTGAGCCGGATTCGCGGAGGAATCCGGGTGACTACTCGAAAAGTTACGATACGTAGTTTTTGTTCTCCATCGTCAGTAGGTCACTTTAGTTCAATCATCGCAGAGTTGAGTTTCTCTGTCTGCTGGGTCTGTCAGCGCGCACGTGGATCTTTAGACCTTTCAGCCTGCTAAGGAGGGACAATATTAACTTAAGACTTGCCTTTTCAACAAGAGTCACCCTCATAAGTCGACTTTTGCCCTGGGTTCTCTTTTAGAGACGAGCAATATGTTTCACTTTCAGCCCGCCATCATCCACGTCGAGCAGTCTATTAATCAGTTTGTAAAATCTCGACGTCATGTTCATCGCGCACCTGAGGATTGGAATGACAAGATTCAGGTGCGTGAAAGACCATGAGGCTGCGGCGCCTCACGTCGCTGGACATCGTTTTTGGTTTCTTTGGTATTTGCATTTTTCATTCGCTATCACCAATTTGCTTATTGCAAATTAGAGCTTTAGTGTCAACTGACGAAATCGTAGGCCTTGAAAGCGAGCCTGTAGGAGCACTTTGCTCTAGGGATAGATTCGCTGTCGTACAAAGTGTTGGCTGTTTCTCTGATTGTGGTGAAGGACAAATCGAGCTGCGCGTTTTAGCGCACTTCGTTCTAATGATCCGCTTGTCAGGCTTTTCGGCATCATTCTGCCCAAGCTTACAAATGGTTTTTAAAAAGTCGTATTGAATGCCCTGAATTAAATGAAATCGGTCCACAGATAGACCAACTTCGTCGTAGGCTCTAGCATTGCGAAATCTTAATAAGCAGGCGTTGATATGCTGACTGGTGATAAATTAGTTGATCTTGATTATGCGGACGATAAGGCCTTGCTGTTTAACGGTGCCAGGGCGGCCCAATCAACTCTCAATAACCCCTGTAGAGTTGTTCCATCATTTGGCATGCGCTCCGCACCATTGAAACTTGATAGCGACGAACTCGAGGTAGTTGATCACTTCACAGCTTGGCAGCTGCATCAGCAACCATAAGCGCACAGTCACTGCGATCAGTGCGTGTACTGCAAAAGCTAGTATTATTTTCTTGAACCTGCGGCTTTTGAAAGAAGTTTTCCTCGGTTTGAAAGGCTCTGTTTGCAATCCACAGTGAGAGCAGTCCTGCTCTATGAGAGTCAGACTTGACCCCTTCGGTCTGAGATGTAAAATCATTGAGCGTCGCTGCCTGGGAATCATTGCTAGCGTCCGATGGTACCAGCATGTCCGCAACGATGGCTAGGCTAGGCTAGGGTTAGGCGGTAATTACTAGAATAGTTCCTTAAAACATCAGATGGCACTGAATAAGTAGCGTTGGCTTGGGGACGCACTGCCTGCTCGATCACCGCTTACCGAGAAGGAGCATGTTTTGTCTGCCAGATGTAGGGTAGTGCAAGGCTTGGGCAAAAGTTAACATGGCTCGAGACGTTACAAAACATAGTTCGCAGTCGAAACCAGTGGCGCGTCTGCTATCATTTCCTAGTCGGACTGCCTGTTTAGGGTGCGTTTGATGCTGTTATCTGCGGAGTAATGGCTCATAATGACGCGGGACATTGAAAGTCGCAAGGAAGCTGTCTCGCTGATGCTACCTTAGCACTGCATGATAGCCTGTTAGTTGTGAAAGTATGTTGCTGACACAAGCTGTAGGCGCCTTGACCCTGAATGTTTGCTTAGGTCATTAAGGTTTTCAACTCATGAATTATGCCCCTGTTCAGATAGAATTTCAATTAGCGAAAAACTATTTGCAAAAATTCTCATCAGACCATTAAAATCATAAGAAAGGAAAATACAACGCAGTATGCTAACGAAAGCTAGGTTGAGGACTGCTAATGTTTGAACGAGACCGGTAAACTGGGTCAATAATTACGTCGACTCACTGGAGGTAGGTTTCGTAGCCGACATTATGCTGCCAGTGTCTGGCATCGAGGAATTCCCTCGAGGCCAATGTAACAAGAGGGCTGTACGAGGGCTTTCTGCTTGCACAATTCGAGCTGGATCAGCATGACAACAATCGCCTCAGCCGTGTTCAACAGACACTTTCTGGGCGCTTTAGGATGACGTTGCGGCATGGACTAGAGAAAACGCTGAACGCGTCTGCTATGTGAATTTCGCGTCCAGTTAGGAGCACATGCTCCATGATAGCGCTGTTGATGTTTCTCGGCATGCATCGTCATAGCAACCCAAGGCAGTGTTCTGCTACCCGTTTTGATAAACACCTGGTCGTGTGTCCAATATATCTTGCACCAGAGGTGTAAGTAAATTGATACAGAAGGTATGATTTGGACTAGACCCGGAGTTTGTCGTTGAAAAGTCGTGTTACAAATGGTGCAGTCTGAGCGAGCACACTCGGTAGGCGGCTGGATTTGGTCACTGCGCTTGATACTTCAGTGAAACAATGGCGGTATCCTCTTTGAATGGAACGGAACGAAACACGTCTTTTTGGTATAGGCGTATCCGGAACGGAACGGGGTATCGGTCCTCTTGCAACGTTCCGAAGATGCGATCTTTCTCGGCATCGAGTCTCTGGGCTACAGCTTCTGGCAGCACGATAATGCAAGCAACGAACTAGGTTCCGTTTGTGCTACAAACGTACAAAGCTTAGAATGTGTGTATATTGGCCGACCCATGTAATAATAATAATGTGTCAGCTGTACGCCGTAACGGCGCTTCGCTGCTCTGCGATCACCACCAGTCGCGCGTGGGCTGAGTATACCGCGAGGACGCCTACCCCTATGCGGAATCGAACCCGCGTAACAAACAAGCTCGATACCTCTAGACTATGGGCCGACCCATGTTGGTTTCCGGAAATCGCTTCTCTCTAGTGATCTGTCATTCCGTCGCTCTTGATCTCACTGCTGAAATGCAATGATGGATGTGCACTGTTGAAGAGAGCTAATAGACAGGAAACGTCTGTTCTCAAATCACAAATAAGGAATGTATCATCTATGTGTTTGAGTTAGGAAACAAGTGACGATATGATCGACTGCAAGGATTCACGTTCCAGTTTCGTTAAGAAAACAGTTAGAATTGGTTCTAGGGATCCCGATCGCCACATCATCAATTTGTCTGTAGTAGACACCATCAAATAAGAACTGCTTATTGAAGATGCATCGCAAAATCAGTTCCTTTATGGTGCGTGTTGGAATACCGAGGTCCAAATTATCCGCGAAAATGTAACCACAAAGGAAATTGACGGTCTGTAGCAACGGAACGTTGGTGAAAAGCGATTCTACGTCGAATGAAATCATGCGTTTTCCGCCCACGTTTTGCATTCTTTACGTGTTTGACAAACTCAAACGAGTCTTCTAATGAGTGAGTGCAGTGTTCTTTTCGTATTGGCATTACAGTTGTACGCTAGGTCCTGCTCTCTCTTATTATTCTTCGTTCCGTAGGTCCCTGTGGTTGAACGGCAGCGAAGAATCAGTTAAGTGGTTGATGCAATGCTGTAGACAACAAACTTCCAGCTGCCGCGTGTATTCAAAGCGAAAAAACCGGCGACTTGTCCGCAAGGAATGAGGAGAAAGACGATTGAGCGATGTTCAGGCCACAATGTGGGCATGCTAATGCCATCGAGTTGTGTAAACAGTGGATGCTAGTGCAAGCCTTTCTCTTAATCATGTGCCTCGATAACGATCAAAATCGGTGACTCGACTTTCCCCTGTCTCCCCATCGGCCATCGCGTAGTTTGTGTGCCTGTACACATGAACCTATGCAGCTGTGCGACTATTGGAATGTCTGATTACCGAATCGAGTGGCCTATCATGACTCAACCAAACGTTACCTAACAATTTTAGCCGACTGTTTCACAAAAGCATTAAAATGAACGACGAAGGATAAGACGCTTCATCAGCAGTTTGTCTAAAATCGTCCACTTTAAAATGAAAACGGTGTATTGACAAGGAATAAAACATTATCGTTAGAGACGATCAATTGATAAAGGGTTGTCCCACTGTTGCCCATGCCAAGTTCACCATCACATTGTGGACTCAATGTGTGCAGTCCTGCTGCGTCAACAATCCGACGTTCAACGATCTCTATGACGTGCTGCAGGAAATCGATAGTCACCGATTCTTTATTGTTTCCTCCACAGTTGTGCTAAGTAATGGTTCCTTCCCATCTGCATGCATTAATAATGTCTCCTGTCGTACTCTCCTTGACATTAGCGAATTCGGCGCCTTCGTGGGTGATTTTGCCATCGACGAACACAAGCATGGTAAAGATCGCTTTCTGCATCAAGGGCGTTCGCTTGTATTCTCGCTGCCTCGTGGAAGCGTCTTCCCGTCGTTAGTCGCTCAGTTTGGGTAGTTTCGTGAAGTAGCGGGCTGGAGTCATAATAGACTACACGATTCGGGGTCTGACTTTCCAATAGTTTCACAGTTACAGAGGTTTAATGAGGAACACGCAGAAACATACAAACTACGAGGGGGCCGATGTGATTCAGGCTCACGATCAAGAAACGAGTTTGCACCAGTACCTGCAGCATACACAATTCGGTGGATTTACCACGACCACAATGAGGTCTGAACCTCGTCCAGTCGCCTTACTCCGTAGTCTTTGATAACAAACCGCCGATTTGTTGCTTAGAATATACGTTTAATTTGGTTGGCAAAACGTCCTATATATATATATATATATATATATATATATATATATTCACTTTAAATTAGACCTATTGCAAACTACATTAGACAGTTCGCAAACCACTTTGGACACATTGGATTTTAAGCAGAAAACCAGTAATTCGCTTGTAAGAAATGAGGAGTAAGGTGACTAGACGATATTAAGACAACATTGTAGTCATGCTAATGCAACCGGATTGTGTAACCAGCGCGTGCCACTGCAAACTCTTGATCGTGAACCTCGATCAAAGGCGTTGACTGAGTATCTCCCTATCTCCCCATCTGTCTTCTCGTAGTTTACGTACTTCTGAATTTACACTTGTACCTGTATGGCTATGTGACTATGGAAAGACAGACTCACCAATCGCGTAGTTTATCATAAATTAAACAAATGTTTTCTAGCATTTGAGAGTCATTGTGGAGCACTCGTTTTGAGAATGGATTAAGATGCGCCATATCAATGTGGACCGCGATTCCTACTGAATTAAAACCTTGGCCAATTCGATCACTTAATGTAGCCGTGCCCAAGGATGCTGCGGATTTCTGAATTGCAGTGTTATATTCCACTTTTGCTTCCGGATTACTGTGTAACACGTGTTCTTTCTGTGTGAATTGTGCACCAATTTTCTTTTGGTGTATTTTACAATCTGTGCAAATTTGATGAATATTCTCCGGCTATTTCCGGAGATCTCATTGATTTGCCTAACTGCCGTCTGTGTCCGCCATCTTGGATTTCTTCTACAGTAATCTAACCTGTGTGGAGCAGTCACGTGACCTCAGGCGGAACTGGCATCAACGACCAACCTCGACAACTGCAACTGTCTGGATTTATTTGAACTAACATCAGCCGGAACCAACTCCTACTGAACCGATAGCGCAAAACTAAAAACTGGTTGGTTTGTATCGCATTCGCTTATTTTTGCATTGACATTTTCCCGTAGCTCAAGCTCTTAAGACCTTGATTGAGCCGTTTATTTCCATCAACCTTCCCTAGCTACTTCATCTAGCCTTCTCATCAGTACAGTTCACCTTATTATGGCACCCACAAGGCCTAGCCTCACTCGACAAGCTAAAAGTAGTGTTTCATACACCGCGCGAACAAAGCCAACGAAAACTGAGGCCCCGACCAAACTGCGAGCCAGTCCTGATCCCATTGCTGCTCTTCTTTCAAAACTCAGTGATAAGGTCAACTCCTTGGAATCCCAACTCTCCGAGATGAGAAAAATAGTAACCATCGTCGAACCAATCCGAGATCACCTGGCTTCATTAGACTATCTCAGTAACCCATGGGAAAGCCTTGATCCAGCCCAAATGGGAAAGGCAGGACAGTTAATCGCCTCAATTGCGTCTGAGGTACATGAACGAATGCATAGACTGAAAAATGTCGTTTTAACATTCCTGATAGACTTAGTTTGGGTAAAGTTAAAACTGCAGTACTTACGGCCTGCAACATGTCCGAGATTGAATGCAACTGCCTTCGTCTGAAAAAGAAATCACCTAAACACTGCTGCCCGATCGTTTTTAAATTTTCAACTGAGGAATCCGCGAACCGATTGTTGAGTAATCAGCTCACTATAGCCCAGCGGACCCAATTCAAAGACCTATTGATTAAACCAGATCGCACGCCTCTACAAAGATCCCTTAGTGATATTTCGTCACAATCACTAGCTCAAACGGCTATTTGGGTTAAGTGTTCTCAGACCAAAGCTCAAAAAGATAATTTATCTAATGTGGCAACTGGGCACTTTGAGGTGGATCTCGACAGCTCACCTCATATGATAAGGACCTCGGTCACCACTGTTCCTGACGATACTGCAATGTCACCTAAGCAAACTCCTACTAACTACTACCTCCTCAATCTTGACGCCTGTGAACCAACTGAATTGAATTCACCGTTCATAAATGATGGAGTAACTTCTAACCATTGGGAAGAGCTGACTATCAAGGGCCCTGTAGCTGTGTCGCAAGCTGAACTCAACGCCCAAAGGACCCCCATGGGCAGTCAATCCAATAAGGTAGAAAACCCACAGCCACTCACCGGATCCAACAAAAGATTTAAGCCTGTGATGAACACGGTAGAAACTAACAAGATCTACCAACATACATCACACAAACAATATATAAAGCGACATCCTGAGCCGACAAAAACCAGAAACAAATGTCTTTTGGATACCCCTCGCCATAATTCACTCACATTCCACAAAAACAAGCTCAGTAATGATAGAATAAATTATGTCACGAAGCCAAGGTCACCTCTCATTCCGTCTCATGTGTGCAGCCCTTCCCAACACCCCCCAGTATGATCCATTTTTAGTACTGGAAGGTATGGGGTCGCGGCCATTCTTACTGGTTAAATACTCGGCAGAAGCCAACTACCTGTTCCCAATGTTACTACAATTTTTGCAGATGACTAGACTAGCCAACTGCCACGCCAATCGCAAATTAGGCTTGCTCCCTCAACCACCTTCATGTCCAAAGCAATATCAGGCAATAAAAAATGACATATTACCTATAGTACCACGCCTGTTAAGAGTAGACCCGACCCCAGTACTCCCACTTATATCTCCTGCGTCCATAATGCCTGACTACAATAACGCGTATAACAACCAACCGCACCACGATGACACTACACCCAAGAGTCCGTTTATTATACTTCTACTTAATGCCAGATTTATTACCAAAAAATTGTACTTCCAAGGCATGCTTACGCATACCAACGACCCACAAGCAATCCTCGTTACTGAAACGTGGTGCTCCCCCGATACATTAGACTCCACCTTAAGTATTCCTAGTTGTCAGCTCTTCCGAAAAAATCGCGACACAGGTAAAGGAGGTGGATGCATGATATACCTACACTGTACATTTGCAACAGAACTTCTTGATCACCCAGTTAACAAGCGTTCCAGTATCTCTTTGGATGTCCATTCACATTTTACTCAGATGTGTTTACAACCCACCAACTGAGTGTTACCATCATCACTTCAGATTTCGAGTTTGCTGCTGAGATGCCACACAGGCAGGCTGGTGATGTTAACCTACTCAACCATCTTTAACTACACATACAGCTTTGCTTTCCTCTTTCAGACTTAATGGCTGGATACAGTGGGTTACTAACCCAACAAAAGCGACCAGCATACTCGACCTCATATTCACTTTGGGGGGTCACAAGTGCACAAACAGAGGTAATCGACAAACTCTCTGTTAGTGACTACAAGATGGTACGAATCACTTTCTGCATCAAACAGGTCATGAAACAAGCATTTATTCCGCAATATGTATCCCATAGGATAAACTGGAAGCAATTCCAACAATTTATCCGATCAGCCGACTGGGACGCATTCTTCCTCTCCAACAATGTGTGCAATGTCGTAGACAATTTCAACCACCAAGTCCATCAGGTCATTGCTGTCCTTACTCCCCAAGACGAGGGGACCACACGTGTCCAAAAAACGCAATCGTGCGTTCAGTCAGTCGGAAACACAGAAACCTAATTGCTGGATACAGAAAGACGGAAAATTTCACCTTGCTTTTACAGCTGCACAACATCATTGACAGGGTCAAGCACATACAGTTGACGAAGAGGATACACGAAGAACAAATGGCTCTACGAACGACATGTGAAACGAAAGAACTTGTTAAAATGCAGCGTCGCATAACCAATTACCACTCCCCATTGATCGATGGACTGGTGAATGCAGACAGAAAGTCCCTTCATTGCAATTGGACGGTCAAGTTTGGACTACACGTTATGTGATTGGATTGCGACGCGCAATCTCAATGTAATGGACTGTGATTCACGCTGAAGTGAACCTTAGTCACTGCGAGCACTGGGACCGTACTCAAAGCAGATGGAAATTGGTTGTTGCCCACCCGAAAACACTGCACAACCACGACACGTTTCGATGTAATTTCATCTCATCAGGTGGAGACAGCAGGCACCTTGAACTAACCGGGCGGAAAATGTTTTCATTGGACGTGGTATCCCTTTTCACCAATGTTCCACCGGAAGAGACTGTAGACTATCTTCATCAGTTCATTCAGTTGCACAACATCGACGTCGGCATCCAGTCAGATCGATTGAGACAACTATTGCTGACCTGCACGAGAAACATCCAGTTTCAATTTAATGGATCACTGTACCGACAAATAGATGGGGTGGCCATGGGATCGCCGTTAGGCGCATTACCCGCGGACGTGTTCATGAGCAAACTGGAGAACAACTAGTTGAAGGAGTCCATCAACAGTTTAGTTTATTATGGTCGATATGTAGATGACATCTTTTGTATTGCGGACGATAGGCTGTGTATTGAAAATCTGTTGATCCAACCCAACTCCGCGCACAACAACAGAACGTATACTCTCGAACTAAAAAATGGCGACTCCTTGGCCTTTCTAGACATCCAGATTAATAGGGCAGAAGACGGGACAATACGGCTGGCTTGCCGAACAACCTCCTCGTGGTGCCAGCTGGGTGGTTCGGGATCATCCTGTTCCAGCGAATGGTTCGGCGGCAGTGTTCCAGGACGTGGTGGGTTTTCACCTGGCAAGCGTTCTCCCTATAAAAAGCCACATATGTCCGCTTAACAACACTGTGACGTGGCGGATGTGACTCGCCACTAAATAAAGTCACTGCCCCTTGCCTCTATCTGAGTGGCATTGTAATTCAAGGGTGCGTTGGGCCCCTGGTCCTATGCGGTCCTAAAGGCGTATGAACCATTTGTTTGGTCACCGGCTCCCAACGGGTTGCGATACCCTCATATCGCCCTGCTGCCTTGTAGGTTAGATCCTTGATCAAAGGCTCGGGGTGGGGCCCCCTAAGACAACCCTCTACTTCGGCCTGGGCAACCGGGTAGTATCTCGCCCACTGACGAACCATGGACTTACAACACAACCTTTCACCCGCTGTCTTGCTGTTACCATGCTATCCACTCATGTTACTATGCCTACTGCACAAGCACACGCCACCATTTTACCTACTCTTCCCGTGTACCATTCACACCCATTTTTACCTGATTCCTCTACAACGATCAATCCCACCCACACTGATGAACCTGTTCCCGTGACATCTGCCAACTCAACCACACAGTACTCAACAGAGAGTTGCCGGCCCCAAAGTCGCCTATCTTCACTCCTGCAACCCGGAACGCAGTTCAAACTTGCAGCTTTTAACGTACGCACATTAGTGCAGATCGGTCAGCAAGCTGGAGTTGCACGCACGCTAGAGACCCTTGGAATTGATATCTGCTGCCTGACTGAAACACGACTCCAGGACTCTAATTCGGTCTACCAGCTGGTGTCACCGCTCTATTCACGCACCCGGTTCCGTCTCCGCCTCTCTGGTGACGCCGAGTCTGCCGCATCTGGGCAAGCTGGTGTTGGAATCGCCCTCAGCGCTAGAGCCGAGACTGCTTTGATTGATTGGATTCCGATCAATAGCCGCCTTTGTGCGATGAGGCTCCATGGCTCTTGTAAGGTCAGCAGATGTCGAGTCGAAAAGCGTGCTCTCTTCGTGATCTCTGCCTACGCGCCCACTGACTGTAGCTCAGACATCGTCAAAGACCAGTTCTACCAGAACCTTCATGAGCTGCTCCTAAGGGCTCCTAAAACAGACATCATTGTTTTGGCAGGTGACTTCAACGCGCGTGTCGGTCGTCTGCTGCCATGTGAGCGCCACCTCGGAGGACCGCATGGATATGATGATGTTCGCTCAGACAATGGAGAGAGACTGCTCAGTCTTTGTGCTGATCATCAACTATTCCTCTCCAGCACCAGATTTCGTCATCCTGGACGCCAGTACGCCACTTGGCGCCCCCCATCATCAACCCAGCGCTGGTCACAGATTGACCACATAGCTATAAGTCGCAGGTGGCGCGGCAGTGTACGCGACTGCCGATCATTTTGGTCAACATGCGTCGACACCGATCATGCACTGGTGTGTGCGACTGTTTGCATGCGTTTTGGTGGTTCGCCTAGGTCAAAACACACCCGACTGAACGCCTACAAGTTGGAGGACCCAATGGTGAAGAGAGATTATCAACAAAAGCTTCGCGAAAAGCTCCCTCTCTCTCACACTCTGGATGTTGATCAACACTGGTCAAGTCTCCAGCAAGCCTTGTTGTCGGCCGGTTTGTCCAGCTGTGGCCTCACTCGCTCCACTCCCAAATGCTGGATCTCGGGAAGATCATCAGAATTGCTGGATCGTCGACGGGCGGTGCCTGCTGGCGCAGAGTACAACGAACACCGCCGGTCTATTACGCAACAGCTGAAAGCAAGCCTTCGCTCTGATCGTGAATCTTGGTGGGCAAAACAAGCTGGTGAGATGGAAGCCGCTGCATCAGCTGGCAACTTCCGCCGTCTGTTTTACATCATCAGGGCCACTGGTTGCAATTTCCACGCTATCAGCCAGACGATTTGCGAGGCAGACGGCACGAAGATCACCAACCTTCGCAGATGATTGGGTCGCTGGTCAGAGCATTTCGATCTTCAATTCAACCACCCAACATAGTCCCCTGCGACACCTCCAGCCCCAATGTATGATGCTTGGCCTGTCTCCACAGCCCCCCCCCCCCCAAATGAAGCAGAGATTCGAAATGTAGTCCAATCTTTGAAACGCCACAAAGATTCGGGTCCTGACAACCTACCACCAGCTCTATTCAAAGATGGTGGGAGTGTACTTATCAGCGAAATCCTATCGCTGTTCACGAAAGTTTGGACTGAGGAGAAGGTTCCGAGCTCATGGGGAGAATCGGTCATTGTCCCGATTCACAAGAAGGGTTCCCGCGCCGATTGCTGCAACTACCGCGGAATCTCCCTAATCTCTGTCGCATCCAAAATCTTCGTGTCGGTCCTACTTGGCAGGCTTTCAACGACTAGAGAGGAGTTTTCCCGAGAAGAACAAGCTGGATTTCGTCCAGGCCGTGGCTGCATCGACCAAATCTTCACGCTTCGGCAAGTTCTCGAACTTCGTCACATCCACCGGCGGCCAACAATCGTAGTGTTTTGGACATCCGAGCGGCATTTGATTCAGTAGATAGATCTGCGTTGTGGAACTGATTACTGAAGAAAGGTGTGCCCGACAAGTTTGTAACCATCCTGAAAGTACTTTACAGTCACACGTCGGGCAAAGTTAGGGCTTACGGCACGCACTCCTCTTCATTCGCTGTGACCAGCGGTGTTCGCCAAGGTTGCCCTATTTCACCTTTCCTCTTCAATTTCGCCATCGAAGATGTTCTCCAAAGAGCACTGGAAGGTGTCCAGGACTGCGGTGTTGAGCTTCTCCCTGGAGACAGACTCACGGACTTGGACTACGCCGATGATATCGCCTTGCTGGGGGACGACCAACAATCCGTCCAGAACGCTCTGGACCGCTTGGCGATGGAGGCGTCTAAGTACGGCCTGTGCTTCACTCCGGGAAAATGTAAAACGCTGCTCCAGGATTGGCAGGTGCCTGAACCCGCGCTCACCATTGCTGGACATGTTCTGGAGCAAGCCCCTTGCTTCACTTACCTAGGGAGTTGCATCACGGCTGGTGGCGGTGTTGGAGATGAAGTCTCACAACGGATTGCAAAGGCCCGCCTTGCATTCATCAAACTGAGACATCTATGGCGTCGTCGTGATGTCAGTCTCAAGCTCAAGGGCAGGGTGTACAATGCTTCCGTCCGTGCAGTACTCTTGTACGGCTATGAGACTTGGCCTATTCGCTCGGAAGATATGAAGCGGCTATCAGTCTTTGATAATCGCTGTCTACGAAGGATTGCTAGGGTGTGGTGGCAACACCACGTAAGCAACGCAGAGGTGAGAGACCGCGTGCTTGGGGCGAATAGTGCCAGTCTTCAAGACGTTATTCTCCGACATCGCATGCGCTGGCTCGGGCATGTTCTGCGCGTGCCAGCCCATCGCCTTCCACGTCGAGCGCTATTTGCACTCCCAGGGAGCGATTGGAAAAAGTGCCGCGGTGGACAGCCGATGACGTGGAGAAGGAGTATGAAGAAGGCGACCTCAAGTTTGGCAGCAGTCGGACCAGTCCGCCTTCCAGGTTGGGGACCACGAGATGCTGAATTGCAGTGGTTGGAAACATTGGACGTCACGGCCCGCAACAGACATCAGTGGCGGCAATGTTGTTCCGCAATTTCACCATCCCTTTGATACACACAAAAACTCACAAAACAAAACAAAAAATACAAAATGGCGTGTGTAAAACCAAAAAAAATTCGTTTCCCATATTTTTTAATCGCATTAGTATCCCCATCTTCTTCACCTTTTTCTTCTGCCATGGTTCTGATGGCACAATGTCTGTTAACAGACTGTGAATAAATAAATAAATAAATAAATAAATATATATATATATATATATATACTCAGAAAGGGCACATGGAATGGGCAACACACCCACTTTCATAGTTTTGTTCCAATCAGCCAGAAGCGTAATCTAGTCCGTTGTCTCACTGAGAGAGCGAGACGAATATGCACAGAAGATACGCTATCTGAGGAGCTAAGTTTCATCCGAAGGGTTTTCGAACGCAATGGGTACCCAGAAAAATTCATCCAGAAGCACATGGAGCCGCAAGTACCGAAGATGAAACCTGCTTCCGCAGAGAAGCGCCCAATATACTTATCGCTACCATTTAAGGGTGACGCGATAGCGCAGCGAACCACCCGAAGGCTTACCCTAGCCACTGCCAAAACGTACTTTGCGGCCGACCTACGTGTAAACTTCACCTCAACACCAATTGTCCGTCAGCAGCTCAAATACAGGATACCGAGGTCGCAATTTTCCTTCTGTGTGTACAAGTTCTCTTGCTTGTGTCGAGCAAGGTATATTGGGAAAACGACCGGGCGACTATTCGTAAGAGCTAGAGAGCAGTGTCCCGCTTGGCTATCCAGTGGTGTGAGGAAGAATGTGACGAGCGCAATATTGCCACACTTAGTGGATACCAACCACAAAATCAACACAAAAGATTCATTCCAACCGATTTACTTTGTGCCAGGACGCCACACGAGAGCTGTCAGATGCCGTCTGCTGTCGACAGCAGAGGCAATCGCAATTCGGCTCCATAACCCGGAGTTGTGTGCACAGAAGAATTTTGTACAGACGCTCTGTCTACCCTGGCCCAAGACTAACACAAGTAAGCAGACATATCACGCCATTCCCCCCGACTCCACACAGGTCGGGCTAATCACATAGCCTTATTTATGAGATATTTGATTTATTGACGCCTGTGATTCACGTGTTCATTTTGGACCTACATAGTTGTGGTTGTACTAGCGTGCTGATGATCCAGTAAAAACAGGCTTGTTCCCCACGTGTTACTTCTAACGATTTTTCAGGGTATTATTTCACAAGTTTTGATCTCATCCATTGTGTGAAGGATGTGAATATTGTCGACAAGGTTGTGTTCTATGGACTTAGAGACTTTTTTCACCAAAATCCCATTAAAAGAAACAGTGGATTGCTTGTGCGAGTTCATCAAAACTAAAAAAGTAGCCTTGCGAATTTAAGTGGGATATCTCAGGGATTTACTGCTATTATGTACAGAAAATGTGCACTTCTTATTTAATGGACATGTTAATCGACAGGTAGATGGTTATGGGAAGTCCGCTTGGCCCGGTACTGGCTGATATATTTATGGCAATGGTCGAATCGAGGTGTGAATCCTACCTAAACCAGATGTGCCTATACAGGCGATATATGGATGACACCTTGGTGATTGCCCCAAGTGTAGAGACTGTTCAGTCTCTTCTCAGTGCCCTCAACAATGCACATCCCAACGCCCGTTTCACCTGTGAGCTAGAAGATAACAATTGTCTTGCTTTTCTGGATGTATTGTTGACAAGACGAGACGATGGCTCAATAAAACGCTCTGTTTACAGGAAAGCTACATGGACAGGCCTATATGAGAACTTCAATAGCTTTGCGCCGGTCCAATACAAACGTTGCCTTGTCAAGACGTTGTTCGATCGTGCCCGTAGAATATGCAGTGCTGACTGTGTGGAGTCGGAATTATCGTTCATCACACAGACATTACGGGCCAATGGATATGCAGAGGCATTCATCAGATTTCACAGCCACCCGAAGGAAAACAAACCAAGAGTACTTAGTGTGCCCAAAATGCCTGTCTATTTACAGCTACCGTTTAAAGGTAATGCGGTGATGGTGTAAATTGAACGACGGGTGAACACAGCTATTCGCCATACATTCAAGGCTGTCAAACTCAGTCCTATCTGGACAACCAAAAAGCTGCCGATGTCCCCAATCAAACCTATTCAACCGGTCTCCGCCACAATTCATTGCATTTACCAATTCGTCTGTACCTGCAGAAGCATTTACATTGGCAGAAGAGATGGTTGTCTGAGTAAGCGGATTGGAGAGCACATTCCGAAGCGAATTGCTGGGTTGATGGCACAACAAGCAACCGGACAAGAAGCAGCAGGCAAACTGCCGGCATCATCCATCGCTAGAGGTTACAGGTTATCAAGTTGACTCTGGGTCAACTTTTACGGTTAGCTACCTAAACGAAAACGCCAGGATGCTGAAGTTTGCCGAGGCTGTGGCACTAAATCGTCACCGTCCCACCCTTTGTGTGCAAAAGCTACTGACAGTAGCCTTTAAGCTTCCCTGGGGTTCATGACCTTTGCCCCAGCGATACCAGCTGGTGTTTCGTGTTTGTGTGCAATTTTGCTGACCAATTCAAAACGATCGTTTCCTTCCCTTACGTGATCTATATACGTTGCTAGTTTGCAAGTGATCAGATAACACGAAATGGTACCATTTGCAGTGCTCGTCTTTTTATTGTTTTGTTCAGTCCATTCATAATCCAGCCGACATCTGCGAAGCGCTTAGCTCATCTTTCGCTACTACCATGAGCCTAGAGACGACCCGTTAAATGCAAGCATTGGGGTGCAAACAACCAACACCCTCTGTAACATTGAATTTTCTATCATTGCTAACCAATATTTAATGAATTCTACTAAACCGTCTTCCCATCTGGATTCCGATGGTATCCCACCTGCCGTCATTAAACTGGGAGGGCCTGACATGTCGTTACTATTGCTGAACATGATTATCCATTCGTTGGCATCAATCTACTTACCAGACCAGTTGAAAACATCGCTCATCATCCACCGTCACAAGTGTAATCGGAGTTTCCTGTCTGCCAAACCCCTGCATAAACTCTGTTCCGTACCAACATTTTGGTTTGGCGTTTCACTACCCGTTTCCTCGATGTCCGAATATATATATATATATATATATATGGTTGGCGGCATCCGGTTTCGGATTTGCCTGTCACTGTGGCCAGCCACAGGACGCCTGCGCCTACAGAGCGACCATGGGTGGCTTGTGCTGCACCATCCACAGCTCCATCCACACCCCCATATCCAGTGTAAACCCGAAGGAATAAGACCGGGAGGCATGTGGATGGGAGCCACGTTTCATCAACGGAGCCGGCCCACACTCCTTCACAGGCAAACGCAAGCACGCTGTATTTGGAATCAAGCGCACACAAGGCGGTGGCTGGACCGTAGTCCGCTACACACTGAGTGCATGGAACCATTCTTCGAGCCTAGCACGACCACAAGAACCGTGCACCCCGTCCCCTCCAGCAACGACCAACTGTCTCCTGGAGCCAGTATGGACGAGGTAGTGGGTAATAGACAGGTAGGCACCTTGTCACATGCACATCAAGCGCAGCCACACCGGGGATATCAAGCAACAGCCAACCACCTGGAACGACAAGATGAAATAAAACAAATCCAATAATGCATACAGATACGGTGGCATAACTCTTCGCTAAATTAGCATATGAAGTAAGTTGGTTAGCAACGAATCCGCGATAAGGAAAGAATGTCCACAAGTTAGTTAAAAATGCTACAAACGCAACAAGCGCAATTAATGTAAGCAACGTGGCCAGTTAATAGAAGAGTATTCAGGTAGGCAGAACAAACCAAATAAAGTGGAATGAATATATATATATATATATATATATATATATATATATATATATATATATATATATATATATATATATATATATATATATTATATATATATATATATATATATATATATATATATATATATATATATATATATATATATATATATGGTACCGCACCAAGTTACAGGTGACCGCTGCGGCCGAGGAAAAGATCGGGCGCGCAAACCGTAAGTGACTCATTTGGTTTGATGACAGTAATGCCACCATCGGTGCAATGGTGTCGTAGAATGTGAGCAAAGCTACGTTGCCAAGACATGACAGAGATGAGGTTATCACAAACAAATGTTAAATTTCAGCGTAAGAAAACAATGGCAGTTCATCACTAGGGATGGCGCGATCACATCAAGAATACCGTTGCTCAAGTGCACCAGAATGTTAAGTCAGGAAAAACGTGCCGATTACGGAAGCGACATGCGCCGATGGAGCCCAGGCCAGCAACGTTAAGTAATGGTGCTGTAACACACGCGGTCGTGTGTTCCACCGCTTATGCAGTCTGTTAAGCCATCAAGGTGGTCACGATGGGCTAATATGGTAGAGACGACGAGTAAGTTGAATAGGTGAGTAGCAGCACAGCACTTGGTAAGTACGCTGCATCTGATTCCATTTACTAACCCAGGTCAGTAATGCGACAAATGTCGCACGTGTGCTGCATGACCGCTGCAGTTGTCCTGTGCGTGTGCCTGTGTGCCTACTTACAAGCATTTTAGGTGTTTCTTGCGCTTGATGTGAAGGTTAACAAGGTGCCAGCCTGTTGAAAACCTCCTCCTCGATTATACTGGTTCCAGGAGACAGTTGGACGTTGCTTAGGGGGACGGAGTGCACGGTCCTCGTGATCGTGCTAGGTTCAAAGAGTGGTTCCATGCTAGGGGTTTGTAATTGATTTCATCGAAAAGCGCGGACAAATTATTTTAAGCCTACTTCATTAGCATGTAGGTTTTAAAAGAGATTCGTCACATCGCTCTCGAGGTTGGCGGTAAAACCAAGAGTGCGGGTAAGCCAACTAAGCCGAAGTGCCATGTCTTCCGGAGAAAATGTTTGGAAGGTGAAATTGTAGGCCAATTTACGAAAGTACAGGCGTGTTTGAACCAGTCAACAGCTCAACGGCTGTAGGTCACATGTCCTTTTAATGTATCTAGCTAGCATACGTGTATACGAGTGGAAGAGTCAACCGGCACAGGATGCTCATCGTTGATGATTGCATGGTGGTCTTGACAATGGCTAAGTGAAAAAATTGACGCTTTAAAGTAAAGAATTTTCTAAGCGTTATGTGACATGATGAGCTGTAGAGTTACAGTTTACGAAGTTGGTGAACCTTATGAATATTCGACTGAGAAACTAATGTGAAAGTGAACCATTACGTGTGTCCTGAAATAACGGTTACAACCGCCAAGTACGAGTGGTTTCGCTAGTAGACATACCTACCAGCAAGGATTCGAAAGATGTCAGAAGTGGATCCATTATATATCGAGCGTTGCAGCTACTTTTCCTTGATCGACTGGGGGGTAGAACGATGTGATTACAACAGGACGGACAGGGCCCTAGAAGCTATCCACTTAGTGGCATGAACGATCAGCCTATATGAACAACATTACGACTGACCAAGATGGATGACCAGCTACCGTGTAGTACACCGTCCCGTGCATGGTGCGATCCGTGTTTGACGAATTGACTCTTCCTATCAAATGGAATTATACGGGGGTAGTGCACATACCGGTTGTATACTCGCAAGGAGTCACTCCAATTGACATGAATGGGTCGGGATCATGATGGGCAAAAGATTTAGAAAGGGGAGAGGTATCGCAGAGGCAACTCATATAGGACATACATTGCCTCACGGCGGGTAACAAATAAAAGTGGCGTCAACCGTGTAATCTACAGAAGCAACGGAACCTAAACTAACTGAACGGGTGATTTAGACTGTGCATCGCTCTCAAAGTTCACGACGTAACCGCTCATAAATGTAGTAACCATAGTTGGCGGAACAACCGTGGATCCCGCTAAAAGGGTGATAATTGGAGTGAAATACCGAAGACTTTCAGAAAGCGCCTTTTGCAGTTAGCTGAAGCAGTTTCCATCAGACTGACCCAGCCTAAGCTTTACAAGCAACGAGCTCTTGCGCAAGTGCTTCTCCT
This sequence comes from Dicrocoelium dendriticum, assembly GCA_944474145.2. Classification (NCBI taxonomy): domain Eukaryota; kingdom Metazoa; phylum Platyhelminthes; class Trematoda; order Plagiorchiida; family Dicrocoeliidae; genus Dicrocoelium; species Dicrocoelium dendriticum. The sequence continues at coordinate 104,718,622 of OX104065.1, forward strand.
ACCATGACCATGCGGCAGTTACTCAGGATCGGACACCAACTGCTTACTATCGGCTGCGAGACCTACCCTAAGTGAATCGACCTAGGTATCGATCTGACCTACTGACTACGTTCAAACTGTTGGCTTAGCTATCCTCAGCGTAGCTGACATCAGCTTACCATGATGTATGTTTTTCTTATTACTGTAATGGCCTGATGACAATAAAAGAAAATATATATTTCTTCGCCATTTGGACTTCTTATCTTAAAATGGGCATTGTTCATGAGTTGAAATACCTTGAGTCACATCAGGTATTGCCCTTGGTGTTGAGTGTGTAGGCATGACAGGAACGAACAGGCAGCAACTTGGACTCTTCTTTAGTACGAGTAAAATAAAACAAAAAATCTAAGATAGAAACAACAGGATAATGCGCGAAGATGGATGATGTAAGATGGGCGGAACAGGGTGTGCTAGGTCTAAAAGGGATAGATAACCAAGCGAAAAGCGTGATATCGTAGGAAGTGGTGCGCTCAAAGCGCACTCGTCTGTGCGGGCAATTTCGCTTATCAAAAATGGGCTTGTAATGTCAAGTTGACAACACTAGCGGATACCGGCTTTCGGTGATTACCTAGTCGAAAAGGCAAGCGCAGACAGATACTTGCGCGACAGTTGCGTATCGTTTTCTACATGTTGGTGCTAATATGTGGGTCTGAGGTTGCATTAGACTGATGGCAAATAGGAAGACAAGCCCTCCTCTTGCTATCTGAAATGTACGACGCCACATAGACAATGGCTATGAAGTTTAGATGGAGACACAAGTCACCATATGTAAGGTAAGCCACGTGAAGAAAAATTGAGAAAGGTAGGATTTGATATACAACTTACCTATATCTGAGCTATCTGAATAAAAGGAGTCTGGGCTAAGAGAAAGTCGGGTTTTGCGGGGAGCTGGATCTGTCTGATTCCTCGGTGTCACATCTGTTGAATGGTCGGGGAGCAGGTTGCTCGAAATAGAAGTCAGTTGCAAACCGACTGAAATAGCTGGAAATCGTTGGACAACACCACCCAGGGTTTCAGTCAAAGTAGCAGCCCCACGGGTACGCAAAGAACCAATATTCGCGGCCAAGGAATGTGGAGAGCTAGTTGAACTATTCGGTGGAGAGATCGCCTGAAGAAAGGAACGAATATTCAGTTGCCGCCGCCTTGCGGACGATAATGTGAATGAATTTGGAGAGACCGAATCAGAGGTGACTGTGTTATGAAGCAAAGTGGGAGAACGAATAATGCGTTTGGTTTGTTCACTTGGGCTCATTAAGGCCTTTGAGGGCGACAGACGTTCGGCAAGACCTGAAAAAATGAATGAACAGTAAAAACGTGTTTTAATAGTGTAGAAAGAAATGATGAAGCAGTGCATAATAGAAGCCAAAGTACTCACCAATTTTGGTGCACTTAACTTACTCGTGGTGACAATGCACACGTAAATAGGATATCCATCGCCACGAAAATGATTTTGCAAATAAAACCGTTATTACCTCCGAGGAAGTTTACCAATTGGCATAACATATGTCAACTGCTTTAGTGGATCGAAAGACGGTTGGGAAGAGTGTTGCACGGAACTCACGACATATATCGTGGGTCAGTTGCATGGACCAAAAGCAGCTTGAACGGTCATATGAATAAGCTGGCACGCTGATTACTATTAGTGGTAATGCTAACAAGGAAAGAGTAGAGACAATTAAAAGCGATAGGAGGAAGCAAGCTTACTGAGGGTCGACGATCAATAAAGGCAACTTCGAATGAATCAAGTATGCTTGCAATAGCACAAACTGCGCGAAGATCTAAAACGTCCATAGATAAGGCGAGTGGAGATAACAGAGAATCGTCTTTAAGACAGTTGTTCATGTGACCCATCCATTCTGTTTGGATAAGGCACATGATATGATATACAAAACGTGTCAGTGGCATACATGCTGTCGCCTTTCTGAAGCTCATGCCAAAGGTATGTGCGGTTCCGGATTGAGTGCAGGGTAAGGATCATTAGGATGCTTGGTAATAATAATAAAGAAGTGGTTTTGAAGTTGCAGCTCTATTCTCAAATAACAAATGGGAGTTAATGACTAGGTGGTGCACACTAGGTGAAGATATTCCTTAAATTTATAGATCCAACACTTGTCTTCACTAGTTTTGTTATAATCATCCATGGTTATGGAAGAAGAGCCCATGGTTTGCAAAGGTTTGCGAGGTCAAGATACTGACAAATCATTAACCAGCTGCGCCTAACGTTGTGCCGTAGAATCATGTCCTGGACGCCTCCTCGTGGTGGCCGCTGGGTGGGAGTTGGGTGATACCCCTCATCTAGGAGAGAAAAAGGACACACAGTTCCGCGTGAGTCCGTTCACTGACTCATGGCGTACGGCCCGGGCGTACGTTTTATCGAAGACTTTGGCTGAGGACCCGAGTCGTTGTCCTGTCAGGTGTGGACGCGCGTCAGTATCTCAGTACAAAGACTAACCATGAGTCACTATAATACAGGTAATCTTATATTGCATCGGCACTAGGAAAAGAGTCGCCGTATCTGCTGAATACAGCGGCGTGGACAAGGGAAAAAATGCTAGCGCTGACGTTTTTCTTTTTTCTCCTTTTACTGCACAGGCTCCATGTCCCCGTTTCACCTACCCCACTAATTCTTCCAATCCAGGTCGTCACCACTAGTACGATTGCCCGCCAACGCAATCGTATGCCTAAGCGCAAAGCGCTCAACATCGCGTGCTGGAACGTGCGCAAACTGCCCGACCGGAATACAAGTAAGCGTCCCGGGCGACGCACTGCGCCGGTCGCGATGGAACACGCGCAACGGGATCGATATTGCAGCACTCAGAGAGACTCGGCTCGCTGACAAAATCAAGTTGCGTGAAGCTGGTGCTGGTTAGAAGTTCCACTGGGTGGGAAAAGCCACCAAAGCACCACGTGAATATGGGGTCGGATTTACACTAGCAAACAGCCTAAATGGCCAACTGGTGGCAGATCCGATTGGAATCATCCCACGACTGATGACGCTTCGGTTGCGAGTGGGAAGAGGCAAATTTGCCACTTTTACTAACATATATGGTTCCATCATGTGTTATCCTGATGACATAAAGGATCAGGTTTACACTAAGCTGTACTCCGTGATACAGTCTGTGCCGAGGAGCAACCGGCTATTCCTTCTTCGTGATTTCAACGCTCATTGGGCGTGATGCAGCATTGTGAACGGAAGTCATCGGGCAGTATAGTATAGGCTCGGCCAACGGAAACGGTGACCGGCTGCTCTCACTGCGCGCTACTCTTGACCTGACAATCACGAACACTCGGTTTGCGCCAGGTGTGAGTGATATAGCTACTTGGACACACCACGGAGTGGTCACATTCACCTGCTCAGTTACATTAGAAGCCCAGGTCATGCGTGAAGTGCGCATGAAACGTGTACTGCGTGGCGCTGTGTGGTACTGATCACAAGTTGTACAAATTGTACACATATGTTCGTAACTCTAGTTATTGCTCAACTGCCTTGAGCGGGTGCAAATTTAATGTTCTTCCCCTGGGTACTAATGAGACAAGGACAGAGCTGGAGAAGGCGATGGGTAACAGCACAGGCAATGTCGGTTCCATCGCATCAGTAGGCGAGCTGTGGTCCAACATCCGTGAAAAGGCAACGGCCAGGGCCGAGGAAGCCATCGGGCACGCGAACTGTAAGCGGCCTGATTGGAATGATGACAACAGAATGACAATGGGTGTACTGGTGTCGGAGAAGAATGAGCCTTCGCTGCGCAAACGGCGGACCATGCTGATACGAAAAAGGAGAGTCAGTTTCGCGAATTTCAACGGCTACTGACTCGAGAACTCCGTCGCATCAAGGAAGTATGGTGGACGGAGAAGGCGAAACAGATGGGACGCCATGCCGAACTCCGTCACCACAAGGAATTCTTTGATTACTTGAAGTCAGCGTATAGATTCACCTTGCAGTCGACGACGTTACCCACTGCTATTTCAACCGCTGCCTGCACACAGACTGCAGACATAAGGCAGATCTGGCGAAAACACTTTGATGATCTCTTGAACAACCGTTCAGAGATTGACCGGCCGACCTTGCAAAGGATGCAACACCAGGAAATGTAGATGTGTCTTGCCGACAAACCGACAGTGCTTGAGACGCAAAGGACACTTAGCAGTGAAACCGCAAGTGCGCCGAGATCTCGTCTGAAGTATTGAAACATGGCGGACCCACGTTGGTAAATGCGCTGAACCACCTGTTGCAACGCGTGTGGTCTGAATAGGAAGTACTGGCTGAGATGAAGGATGTTCTTGTGTTAGCACTGCACAAGGACAAAGGAAGCAAACAATGTGCCTCGAAGTATAGTGGTAACAACTTGCTGAGTTGTGTGGGAAAGGTGATGGCTCGAATCCTGCTCAACCGCCTCGTCACATAAGTCCTTGAACCGAACGTGGAGGAAGAGCAATGTGGATGCCGTTCGGACCGCAGCACCATAGATATGATGTTTGCGGGTTGTCAAACGCAGGAGAAACGCCGAGAGCGACACCAGCCATTGCACTCGCTGTTTGTAGGCTTCACAAAGGCATTTGATACGGTGAACCGTGAGGCACTGAGGCTGGTGTTGGATGAGTTGGATTGATTGAATGTCTACAAAGTGGTCTGCGGGCGAAGGTGCACCTCTATGGGCAAAGGGAGGACTTTGATGTTGTTTTGGTGTGAAGCAAGCCTGTGTTAGCTCCTGTTCTGTTTAATGTCTACTGAAATGCTATGGTGTCTTGCGCTTTTGATACTGCTTGTGATTACGGTGTCCGCGTGAAGCACCGAATTGATGGTGGGTGGCTGAATATTCATCGTTTCGGGGAGGAAACCTTAGTTAGGAGACAACCATCTGTATGTTGCTTTTCATCGAAGACTGTACATCGTTTGTACGTAGTGCGGATGAATTTCAACGCAAGAGCAGGGTCTTCGCTTCAACAGCGCCAAGTTCGGGCTAACCATCAATACGAGCAAGACTTAGGAGCAGAAATTAATTCATGATTAAGAATTATTTCGGTAAACTCTAATCAGACCCAAAAGCTTACACAGCAACGATTATGCGTGGAAAGCGTCAAATCGGGCTGGGGACTGACTTCTAGACGGTCTGAATCGATAATTAAGCAATAGCTATAGTTGGTAAGCCAAGTGAACTAAAGGAACCTTAATACATAAATCCCAGTAGTCCAAAGTGAATAGCTAAGGTAACAAACATACAGCGAAGTAACAATGTCTGTTGGCCACGGTAGTAGTATCGGCCGTATGAATCGTTTTTGCACACAAAATTCCGGCTTACAATGGTGGATATAAACAGCCTAGGCAATGAACAAGTTGCTGTAGAAATTCTTGCATGAATCGTTCAGAAAGTGCGCAGAAACATTGAAGTGATTCCCGGTAGCTTTATGGTCAATGAGGTGTGACATGATTGAGCTGTTCGAGAACCGAATTTCGCCTTTGTGAGTGAGAAAAAGCAGTGTAATCCATATGACGCGCTGTAACTTTACAATGTGCTCCCGGCAATATGATTCCCTTTAGCAGTGAATGCAGCATAATAAAAGCTTACGGGTTTGTTGGAAGCCAGTCATGTGGCGACAACAGCTTTTGTAGCGATAGCAATACGGCGCCCATCGACCAGTCATCACATACGACCAGGCTGTTTTGCTCAATAGCTGGCACAGCGACCTACTAATCACTTCGCAGGGAACCCTTTTGCTAGCGTTTCACCTGCGTGAAGACCGACTACCGATCGATCGAAGCATGAAACCTTCAGTGCAGCTGTGGTGTCTGGCTCACTTCTAGTTCTCACAGCCGAACGGCTTGCGCTCCGTTGGTCTTGACCTGCGATCCACGCTTGACAGGTCGACTGCGGTTGCGGTGTTTGCTAACGTTCACCTCTCACAGCCGAACGGCTCGGCGAGCCCTGCGATCGTAGACACACATGTCGCGCCTCTCTGCCCCATCTCACCCCTCCTGGCAAAGCAATTTGCGCCATTGGACAGTTCGCAATGCAGCGTACCGCAATACGTCAGCACCTGAGTTCAGCCGCTCCTAGCTCCGGGTTTGCTTAATCAAACACCCTATATATATATATATATATATATATATATATATATATATATATATATATATATATATATATATATATATATATATATATATATATATATATATATATATATGGAGAGAGAGAGGGTGTTTTATTAATCATGTCCGGAGCTAGGAACGTCTACACAGTAAAGTGAAGCAGCTCGGCGGCCGACAGTCTGTCTGAATCGAAAATCCTTCAATGAACGTTGTCATCGTACACTAGCGATGCTCCAAAGGCAGCGGTAATCGAGAACAGATCATCCGAACATTTTCTGACGACATCAGAAGATGACTGATATCACCGTAGCATTACAGTCCCAGCCTTTCAAAGAGAGGTCCTGGTCGCCTTGACGCCACAGATGGCGCAGATGAGCAAAAGTAACCCGAGCCTTAAAGATGGTCAAAAAAGGCATAATTCGTTAAATCGATTGGTATTATTGTAGCTTCCAGGGTAAACGACCTTGTCCAAAAGTTCGCATGGATGACCCGAAAAGGTGAGTAGTAACAGCTCCTAGCCAATAATATAGGAATATTCTAAACTTTGGTGGAGCGAAGGTCATTCTAAGCTGGGAAATAGACACCTTCAAGCTATGTTGTACATTTTGAGCGATCTGCGAGGAAGCTCAAAGTAGGGCGATGTGGTCTGCATACTCCAAGTCATGAAGTCGGAAGCAATTCGATGCCACCGGGCAGGCAATTGTCCAGAGCACTTTCTAGGATGTGTTGCATAGCGAAATTGAACAAGACTGACCATAGGCAGCTCTGTCTCACGCCACTGGTGATACTAAATGGGCGAAAGCCAGTCATATACTCGCACCTTGCTCTATGTTCTAGTGTAAATGGCTTAAAGAATACTGTCATACTTCTCGGAGACCCCATTTCTCACAAGGGAACTGTTCGGTTAACTGAGTCAAACGCTGCTGGTATGACAAGAAAGGATTGAGCTGCATCGTCCTCCGTGAAATAGTACACTGCAGTAATTGAGCTGTTGATTAATACATGCTAGTTTATCAAGTAAGATTGTAGCATAGAAGTGCGTCCAGGTAATTTTAGACACCCTAAGTCAAACACAAAAGGAAGACAAGAAGCATCGGTCATTGACACCACTGCATACACGCTACGCCACATAAAAAGTATTAGGTGAATCTGTGTGGATGCAAAACTTCCAGCTAAAATGAGCGGAAATCAAGAAAATTTACAGATCACAATCAAATTAATTTTCCGTGTGTGCAAGCATATCATAGTGAACCTAAACAGGGTCAGAACATACCAGCGACTTCGCCAGGTTGTGGAAGAAGACAACGGCGGGCGGGGAACATCCTCCACACAAATGCTCTCGAGTCATCAGACAACGTGACTATGCGAGTCGGATCTGCTCGACACCAACGGGGTACACTGACTTCCCCACTATGACCCGATAGCACCACTGGGCGTTGTCGACGCTGTCCTATTGTGTAAATGTGAGCTCGCCGATCGGAACTACCACAAACAATGTAGTTGTCGTCTGGGCTTACGTCCAATTTGATGTAGAAGGAATCGGTTTGATGACCAGAGTACACAAAAACTAAAAGGTCAAGAAAAGCAAGTAGGTACACAGAAAGGGACTCATTGCATTATGTAGCTGTGGAAAAAATGATGTAATAAAAACCGTTACCAGTTATATCAAGGATTATTAGCGAAAATCATGCGGACACCAAGCAGCATGAACTGCAAACACATAACTCATTAGTTGTGGTGTGTCGCCAAAACTACGTCCACAGGGGGTCAACTGATGGAAAAGTTGTGGAAGGCATTCAGATGAAGAACCCTCGAGTAATGTAATGGAAAAATAATGTATTTCAGAGAGGCCAATCTCAGCCAGCTTCAGTCATACAGTCACGTGTGGAAAAACCATTTAGTAATATTTGGACGCCTTGGAACAACAACTATCCACTAACAGAGCAGTGGCTTGAGACACCGAGCCACAGGTGCGGGACAAGCTATTAAAACAGAAGGGCTGTAAGCCTACTTGTGACTGAAGAAGGGGAGTCGAAACATTTAGGAACAATACTACGGATAAATCATGGTGACTGGTCGATTGTAAGTGGGTTCAATGCTTTTTGGTAGGCGGTGCATAACGAATTAACTACGCTTAACGGAACCGTATGATTTAATGAATTTCAGTTTGTTATTACTCGATTGTAGTGCAGCAGCTGTTAACTCACAATGAGCAACTGTATGCTATCTGGTGCGTCCTCCAGCTGCTGATGGGGGATACTTTCCATGAGAACTGTGAACATGCTTCTTGTGCTTCGCAGGCGAGATGAAACAGCTGCGGTGTCCCAGAATGGGGGGAGTTTAGACTAGTCACTTGGCTCACCATAAAATACACAAGAGCATGTATGGTGTTGTGTTAAAGCAAACGTGACCGACTATAGAGGTACAAGAATGTGGGACAGCTAAACAAAATCGATGTTCACCGGCTTCTGAGTGAAGTATCACGAGAAAAATTTCATAGACTTCGAAAGGTGTTCGTGTCTAACGTAGAGCTCAGTGAACCGGGGAACGTCTTCTATCTTTCGTGCCACTTTACCAGGGTTGAGTTTTTGTGAACACTCGAAAGCCATGTTATCTGGCATTAGGTACAGAGCTCCGGTGGTTGCGCAACAGCGAAGCGTCAGTACTGCGTACCGGCGTACTGTTGATACCTTTCATTTTCTTATGAACAATAGTTGAAGCAGATTGACCACATCGTCATCAGCTATCGCTGGCGAAAGCGCATAACGAACGGCAAATCGATTAGTAGAGAATGTATCATGTTGTATCTTGCGGTTTTGTCTGCTTAAGCTGTTCTGCTTTCTGTTGGCACAGAATAGCGTCACCGTTAAGCACTTGCCTAATTTTCCGCTCCAAGCATGCTTACCTTTCAGCGCACAATAGCTTCGAACGTCAAGATCCATTCACATCCAGACGAGGCATGTTGGACAAAGATCTGAAGTGTCATGCAAAATTCCGACACTCATCTGCGACTCAGCTAGAAATACCATCAAACACTGGGTCTCCACACGCTCTAAACAGCTTCTATACCATTCATCAATCAATTGTAAACATAGTGTAAACAAATTCCTCCGTGAGGAAATCATGCTTCTCTGGAAGTCATTAAAGATCTTTGGTATCCCAATCAAGTTGCATGCAATGTGGATACACGCACGCAAGCTAGTAATGCATGCTTATAGAATATAGGTTTATGCACATTTGATGTGCTGTTGGCAGTTTCGGATTGGCCGTTCAATGAACAATACGCGCCTGAGTGAGTGTACTCGTGTTTGGTGCAATTCGATTGAGGTGTGAATTATCATGACTGATAAAAGGAACAATACGGCTGAATTTGTTTGCATTATGGATGCAATTGATGTAAAAATGTTACAGACCATCGGAATAATGCCTGCTTGTGTTGGGTGCAATTCATTGTGCAAAACTACCGATATCGAGCTCACATTGCGTTTCAGGGAAGATCGCAAAGCCTGGTGCACGAGCGTAGCATTGAGAGGGAAAAAGCCTCCCCTTCAAGGAACTCCGGCACTTGATATTTTACATACAATTGTCCTTCAAGATGCGGTCTGTGTCGAGCAGCGATCGTCTATTCCTTCTTCGTGATTTCAACGCGTGCGTCGGATGTGATGCCGAAATGGACAGAAGTAATCGGGACATATGGTATGAGTTCAGCCAATGGGAACGGTAAACCGCTAGCTTGCATTATGCGCCACTCACGGCGAGAGGAGTACGAACACCCGGTTTGCACTAGATGCGAGTGATATAGCTACTTAGACGCACGCACGGAGTGGTCACCCTCACCTGCACGACTATGTCATCGTGTGACTGTGGGACATGTGTGAAGTGCGGATGACATGTGAACTGTGTGGAGTTCGTCACAAGTTGGTGCGGATCAAAGCGTATGTATAATCTCGTCAATTCATGTATTGTTTTCCTGTCATGAATTGGCGGAAATTCAGTGTTGGTTTCTTAGGTACTGTTGAGAAGAGGATGAATCGGGAGAATGCGATGGCTAACCGACATGACGATGTCAATTTCATCGCCAGTGACACCATATCAAAGCGGGTGACCGTTGCGACCAAGGAAACGATCGGGAAAGAAAACCGTAAGCGGCACGGCTGGTCTGCTGAAAATAGTGCAACGGCGGGTGCATTGGTGTAAGAGAAGAAAGCAGCATTTGTTGTCCTGCCGACACCGAGACGGCGTAGACGTTTGAGTCGGAAGTCCGTCGCGTCAAGAATGCAAGAGAGGCAAAAAAGACAAAGTAAATAGAATGATATGCCGAACGCTGCTAACATGTTCCATGACTCATTGAAGGCAGTGTGTGGACCCACCTAGTGGCCGCCAGAGAAGCCGGTAGACACCACCTCAGATACTGCCTGCATAAACTGCATACATAAGGCAGATATGGCGAAATCAGTTCGACTCTCTTTATCGAACGTTCAGAAATTGATTGGTATACGTTTCAGGGGATGCAATAATAGTGAAGAACAGTCTTGTTAAAATAGCGACACTACATGAGGCGCACTTGCTCAGCTGCGAAATAGCAAGTGCGCTGGAGTCGACGGGATACTCCCAAAAGTGCCGGAAAATGTTGGACCCGCGTTGCTAAATGCGATGCACCACATTGTGGAACGCGTATTGTTTGCAAAACAAGTGTCAACTGACCTGAAGGATTTTTTATGTGAAAACGTACACGAGCAAAGGGAGCATGGAATGTACTAACAGTTATCGTGGAATCAAGTTGCTAAGTTGTGTTGGGAAGGTGATTGATAGAATCTAGTTCAAGTGCATCGTCACTCAAGTCCTTGAAACAAATGGAGCTGAAGAGCAACGCGGATTTCGTTCGGGACGCAGCACCATAGGTATGGTGTGTTCATGGCTCGTCAATTAACCCTTATGCTCGTCATGTGACACGGTGAACCGTGACGCACTGTAGATGGTGTTAGGTAGGTTCGGTTGAGTGGCTAAAATTATAAGCCTTATCGAATGTCTGCACAGTAGTATGTGGGCCAAGGTGCAGCTGAGAGGGTAAACATCGGATGACTTTGCCGTTGCCTCTGGCGTGAAGCAATGCTGTGTCTTAGCCCCTGTCCTTTAATATTTATATTGCTGTCATGAGGAATTGTGCGTTCAATACTTGGAATTACTGTGCCCATCTCGAGCAATGTACCGATGTGGGTTGTGAGGCAAGATCCCAAGTGCGTGATACAACAATCCGGACGCTGTTGTTTGTCGACGTCTGCGTGCTGTTTGCATACAGCGAGTATGTTTCAACAGATGATGACGACTCTTGCTTTGGCGACGTTCAAGTTCGGACCCACCATCAACTCAAGCAAGACTATGTTTTTTAACACATCACCAGGAATAGAACTCGTGGGCCGCGTGCAAACCAAGGTTGACGATGAAGTTTGTAGACGTCGAAATTCCCCTACCTCGGGAGCATACCGTCAACAAGTCTGCAGATGGCAAGCGAGTTCATCATTCGAGTATCGAAGGCGAGTGCTGCATTTGGTAAGCTGGAGCACTGGGTCTGGAAGAATTAACAGCTGACTGTTGTGACCAAGCTGAAGATCTATTTGTCGATGGTGCTCTCGATTCTTCTTCTTCTTCTTCTTTATGACAGCGAAAGATGGACGTTATACATGAAGGACATCAGATATTCGGAGCGCCTTCAACAACAGTGTCTGCGTCGGATTATGCACATCCGTTGGAGTGACAGAGTTGCTGGCACGAAATTGCCCCACAAAAGTGGCATGTATGGAGTGGACTGAATGCTCCTGCTCTTACATCTGAGGTAGCTCGGACATATCCGTCGTATGCATAGTGCTAGGAAACCGAGACACATTGGCAACTTAGTCATGGTAGCGAAACGTAGACGAATTGATGCGCTAACTGGACATGATAAGGATGAGTTTCACGAACTACTGTCGGTTTCATTTATTGGGAAGCAATGGTAGTGGATCACCGCCAGTGGCGTGACTGCATCAAACGTGCGGTTGCCCAGGTACACCAGTAGGGACTGTTGTAAAAGGAAAAAAGGTCGGTTAAGGAAGCTGGAGACTAACCCATTGATGTCAAGCAATGTGCTGACGCACATGCGATAGTCGATATTTGTATACGTAACTGTTAATTTACCCGTTTGTGCGTACAACAGAATCCAAAGAAAAACCCGATGGAGTAACGCTGCTAGTAATGAAAGTGGCCGAAGACTATGTAGCGATGCGGTTTGTGGGTTAGAAATGTTCATTATAATCATCAATACACGTTAGCTGGGGATGAAACACACAGCTGTGTCGCAATACAAAAATTCAAAAGTGCGTGATATATACATATATATATGGGTGATATCATATATTACATATATAAGATCGTGACTGGAGGGGGAATCTAAAGGAGCGGGGGATGGACAAATAAACATAACACGAACGCCAGTGGAGCCGGCTCTCCGCAATAGCAGCAAGTGTGTCCAAACAAACGTGTTCATCGTCTGTCGAACCCCAGCCAGGCAGTCGGGATGCACCAAACGGCGCCAACTTCGAAGAAAGGGGCTTCATTCCTCTTGACCAAGTCATTGCTTGGCCTCCCCTCCTCAGCTTCCAACCACACTCCCGGCGCGCAAACAACACACGACGTGGAAGTCGGTGGGCTGGCATGCGCAACACGTGGCCCAGCCATCAGAGCCTGGTGGGTAATGTAACGGTGCTGAGTGGTTCACTCGCTCTTTCTGCATCAAATACGCGATGCCGAACACATTCATTGCTCACACGGTGCTCCCACCAGACATGAGCTAAGCTGCGAACGTAGCCATGGTCAAACGTGACGAGCCTCTTTATGTCTGTCGATCTGATGGACCAGGTTTCACAACTACAGGAGGGTTGGACGGAAGGCTACATGATAAACTCTGCTCTTCATTGCGAAAGTGATGTTGCGTCGGTACCACAGGTGGCGGAGATGGACAAAAGCACCTCAAGATTTTGCTATACGGTCTGTGACCTCATAATCCATTTTACGGTCGCTAATATAGCTGTCAAGGAACTTGGATTGCTGAACGAATTGAAGCTGATCACCACAAAGGGCCAGCACAGGGGTAGGTCCCTGCCAAGCTTGGAGAAATAATTTGCATTTCGATAGAGCAAAGCACGGCCAGTGTTAATCGGTCCAGTGCTGCTTGGCACCTTTTGGACCTGTCACAGATTAGGGCAATATCGTCCGCCTACTCTAAGTCAAGAAGTCGCTCACCAGGAAGTAGCTCCACAGTTTGTAGGTCGTGTTCCAGCGAACGCTGTTTCCGTGACTTCGTCAATGGCGAAGTTAACGAGGAAAAGTGACAGCGGCAACCTTGTCTCACATAGCTGGAGATATTGAAGGGCGGTGACGGTGTGCCATAAAACCTCACTCTGTCCGAAGTATGCGCTTACAGCGCTTTGATAAAGTTTACGTATTTAGCCGGCCCACCTTTCCTAAGCAGACAGTCCCAAAGGGCACATCGATCAACCAAATTCGAAGACACCTTTGATGTTTAGAAAAACGACAACTGTTGGTCGTAAGTAAATTTTACTTTTTCTGATTTGAGTTCGCCGGATAAGGCCTTGTCCTGTAAAAGTCAACGAGTGCAACAAAAACGATAATTAGGCCTATGAGTACTGACTATCTTCCTGCGTTAATGGGAAATTCAGAGCCCTCAAAATATCCGAGGAGCGGGTTAGTAAACCCATAGTCACTCTGCTCCGTTGGACCTATGGCCAATGAAAATCAAGTAAAAGAGTCGTATTGAGTTCGTCTACGAGGCAGACAAACTGACTATGCCTTCGCATTCTGATTCACGATCACGCAGCATTAAATACAAAGGATACACTATGCGTTCAGAGGTAACAGTGCTTCATGCTGGCTGGGATGCTACGGAACTTCATATGTGTAAGGAAGCCGGATGACGAGAAGTTCAAATTATCCTGATGAAAGATAAATAACATAACCAAGCCGACGCGGAGCTCCGGCCTGGTGATCAAGACGTAAGGTGTCAACCCTATGAGTCAGGTTCTTCACTCAGCTCGGGCTATGCCCAACTGAAGAGTCCAAATCAGAACAAAACCGGTCGTGGAGTGCAGTATTGGAAGAATACAACTCCGGAACTCTCCATTTCGGATGCTTCCCGGTTTTGAAATGGTTTTGGGTAAAAATAAACCGTGGTCCTAATTTAGATTGCGTATCCAAATCCAGACGCATGGTGGGTACTCCAAGACCCAAAAGTCATACTATCCTTAAATTGATCATCGGGAGAGTTGATGTAAATGAAGAAAACAGAGAGCATAACCAAGGCACTCATAGCACTCAGGTTCGTGGCAGTCGTTATTGTGATTGTAGCAGGACGCTATTGGACAATATTACCATAACAGAGACACAGTAGCATACACATTTAACGTGCGGGATGCAATTCGGACGAAGGAGTGAACACATCACGAAAAATGCTCAGTATGTAGTCCACTTTCACGCCACGAAATGTTGACTTAAAATCAGCAGAACCATCATTAACTCCAGGGGAAACTCAGAGCCCACATTAAATCCGCTTTCATGGAGTGAACGTTGGAAAATGAAGCTGCACCCCAGCAGGCGTGTCCC
>OX104065.1:104733832-104755043 GCA_944474145.2 Dicrocoelium dendriticum
GATTGAAGCATCAAAATATGGTATGACCTTTGCCCGTACGAAATGCAGTACTAGTCCTGGATTGGCATCCATCTGCACCAGTGCTCACTCTTCAAGGTACGCAGCTTGAATATGCAGATAACTTTGTTTATCTGGGAAGCTTTGTCGCTGCTAATAGTAGCACTGGAAAAGATATTTCCCTCTGCAGTGCTAAAGCCTATTCGGTATTCACCAACTTGAGCCATCTGTGGCGACGCCGTGGCGTTTTACTATTGGTAAAGGGCAGGATCTACAGTGCCTGTGTTCGCGCGGTGCTGTTGCCTGGGAGTAAGTCCTGGCCGATTCATGTGAATGACTTGCGTCAGATTTCGGCTGTTGACGATGGATGTCTGTAAAGAATAGCTCGAGTGTGGTGCATGAACCACGTGCGCAATAATGATGTTAGACGTCGCGTTTTGGGTAAAACGGGACTTCCACTTGACAGGCAGATCACGCTGATTCAGCTGAGATGGCTTGGCCACGTTTTACGCATGCCACGCGAACGACCGCCGACGCGTTCCTTTCGCTCGTCCAGGACCAGGCTGGAAGAAACAACGCGGTCGTTGGCCTATCACATGGTGACAAATGATCAAAGCGCTGACTTCCAGGGCTGGGGGATCAAAGATGATGAACACCGCTGGCTGAAAACTGTTTCGGGGATGGTGCAGAACCGGGCTGAATGGAAAATGTGCACGAATATTTGTCTTGCTTCTCGTGATTTACATAGCAAACATTAAACTGACAACAAAGATAAAACGGCTTGTGAAAAAATACACAGGCAAGATACTACTGCAAAAATGCGTTCTTTAACGTTTATCCTTTTCTCCTTCTGGTGGTTTCTATTTTTGTCTTCCATTTCTTGGTTTTCACTGTCTATTTTAACGACGGTTTTTAACATATATATATATATATATATATATATATATATATATATATATATATCCGTTGTTTGCGCGCCGGAGATGCGGATGGAAAAAGAGAACATCTGGTCAAACGGTGACTTAGTCAAGATTATTGTAGGCCCTTACTTCGAAGTTAGCCTCGGTTGGAGCCTATCGGCTCCTTGGTTGGGGACCGAAGGATGATGAATACGTTTGGCTGGAGACACTTTTTGACCCGCTTAGGAGCCGACCTCAATGGCTTTTGTGTTGTGAGTTTCTTTGTCCCTCCCTCTCCCGCTTAGCTTCCCCCTCCAAACATGACCTTATTTATTGGGAATAATATAACTCCTTTTTGCGACACAATAGCCGACTGTTTGCTCTCCGGAACGATGTCCATCCGTTACTAGTGTTTCAGGCGGTGTGCCTGTTTCTTGTTTTTCTTTTCTCTTGTATTGCGGTACAATAGCTGAGGTGTTTTCCACCTACAGCTAATGTGTATAATGGTGATGATGATAGCATTTAGAAACTGTTAGGGTCGATGTCTTTTGACGTACTCATGGGTAGGGGGTTTTGATATATTTAATTGCGAGTCGTCTCAGTTAGTTCCAAATCAGATGGATGCGCACTACTGATGATGCCTTACAGGCCGAAACTACAGTCTAGTGCATTTCTGGGCATGTGGACGACCATTAGATTTGGAACTGGCTGCAACGAACCCTCAGTTACTTATATCCAAATTCCCTACTCATGAATACTTAGGATTATTTATTCACTAGCAATGCTACTGGGATCGCTCCATGTACTAGCTTTTATCGGATTGCGACGGTAAAGATAACCAGTTATCCTCAGACTGGTCCGACTTCATTGACCCTGTCTGTAAGCTATAACTCCACGCCGCACTGATTACTTACATTCAGTCTAACCTACAGCGATTTTCTGCTTTTGTTGATAGTATTATTGCCTACTCATGGAATCCATCAGATTTCCCTCAAGTGTTACCACGTATTCGAGCTTGTGTTCTCCGCTCTGCTTCATCAGACCATTGCGAAATAGTCTGGATTCTTTTCCTTTTCAGCCTGGCTTTGAATCACTAGACGTTCGGCGAACGATACTTTTCTGTTGGGCAAGTATTTCAACTGCCTCACACTTCGCCCTGCACTTTTCTCTTTCTCTTAACAATTCCCATCTATCCTGGCGTTACTTGCAACTCTTCCACCTGTGTTTGCCGATTTTCCTCTTAAACACTAATTATCCATCCTTATGATACTGTTTGTTATTTTACCACGAGACTTTGGATTAGTGTGAAGGACATTTGTAGCATTCTTTTCTTATTCTCACTGAGTCCGATCTCGAACCGCTCGGTTTCGCCATTCGTTGTTTAATCACTGATTCTCATATCTTTTTACTTTAGCACTTCGGATTTACTCTGCTCCTACTGGGATCAGTGCACCTTACACCATAATTATGCACAGTTCTCTGTTTCACGATGTTTGTCTACGCGAACTTTATGGGAATAAATGGACTAACCGTACCAACACTATTCATCACCACATTAAATTTGGTATTTCAGAGAAGCGGATTCCCGAAATTGGCATAGAGTTCTTTGAATGCCGCTCATCACAGTCTTTTCGGCTGCATTCCATGCTGGATGGGGTATGTTTTTCGCTCAGCTTTACAACGTTTAGAGCGCCCCTCCATTCGCTTGTGACTTTTCTCCGAGTAAGCTCCATTTCGTGCTGACCTCTTAGAATTACCTGATCTACTTCTAATCGCTCAAGAGGACGGATTAGTTCATCTGTACGACACTTCTCTGGAAGGAGTACAGGCGTTTTTAAAAGGTTCGGGTATTTTGCTGTCTTCGTACTACTCATTTTGTCCCCGTTTTGTTCGTGAGTCGTATGCTTATTCTTAAGTCTTTAGGGTGCCTTCTCTATTGAAGCTTTTTGCGGTCAACTTGAATTTTCAGCTTGATGAGCTGCTGATGCCACTCTCTATCCGGCTATTTGAAACTAGTTGATATGCGATCCAAAACTACGTGTTTTCATACTTCGTATACCATTGCAAAACGGAAAGACGATGTTTACTTACTAGAGCCTACCTTCTACACTCTTTGGCACAAGCAGGAAATGCCTTGTGATTAGCGGTTGTCAGACGTCACATCTCCAAAAAGCGCCAAAGAAGTCAGTGCGATAATCGCCGTGCTATCAGTTTCATCTTACCTGCCTTCAAGCTACTGCCATCCCGCCGCGTCCTTGCGGACAGGCCTTTGAGGTAAAGGCTTTGGTTTTGGCACCATGACAGAATCTCTATCCACGTTTAACCATGCTCAGTGACTGGTTATGACGCGAGACATTGAAAGCCACAAGAAGCCATCTAGCTGATGCCACCTTACCTTTTCATGATGGCCAGCTTTTTACGACCATAGGTTTTGATAAGATGTGAAAGTCTTGACCTCAAATGTTTGATAATGGCATCTTGGTTTTGAACCAGATACGCCCTCTCTTCCTCTTATTATTCTTCATTCCTTATGTGGCTGTGATTGCATGGCAGCGAAGCATCAGTTCCCTTGGCTGATGTACTGCTTTTGATATTGATGATGATGACGATGACATGCATCATGTTGCGACGGCTCACTGTTCCTCATAAACGAAGAATCAACGAAACGCTGACTTTCTTCCTTCTCGGTAGTGGCTACGTTCATTACATTTGTGAATTTCAGGTGCTCAAACGTCACCATGCCTACAAACGGCCCATCGTGGTAGCCTTGCTGGACTTGAAGATTACCGATTCGGTTGGCCGTGCCTGAACATGACGGTGCCATGCTCTGAAGTGCGTCCCTGTTATGGCGTAGCGCTCCCCTGTCAATAGTTTAGCCGAAAGTTGCACGTGACGCTGAAACGGGGTGTTTAGTCAACGCACGGATTGGCTAATGCACTGTGTCCTCTAATCCCAACAAACCATGTACACTCGGCTTAAAGACTAGACGCGTTTACGAAATACGTGAAGCTGGCCTACTAGCTTGACGCATGTTCACGTGACGACGGAAGTCCTTGCCAGCCGCACGAGAGAGAAAACAAAAGGCGAGGCGGGCTTTTGAGCTCTTTTACGACCCACAAAGGCCTATCACACTTGGCACAGCGGTTACTTTTCTGGGTGAAATAGATCACCACATTGTTCACGTTAACACAGTTGCGCCCTGACGGATTGGCTGGGTCGTGCTGCGTTGCGAGTAGGAATTGAACTCTGCCTGGTGCTGCCCACATATTAGAATTTGTTGTCCATTTTTGCGGAATTACTTGACATCCCCCAACAATTCCTGAGATAATTATCTATACTCGAAGCTCGCTAAACCGCGACTATCGAGGCGATGTAAGGACTTTCGTGATGCCTCTACGCGTTTACCACGACAAGGGGAATACTTAAGGGCTCCCTTATTTCCCTCTTTCTTTCTACTTTTTTGATCGAATAAGTATGGATGACTCAGTCTTACTTTCACTTATTCTGGGATTGAGCCCTGGGGTCACTTGGCCGTACGTTGACGGAAGTTACGTTTGGATCAGACCTAGCTACTATGTCAGCCCCACTAAATAGACTCTTGCACAACACCGTACGCTTCGCATGTATTTTACATCTTTAACATTTGCAGCGCTACTGCAGGACTGAGCTGACACACCACTGTTTTCATAATCGTGAAGGAACTACGAGGTTGTTTATCGTTTTACTTTTTCAGTAACCGCATCACCTTTGTGGTCGCATCATGACAATTACCGCGCTCCTTTCGATGACTCGTACTAGTTGTGGTAACTACAGATGTAAGCCTGTTACTAAACTGAAGGATGTACCACACCGCGATGTTGCTTGCGTTACTGTATGGACCAGATACGTAACCGCCTCGCCCTGAGACTTTAAGAAACTGACCGAGTCCAACCACCGATATATGCGCGTAGTGGCTCATATCTTGAGGGGAGGACCGAGTGATTAGCGCTTAAGTTCGTCATCCACTATTCGGCAACAAGCCCTCCAGTGGCCCATCCGTTTGCTCCACATGCAAACGAGTCGTTTTCCGCAGTGTTGTTGCATCTAGACAGATGGAACCCCGAGGTCGTCGGTTAGCAACATAGCAGAGTATAAAGAAATAGAACCGTCGATTCATCGCCTCCTTGAATGGGGACCTCGGGATAGGCGGCATCTACGATACGATATTTCATAGGGCATGGCAAAATCACAGTGTACATGGATCGGGCTATATCTCAATTGTATTTCAATCCATAATTGTCAGCTATCGTCCCAAATTGCTCACTAGCATAAACTGCTGGCTAGTGGTGCAAGGCGAGTTCGGTTACCTGAAGGGGACCGAGATAATGCGCACTACTGACGAACCCCATTAGGAGAAAACGATCTACTGATGTCCGGATTGCTGGTGGACTTATGTGGTTTGTAAGCCAATTTCGGCGAACCAATCTTCGAAATGCTATGTGGATTCATTGTTATTTGCAAGAGAAGTCCTGATATTTGAGGGCCAACTACTGTCCTCTGCGCATACAATAACCTGCCTGTCAACGAAGGATGGGTCGAGCTATATCGCACTTGGATTTCAATCCACGATAGCATGGCTCGGTGTCATAAGTTGCTGACTGCCGGTACAAACCGCTTGTAATTCCCTTGTAGTGAGCTAAGTGAATCATGTAGTAATTCGTACCATTGCACTCATACATTTTGATGGCCCTTAACTTCTTCCTCTGAGATTTTCACTTAACAAGGCGCCAATTCTTATACCGCTGTTGTAATCGTTTGTTGTGTTGCTGCTTACAGCACGGATAACCGATACAGCTACTCGGCTGACGGTCCAGTCACTTCCCAAAACCAGTGGACCAAAGGTCTATGGCAGACAGTATATATGGCCAAAATATGAGGTCAAAATAACTAATTCACGAAAGAATGACCTAATTGAAAGTTCCTTAGTTCTAGCAATCACTAGATGCGCAAGAGCTCGCTTGTTGGCCGTTCAAGCGGAGCGCTTACCGGAGGGCTTAAAGGTAAGTTATTCTTATTGGTCCACTTCAAGGTAAAACGATACCATTGCCTTACCCCCACTGGCTAGTCACAGGCTGCTGGATTTCGAGGACTGCTATGGACGGGCTCCCTTGACAACCCCCCGTGAGGTCAGACTTGAAAGTGAATAGGGCCGCAGGAGCGGATAGAATCCCTCCGGCTCTCTTCAAATTTGGAGGACTTGCTCTTATATATGATCAGCATAACTTTCTTGTGAAGCTGTAGGAGAAGGAAACTGTCCTAACCGACTTTAGCCGCTCGATTGTAGTCCCAATTTTCAAGGGGCTCACGTTCTGAATGCGACAATCCTGGAGTCATCTGTCTGAGCTCACTTTGGCTCTAAGATACTTGCTTATCTTCTTCTTCATAGACTTAATGGCACATCTGAAAGCCAGATTCGCGAAGAGCAAGTCGGGTTTCGTTGCATTCACGGCTGTATTGATCACATCTTTACGTTAAGTCAATTGTTTGAGGACCGCCATATTTCTTGGCGATCCACCGTAATCGTGTTCCTCGCTTGATTCGGTCGATCGATGTGCTTTTTGTGACTGTCTGCTTAGGGAAGGTGTGCCCGTGAAATATGTAGATATTCTCAGAGCGCTATACGTGGCTAGCTCGGGAAGAGTGAGGGCTTACGGCAAACAGTCGCCGCCATTCACCATCTCCAGCGATGTAAGATGGGGATGCTCACTGTCACCATTCCTCTTCAACTTCGTTTTTGACGAAGTCATGAAGACCACGTTCACAGTGCACGACTTGGAAGGTGTTGAGCTTCTCCCTGGAGAACGATTTATTGACTTGGAGTATGCTTACGATATTGTCCTTATCTGTAACAGCTCCCAAACTTGCCAAGCTTCATTGGACAGATTAGCACTGGCTGTGAACCATTTCGGACTTTGCTTTTCAACTCCAAAGTGCAAACCTTCCTTCCAAGATTGACAGGAGCCACCTACTGCACTGACCCTTAGTAGGGACCAGTTAGAAGTCGCTCAAAAATTCAACTACCTTGGTAATTTTATCAGTGTCTGTGAAATCGAAGACGAGATCACCAACCGTATAACAAAACTACGAGGTGTTTTTGCTAACCTTCGCCACCTATGGCGCCAGTGCGACATCACTTCCCCTGAAGCGCAAAGTTTGCCATGCAATTTTCCGTTCAACCCTCCTGTACCGTTGTGAAACCTGGCCGATCAGGTCGACAGACATAAAGAGGCTCGTCACCTTCGACCATCGCTGCCTTCACACCTTAGCTCATGTCTAGATGGAGAACCGCGTGAGCAATGAGCTTGTTCGGCGTCGTGTATTTGGTTCAGGAAAAACTAGTGAACCGCTGAGCACCATTATATGAAACACCAGGCTCCGATGGTTGGGCCACCTGTTGCGTATGCCAATACACCGACTCCCGCGACGTACATTGTTTGCGCGCAGGGGTTGTGGATGAAAGAACAGAGGTGTCGACGACTTAGTCATGTTGAATGTAGTCCCTCCTTTCTAAGTTGGCTTCGGTTGTTTTATCCAGACTGCTGGGCTCGGGTCCGAAAGACGATGAACACATTTGATTGGTTACGATTGTTAAGATGGCAAGGACCTGACCACAGTGGCGTTTGTGTTGTGAGTTTTTTTGTCCGTCCCCATCCCGCTGTCCTCCATCTCCCACCAAGATCTCTTGACGCTTAATCTGTTACTAACTAGTGTGTTGCCTGTTTTGGCATTTTGTGATTTCAGTATCTTGCTTTTACGTCTGTCTTATCCTTTTGTATTGCGGCACAATAGTTGAGGAGTGTTTCTCACCAGCTACTGTGTAATAATGATGATGACAATGAGTGTCTGGTTCAAATCATGGCACCCACTAGAACTTGATACAGAAAACAGAGCTGGATAGTAAGACGGTTATTCACGTAAACGGCAAGTACCACTGAACACCAAAAAGGAAACGCAAGTCATTCGAAGTCACATGGACACAGAATCAAATTACCAATCAATGGTTGCGGCAGACGGCCAATAGCCGTAGTACGCACACACGAACGCACGCACACGGTGAGCGTTCGGCAAGGCGTATCACAGCACTTGTCCAAGTCGGCACCCGGTCGAACCTATTATCCACTGTGGACTTTCAGAGCGACGGTCACTGATTAAACCACTCTGTCCTGGGTGAAATAGACGCACTTGCTTCGTTTTCTTGAATCTGATTGTTAATCTTTGTTCCATTCGGATTTATTTATGCACTTCCTTCCTGCTTCCGTTTTCCCTAGCTTATATTTGCATTCAGCCCCATTATCTTACGTTGTCTTTTTATTATCCTTGCGATGTGAGTCATGGCAACTACATACACCGCACTTCGGTTCTCAGATCTTAGTTGTTCAACAAAATAAAACAGACGCACTTGTGTCCTATGTCGCTGGTTGAAGTAATTTTCTATTCTCGTGTTCCTCACTTGCTGGGCGATGCGCTTCAGAAGCGGCAGTGAATTCGGAATGCGAAGTTTTCTACCCATCAGCGCTTTTGCTGGTTACATTTTTTTGGTACTCGGGGTTTCGGAGTTGATCTGTTAAGTAGAAAGAAAACATCCCATATCTCTTGTGTGATTCCTTCCCCCAATCCTCAATAGCGCCCGTTTAAACTTGTCAACAAAACGCTTTGCTTGCCCATTGGATTGATGGTGGAACGCTAGCGAGTGTAGGTGTGTGATACGGTCCTGCGTACAGGATTCAACATACTGTGAGTATGTGAATTGCAAGCCATTGCCGGTGACTAGGATCTCCGATATTCCATACTGGACTAAAAGTCTTCTCATTACGCCACTTGTACGCTCCATGCAAAACACTTCAAGCCACTTGCTGAAAGAATCATCCACGATAAGATAATGTTGTTCATTCATAGGATCAAATAAGTCCATATGTACTCGCTCCCACGGTTTCGTTGCTTGGTACCAGGAAGACACTCCCGCCTTTCTGGGCGTCTTGCTGTCAAGCGCACATTTCGAGCGCGATTTCACTAGCTGCTCCAACTCCGAGTCAATATTTGTCCAGTAAACGTAACTTCGCGCAACCATTTTCGTTCTGTCAATGCCAGCGTGTCCACAAAATTGCTGCAATATTGTTTGTCGTATCTCCCTGAGAATAAAAACTCTTTCCGCTAGAAGTAAACATCTGTTGACGACTGACAGTTCGTCTTTCCTTCGGGACAAACTTTGCAACTCTAGCTAGGTTGTCCTTCGACCACTGTGTAGTATGAAATTAAACCGCTTGTTGTAGTATGGGATCCCGTATTGATGCATCACGCACCATCTCAGAAGTTCCCGGGAGTCCTCTGAGCGTTTCCAACAACACCTGATTCACATCCGTCTCGAGAGATCGATGCAATGATGGACTTTTTTGTTGGTGCTGCTGGTTTTCCAAGAATCGCGAAAGTGCATCAGCTTGGCCTATGTTTTTTGTGGAAATATGTTTCACCACAAGGTCGTAGCCGAGTAATGTGGTATCCCACCGTTGCAGCTTGCTTGTCATATAGACAGGGATGCCAAGCTTTGATCCGCAAATTTCCAACAGCGGCCTATGGTCAGTAAGGGATTTAAACATATTTCCATTTGGCATCTTGTGAAATTTCCTTACTGCTAAGATTATCGACAAGGTTTCCCTCTCTATCTGGCCGTAATCGTTCTACGGTAGACAGCCATCTGGTTACATGTGCAATTGCTTTTCGGAACCATCTGCGAACTTTTGGGCTATGACTTCACCAAAGTCATACTTCGAAGCGTAGGCGGCCACCACAATCTCCGTGATGTGTCCGCCGAAGGTCTGAACATAGCAGCCCTTTCACTTCCTCAAATCATCTCTGGTATTTTCCGAGCTAGTTCCAGCGTTTACCCTCTGCCAGTCGTTCACTGAGTGGACCACGTAAGCGATACATGTGCGGTAGGAACGGACTGTACTAGCCTATGAGTCCTAAAGAGGATCTTATTTTTGCAACATCATTAGGCGGTGGCATCTTGATTGCTTCGCTGTTCGCTGGGTCTGGACACCAGTCATTCCTGTCGATTATAAAGCCGAAACACTTAATCGAGCCCATAAAGAAAAGGCATTTCTCAGATCGTAGTATGAATTAATCTTCTTCAACACGGCCAAGAACTCGATCCAACTTTTCGAATAAGTCATCAGCACTGTTTCTGATAACCATGATATCGTCGAGGTATGTATCTGCCTCATCTTTACGGGTCAGCTCTGTGTCCATGCTGTGCTGGAATGTGGCTGGTGCCGATTTGACTTCAAACGAGAGACGGTGGTACTGACACAGACCTTGTTACGTATTGATAGTGAGTACTTCTCGTGGGACTTCATGTATTTCGATCTGTAAGTATACATATTCAAATCTGGCTGTTTAGCTTTTTGGCCTCATCAATGGGTACCGCCCAAGATGCGAGGTGTATACCGCATGGATAACTGCTCTCTCTAAGTGATCCAGCTCCTGGTCACCCATCAGTGTTACTGCGTAGGGTGCAGGGAAAGTCATCATCAATACACGTTAGTTGAGGGTGAAAAACACCTCAGCTAAGGTGCCGCAATAGAAAAAGGTAATATACCAAAAATTGAACTACAACAAATTTACTAGTAGATAATAAAATGTTAAATATTATATCATACACTTCGTATTAGGTCGCAATTGGAGGGGGAATCTGAAAAGCAACAGGGAAAAGAGATACTCAACACAAATGTCACTGAGACTTGCTCTTTGCCATAACAACAAGTGTGTCCAAACTAACGTGTTCATCGTCTGTCGAACCCCAGCCAGGCAGTCGGGATGCACCAAACGGCGCCAACTTCGAAGAAAGGTTCTTCATTCCTTTCGACCAGGTCATCGCTTGGCTTCCCTTCCTCTACCAACCGCCCACCCTTCACGCAAACGATGCACGTCGCGGGAGTCGGTGTGCTGGCATGCGCAACACGTGCTCCAGCCATCTGGGCCTGGTGCTTCATATAATGGTGCTCAGCGGTTCACTAGTTTTTCCTGCACCAAATACACGACGTCGAACACACTCATTGCACATGCGGTTCTCCATCCAGACATGAGCTAAGCTGCGAACACAGTCATGGTCAAACGTGACGAGCCTCTTTATGTCTTTCGATCTGATGGGCCAGGTTTCCCAACTACAGGAGGGTTGGACGGAAGGCTACATGATAAACTCTGCTCTTCATTGCGAAAGTGATGTCGCGTCTGCGCCACAAGTGACGGAGATTGGCAAAAGCACCTCAAGGTTTTGCTATACGGTTTGTGACTTCATAATCCATCCTACGGTCGCTAATACAGTTACCCAGCTACTTGAATTCCCGAACAACTTAAAGCTGATCACCACCAAGGGTCAGCACAGAGGTGGGTTCTTGTCAATCTTGCAGAAATACTTTGCATTTCGATGAAGCAAAGCATAGCCAGTGCTAATCGGTCCAGTGCTGCTTGGCACATTTGGGAGCTGTCACAGATTAGGGCAATGTCGTCCGCATACTCCAAGTCAAGAACTCGCTCACCAGGTAGTAGCTCCACACCTTGTAGGTCATGTCCAGCGAACGCTGTTTCCATGTTTTCGTCAAGAGCGAAGTTAAATAGGAAAGATGACAGCGGGCAACATTGTCTCACACCGCTGGAGATATTGAAGGGCTGCGACACTTTGCCGTAAACCCTCGCTCGGTCCGAACTATGCGCGTACAGCGCATTGATAATGCTTACGTATTTATTGGGCACACCTTTTCTCAGCCGATAGCCCCAGCGGCGCATTGATCCAACGAATTGTAGACACCTTTGATATCGAGCAACAAGACAACAGTGCGTCACTACTAAACATGTCGGTACTCCAACCATTGACGCAAAGTGAAAATGTGGTCGGTGCATCCCCGCCCTTGACGAAACCCGACTTGCTCTTCGTGGATCTGACTTTCACGAGCACCAGTCAGTCTGTGGTGAGCGACTCGCAAGCAATTTAGAGGTATTTGTGATCAGACTGATCCTTGTATGATTGCCGCATTCCGAACGGGAAGCTTCCTTGAAAATTGGGACTTTGACGGAGCGGCTCCAGTCTGTCGGGACAGTTTCCTGCTGCCAAAGTTCCACAAGCAACTCCTGCAAATCATCTGCAAGAGCAGGTCCCCCGATTTTGAAGGGGGCTAGGAAAATTCTGTCTGCCCCTGCAGCCGTACGCAATTTTAACACTCGGATCTCACGTTCGAATTCTGCGCGTGAGGGCGAATCTAAGGAGACGGCCCATGGAGTAGGGCACTCAGTGCCCGGAAAAGTAAGCGCTAACTCAGATTGGTTAAATTACCTTGCAAAGTGTTCGGCCCAACACTCCAAGCGATTTGACAGGCTGTGGGTCGGCTGTCCACTATCGTCGCTTATTGTCCCGCTAACACCACATCTCCTGCTGCCCGTTTCTCGTATCAGACGGAATAACTTACGATGATTACCAACGGCAGCAGCTGTTTCCATTTCCGATGCATGATGAGACAACCAGGCTTCGCATTCTCCTTTCAGGCTAGCACGCAGTTCTGCCCTGTGATTTCTGCGAGTCTCGTTGTATTTGTTTCCAGGTGGAATACGTCGGCGAGCACTCATAAGTTCCCGAGACTTTGTAGAGACCCAAGATCTAGGTTGGCAATTTGATTTGCCACATGAAGACATGCCTACTGATAGTACCGTTTCCCGAATATGCAATCGATGATCTTCGACCTTGTTCAGTGGGCGTTTACTCAGTCCGGATTAGTTAGTTGGGATTGTTCTAAGCATAACAATGACGATGATGATGATGATGTTGATGTTGATGATGATTGGTGCTGATGATGACGATGAGCCGCTGCTTGGACTAGTTGCCGCATGTCCGCAACCACATGTCGTCCGCTCTTCCTACCCATGGACGGTTTCAGATTATTTAGAATACAGTGGCCTGTGGCTGAACTTCTCCCCGGCCATTGTGAAGTCGAGAAGTTTGCAGAGTTGATATTTGAGACTGGCACCACACAGCACATCAGCCAGCGAAGCCAGCTGTTCTGAATGCCTATCAAAGTACGCTGTCATGCGAGTTGAATAAGCGCTCACTGGAGACAGTTGAAGCTCACTGGTCTCATATTCACAAGACCTTACTAGCAGCAGGAAAATCCTCATGTGGTAAGTCTAATCGCCAACATGGACGTTGGGTCTCTTCACAGTCTCTGGAACTTATCGATGCTCACCGGCATATTCCGGCTGGAAGCAAACACAATGAAACTCGCAAAGAGCTCCGGACAAAACTCCGTGCTAGTCTGAAGAGAGACCGCGAATCCCAGTGGTTTCATCGTGCTTCAGAGATGGAAATGGCCGCTGCCGTTGGTAACCATCGTAAGTTATTTTTGCTGAAACGGGAAACAGGCAGCAGAAGACCTGGTGTTAGTGAAACTATTCGTGACGAGAGTGGACAACCTATCTACAACTTGTCAAAATGCTTGGAGCGTTGAGCCGAGCACTTTGAAAGGCAATTTAATCGGTCGGAATTGTTAGATTTCTCGCCGGCCACTGATCGCCCCACTCTGTGGACTGTCCCTTTGGATCCACCCTCTCGCTCAGATGTCGAACGTGAGATTGCGCTGTTAAAGTTGAATAAAGCCGCGGGACCTGATCTTCCAGCCCTCTTCATATTCGAGGACCTGCTCTTGTGGATGATTTATACGAGTTACTAGTCAAACTGTGGGAGCAGGAAACTGTCCCAACCGATTGGAGCCGCTCCGTCATAGTCCCAATTTTCAAGGGAGGCTCACGATCGGAATGCGGCAGCCATAGAGGAATCAGTCTGATCTCCATCTCCTCCAAATTGCTTGCCTCTCTCATCAGTTGTTGGAGCACCATCACATATATTGGCGGCCCACGGTTGTCGTGTTCCTCGATATGAAAGGTGCATCGATTCGGCGGATAGACGTGCACTTTGGGACGGTCTACTCAGGAAAGGTGTACCTGAGAAATATGTCGATATTACCCGGTCATTATACGCGCGTAGCTCAGGCAGAGTGAGGGCCTATGGTAAGCTGTCGTCGCCCTTTAATATCTCCAGCGGCGTGAGACAAGGATGTCCGCTGTCACCCTTCCTCTTCAAATTCACTGTTGACGAAGTCATGGAAATCATGTTCACAGGTCATGACTTAAAAGGTATGGATCTGCTCCCAAGAGAACAACTTCTTGACTTGGAGTATGCTGAGGATATTGCCCTAATTTGTGACAGCTCACAAACGTGCCAAACGGCACTGGACAGATAAGCACCGGCTGTCCGTCACTTCGGGCTTTGCTTCGCACTTTCCTCCAAGCTTGGCCTGGACCGCCTCTTACGCTAACCCTTGGTGGGGATCAGCTAGAAGTCGTTCAAAAATTCAACTACCTTGGAAGTTGTATCAGCGCCCGTGGAATTGAAGATGAGATCACGAACCGTATAGCAAAAGCTCGGGGCGCTTTTGCTAACCTTCGCCACTTATGGCGCCGGCATGACATCATTCTCGCTCTGAAGCGTAGATTGTACAGTGCAGCGGTACGTTCGGACTTACTGTACGGTTGTGAAACCTGGCCCCTTAGATCAACGGACATAAAGATGCTAGTTACTTTCGACCACCGGTGCCTTCGTGATTTAGCATCCATCTGGTGGGAACACCGCGTGAGCAACAAACGTGTTCGACGCCTTGTTTACGTCACTGGAAAAGGAAATGAACCTCTCAGCACCGTTATTTCACGCGCCAGGCTCAGATGGCTGGGCCACGTGTTACGCATGCCAACCCACCGACTTCCGCGACGTGCGTTGTTTGCGCGCCGGGTGTGTGGATGGAAGAAGAGGAGGGGTGGCCAGACGATGACTTGGTCGAGAGGAATGAAGGCCCTCACTTCGAATCTTGCCTCGGCTGGAGCGTCTCTGCTCCTTGTTTGGGGTCCGAAAGACGATGAACACGTTTGGCTGGATACACTTGCTGATATGGCTAGGAGCCGACCTCTGTGGCGTTCGTGCTGTGAGTTTCTTTGTCCCACCCCATCCTTCTTAGCCTCCCCCTCCAACCACGATCTCAGTATTTAGTCCTAGTAATTTTTTTTGCTACACGATGGCCGACTGGTAGCTTACCGGAACCATGCCCATCCCTTACCGGTAGCTAGGCTAGCTTTCACCTTTTACATTTCCCCTTTTTTCTTTTATGTATTGCGACACAGTAGCTGAGGTGTTCCCCACCTGTAGCTAACGTGTATAATGATGATGATGACTCAGTCCGGATGCCAGCATACCTTGATACGCATTCAGAACATCTGGCTTCGCCAGTTGTCTGGTGTCAATGCAATCAGAGCAACATTGCGGACGTCCGCCGAAATGCACCTGGAGGTCGGCACACCCATGAGCGTGATAGTGCACGCTGTTGGTCTAAATCGGACGACAATTCTGGACACAACCTCTCCAGCGGTACCTAATCGCGATGATCAACTTGCGTCCGTGGCTGCTCCGAGACTGGCGGGCACCAAGTCACTCGTCTGCGGGTGCTCTGTCGAAAGTTAGTGCATCGCGAGAAAGAGACGAGCATTTTCACACAGGTGTGGCAACCGTTCTCCATTATCATTTCAGGAGTCTACACCATGTTAGCTGCCCAGATGAAGCTTATCAGACAACCATTTTCCGCCTTCGGCGTTTAGGTCACCAGCAAGCACTACGGTATACGTACTTCTTCTGTAACGAAGGAGATTGTTAAGTTGGTGATGGAAATCATCTTTCACCGAACCAGGACTGCAATTTGTAGGGCGTAGGCCGCCATGAGCAACAGACACCGTTTGTCCCCTCGCGACTTCTAAGGTTGGAACGAGCCAGCTAATCTAATGGCGCACATTCGGCTGTTGACGTGGATCCAGTCGATCAGGGCAGCTTCTTCCCGGGAACTCAAAACAATGCCCATGCCGACTTGTCCGGCATGTGAAGTTGCGTCATCGCCAGACAGGCGCGATAAGAATGTGTCGCTAGTGTCGCATGTGGGGGGTCGCAAGATAAGCACGAAGCTCGAATCTTTCAGGCGGGTTTCCGATAAACAGCAGATATCAAGCGATAGGATCTCGAGTGTTCGGGCAAGTATTGACTGTTAGCCAATCTGTAGCATAGTGCGCACGTTGAGGCATACCAGTCTTGGCGAGGATCGAGGACTCCAAAGGAAAACGGATGAATTGACGTTGTTAACTTGGTTGAACATGGACTTGTCTACTGGACTGGAGCGACGCCCTGCGATTGTGTGAGTGGAAGCTAGAAAATAAGGGACTACTGAAGCAAGGAGGAGGGGGCCAGGAATTGGATGATTAAATACAGGTTGGATAAAATTGAAGTTGTAGTGGGACGATAAGGATGAACAAGCGCAAGTGGGGAGTAAGAAGACGGGAAGGCTTGAGCAGTAGCATCCAAACCCCTATCCACCCTACTCGATGCAGCGGATAGGGCGCCGTTTATTATCTTCTGCGGCGGCCAGAGCATCAGGAGATTGCTAGGAGAAATGGCCATGGTGTATTGCGTGGGCAGGATACTGTCAGGTGTCAGAGGCCTAGACAGGAGAACGATAAGGGTTTTCCACCAAAGCCTTTGGTTCAAAAACCTTACCGCAGGGCAGCGGGGTTTTGGAACTGGGCTACAGAGCCCGTTTTATTAACTAAGGAGCCACCCTCACTTCAACCCTCATCATTGAGGCCAGGAGACTGAGTTTGTCTGGTCTGTATCCACTGACCAATCTGGTGTGAGTGTCTCTAAAGGTGCAAAGCGCCACCCAGCATATGTCAGTGGATCATTGAGGCACCAAACAATCGCACCACGTTAAGCTCCAGTCTCATCGCGATGGCGTCTCGTACGAAACACTGGAACGACATCGGCCTTAAAGAACAGTGAGATTTCGTTCTTTGCTGCATTTGCTAAACTCTTTCCGAATCGTTGCTGCATACTTCTCTCGCCGACATTCGATGGCTAATGTTTTGGAGACTGTTGGGTTCTTTATCTAAAACATCAAGGACTTTGAAATCCTGGATCCAGTCCAAATCCAAAAGATTCAAATTCTGGTGGCCTGTGATGAAAATCTTTTTCTATGCGGTAAAACCGGCATAACGGCATTCACATTCAACTTGACCAAGCAATTTCAACTCGCTATCTGACACACTCTTCACCTGCTGACTTGTATGTTTGATATCTGGTGACCCGACAATCTTCCACGACTTTTCTGTTATGACCGTGATGTCTGGCCATATCGATTTGCAAGCACATCTGCCTTCCATTGATGTTAATAGCAACGTACTTTCTGCGATCTATATCATTGTCAGTGAAATTTGCGTTCATTCTTCGCAAACTGGCCACAGGTCTTTTTTCGAATATCATGAACCGATTTGAAAAGTAGCTTAGATCTGCAATGGGTTTCTTTGAGCCCACGTTCATGGTATTTCTGATAGCTATGCTTGCTGTATGAACACCATCTAACAAAATGTCAACCTCCTCATTGCCAACATGTTGATGGTGACTTATCTTGAGTGAGCATCTTGCAGTCAGTGGATGGCGACTTGTTCCTGAAAGTATGATGAACTGCGAAATCATTGCAACACGTCTTGGTATGCTCGACCACAGTTGTATCGTGTTTTAAATCTCTGGGCCACTGGAATGACAGTTTGCGGTGTGACGTTCGAGTCTCGCTTTAAAAACCCAAGTATCCTTGTTTGGATCATGGCATCCTTGGGAGATTGCACGTTGCATAGCAAACACTCAAATTGATCTTCAATAAGGAATTTCAGCTTAAATTTCCGCCCCTCTCGTTTCATTGTTTCTCCATGGAAAACGAGACTGTCACTGTCTCTTTTGCACAGCTTTAGGCAATTGTACTGATGGCTGAAAGCAATACCTAATCGCCGAATATCTTCGTTAGTCAGGAGACTGTTTCATCGAAGCTGAAATCTTGAGCGCTCTGGGAAAAAAATGTAACTGATCTATCTTTCGTGCTCCCCATTACCTAGTTTACCTAGCACTAGTCCTACTACTGTTGCATAATCAAGTTTTGTCACCTCCGACTTGAAAATCTCTTCATAACGTCTGAACCATAGGTCAAAAATCAACCCTGAAACGGGGTCAAAAATGAACTCACCGACACGTAGTTATTACCTCAAGTGAAAGCTTCTCAGCGTTGTGGAAAGCTGTAGTCTGAAGCAATGCTGTTCGACTGAGTGTCTCGATCATTCGCTTCCGTACGACCTCGAATTACTGCTGTTGTTGAAGCAAAATAGCTTACAATTCCTCTGCTATTTAAAGCAGTTAGTTCCCTTCAACAATTTGAAAAGCACGGAAAGAAGACGAAGGCTGGTAGATGCATGCATTTCGTATTATCTCCTCAGTACCATTAACAATAACCGATATGCATAGATATAGCTAACAGTGGGTGCAACCAGACAAGCTTCTGCTATTATTGACATATTGATTTAGTTTGCCTCCGTCGCCATAGTCTGTTGTGTTTCCGCTGACTGTTCGGATAACCGACACAGCTATTGGGGTCACGGTCCAGCCACTTACCAAAATCAGAAAACAAATGATCTCTAGCAAAACGTGCATGAGGCATTCGGAGGACAGTATATACAGACAAATTATGGGATCAAAATAAATAATTCATGCAAGAATGGTCTAATTGAAAGTTCCTTAATTCTAGCAATCACTAGATGCGCAAGTACTCGCTTGTTGGCCGTTCAAGCGGAGTGTTTACCGGAGGGCTTTCAGGTAAGTCATTCTTATTGGTCCACTTCAAGGTAAAACGATACCATTGCCTTACCCTCACTGGCTAGCCAATCAGCTTCAGGCGACGTGGAGGCGATCTTCTCCTGGCTGCTATGGATTGGCTTAACATCATTATTGCAGTTTTCGCTAATCCGACGCTGCAAGTCTTTGCTACTCTGTTCACTGCTCGGTGTGCAACTCTTAGCCGCCATGCACGACGCAAGAACATCTGCTTGTGGCACGATCAATCGTCACTGCACCAGTCACTGGCTATCCGTGAGGTCGGTGAACCTGTTGGAATCTAGTATAAACCTGGCTGTCTCTGAGCACAATGTGACCAGACGGGCTATTAGGCGTGAACTAAAGCGGAGCCTACGTGCTGACAAGGAAGCCTTGTGGACCAGTCGGACTCAAAAAATGAAGGAGTCCGGAGCAGTATGCAATTACCGCAAGCTCTTACTGCTGATCTGCATCATTGGTCCCAGGAAACCAGGCTTCAGTGAGACAATCAGAGACAGCGCCGGTGCACTGATACACAATAAGGAGCGCCGCATGGCTCATTGGGCGGAACACTTTCAAGATCAGTTCAGGTGGTCCCCTGCTCCCGAACCTCTTCCTACTCAGGTGATGCAGGACGAGCCATGGACGTTTAGTTTAGAGCCTCCGTCGGAGGCCGAGGTCCGAAACGCGGTCACAGCCCTCAATCGTTTTCGTGCCGCTGGCCCGGATTCCCTCCCACCTGCACTATTTAAGCATGGAGGTGAGGTCCTCTGCAAAGCACTGACCTCCCTATTTGAACGTATCTGGAAGGATGTGTCCCGGCTAATTGGAGAGAATCGATTATAGTGGCAATCTACTAGAAGTGCAGTCGCACAGACTGTTCCAACCAACAGGGGTATTAGCCTAACGCCAGTTGTAACAAAATTACTGGCCTCGATTGTCGTTTGTCGCCTCACTGCAGAACGGGAAACTCGGATTAAGGAAGAGCAGGCCGGTTTCCGGCCAGGACGTGGCTGTATAGACCATATATTCACTTTGCGCCACGCATACCGCAGACTGGCAATGGCTGTGTTCCTCGATTTCAAGAGTGCGTTCGATTCAGTCGATCGATCGATTCTGTTTGAAATACTGGCGCGGAAATGTGTTCCCGCGAAATATGTGAACATCCTTCGTGCTCTATACTCGAACACTACAGGCTACGTCAAGGTCTACGGTGACCTATCGGATAGCTTTCCGACCACAAGTGGCGTTCGTCAGGGTTGTCCGATTTCCCCATTTTTGTTTAATTTCGTCGTGGATTCTATCATGGAGTGTTCCCTTGCGGAATCTCACGATGTAGGCGTTGAGGTCCTATCTACTGAAAGATTTCTTGTTGTTGATTATGTGAACGATATCGTCTTGCTTTTCGACAATGTTGGGGCGGCACAATCAGCCCTGAATAGCCTGTCCAGAATGGTCCCATTATTTGGTATGCGCTTCGCACCTTCAAACTGCAAAGTGTTGTTGCACGACTAAATGTAAAGGACTATAAGTATACTAAAAAAGGTGGTAAAAATAGGATATAAAGAATAAAAACTAAAACTAAAAAGTAAAAGTAATATTTGATACTACAACTAACACTCGAACAAATAAACAATAATTTAAAATAAAGAGACAATCTCCATGGGGTCAAATACACAAAAATAAACAACACCTGACGAAGAGCCCCATGTTAAATCACACCCCAACAGCCCCTCCTCACCCCAATTTATTCCCTACCCCACCATCCTACTTTAAAACTGGAACATTGCCTTAATTTTAATTTTAAGTCTCATCTACCCCATCCACGATGCACCCCAC
This sequence comes from Dicrocoelium dendriticum, assembly GCA_944474145.2. Lineage (NCBI taxonomy): Eukaryota > Metazoa > Platyhelminthes > Trematoda > Plagiorchiida > Dicrocoeliidae > Dicrocoelium > Dicrocoelium dendriticum. The sequence continues at coordinate 104,754,371 of OX104065.1, forward strand.
CATTTACTTTGCTGCCCTCCCCCAAACATATACAGACGTAGTAACCCCACCCCTGCCCCCCCTCCCCTCGCGCTCCCCGCTATTATCCCACTTGAAACCATCCTTAAACCCCCGACCTCAACAACCAATGACATACCACATGCCCCACTAGACACCTTCCACACCCACCCCGCCTACCCCACAACACACCCACCACCACGACAATATCCTACTATCTATACCCTGCCCCTCCACAGCTAGGACAACCTACCCCACCTCCCCAACATACCACCAGCTACCGTGTTTAACCACCGACCACCCGGTATTACCCGATTCCCCCCCCCAACCATACGCCACGTCCCGTTATTTTAATGCACAATAACCCCACACAATAATATATTATCCCCCCTATCCCACCCTTACCCCCCTCCCTCACCCACCCCCTCAACCCCACACATTTTTTTTATTAGCGTAGCAACACACATCCACACCCATGAATAAAATTGGGTCACACCTCACTTCCCCCCCCCCCCCCCACCCACCATCCCTGACACTCACGCTCCAACCATAAAAAAACCAACACCCCACCCATTATGCCACCTCCACCCAAAACCCCATCAAACCCACGCCCCCCCCACCCTTTTACCCACCACTCTCCCCGTGTTAATTAGCACACCCCACCTACACTCGACCC
>OX104065.1:104755538-105284635 GCA_944474145.2 Dicrocoelium dendriticum
TACATTACCTCTTAGGAAAAGGTAAACCATTTTATGGCTAGAATACTGCGTATTGTAGAACAGAAATAAGCTGCACAGGACAAGTTTCAATCGCTGATTACCTAGAAAGTAAAAACCGTGCAATACTTGCAGTAGTTCGCGGATTATTCTCAATTGAACGATCGTCTACGTATAAGGCCATTATACTTTTTCGCTAAAAATGGCTTTCTGCTTTGCAAGCAGATAGTGGCAACAGGAAAGAAAATGTAAAAAGTAGCGATGCGGTGTATGTTCTAAATAGGCATAGCCATCCAGAAAGGCTCTAATTAGCCCGTAATACCCTGCAACATCTAGGGACTGCGTGGGTGGCTGAAAAGTACACTTAGATTTTCTTTTCTCTACTTTTCTTCATGCCTTGGTATTATTTTCTTATTTCAAGTGCACTTTTGTATTCTGTACCTTTGATTTCTCTTCCTATCCTTTGCTTACTTCACGTGGCTGGCACATCTGGGACAGCTAGGGCAGGAAACGTTGGCAGTAACTCTTTGGCCAGGGTGAGATACAGGTGTTCCGTTTTAGGTCCATCAATAACTGAGCACTTCACCACTTCCTGGCTCAACGATCCACTCAGAATGGAACACTCACGGGATGCTCCTATCGTTCCAGTCCCTGCTCAACTTGAACTTAAACATATTAGTAAGAAGTTCGCTGAGGCTTTCCGTGCCGGTGTGTACGATTTCGGTGCGTACCTTCGACACGTGATGAAACAGTAGGGAAGTGGGGAAACCGTGAAATACCGACTCATGTGTGGAGGACCTACGGCCGACGGATAACGAAGGCGAATTTGTGGTACATGAGGCTTCGACACATGCATAAAATAGACGGAGAGGGATTTCAGGTAGTTCGTTTGTTGGAACAGCATGGCAAGCGTCCAGCGATTAGGAATGATGATCACATAAGGTTAGTGTATTTTTCGCCCTCATGCATGGAAGGCTTGGTGCAGCGATACTGTGAGGTGCTGTTGGCGGACGCGACGCAACAAATCAACTGTGGAAGGTACATCATGCGGCACTGCACGTTGGTGGACGTAACTGGCGTTACGTGGTCCTTTTTATACGCTTTATTGCCGAGTGAGACATCGGGCAGTTACAAGGAAGTGGCGGAAACGATGCTTGGAATGATTCCTGGCGCATCCTGAGCAGGGGCGATAGTCATGGAAAAATGCGCTGCTCAAGGCGGTGCGTTTCTACCTCTGTGTCCCCAAGTCCATCCGGTATTGTGTCGATTTCATTCAGTGCGAGACATGACTAAACGTTGCTCACACCTGCATGATTCTTCACCGGAGGATAGGTCACTGCTACAGCGGTGGTTGCTTAAATTGATATATACCAGAGACGAGGAATATTGCGTTAAACTAATGCTTGCTATAGAGGTGCGAAATGTGGTATGCTATGAGTATTTGATGCGCACTTGGTTACCCTATTCGTCATCATGGGCGACGCATCGATTGCGAACGGTTGCACATTTGGCTTCTTCACAACAAACTGGGTGAAGAACGAGAACCGGCAGGTGCGGTGTGCTTATCATTACGTAGTAGACGCGTACGCACATCCTGATTACGGACACGTTGTTGGCACCGAGCACAAGCAATGCCTCCCAGGCAACCATGATCAAGGACTTGTAGGCACCTCAGATCTTCAGACGGAATGGGTCAAGTCTGACTGCCATTAAGCAGAACGACCGCCACTGCGGCCTTGTATACACGGCCTTGCAAACAAAGGGAACTTGTCTGCTGTCCGCAAGGATACCGCGTGTTCAGGAAGGCAGCTCTGGCCTTTGCAATACGGGTGCCCACGTACGTTTCTATGTGCCCATAGTTGCTGCTGCGGATGCCGATATAAGTGGTTTGCTAATACACCTCTAGGAACACAGCTTTTGTCGGTCTGCGATATGCGTGGCGCTGCTGCAGCACCGACCGTAGTGAATACACGGTCTATACAGACACGTCCTGGACGCAAGCCGGCCTGCTTTTCCGGCATCAGATATTCCCGTTCCACAATAAGGCGACGAACGAGAACCGAGGCAAATGATTTTCTCACAACTGGCAGTTCTCTAATACCCCTGAGGTAAGCGCCCTCTGTGCGACTGCCCTTCTTGTATATTGCTCTTGCCGCTTTATTCAATTTTATGTCAGATCTAAATTTCGACACCTGAGCGTGAGTGCTTGTCTAACCTAATGGCCTAGCCAGAAGGGAGACCAATGTCCGAAAAGGAAGATGATGAATAAAATAGACCGCAGTGCTTCACAAAGTGTTCTGTCCAACGCTCCAAGCCTTTTGACAATCACTGATTCCAATGTCGTCTCTCCTCCCGCATGGTCTCGATAACACAAGGTCTCGTTTTACTACTTTCTTGGCTTTGCCGGTTGACGTGTCTACTACCGTCCAGCCGGGTACTTTGTACGAGGCCTGAGACCACTGAGACACTTCATGGTTTTGAACGTCGCCGTTAAGCCACTTCCATCTGTCTGCTTATTGAAACAAATCTAAGTTACCCAACCCAGCTTCATACGATAATCCACGCTGACGCATTATTCGGGTAGCTAGTCTTTGCACATTTTCGATGCAAGAGATGCCTTTCTGTATGTATGGTGTCCATGCATGAAAGCAGTATTCCAGATGTTGTCTGACCAGACCTTTGAACAACAAGTGCAAGACCTCCGGCTTTGTACGACGCAGAACTCTCCTGAGACTAAAAACTACGACATTTGTCTTCCGCTGCTATGCGAGCAACGTCAGCCATGTGTCCTCCGCCATTCTTATATCTGGCCAGGTTAATAGATAAGTTTGCGTGGCTTTTCTTCTACCTTTTCCTCAATAGACTGGAACGCAACCGACTGCCTGTTCACCGCTTGTCCACCGCCACCGTTATCCTCCTGTTCGCCTGTGGCAGAGGTTCTCACTGGTAACCACTGCCACAAGTTTCCTCACTCGCCATGAATTTTCCGTAGGTAAACATATCTCCTCCGTTTACTTTTCATTTCATAGCTTACACATGTTGTACATCGATTCGCACCTCCGTAACAAGCCACATTTGTCTTCCATTGCTATGCAAGAAAAGTCATCCATGCGTCCTCCGACATTCCAATATCTAACCAGACTCACAGGTCGGCTTGCGTGGCTTTCCTGTTACCTTTCCCTCCATAGACTGGAACACAACCGAATGCCTGTTCGCCGCTTGTGCACTTCCACCGTTATCCTCCTGTTTGCCTGTGACAGAGGTCCTCACTGGTAACTGATGCACAGCTGTCCGCAGCCGCCATACACTTCCAGTAGGTTGACATCGATTCTCTGTTTCTTTTCACTTCGTAGATTCCTTTTGATGCCCATACATTCGCACCTCACTTCACCGCCTACCCCACCCGTTCGCCGCATACACCAAGTGTAAGGGTATCCATGTGTCGAATACCTTTCCAGTGCCTCATTTGTCCTTGCCTTCAGTGACCGTAGTCCCAGCTGCCCCATGCGTCGACCGTGAACAGCATGAAACTACCGTCCTGTAAGCATGCATACATCAAAATTTGTGTATATTGCTATTCTCTAAGGCTACACGTCATCACCATGTTCAGCTGCTCCATCCGCTTCCATGACATCAAACAAAGGAACGCTACGTCTGCCCTCCTTAGGGCTTACATCAAGGGAACGCGAAAATGGCCCTCTTAAGGGCCCATCATTTTTAGTGTCCACGCATTGCAGGTGGAGTGCATCCATACACACGCTTTCTACAATGAGGCGGATATTAGGATTGGTGTGGAAGTCACGCACCTCCTCCTCCGTTTCCATGTGACATACGTATTTACCTTACCAGCTACCTTTCTTATAGAGAAACTAGCACTTCACCTCATAACTTTTTCAGCCTCTCACAGATAGGTTGGCAGGGTTATGAAGCCTATGTACAACAGCCAACAGTTCTCCCCGTACCTGTCTCATATTTTACGGGGTACCACGTCACATCTAGGCATTTAGCATATTCGTTCACTCCTATACCTAACGAAAGCACCTATACCCCATGAATCAATGATCCGCTGTACTTACGTGGCGCTTTGCATTCGTCCGCAGCATAAGCGCGAACACTTTGATTGGGAATAAGCGACGATGTAGTAATTAGTTTAAATACCATTTTTCTCACCATCCTCTTACACATGCAACCTCCTTCCATTGCCTTTGTATGCCAGTGGCCATTCAGCCGGTTAGTTACATGTGAAAAACGTTATCCATTATTTCAGTGACATACGTATAGCACAAATAGTTAGGTAAAATCTCCCATAACTTAACTATTAAAAACTGGGGCGACAGTTTCACATGTGCATAAGACTACCTTACACGTTCAACTCCATCGATCCAACACCTATCCTTACCTCAATCATCCTTCTAACCTGAAGTTCGACTATCACATATGTAAGCATTACTTTTCAGCTATTTACGGGTTTTCATTTAGTCGGATTTCGTTGGTGGCATCCCACTACTCATTCTGCCGCCACCGTGCAACCGCACCGCCTGTCACAGTAAGCCGGTGATTATATACCACGCATGCGTTGTTTATAATACACCCACCCGCAGATCCAAACACGCAAAGCCAATGCAGTGTGAAATCCAAGGAGATATGACACGGCGAAAGGTAATTGGGATAACGGTCTCCGTAAAAAGTGGATAAACTATACAAATAAGAACATCATCGCGATGTTTTCTAGATAACAAAACCATACGGCCATTCGCTAAGCCACCGTTGTTGCAATGCTTTGTTTATGCGAGCCTCATACCATCTTTGCTAGGACAACAGGACATACACGCGGACGAAAACAACCGAAAGCTACAGACCCTTGTAGCCAGCTTCGACTAGGTATCGCTGCATAGACGTGCACTAGCGTTATCAACCTGCATATGCAGCGCAAGACAAACAGGCTATCACTAATACTGAGATTATAAAGTAACATGTATATGTACAGGCTTTCCGCTATGCCGATATACCTCCACGGTTAAGTCGCATAGAAACTAAGTTTCTCAGCAAAGAAAACACTTACTTGAAACCGCCATTAAATTACCAAAATTATTTATTCCAAAGGATAAAGGTTCAATAACAACACCACAATCACTGTATGTTATGTGAACGGTATCATTCAAAACACTTGAACCATCGCCAAAAAAGATTACATATACGACCATTTATCCACCTTAAAACTAACAATGTTACGTCTCGGTGTCATCCAAACAACTACGGTGAAGAAAACCCATAATTGCAACATACCTCTCAGCATAGTGTCTCTAGTAACATATTTATGTGTATGTACCCATTTACATATATATATTCCTATTTGGTATTTGCCTTCCTTTTACATTTGCATACTTGCATCACCTCAATTACATGTCAGTAAATTTACAACTACAGCTATCTTATAAATGGCACGTCACTGCTAGCAGCATTACCCACTAGCATTTGATATTTGATTGAGGCATTAAGTATACCTTTTAATAAGCATTCACTTTGTCATTCTTCATTAACATTCCCCATCCCCTCTAACAATTCCGTAAAGTTCCCCCTTATCGGACAATACAAGATTGCAATGACATCCCGCCTTCCAAAAACCAATTACCCCTGCAATGCAATTATTGCTTCCTCTATTTCTGCATTATCAGTACTACAACTTTGGATAACAAGCGCCGTCTCTCATCGTGATTTCAAAAATATAACATGTATAATAATCAGACGGGAGGTATGATTACCCCATTATCCAAGGAAGTAAGTTACTTTACCAGTTGCTTCATGCAAGCATAACCTTTGCATACATGAATCCAGAGCATTAACAATTATTTGCTCCATTAAACATCCGTTCACACTTCACTTTTATTTACCATTTGCCTGCTTTCGATTACGCCGTGACCTTCAACTACACCCGTAGGCAGCACTTTAATTTATCATAACCGTTTGCAGGAAGCAAATCCATATACCATTAGCTTTTATTTCCCACACCGCAATACTACCAGAATCAAGAATATACTATGCAGCCACTCAAACTATTTTGGTTGTCACCGAGGACAATGGAAGCGAAACCCTTTCCCGCCAATACAAGAATTAGCCCTTCCCGAACATGATGCAGATGAAATTCAAATGAACCCGCCATTGTGCAATCAGGCAGTCCATCGTGCAGTTATATATAGCGCACGGTCTTCGCGCAATAATTGGTTACCCCGAAAAAATTTGTTTTGGTGTGTTTGATACTAATAGTTCGTTACAGTTCCGGTAACTTATTCTGCCACCCTTCTACTTTTAGTTTTTAATACTTGCGTTCACTTTCGCATGCTCCGTAATTTTTCACCATGGAGGTCATTCACCGAGCTTATGACGAGTAGGTTAGTGTGTTCCATTTTCCTACCCTCTTTCCGAGAGACTAACCAAAACTCCTGGTTTAATCAGCTATAGTCCATTTTTTCGCTACATGGAGTTAAATATGACAGTGTCAAATTTCACTGCGTTGTCGCACCGCTTCCTCCGCAAGTCGTCGATGACCTTGACGACATCTTGGAGCTTCCCGAATATCAGAAGAGTTACGATGAGCTTAAGGCCGTACTCGGCATACTAGAACATCCTCGCGTTACGCAGCTTCATAACCAAACCGAGCTAGGTGATGGAAAGTCTTCTCAGTTGCTGCACAATATTATGCAGGCTCTAGCTAAGCCTCTCTCTGTTGGCAACTCTTTCCTTAAGGCGATGTGGCTTCTTCGCCTGCCACGTGACATAAGTACCCCCTTGTATGCAAAGGATGCGCATCTTTCTCAGCTCGCCGGCATTGCCGCCTGTATTTAGAAAGTATCTCATGTTCAGTCTACTTCCAGTACGGAGGTTGCAGAACTAAGTGCGCAAGTGGCGGCACTTACCAACCGACTAGAGCACCTAACACAGTCCGGATGCAACTGCCGAAATCGTTCCAGTAATCCCACTCGTCCCAGATCACGTTCGAAATCGCCCCTAGGTCAAGCTATTGTTGTTACCACGAGCGATTTCGTCAACAGGCCAGATCGTGTCGCTCGCTTTGTTCCTTCAAGCTCAACACGCAGGGAAACGGGCCGGTCAGCAAGTAGAGGCGATGGACGTTGCTGGCTGCCCCAGTCGCGTATTATTTGCTACCGATGGCAGTACGGGAATACGCTATCTCGTTGACACCTTCGCAGAAGTCGACGTTAGCCCACGTGATGCTAATGATGTTATAGAAGAGGCGACTAATTCATTGCGGGCAACAAACGGCAACACCATTCGCGTCTATGGTAAACGATCGCGCACGCTTAATTTAAACCTACGAGGTTCTTTTAAATGGATCTTCCTCGTCACAGATGTCCAGATGCCAATTATTTGCCTTGACTTTCTGCAGCACGTCGGTTTGCGCGTTAAAGCCAAACAACGCCGCCTGATCGATCGTCAAACATATCCGGCAGGTATAGGTAATATGACCGACATTGAGTCAATCAGTATTGTATACGCCTATCAATCAAGCTCACCTATCGGTCAGATGCTTAATGCCAAGTTCCCGCAAGTCTTTCGTGCAACGGCACCGTTTTCATCCGCCACTGATGCTGCAAGACATCACGTGATTACAATAGGTCCGCCTGATTTTGCCAAAGCCAGGCGAATGACCCCTGACAAGTTAAAAATTGCTCGCGCTGCATTCGAGCAACGCTTGAACTAGGCATCCTTCGCCCGTCTAAAGTCCCGTGGGCATCGCCGTTCCACATGCTGCCCAAAAGGACAGGAGACTGGCGTCCATGTGGTGATTACCGCACGCTCAATAACGTTACTGTTCCCGGCCGCTATCACACTCCTCACATTCAGGACACCACGGTAAGCCTGCGCCGCATCGCGTGTTCTCGAAAATCGACCTGGTTCGCGCGTATCACCAAATTTTAGTAGCTGCGGAAGACATACAGAGGACTTCTGTAATCACGCCGTTCGGGCACTTCGAATTTTCGCGTATGCCGTTCGGTATTCGCAACGCAACCCAGACTTTTCAACGATTCATCGATTCAGTCACTAGAGGCCTAGACTTCGTCTGCCCATATATCGGCGATATCCTATTTACCAGCGCTTCTAAAGAACAACTCGCGGAACATCTCAATATTCTTTTCGCTTGGCTGGCAGCTAATAGCATCACAGTCAACTCGGACAAATGCGTATTTCAGCAGCCTTCCGTCAAAGTGCTTGGCCGACACATTGATCAGCATGTCATACGGCCTATAAACGATGGAGTCCGCGCCAGCAGAGACTTTCTGGACCCAATTACGTTCGCCGCTATACGCCGTTTTAACAGCATGCTCAAGTACTATCGACGTTTTCATCAACACTGTGCCAACTTGCTAAGTTCAATAAGCGACCTACCTCGTAGAGGTAAAAACGGTCAAGTGGAACTGATTGCTGCTGCTGCCGAAGGGTTCAAAGCCAGCAAATAAGCCTTCGACAAAGCCGTTATGCTTCATCATTTCGACCCGAAAGCTCCACTGAGTGTTGCTGTTGTCGCATCGGACACTGCCATTGGCGCCGTCCCACAACAACATGCAAATGGATGCTGGAAACCTCTTGCATTCTACCCTAGACGCCTAATACCCGCCAAAGCAAATTACAGCACTTTGAATCGCGAGCTGCTGGCCGTTTAATATACTTTTCGGTGGTTCCGACACGTCATTGAAGGTAACACCTTCATTATCTTCAGCGACCACAAGCCTATTATCTACACATTCCGTACTCAAGCAGATTGACTCTATGCACGTGAGATCCGTCAGCTGGATTTCTTTGCCCAATTATCAACTGATATCCGACACATTTCTGGTCAACAAAACGTCGTCGCTGATGCTCTTTCAAGCTTACCTGCGATTGACCCTGTCGGGCAGGCAATCGATTCGTCTGCTATAGCCGCCGCGCAGTCAAACAACCAAACATTTTCGGAATTCCGTGATTCCTTTTTGAAGATACCCCCACACCCATTGCTGTCATTTGATGGTACAAGTTTATGCCACACATCTACCGGACGACTCCGACCCGTAGTTCAGGAAACTGTTTGCAGTCTCGTTCTCGACACTCTCCACAATATCGCCCATCCAGGCATTAAATCTACTGCTAAGCTTGTTTTCGAGAGATAGGTTTGGCCGGGGATGCAATGCGACCTTACATACTGGGCACGCAGCTGCCTCACCTGTCAGCAAGCCAAGGTTCAGTGGCACGTGTCCGCTTCGCTTGATCGCTTTCCGTCCGCTTCACCACGATTTGCTTATGTCCATCTCGACATAGTGGGACCTCTGGCCCCGTCCAAAGGAATGGTCTAGATTTGTACCATGCTCGATCTTCGCACCCGTTGGTCCGAAGCCGTTCCCATCCCTGACGTAGCTGAAGAATCCGTAACACGCGCTTTTTTCTAGAGCTGGGTCGTTTCACACGGCTGCCCAGCTACAATGTCTACAGACTGCGGTCCGCAATTCGACTCTTCGACCGTTAACGATCTGCTTACACTTATTGGATGCCAAAGCATTCGTACGACCGCCTATCATCCGCAGGCTAACGGCATGGTGAAAGATATCCACCGACAGCTGAAACTCTCACTTGGCACCGCCAACGCGCTTAGTTGGACTGGGGCACTGCCTATGATCCGCCTTGGGATTCGATCAGCCCTAACTTCCGAGCTACTAAGTCTAGCGTCGAGTTAGTATATGGACAACCACTGCGTTTATCTAGCGAGTTCTTTTCCGATAGTCCCAGAATTCCCCGTTACGACGCGAATTATGCACGTCAGCTAGCCACGAACACACGCCACTACAAGCTTCCCGACGTTAGAGAATAACGACGTAAATCTTTTGTTCCACATGACGTACAGCGTTGTCCGTTAGTTTTTCTCCACCTCAATGACCTCCGCAGACCACTGGAGTGGCCTTACTTGGTCCGTTCAAGGTTCTGCAGCGTAAAGACCGCGTCTTTATCATCGACCGGCACGGTAAACGTGAAGCCGTTAGGCTTGACCGTCTCAAGATTGCCCACGTAGTACCTGAGCTAGATGAAGACCTTTGCTCGTCTTCTGACTAATCAACCCGGCCTATGATGGAATACTCGCCTGCTTTCAACCTCAATGACCTTAAGCACCCTGCATCCAAGCCTTCTACTTCAGCTCCGCAGCTTCCCATCGAACCAACTGTCACGTCTTCAACAGTTCCTCCAACTTTGCGATCCGATAGGACGTCTAAGACCACGCCTTCCTCTGATTCACACAAGTCGAATAGGTCGGGTAGACGCGTTCCTTGGCCAGCACGATTAAGGTATTAGTAATCCTTTCACTATTCTTATTGCTTTCCTTTTCCCTTTTTGCCAAAGACGTACGTAAACTCCAAAACACATCGGCAGAAACTTTTGAAAACGCCCTAAAGCCGACAGAAGTATTTTTTGAAAACTCAAAAGCACGCAAAAGAATTTAAAAACCAAAAACGATAAAACCGTTTTGAAAACACATAAAAGGAGTTGCGTTTCGCCTGACGCCTACCTCATCCGGTTAGTGTCACTCTTACTTTTGCCATCGCCTCTACCGGCATTGCTCTTGTTTCCATTCATCTTCCATGTATGCACTGGAGTAGATGACGAGCCTGAAGCGAACATTTGACCTTCACGGACTTGAGAACATTTAACACTTACGAACTCCCCCCATGTTGTGTTATTGGCACCGTTATGGAGGACACGGGTGGCAGCCCGCTAGGGTCCGTTCGCCTGGTTCTCCCCCGGCAGCTGCATCAGGTTTCACTACCTGGTCTCGCAGAAGGCTGGCCCGCGACGGCCATTCCTCATATAGATCGAAAGGTCACCAACGGTTTTCCCTTTAGGGGGGTCTGTGTAGTGACCTGGTGGTTCCACCGTATGACTGCAACTTATTCTAATATATTTTTAACTTATAGCTATGTTATGTATTAGGGAATTAGGCGGTTTGCCTGCTGGAATGTTGTTACCGTTTGTTTGCAACACGAATACGACCTCCTCTTTTGACGCGCGACTCGACTGCGAACGAAGCACTGTCCACGCACTGGACGCTCAACTGCATCCTCCCTAGCTATCTCTCTTCTGTTGCCCAATTTTTAGCATTAGCTAATTTTCCTCCCGTCCAATAACGTTTTTCCCTAGTTTAGTTTTGTGTCCTACCCATTGCTTTTGGTTGGTTGTCTAGTCTCGTGCCGATATAGCGCACGATTTTCGCACTATGGGATGCTGGGAAATGAATTGGAGGAGTTCTTTTAACTCAGATTTAATAGTTAGACACGGGGTCACTACTAGAAACTGTTTAAGCCGAGGAGACCCCTAGCCCTTCCCAATATCATCCTGTCCACCCGTGTGGTTATGGACTGGAATACTTTACCTGCTCCAGTCGTCAGCTGCGCAATGAAGAACGTTCCAAACGACTGCTAGACCCCTATCGGGTGAGTAAGCAAAAGTCGTGTCGTTTCTGCTGCGAGTAAGATGGTCCACTGGGGAAAGACAGACCGTAAGGAACCGCGATATCCCTGCTGTGAACGGGAAGTGATAGATCTGACACAGGATCGCCTTTCTGCCCACTATCACCCAACGAATATACAGACCGGTGACCAAGTGTTGCTAGAGATTGTAGCATTTAATGCTCCTAGTAGGAGTACGTAAGGGCAAGTGGATCAGTATCGAATTCAGTGTGGTACATTCAGTGTGTACACTTCACATAGGTGTATCGAATCGGGATACAGGATGCCTCACATACCACTTACAAACCGATGGGGATGAAAAGCAAGGCAGATACTTCGTTGGTGGTTGAATGGCTGACTTGCCCAACAACCTCCTCGTGGTGCCAGCTGGGTGGTTCGGGTTTTCCCGTTTCAGCAAATGGTTCGGCGGCAGGGTTCCAGGAGGTGGTGGGTTTTCGCTTGGCATGCGTTCTCCCTATAAAGAGCCACAAATATCTGTTTAACGACACTGCGACGTGGCGGATGTGACTCGCCATTAAATAAAGTCACTGCCCCTTGCTCCTCCCTGAGGGGCATTGTACTTCAAGGGGGCGTTGGGCGCCTGGTGCTTCACGGACCAAATGGCGCATGAACCATCTGTTTGGTCACCGGCTCCCAACGGGTTGCGACGCCTTCACATCGCCCTGCTGCATTGTAGGTTAGATCTTTAATCAAAGGCTCGGGGTAGGGCCCCTAAGTCAACCCTCTATTTCGGCCTGGGCAACCAGGTAGTATCATGCTCACTGCCGAAGCATGGACCACACTACTTACTACGGCTCTTGCCATGCCCATCTCCTATGTTAAGTCGACTGCTCAATTTCCACTCACAGGTAGCACCACCTCCCGTCCTTCACCTCTATGTATTCTTATGTCTTCTTCGGTCACCGTCACAAACGACCCACGTCTCGCAACTGATAAACGTAACAGCCAAACTCCTGGTTTTCAGTGTCCTGCGATCGCGACCGCTTGTCCCTCCACCGTAGCTCCAGCTCTTCTTCGACTTGGTTCTCCATTCAGCCTCTCAGCGTTTAATGTTCGAAATTTGATGCAGGACGGACGACAAAAATGTCTAGCCCATCCTCTTGAAACACTTTTGGTAGACATTTGTTGCCTTTCAGAGACCAAACTACAAGACTCTAGAGCCGTCATCAGCATGGCCTCTCCGGTAAACCCTGACGCCAAATACCACTTGTGGCTTTCCGGTGACCCCAGTAGCTGCCGCAACTGGCCAAGCTGGGTTTGGGGTTGCAGTGAGTGCCGGGGCTGAAGCAGCTCGGCTCGTCTGGATCCCAGTCAACAGCCGGCTATGTGGAACCAGACTACGAGGTTCATGTAGCTTAAGAGGGCGTCGAGACGTTAATCGCGCCTTGCTTGTGGTCTGCGCCTACGCCCCTACAGACTGCAGCCCGAATGCAGTTAACGATAGCCTACAACAGCAGCTACATGAACTTCTGCGTTCTTCCAAACGGACTGATATAGTCATTCTTGCCGGAACTTAAATGCAGGGGTTGGCCGATTTGCACCAAGCTAGCACCACATTAGAGGTAGTTTTGGTCTCGGTGGAGGTCGATCAGACGATGGAGACAGACTGCTTGCTCTTTGCACTGCTCATCGCTTGTTTCTTTCGACCATTAATTTTCGGCACTCGAGATGACACCCTGCTACTTGGTGCCCGCCTTCACAAACGCAAGCGTGCTCTCAGCATCACCGCATTGCAATCAACTACAGATGGTGCGTAAGCGTAACGGACTGCCGATCGAAATGGGCAACTTATCTAGACTCCGATCACGCAGAGGTTTGCGCTAAGGTTTGCATGAGTTTCAGTGGATCACCTAAGCGCGCTCACTATCAACCGGACGTCGCAAATCTACAAAACCCTGCGATGTTAACCAGGTGCCAAGCCTAAATATCAACCCCGATTGGCTCAAGTATTGATGGTGATCTCGATTCGCAGTGGGCATATATCAAAGATGCCTTAGGTTCCGCCAGTATCGACACTTGGGAAGCTGCTCGTCCATCACCAAGGCATTGCTTTTCTGCTGTCTGCTTTTCGCTGATGGGCAAATGCCGCTGGATCCCGTCGGATTTCATTCACAGTGAAGAACGCCAATCCCTTAGTCCAGAGTTGCGCAGGAGTCTGCAAATAGACCGCGAAGCTTCGTGTGAACGTGCTAGGCAGATGGAGCTTGCTAGTCGCTATGGTAATACCAGAACACTTTCCCATCTCATTCGAATCACCGTAGGTGCATTGTTAGATCAAGTTACCTCGCTATTCCGAATTAAACACCCAAAATATTCTCTACAAAGGTTCTAGCCCAGCAGAGGAACAATCAAAATTCCAACGAACATGACCAAGAAAAACTTGTTGACAAAAGATGCCAACGTGGCCAAAATGCCGCCAAAATGCTGGACAACTACGCCAGACCTACGCCAAATATATAGGTGGCTCGATGACCTGCGGCTTCTAGAAAACGAAGATCAACTGATAAAGTTAATAGCTTCCCTGCCAAAACTCCGCATGCAGGCGATCACGTCAAGGAATTGAAGTTTCAAGAATTTTCGAGACCAACGCACGATCAAAGATAATCAATTATTTGCTAAACTAATGGTTTTCCTTTATGTTTTTACCTTTCCCTATACCGCCTCTCCTGAATGCAGCTACCTTGGTGTGTGAGACTAGCCTGGGATTGCCCTGAAGCCTCCTGGAAGGGGTCCTTCGCCTAGCGGTCCATCGCCTTGGCAGTAGTGTTTTGGATTCGAATTCCGTGCTCTGCGGTCTGATACCAGTTGTCTGATGCCAGGATTCTTCTACTGGCTCTTTAGGCAAGTTGAAGCTCGGCGGATTCTGTTGCTTGTGGCTCACAAGTTGTTGGTCGCAGTCAGTTTGCATGGTCTACCCATACCCGCATTCCAACCAGCACGTCGTAGCTGACGCTTCCGCGCTTGCCGTGAATCATGCCTGGCGTCCAGTTCTCGTAGCTATCCCGATAATTACGTACAAGTACTGACCGACCAGGGTTGAACAAATGTCGCTTGGCCCCATACCGCCGATTAAACTCACGTTCATTCTTGAGGTTCCTTTCACCAGCTGTGGACACTGAGGGCGGCCGAACTGCATTTAATGGCATGCGAAGTTTTCTCTTCGTCATTGCCTCTGCTGATGATATTCCACCCGGCGTTTGTGGGTATTGTGTAGATCGCTACGGAAAGGGGAAGCGGTCGATTACCTCCTCTATGTCTCCCTCTCTCCTTGATTTGAGGAGAGGGCGTTTGAATGTATCCACAGGCCTCTCCGCTTGGCCATTCGATCGTGGGTGGAATGGTGGAGAGCGCACGTGTTTGCTGGCGCAGCTTTGGCAGAATTCCGCGAATGTGGCCAAAGTAACCTGCGCTCCATTTTTCGTTACCAATGTTCCAGGGCAGCCGAATGTGCTGAAGATTTGTGGCAACGTCGAGACTGTTGCGCTAGTTTTCGTGCTTCACAGGAGGGACACTTGCTATAAGCGTCGACCACTACGAGATAGTTCTGACCATTGAGTGGGCCTGCACATTCGACCTGAACACGGCTGCAAGGTTTAGTTGGTTTAGGCCACCAGTGTGATTCAGCCTTCGGCGGTGTCCTTGAAGCGGTAGAGCAGGTGCCACAGCTTCTAGCTAGCTGCTCCAGGTGTCTGTCCATAAACGGCCAATACACATAACTTCGGACAAGCGCTTTCATTCGGTTGAGCCATGGATGTCCTGCATGGAATTGCCGCAGCACTCTTTCTTGCAACGTTTGCGGGATAATTACTCTCTCTGACCATATAACGCAATCGTTCACAATGGCGAGCGAATGTCTTCGATGATAGAACTGCTGCATTTGGGCAGCTGAACATGAACGTGGCTGGCTGGTTCTGTGGAAGTGTGTCATCTTCTTCAGGACTGGGTATCGAAGCCTTTCGGCCCGAAATGCATCGGCCGTAACTGGCATACTATCTAGTGCCTCGCTCACCAGGAAGTTGACATCAGGTTCGATCTCAACTGAGGCAATGATGGTGTCCTCGTGTGCTTGCTGCTGGGAAGCAATTAGGCGTGACAACGCAACTGCCTGACCCATCGAAGCTGCTGACTGCTACCAGATTTCAACAGCATAGCCCAGCAAGGTTAGTGCCTATCGTTAGATTCGATTGGCTGTATAGACAGGAATTCCCTCATTCGCGCCGAAAATGGCCAGCAATGGCTTATGCCCCGTCAAGAGTTTGAAGCGGCTACCACACAGCCTCTTGTGAAATTGCTTCACATCAAACACAATGGCCAATGCCTTCCTCTCGCTCTGACTGTAGTTTCTTTCGGCTTTCGCCAGTGTCCTGGCGGCATGTGCGGTCGCTTTCTGACATCCATCTGGGGACGCATGGGAAACTACGGCACCGACACCTCGACTCGATGCGTCTGTGGAAAGGACAATTTCCCGGGAATGCTCAGGGTGAGTTAGGGGTAGGTCTGCTGCCAGCAATGACTTGACCAGCTCGAACGCAGCCTGGCATTTTGGAGTCAAATTTTAGGTTTGGCCCTTGCCCAGCACTCCACCGGATGCCTAGTGAGTGGCTTTGTTGGAATCAACCATCTTCGGCTTCTTTATGTGCATTAAAGTGGTTTTGGAATTTATCGTTATATCTGATGCCTTAGCGAACTGCAATTGGGTGGGCTTCCTTCGATAAGCACATTGCTAAAGCGGCAGCGTGTTCTAGAATCGCTGCGAAACCTGGCAATCACCGCTAGTGATCCTGCGCCAGGCTTCCTGAAGTTCTTCCTTCGGAAGGACTGCTTCACCCTCCTTGGCCTGGACGGAGGGCAAACGTCTTCCTTGTGGCCGCATTTGTGGCACTTATTACAAACGTGACGGTTGAATGTACAGTACCGTGCGAAATGCCATGCAACACATGACCAACATGGTGTAGGCCGCTTGTTCAACGTTCCGTTGAACGGCTTGATAAGGCCAGCCTTTCTCGCTTTTTGAACAATATGAACAGTACCGGCAATGGTGGGGCGAAATTGATCTATCATAGCCACGTCGTATTTCAAGTTACTCAACCGGTTGCATTCGCCTACAAGAGACTTCAATGTTAAATCTGGATCTTGATCCAACTTAGAAAGGAGCCCAGTGCGGATTTCCGCGTCGCTTGGAGACTGTAAAGCACTGACAAATATGACACTTAAACTGGACATCCGTCAAACAGCGTAACTTGAAGCGTTCACATTAACGGTTAACCATATCTGCTAGTGCCCCAAAAGCGTCTGTGTCACGCTTAACAACTTTTGGGCATTGGTAGAGAATACTAAACAAAGAAGGCGACTCACCAAAAAGTTATTTGGTTGTTGCCACTGCCTCGTTGAAAGTGATGTCCATCGGCTATTTGGGCAAGATGTGATAAATGAATCTTGTATATTCATTATTACCGAGCTTGCGGAGCGAAAGACGCACTTTCGGTGAATCAGCTTGACTGCTTAAATCCGTCCGGGACATATCCTCCCAGCGTTTAAACCACGCATTCGGAAGCAGCATCATAATGCAATTCGGTGCCTTAATTCCTAAGAAAATCAAATGACAGCCTGCGTGTCCCGTGTAGCTGCTCCGTTTGCTTGTAGGTTCGAGCACCGCGTTAAACATTCAATCACTTTCATTTGTGCTTCCATCTGGGATTTTGCCGAAGAAGCGGCTTTTGAGAAGGTGAAGCAGAAAAATTTGTAACAATTTCGTGCTTATCCGTCGCCATTGTTAGATCTTCACTTTTTCTCGCTATTCCGCATTAAACACCCAAAATTTTCTCCCTCAAAAACTCCAGCCCAGCCGAGGAACAATCAAAATTCCAACCAACGACCAAGAAAAACCTATTAACAAAAGCTGCCAGCGTAGCCAGTGCCGCCAAAACGCCGGACAATTACGCCAGACCTACACCAAATATATAGGTGGCTCGATGACCGTCGGCTTCTAGAAAATGAAGCTCAACTGATAAAATTAGTAGCTTCCCTGCCAAAATTCTGTATGTAAGTGATCACGTGAAGGAATGGAAGTTTCAGGAATCTTCGAGACCAACGCACGATCAAAGATAATCAATTATTTGCTAAACTAATGGTTTTCCTTTATGATTTTACCTTTTCGCAGTCTCGTATAAGTAAAACAATATGCGAAGATTATGGCCCCTTATCACCAATCTTCAACGACGGTTGGGGCGACTGGCCGAACACTTTGCCTCCCAGTTAAAAAAACTAAATAAATGAATAGGGATAGTTCTAGACTGGCTAGAGGCCGCTCCGTTAAGGCTTCGGATCAATCTTTACGTTAATCCTTTGCTCTTGCATGGAAGTAGGTAAAATAGGAGAATATATTCCTAGTTGGCAATCACAAATGCATGGGCATTGTTTGGTGCGCGGCGGATGGGGTCGTAGGCACCTACCTTGAAATTCTGCTGGTTCCTTTTGACGATATTGAGCTCCTTGTTCTTTTGTTGTGAAAGTTGCGCAGAGGTGCTGTTGTGCCGTTTTTCTTTGGAACAGGATCCAATTCACCAGCTTTACTTTAAATTCATTGCACTTTTTGACCCGCTCAGTTGCCACAATTATAATTGCGCTTATGGAAGAATTATAAGTGGCGGAATTATAAGGGAAAAGGGAAAGATATAAAATAATTTCGTAAATGCTGAGGAAAATAAATAGAATTTGTTAAGAAAAATATTAAGGCGGCGTGCTTCACTAGAAAAATACAAATTAACAAAAAATATAGCCAAACATTTCTTGTGCTGATACTGATTTCTAGCGCCAAATTAAAACCTGAGTTATGTAGTACAGTTTAAAACGCAATGTATTGTTCAACTTGACCGCCTGCACTAATGCCTCCTTTGCTTATTTTACAGGGCTTGGCGGACCGGGTGTACAACGAATGAAGGGAAGCAAAAGCCAAGCCCCAGTACCTGTTCCTTGTTAACTCGCTGTGCATATACTTACTTGCCGTGTACCATGTTATTCGCATGCCGCGCTGTTGAATACATCTGTCTCGGTCCAGCTTGCTCTTTCACGTGGTCGACTCATTAACGCATCGTCATCTTGCATGATTGCCGTTTCGTACGAGCTACTGCGTTAGTTACTCGGTCGCTGATTCTCATGCGCCGTTCGTTTGTAGCGGTGACTTCTCGTCCGTGTCTCGAACCTGCCATCCGGAATATATTACATTACATCTCAGTAAAGGAACAGATTTTTCTAAGGCCACCAGGTTAAGAAAATAGCATTAACATAGGCTGCTCTGGACAATATTTAGTCGCGGATTACGTTTAAAGTAAAAACAATGCAATATGTGCAGAAGTTTGTGAGTTATTCGCTATTGACCGGTGGTTTACGATTAACGCTATTATTCTTTTACGCTAAAAATGGCTTTCTGCTTTGCAAGCAGATAGCAGAAAACAGAAAAGAAAATGTAAAGGTAGCAATGCGGTAGATGTTCTAAAGAAGCACAGCTATTTAGAAATGCTCCATATTGCGTGTAATACCTTGCAACGACTAGGGACTTCGTGGGTAACCGAAAAGCGCACTTTGCTGGCCTACATAGCAAATGTAGGCATGTATGCTATAATGTTGCGCGAAAACACTAATAATCCATTAGGGAATATTATGTGCGCTTTGGAATTCAGGACAACGTATAAGCAACCCACTGTCAAAAGGCCACAGTATACCATTTTCAGTGGATACTGAGACACATAAACCACTAGGAATACAGGTTTAGTATTTTTACTCCTCCAGCTCCATCTGCCGCCTTCGGCGCTCGCGCAATTGCCGAATACTCTACCCCACCGATCCTCCCTCTTACGAGGAACAGGAGCACATGAAAAGGCATAAACCACCGGTCCTGATGGTCTTCACCAGCTCCAGGTAAAGATGGTGGCGCTTCGCTGGTTCGAGAACCCACCGCTTTGTTCTTAAAAATTTGTTCGAAAGTGATAGTTTCACCATCTTGGGGTGAATCGAGGGTAGCCCACATCTTCAGAAAGGCCCTGCGTAACATCCGATCCAACCACAGACGCATAAGCTTAGTCTTCGTCGTTTGCAAGCTGCTGGTGACCATCATACTTCGCAGAATATCCTCAGCACGTGAATCCTTGCATGGTGAAGATCAAGCTGGTTTTCGCCGTGATCGCGGCTGCATCGATCAAATCTTTACACTCCGCCAGATCCTCGAGCTCCGCCATGTGTAACAGTGGCCAACTATTGCTGCGTTCCTGGATATCCGTGCAGCCTTCGATTCGGTCGATCGTACGGTACTGTGGCGCAGCCTACTGAGAAATGGTGTCCCCGGGAAGTTCGTATCCATACTGCGCGCTCTATATAGTGTAACCTCGGGCAGGTTCATAGCTTATGGCAAGCTTTCGCCTACCATTGTGGTCTTCAGTAGGGTTCGACAAAAATGTCCTATCTCTCGGTTCCGATTCCACCTTGCTATTGAGGATGTCCTGAAGGAAGCTCTGGGAGGTTCGTTGAGCACCGGCGTTGAGCTCCTTCCACGTAGTAAAGTTGTTGATTTGGAATATGCCGATGATATTGTCTTGCTGGGGGACGATCCACCCGTCATCCAACTTGCACTAAACCGCTTGGCGATTGTAGCATTATAGTATGATACGTACTTTTCGCCATCCAAATGCAACGCTATCTTCCAAGACTGGCAGGTGCGTCTACCTGCACTTACGCTTGATGGTGAGACACTAGCGTTTTGGAGAACCTTGTCTACTTGGGAAGTTGCAGCACTGCTGGCGGGGCTGTTGGAGACGAGATTTCGATGCGCAGCTCGAATGCACGCCTCGCTTTTTCTGGGCTGAGGCACTTGTGGCGTCGCCTCGACAATCGTCTCACCATTAAAGGGCGGTTCTATTGTGCAATTGTTCGTGCTGTACTGTTGTACGAATGCGAGACCCGGCCCATTGGTAAAGATGGCTAGCGCTGTCTATCCGACTTCGTGCACCGCTGTCCGCGGTCCATTGCCACTGGGTGGTGACAAAGCCACATAGGCAATGTGGAAGTTAGACAGCGTGTCTTGGGACGTGGAAGTTATTCGCTCGAGAAGCTCGTCTCACTGCATCAACTGCGGTGGGTTGGACGCGCATTGCGCATGCCTGTCCAGCGTTGCCTGCGTCGTGCATTTCTTGCGGTTGCTGGACAGGGCTGGAAGAGACGGTCTGGTGGACAGCCACAACATGGACCAGCCGCGTGAAAAAGTTGAAGAAACAGTTGGCATCGGCCGATTGTTCTCGACTGCCTGGTGGGGGTCCGAAAGATGCAGGTAATTTTTGATTGAAGACCTTGGAAGCCATGGCTCAAGGTCGATGTCAAGGGCAGACATGTGTATCGATGTGTTGCAGTGTTCCTTCTTCTTCTCCCTAATGACAAAAAAACTGAAAAATATTTTCAAAAACTGTGAGTGATAAACTAGACAAAAATGGTTTTTGTTGTTGTTGCTCTTTTATTATAATTCATACTGTTTTCCTATTTAGCCATTATTCCGACGGCACAATATCTGTATCGTAGGTGGTGTATACTATATATATATATAAATATATATAAAAACCGATTAGGAAGAGACGGGACTGTTGATTCATTGGTTTGTAGAGAGTATAAGGGAAAACTTTGGTTAGCCCGTCACTTGCCCTCATTGCAGGGGTCATATGAGTTTTTGCGGCACAGTGTTCTACAAGGGAGCATTGCGGTCATAGTCAACACAGCAAGATAGGGGTTTGTCTAGAAATCGTTTGAAACATTCAACTGCTTGCGCACTAATGACGTACCCAAGTAAACTCTTCCAGTCATTCACCACACGAGTTGATGATGTGACAGTCGAGCGAACGCGAAGCTGTTTTGGTTTAAATAGCTTCATACGTGGTCTCGTGTCGAAGTATCCGCACAATGAGGAAAGAACTCTTGTACTTCATTTCCCATCTCACCTCGGAGAATACGTCGCATGTAAGTCAAGTCACCACGGCGACGAGGATTCTTCATGGGAAATAACTTCATCCTATGAAGGTGTTGAGAGTACTACAGGTCCTGGAGTGGCCTGACGGATTTCGATCCCCACCATTGAACTTTATCTATCAGTACGCACTCGGATTTCGTGAGAGGATAAGGTGCTGGCTGCCCGTACTTGAGAATTGTTCGAACACGAGGGCTAACAAAAGTCGGAATATCTCTGGAGTCATCTTGGAAAAGGATCGCCTTATAGAAAAGAACATCGTATTAGCAGCGGCAACTTTCTTTAGAGTGTCCTTAGTCATACGTAGTTGTGGCGAGACAAGGACTCCGAGGTCCTCCTCCTACGTTGCATTCCTGAGGGGGACGCCCACGATGTGATAAACACCAAAGGGGTCCAGGGCATCAATTGGTAGAACAGAGCATTTAGTATGGTTAATGAGTAGCCCCACGCCAATTACCAGTAGTGCAACCGGCCCAGCGTTGTCTGTGGCAGCTCAGCCTCATCAAGCTTGGACACATCTAGCCACAGATTCAGATCATCAGCATATATGAGGTGATCAGTTTAGAGCTCCCACGAGGGCTCATCGATGTAGATGTTGAAGAGCTCAGGAGCAAGGACAGAGCCCTGTGCGGCCATGCTGACCATAAAAACAGGAGTAGTGAGGTATCGTCACTTTAAGTTGTATGCTTCGGCCATTCTAATGTTCGCGACCTGGGGGAGCACCTTCCCAGCAACGACGTTTCCCCGGAGTTTAAAGTACTTTGTCAAATGTCGCTGTAGTCGACGAAAGCGGCATCCAGACGAATATCGGCATCCAGCGATCTCGCGCATTTTTCGCTGTCAACCAGTAAGTTAGAGACGCAAGGACCTGCCTTCCGAAGACCATGTTGAGCGCAGGAAAGGATACGCAGATTCGCCAGGGGAAGTGTTAGGGCTTCCTTAAGAGTTCTTTCCATGCTTTTACAAATTATCGATGTCAGTCTGATCAGCCGGTAGTTTGCAGGATCCTGACGATCTCGTTCCTTGTATATGGTTGTCCGGGAGAAAGTAAGAATTGCCTGAGGAAAGCGCTATTTTGGCTGTTAATCGGTTAGTAAAGCTTAGCGCATCGATTTCGATCGTTCCGGAATGTTCTAGTGCTGCACCTGACCAAAAGCCACTTAAATAAGTAAATAAATAAATGGTATATTCTCGGTAAAACGAGACATCCCTGCAAAGGCGTGATCAAATGTGCATACAAGCATAGCTTCTTTGGAATTTTGAAACATTTCGTTTTCATGAAAGGAATAAACGAGTGATCATATTGTCAGGTAATAGTCAGACCAAGGAACATGATGGCGCTGTGGCGCGCAACATCAGTCATTACTGTTGCGTCAAGGTACAAGTTGGGGGCAATTTCGCCATGTAGTGATCCAGAGCGCAGGAGCCATAACAAGGTTTTAGTGCAATCAGTGACCATTACGAAGTCGGGATGATCTGTGCTCCATCAAAGCATACTTCAAAGTGAAAGCAGTAGCACAGGTTGGATGTAGAAGGCTGAGGACTGCGTCAGTGTTAAATGATTACCTGTGACTTTATTTTGTGGCGAGTCACATCCGCCACGTTTCAGTGTTGTTAAGCGGACATTTGTGGCTTTTTATAAAGAGAACGGTTGGCAGGCGAAAACCCGCCACGTCCTGGAACACTTCCGTAGCTTCTGTTGAACAGTAGTGCTGGTTATCTATGCAACGTATAGACCGATTTTACGCTCTATTATTCGCAGTCGGTTGACATCCAAAATTCTTCCTCTGTTGGCCGCATGGCTTAGTAATGATCCGTCAGCAGTCGTTGAAGCCGGTCAATGATGTAAAAGCTCGCAGAGTCGAATGATAATGATGCAGGTGAGTAAACACATTGTTAATAGAGGCCGCCTTTTTCTATTATATTCTTCAGTAGCACAATATATTTTATACTACCTCCCTCGTTGCTTTTGCAACCCTTCGTCATTTTCCGTGTCTTACCCATTTTTTACGGTTTTCACGCTATTGCTTTGTCATTCTCTGTTTACTCCTGACCAATGCGTGCTAAACATTGTAATCCCTCTCTCTCCTCCAAGAGAGCAGTGCAGACAGTTGCAACGAGAGCACCCTCAGCATTATCATCCGTGGTGAAGGGTTGCAGGGTCATGCTTGATGACCCACTTAGCGCAGCTCAAGTCAAAATTCACCAATTAGAAAATGAGCTTAGCATGCTTAAAAATGAGCTGCTTACGATGACTGCAACTTTGGAGAACCTCATACCACTGTCGGTGCTGTCGGGATTAATGAAAACTGATAACCCAAATGAACTGAACGCCGCTGGCGAGTTATTAGCAGTACTTAGCGACGAAGTAACGGAACGTGTGCGTCGTTCCCAGAATGCCGTCATATTCAACGTACCTGATCGCTGTCTGCGTGTGGAGGCGTCATCAAGAGTTTGACGCTTTCTGATCTTCCTCTGTTTTAGAGTAAGGATATCTAAGCAGTTGGTGAAAGTGTTGTAAATTGCGTTGGTCGCAGTATCTATGTTGTCCGAGAGTAAAAGTCGTCCCAGGGTGATGATCGGAAAAGGGAGGAAAAGTTGTCTTAGTTGATGCGCTGGAGGGGCCGAAATACCTCATATTTTGTGACTGCATATTGACGGGATTTAGGGAGCGCGAAGGACAGCTTTACCACCTTGTGGCCGCTGCCCGGTATGTTGTCTAACACGCTGGCGCATGCTTGCGATATACCGTTAGTGAATATATGGTCCAATGTGTTCGATTGTCTAGTCGGTAAATTCACATGCTGCGTCCATTCATGAGTGGAAATAGTGTCAACTATGGTCCTGTACTTGGGTGAGGATGACTGTATGAGCCACGAAAAATGAGGCATATTGCAGTCTCCAGCAATCAGCTTATAGCCTGCAGGCGGAAATGAGACTTCCTTAAAGAGTCTGGCCAATTTGTTAACTAGCACAAAAGGAGTGTGGTAGGTTATATAAACAGCCTATCAAGAGGTCCAGATGACCTCCAACGGCCTGAATCCAGACTGAGTCTTCAGTTGCCAAGCGATATAGTATGGAAAGATGATGCGTAAAACTCGTTCTTGACGTATATGAGGCATCCGCCACCACGTTTATTGGTACTTACATGGCGGAAAGTGGTGTACCCTGGAATGTGGAGCGGTGCGTCAGAAGCGTCGGCCGAGTGCCATGGTTCTGTTATCAACACCATATGCGGGCTTGACAGAAGGATGAAGGGGCCTAGAAGGTGCATTTTATTTCTAATAGGTCGTACAGTGAGGAGCAGGAAAGTGTACGAATCGTATTAAATAAATAAATAAACATTTTATTCTCGACTTTGCGATGCGCGCCCATGGAGGAATGATCAGGTATGTGCAAATATACAGACATTTTATTGTAACTGCAACAGTGACAGTAGCAATTTGTTCGTATAAATAAATAAATCGTTTATTCTCAAATTCATAGAGACACACCAAATCAGGCGTGATCAAGGTTTAAAAGCAGTCGTGTATCACGACGATACTTCGGGTTCAATCGTGTGTAGTTGAAACGGTCAAGGCACTATAAGTGCAATGAAAAGGTGCATGCAGACGGAGAGTAACATATTCTTGCATGTGTCGGGAAGAGTTGAAATATGAGTCTAGTCGACTAGCCAGTATGTGGTAGTGGGCAGTGACTTTAATCAGTGGCAAATCACATCCGCCACGTCGCAGTATCGTTAAGCAGAAATTTGTGGCCATTAGAATGAAGATCGCTTTCCAAGCAAAATACCCACCAAGTTCTGCAACATTGCCGTAAAGCCCTTTGAACATTAACGTGTTACGAGCCCGTCAATAATCCCCGCAAAAACACGCCAGAAACCCCGACAGAATGGCTGTGGGAAGCGGGGTCGAATTCCTCCCCACAACGCAGCAGAGCTCAGCCACTCCGAGACGCGGCCCAAACTGCACACCTTCTGACAATGGTCATTTACAAACTACCCCCTCTTCGTGGTGACGGTTTTCCTTAACTTAATAACCCATAGCACTGTCTGTGATCGCCCTTTGTTGGTCGTAAAAGAGCCTACAGAGGACCACCTTGCCTTTTCTTTCTCTTCGCCTCAGTTGGGAGTCGGTCGGGTCACGTAATTGCGTGTGAGTCGTTAGCTGGCCAGCCTTCGCGTCTAAGTCATTAGCGCGCGTCTATCATAACCCCCTCTCGTGTGCGTCCGTTACCGAGGCCTCCGTGTCTATTCGAACACTTGCGGCTAGGATCGTCACACGCTCGCTCAATTTTCCGTCTCACCGGCTAAGCTAGCGTCATCAGGTCAGCGCAACTCCGTTCGAGTGGCCAGCGTTACAAGTCGTCATCGTAGGCGTACTCCAACCGTGCGAGCGACAATCTTATCAGGCAATTACGCAATCCATATCGAGAGGCGGCGTTCCCTCAATTATAACAGCGGCGACGACAAAGGCAACCTGCGCAACTATAACCGTGGCGACACAATTATCTCAAGCATAACGGTGGCGGCAGGGTTGACGAACCATGACTGACGAATACGCAGATTTAAAACTGATGCGGCAGCAACAGGTTAAATTGATGTCCGTGCTAACCGAAAAGCTTTCCAGTTCTTCCCTTCATGCAGGTCCGAGCGCCAATTCTCTGTCAGTGAACCAGGTGGTTAGCGGCATCAACGAATTTCTGTACGACGCCAAGGCCGGGGTAACGTTCGAATCCTGGTACAAGCGGTACGAGGACCTTTTCACCGTTGACTTGGCTCACCAGGACGACGCGTGGAAGGTCCGCCTGCTTCTGCGCAAACTTGGTACCCTCGAACAATAGCGTTACGCCAATTTCATCTTGCCCAGGAGCCCACGGGACGTTACCTTTGACGAGACGGTCCGAACGTTGTCACAAATTTTTGGCGAGCAGTTCTCTCCGTTCAGTGCTCGTTACCAATGTCTGCAGCTGGTCAAACGTGATGCCGATGACTTCATCACGTACGCGGACGTGGTGAACCGTGAATGTCAACGTTTTCAACTTGGCTCGCTCACCGAGGACCAATTCAAATGCTTGATCTTCGTCTCTGGCCTCCAATCTCCACACGATGCCGATATTCGGACGCGCCTCCTGTCCAAGCTACAACAGGATGGATCAGTCACACTCCAGAACGTTGCCGAGGAGTGTCAAACGCTGCTCATCCTGATGCACGACTCTGCCATGATCCAGAACGCCGCCGCACCTGGTATGGTCCAGGCAGTCACAGCACCGAGGGCGCAATCGTCCGCGCGTGTCACCCAATCCGACCGAGCGAAGTCCCCACCCTACGCGTGTCGATTCTGTGGTGCCTGGCATTTCCACCGCGACTGCAAGTTCCGCCAGCATCGTTGTCAACGTTGTGGCAGGGTGGGGCACCGGGATGGTTACTGCCATCCTTCATCTCCCAAGGGGGCCAAAAGTGGGCTAGCCCACACCCGCTATCCAAAGAAGAGGTACCGACCCAGACGCACACCCAAACCTGGTCCGGTTGTCAGCTCCCTGAGCCTGATGGCCACGTTCCAAATCAACGCTGCGGATCGGAGAATGTTCGTCGACGTCCTGATCAACGGTCAGTCGGTCCGATTGCAGTTGGACACTGCGTCGGACATCACGATCATCTCCGGAGATCTCTGGAGATCCCTTGGCAAGCCACCGTACGAACCAACTTTCCAATCGGCCACCAGCGCCTGTGGTGGTCGCGTGCAGTTAACTGGGCGGCTGGACTGCTCTGTCTCCATTCAAGACGTCACGTTTAACGCGATCTGCTACATCACAAAGGCGAAGCTCAACGTGCTTGTTCTCGACTGGATCGAAACCCTTGGCTTGGCCGATCTCCCTCTTCGGGCCATCTGCAATGTGGTACATTCTCCGGCAGTACCAAACAACAGAACCGACGACAAAGGCAGTCAGTTCGCCCATGTGTTCCAGCATTCCCAACAAGCCTCAAAGATGCCACCACACCAATCATCAGTTCCTTGGCATCGGCCAGCAAAACCGCGGTCTCGAGTGCACATCGATTACGCTGGTCCCATCGATGGCATTTCTTATCTGGTCGTGGTCGAGGCTTATTCCAAATGACCAGAAGTGGTCGCCGTCAATCCACCAACCGCATCCGCCACTCTAGCTTGTCTCCAACGAATCTTCAGTCGACATGGCCTTCCCGAGGTCTTGGTGTCCGACAATGGTACCCAGTTTACGTCTTCCGTTTTCGAAGACTTTTGCCGCCAACACTGCATCGAACACCTCCGCTCACCGCCTTACCATCCCCAATCCAATGGTCAAGGGGAGCGATTTGTCGACACATTCAAGAGGGCGCTTTTGAAACCTCGCGGGGAGGGGACCGTGGATGAGTGTCTTCAAGCCTTCCTGCTCTCGTACCGGTCCACACCGAATCCAGCTACGCCAGGATGCCAGTCACCAGCTGAAGCATTGATGGGCCGCAAGCTACGCACCACAAACGATGCGCTCATTCCGACTGAGAAGCCACCTACCCAATCTGGTGCCTACCGCAAGCATAAAATTTCGCCGTCGGAGCCCTGGTCTACGTTTGCGATTACCGAGCAGGTCATCCTCGCTGGATCAAAGCAACAGTGACGACCAGGCGAGGTGACATGCTGCATGATGTCTCCGTTGGTAATGACATCTGGGTTCGCCATCGCAATCAACTTCGTCCGCGCCACGAAGTAACCTCCAAGCCAGCCAGCCATCCCGTGCACCTGCCGCTGCACATCCTGCTGGATACCTTTGGAATGGCTCCACAACGGGAGACCACGGTCGAAGCCGCTCAATCGCCGCCGCGTCTCGAAAACCCACCTTGCCGACGAACAGAAAGAATCCGGAGGTCACCGAAATCCCTCTAGGTCAATACTCGCCAGAAGCGGCACGCTCTCTCTTCAAAGGGAGGTGTTGCGGGCCCGTCAATAATCCCCGCAAAAACACGCCAGAAACCCCGACAGAATGGCTGTGGGAAGCGGGGTCGAATTCCTCCCCACAACGCAGCAGAGCTCAGCCACTCCGAGACGCGGCCCAAACTGCACACCTTCTGACAATGGTCATTTACAAACTACCCCCTCTTCGTGGTGACGGTTTTCCTTAACTTAATAACCCATAGCACTGTCTGTGATCGCCCTTTGTTGGTCGTAAAAGAGCCTACAGAGGACCACCTTGCCTTTTCTTTCTCTTCGCCTCAGTTGGGAGTCGGTCGGGTCACGTAATTGCGTGTGAGTCGTTAGCTGGCCAGCCTTCGCGTCTAAGTCATTAGCGCGCGTCTATCATAACCCCCTCTCGTGTGCGTCCGTTACCGAGGCCTCCGTGTCTATTCGAACACTTGCGGCTAGGATCGTCACACGCTCGCTCAATTTTCCGTCTCACCGGCTAAGCTAGCGTCATCAGGTCAGCGCAACTCCGTTAGAGTGGCCAGCGTTACAAGTCGTCATCGTAGGCGTACTCCAACCGTGCGAGCGACAATCTTATCAGGCAATTACGCAATCCATATCGAGAGGCGGCGTTCCCTCAATTATAACAGCGGCGACGACAAAGGCAACCTGCGCAACTATAACCGTGGCGACGCAATTATAACATAATGTATGACTGGCAATCCGTTTGACGACTGAGTTCATATTCGGTTATTCGCAGACAAATGGCTCCTAATTCCCTCTGTTAGTCGGACAGATACTTTGATCGGGTCCGCCATGTTTGTTGAGGCCGGTTAAGGAGGGGAACATCGCGAATAGTCGTCTTGTTGTGTGTCCAGGTGAGCAAAAGTGTAAATGTTCGGCTGTCTGGATTTTTCAGATGTTTAATGTATGGGAGTATGAAGATGTGTCCAGTTCTCTATACTGGACAAGGGTTGTGGTGATTGTAGTGGGGTCTTTTTGGTGTTCAACCATGCTCCATGTACGTCCTTGTAGGTGGTTTCGTCCGTCTTGGGCGAAAATTCTTCCTCAGTCCAATCCCAGATCTCCAAGAAGTTCCGGACATGGGAGAAAAGGGAAATGAGAGAAGACCGTAAGATCAGACATGGAGTTAAACATTGTTAAAGTCAAATGTTACAACATTTGTTCTTGAGACTAAAGCATGGACACTGTGTAACAATAATTATGCTGAAAGTGCCTTTTTAATATCCTATAGAATTACTAGCCTTATGGGTAGATTGCTAACGCCTGTGTAGAGACAAGAGCGTTGTACCTGTAAGTAATCAACGAAGTATCAGTTTAGTATGAGCCAAAAATTGCGTGGGGAGAGAGCAAAGAGGGTTAGAATATTGGTGGTGATTGCAAGGTGCATGAACAGCAAGTAGCTAGCGTAGTACTATAGGGAGTGCAGAAAAAGTGAAAATAAATAGGTTGCTTCGAGAGAGATCTAAAGGTCAATTGGCGGTAAGGCAGCGGAAAGATTGGATGCAGATATCTAAAGGACTAAAGGTTATTAAGATATGGAGTGGCTCCTAACAAGCACTGGAAATTCGCATACGCACGGAGCCTATGACCACTAGCTACTTCTAAACAGAGGTGCCGAATTTAAGACGACCGACAGATGGTGGCGCTAGGAAAGACTATCACTGGCCAGACGTAGCCAATCCAATCAGACGCTTGGTCACTAGTGTATGCTTATAGGGTCACTGAATGCATCAACAAGCCAGCGGAGGTAAGTGATACAGACATTCCAGGGGAATGTATGGTGGAAAGACAAGGAGTGTAACCTAGCAAGCTCAAGGTCCGAGCAGAAGGGACATTGAGCCTACGGCGAATCGCTGCAGTAGTGAGGAAGATAAGAAAAGCGACAGACAGTGGTGCTATGATCGAGAGTATCAGTGGCCAGCAAAGGCATTCGAATAAGGCCTACTAATTACCAGTGGATACCTACAGTGACAGAAGAAGTCAGCAAACCATCGAAGGTGTGATGCAAACAATTCAAGAGAGAAAGTATTGGGGAGATAAGGGGTGACTCCTGGCGCAAAGATCCATCCTACCTACTATGACTCGCTGCAGCCGAAAAGCAGTGACGAAGAACTGATATTGGGAGAGAGATTATCGACGGCCGGCAACGGCATTGGGGTGAAGCCTTCTAGTTGCTAGTGGATACCTAAAGTCGTCCCGTCATCTGGTCGTCAGATTCTGTAGTAGGGTCGTAACAAGACAGTGGTGGAGGCGTTTCCGATGCACTATTATCTGCAGTTCGCGGGTTACATACATCAGGCGACGTGGCAGCAAGTACTGGTTCTACTTTTATGGGGACAACTCCAACAGGTGTAGCAGTCAGCAGCTGTTGGCGAGGGAGTTTGCGTTTGCTTGAGGGATGTGACGTGGCGGGCCGTGTCCCGGCAAGTTCGAAAAGAAAAGGGTTGCAACAGGCTGGAAAGAGTTGAGCAGCTCTAGCTGCATTGGCAAACATTGACATGGTGCACGGGAGGTGGGGTAACAAAGGCGCGGAATGGTGTGGATATCGGGGCTTTCCCTTGGGCGTGTTCAAGACAGAAGCTGGAGCCGGAGTGAAAGTAGAGTGTGAATAGACAGCATCAGGGGGAGAAGCTGGGTAAGTGTTAATTACTTCGCTAGCGGCCTGATAACGAAATGGGCAGTGTGGGAATTGGGAACTGGCAAGGCATTCTGTCTGAATCGGCATGATGTTAGATTGTTCAGGAGAACTTTCGTAGGTAGAATGTTTGAAGGTTACCAACTGTGGGTCGGTAGAAGGCAGCCATGAAGTTGAGACGCTGTAGACTGTTGTTTGCAGAAGGTGCAAAAGCTTTGCTAGATGGAACTGCATAGGTTGATATGTATAAGGCGGGCCGTGTCCCGCATTGTCCCATAAAAAAGACTTAGAATTCGTTGGGGCCAAGGTAAACTGCCTTGGATGAGGTGCGTATTTGTTCTGGTTTGTACGGTCATCTTGCGTAGACGACAGTGGCGCAGGTAGGTAACTCGCCTTATTAAGCAAACCATTCGGATGCGTCCGACTACGCTTCGTCCGCGACATATGAAGCTCATGTGATCGCAAGTAAGCGGTGTTGCGACTAGAAATGACTTGTTTAGCAAGTTGTTGTTCCGGCGCGATTGGTGTATGTAAAACGTTATGGAGATATGGCGAAGAGGCGCTGCTTACACTGGTGCGGTTGCTGCCGCGATCGAGTCCTGTGATGTGTGGCTTTTCAAGTAGATAAGGCTTGTGAGGTGAGAAGATGCGTTGAGGCATTACCACATTCATAAATTAAAGTGCATTTGCGGCGATCTGCACTCCTGTTCATCTGCACTGTGATTATTGGATTTGACGGTATGATGGTACCTCAATGTCTTTGATAGACGTGTGTTGTGGTTTTCTCTGTTGTTAGGTTGGCGTGAGTTTTTCAAGGTGCTCTGAATTTGGAACCAAGTACAACACTTGGATCCGGTGTTGTCAGTAACCAGCAGAACGGAAGAATCCGGCTTTTCAAGTAGACAAGCTTTTCGGTGTGGAATGTGTCGGGGCGTTACTACATTCATAAAAGTAGGTGATGGCTGCGGGGATCTGCGCTTCAATGCTTCTGCGACGTGAATTTTGGAATCGGCGTTGTTTATGTGCCACGCTGGGGTTGAAAGCCATACTTTAGGGTGTTTCCTGTTGTTGGTTTGACGTGAGTTGTTCGAGGCTCTTGGGGTTTGAGGCCGATTGCGACCATTAATCTGATAGTTGTCAGTAGGCAAGTAAACAACAGAATCAGGCGTATAAGTCTAGCCTACAATGCCAATAGTAGACTCAGCACTCATGTCCGAGTTGCTATGTGACGTTGCACTTGCCGTATCAACTGCAATAGCGGATAGTGAGGATGAAAAAGACCTGTTCAATGCAGGCTGAAATTAGCGTCCTGTTGTGGTGGATTTCGCGGTGAGAGGGTGTTTCTGCTTAGGGTCGGTGACAGCAGGCACTGGAGTAGCCAAGTTAGATCCCCAGTTAAGAATGCCATTAGATGGTTGACCAGGTGCGGCGTCAGTGTCATGCGAGTCAGAGTAGCTTTAAGTCACATCGCTACTAGAATCGATTATTATAGCAGCCAGTGCGGACGAAGATCCTTCATTAACTTCAGCCTAAGGCAAGCTTCGCCCTGATGCAGGTCTCGCAATCGAACTGAGATCTTGTTTTGGTGACAAGTCGAGGTCTATCGTTGGCACGATGGTTGGTTGGGTCGAAGATTTTGCAGATGAGTCAATAAGAACTTTGCGCTTGCCCTCTGGCTTGACTGACGACATTAAGAATCTTTGAAGAGGGTTTTGCCATGCTTAATGATAATGGGCATGAGGTTTGTCCCCGTGGACAAAGTCAGCCTACGGCCTATAAATGCTTTAGCAAGTTGTGGAGTAGGGAAAGTCAAAACTATGGGGCAATTGCAAGTTGTACCGGACTTGCGTAGACGCTTACACGCACAGAAAGCTGGTGGTGTGTTGCAGAACCTTTCCATCTTTTTGGAGTTCCTCACCACACTATAAACACCTTCCGCAATAAACAACCCTATCTAAACGCAAACACTTAGAGAGCAAAGAAAGCAGTGGTCCAGATGAACAACAGCCTGTATCCCAAATCCTGCCGTTGGCGGCTACGACGGTCATATTTATGATTTTGCTACACCAGTACATAACTTTTCGCCGGTGGCGCACTCGATGGTCCCGTTGAGCAGTGCGGTCAAGGTTACGACAACAGGCAATGCGCTGGTTCCGCGGGGAGTTTAAACAATGCGGCCCGTTGTGTTATACTCAGTATCGCATACAGTATTCATGCCCAGGATGTACACTTAACGATACGTGTGAATTCGAAATACCGTTGATACCTTGTGTTAAAACTGATCGTGGAATATAGGAAAATATAGTGAACAAGTGTAAGCTAAAGAGGGAATGTTAGCTTTGAGCAGATCTAGATACCCAAAAAATATCTTTTTTATATCTTTGACTAAATTAGAAGCTTGCAGTCCTAGTAAAGGCATTAATGTAATGCCAAGGAGGTGCTTTAATTTGGATTTGAAAAAGAAAAAGAGATGTTTGTTATGGGAGGAACACCTACGGCTAATTCATTAGTGCACCGTAACATAAACTTATGGTTGGCGTGTGCATGTGTTAGTGTGGATTTGTGGGTCTGTCGCCATTAACTATGCTAATTATAATGCGAATAGAAATAGCCTGCTATATATTGAATAAAAGACTGAATAGAGTTACAATTGGACCGGTCTATCTAATGGTGTATGTTTACCTTAAGAAAGCGTGGATGCACGAATTTATATATGCTTGCAACTGTGACATATATATTAATGTAATCCAAATGCTTTTATAAGTGCGCAGTTGTTGGTGCACATATTAACATGTAAAGGGATACGTAACCTTGTCTCTTCAAACTTTACATTTATAATAAATGGGATCGCAGCTCCCTCTATGTATCCTTGCATATATGCCTCCGTTACCGAACATTTACATTCAATTTATTGTTTTCCCTGTTGGTGAGCATAGTGCAACGTAACAGCGCCACTCGTCCTGACACAATCAGGAAGTTGCCGATTGCCGTCTCGCGTGAATGCACTTCAGTGGAGAACTGTATAGTTTAGCTTACTGGGTCACATTTATTGCACCTACGGCGAAGTCTTTTTGGTAAATTAATCAAGTTTTACATGCTATGGGTTATAGAGCTTAACAGGTATAGGTGACAGCACATCTTGATATATGATGAATAGCAGAGATGGATTGTGCAGTTTATTCATAACATGCTGCAGTTATTATAAAAATAAGACGTTGAACTTTTAGGTGCAGTATCTGAATGACTTGTATGAAGCATGTACATGGATGTGGTGATCAATATTTATTTTGCGCTGGCGTTTCCTGTGCCCTTACATGCCAGGAAAACCAAAGAGAAAATGTGATCTGCGATAGTGACAGGCGTACATATGCGACGCGGAAGTGTGCACATACATCGAAGGAGCACGTCGTCCTGGGGAGCGTTTGCTGCGCTCAGGATTCACAACGCTCGAGCACTGAGGAATATTTAATAGCAAGTCATCCATGGAGACATATAGAAACAAACTGCATACATAAACTTTGGTGGCGTCTACAAATTAAATCAAAAAGGGTGGGGGTTTACGTACAGTTAGTAAAAGTACATTTTCCGGATATTAATTTTTAAGGGAGGATTGTACGAAAAGTAACAGCTGCTTACTGCAGTGAGACGTCAAAACGTCTGTTATCCGTTTGACATGGAAACCGGTTACTGAGGTGCACAGCCCGGGTTCACGTTATATGAGATACTGACCTCATGCGACGATAACGTGGTCATAGAAACTCACCTGCGAAGCACGAGGTTTTTGAAAATGCAATGGTATCCATTTGGCACTAAGGTAAATAGTGCTGCACGTTGCTTTGCGGACGGGCGTTAGGTGTAAGTTATAGAAATACCCGGTTATTCCGGCCATGTTTATGAGATTGATGACTTTGCACAGCTGCAATGGACTGCGCGAAGTGGCCGTTGTCATGTATAAACGCTAATTTCGAAGGCAACATTGATACCTGGTAAGGTTACCGGTGGCTTTTATGAGTAGTGTAATGTTGTAGAAAGTAGAAGCCACGATTAAACTTTGCACAATAATCCGCCTCGACGGAAAATCGAACCCGGACACACGGATTACCGGGGCCCTGCTCTACCACTGAGCTACCGTGGACTGACGATCAGGTGCACCATTTAATACATGACTTCCGCTTGGTTTGCGACTTATCGCCAATAAGCTCATAGTATCTCTCCTGGCGTTACAGCTTGGCTCACTCTCTCGTCACTCCTTAATGAACCGAAATAGCTGTCTTCCTAGTGTTCAAAGCTAAGGTGCTAGAGGGTAAGTGGCGGTGGATGTATATAGTTCCAGAAATTGGGAAACCCAATACAAAAAAGTGATAAATGTTTAAACCATTCAAAAAGATTCACCACTAGGTGAGTGAGCTTGTAGATAGTTCGGAACTCACCAAAAGGAACACTGAGAAATGGTTTCGCCAGCCCCATAAGGGTCAACTGTGACAGCACCAAAGTACTGAGGACAGTACACGGGATAGAAGAACGCGTAAAGAAGTATATACATGTAATTTGTTTCAAATGAAAGTGTTAGCTGCAAACCTTTGGAATGTAAAAGACGCGCTCATGCACAGACGCATGGCATCCTGCGTTAGTCTGCGAGCGACATAAGTACGATCAGAGCAGTCA
Organism: Dicrocoelium dendriticum; assembly: GCA_944474145.2. Classification (NCBI taxonomy): domain Eukaryota; kingdom Metazoa; phylum Platyhelminthes; class Trematoda; order Plagiorchiida; family Dicrocoeliidae; genus Dicrocoelium; species Dicrocoelium dendriticum. The sequence goes on from OX104065.1 coordinate 104,791,284, forward strand.
TCCAGTCAACCCAAATATGCGTGCGTTGTAAAAGCTACACGTGAAGAGACACTACACTTACCGCAGGCGCGAGGGTGAATTTATGCAATGGCACGTGTTCTGTAGGGAGAGTTTAGTAGTGGCGGATCAGCCATCCAGGTAGCAGTGATAGACAGCAGTTCTGAAAGCCACATGTTATGTGTCAATATACTAACGGAGTTGCAAAGGAGTATATACGCTGCGGCACATGTTCCGCGGAGGCAGACTGGTAGGGGCAGACCACTAATGTAGGCATCACGGAAGGACAGGGTTTCTAAAAGCCACAGTTTAGGCAATATACTTGCCGGAATTGCATCTGAGCGTATGAGCGGCGGCACTTGTTACGTGTAGACAGATCAGTAGGGGCGGATCCGTCATGGAGGCAGCACGTGTAGATAGGCGTTTTATAAGTCACATACTAAACTCTACTTTACTGGTTGCTAATGTGGCTCAGTATCCAATGAAAATGGTTTGCTGTAGCCTTCTAACCGTGAGTTAATTACAAGCTCCCCTGAATTCCCATGTAGATATAATATTCCCTGCTGGATTTCTAGCGTTTTCGCGCAAGATCATCCCTTATTTGCATATATTTGTCATGTATGCTTGCAAAGTTTACTTTTCGACCACCAGCGCAGTCCGTAGTTGTCGCAGGGTATTACGGGCTAATTAGAGCATTTCTGGATAGCTATGCCTATCCAAAAAATACGCCGCTTCCCTACTTTTTATATTTTCTTTTCTTTTTTCTGCTATCTGCTTGCAAAGCAGAAAGCCATTTTTAGCGAAAAATAAAAATGGCCTTATTCCTAGACCATAATTTAATTGCGAATAACTCGCAAACTACTGCACATATTGTGTTGCTTTTACGTTCAACGTATTCAGGCGCTAAAGCTGGTCCAGACCAGCGTAATTTTGTACTACTTTAAGCGGTATTCTAACTGTAGAAAGGCCTTTTCTTTTAGCTGAGAGTAACAGGTTGAAATTTTGCGCCCGAGAGCAATATCAGCGTAAGAAAAGTAGGGCTACATTTTTTGTTAATTGGTATTCTTCTACTGAAGCACGCAGCTTTATTTTCTCTCTTAACAAATTGTTTCCATTTTTGTCAGCATTTATCGGAATTGTTTTCCACTTTTCATATGCCTTATAATCCCTTCACTCATTTCTTCCATGTGCGCAACAACAATTGGGGCAACTGAGTGGCCAATTAATGTGCGATAAATTTAAAGTGAGCGAATTGGATTCTGTTCCAAGGAAAAAAGCCACAACTACACCTCCGCAAAGTTTTCACAATAAAAGAACAAGGAGCTCAATATCGCCCGAAGGAACCAGAAAAATGTCAAGGTGGGCGCCTGCGTCCCAGTAGCTGTATATCAAACAATGCCAATGCATTTGTAATTGCTAACGATGAACATATACTTATAATTTACCTACTTCCATGCAAGAGCATCGGAGTTATGTGAGTGTAGTGGACTCGGACCCAAAGAGAAATAAAGATGGATAATGATGATCAGAAATGACAAGACTCACAGAAGGGTTTCGACGTGGGTTAGAAGTCCAACCACATAAAACTTCCCAGTCCTCTTGCGTCAGACACTCCGATGGATGACAAACGACGATGGTGAAACCAGTTGAGACGGAACGAGAACTATAGATGAATACTGCTCTAGGCTAGAACGTAGTGATCGACAATACCACAAAATCCGTGACACAAGAACACAGAGAGAACACGTCGATTTGCCCGCGTGGTTCAAACAGTGTGTTATTTATCAATCAAAACAAGTATACAAGGTTAATGTACAAGAATTGGTTGTAATAGGAAAGGAATGTACAATGAAAGATAAGTAAATTTACAGTCGCTACAGAACTCCACCCTAGAGCGTTGGAAAGAGAGAAAACGCTCAATAGTATTATTGTGTGTAGTCTCGGAAACGCACAGGAGTTTTGTTAGCCCTACCAGAACGAGTATGTGTTGTAGGGGGTTGTGGTAAACAGGTAGAGGCTGTAGGCGTAGTTGTCGTTGGATGCATAGGAGTACATTCGGTACGAGGATCAGTAGCAGAGGACGATGAGAAAACCGGAGTGGAGCTGGAACAATCATCCAGATAGGAAACTTTCAAACGATCGCGACTGACAGAATCAGGCTTGCTGTTACGGTCGACAACATAATACTCGTCATGGCACGAAATCACTTTGAATGGCCCTTCATAAGGCGGTTGCAGGGGCTTGCGAACAGCATCAAAGCGAACGAATACGAAGGGGCATGAATGTAAATCCTTATGAACTTGAGGTATGCGTGATGTCCTTCTCGTCGGCGTTGGCTGGAGCTGACTCATATGATGTTTAAGCCGGGGGACATATGAAGTGGGATCAGATTCACCGGTGATGCTGGAATCGATGATCATCTCACCAGGAAGTCGGAGCGTTGTACCGAAGGTAAGCTCAGCAGGAGAGCAGCCGATGTCTTCCTTGCTTGTGTTGCGTATACTGAGCAGTATGATAGGTAAGGCTTCGCACCAGGATGTAGCGCTGGCTATTAAAGCTGCCTTCAACTGTCTATGGAAAAGTTCCACCAAACCATTAGACGCAGGGTGATATGCGGTAGTGCGTAAGTGGTTGCATCCCATGAGGCGGTTTAAGTCACGAAACAAGGTGGACGTGAACTGTGGTCCTCTATCGGTGGTAATGGTCGCAGGTACACCAAAGACAGACGCCCACGATTCAACGAAAGTGTGAGCGACAGTTTCGGCAGAGGCATCACGCAATGGGACTGCATGCGGCCATCTTGTGAAACGATCAACACAAGTCAATAAGTGCGTAAAACTGTTTGAATGAGGCTATGGTCCAACTATATCCAGATGAACGTGTTTGAAACGCGCGTCTGAAAGTGAGAAAGTTCCTGGAGTTGTAATGGTATGACAATGAATACTCTTTTGGCATTGAATACAGGATTTTGCCCATTGCCTGATGTCAGTATTCATGTTTGGCCAAATATAGCGATCCGTGATGAGCCTAACGGTAGAACGGATGCTCGGATGGGAGAGGCCATGAAGATGATCGAAAAATTTCCGCCGGTACGACAATGGGACGTATGGACGCGGCTTACCGGTGGAAATGTCACAATGTATTTTCGAATCACAGTGAAGCAAGGGTAACTGGACGAACTTCAGTGCTTTGTTATTGCGAACAGATTTGAAATCAGAGTCAATGATTTGTGCAGCAGCAATGTCCTCTTAGCGGATGGACGATGTCGACAGTTGGTGAATGTCAGTGCGGGATAACGCGTCAGAGACAAGGTTGCCTGGCCCCTCGATGTAGTGGATGGCAGAGGTAAACTGCGAGATATAATCAAAGTGCCTTGTCTCCCGAGGAGAACAGCGATCAGCTGGGGAGTTAAATGCGTAGACAAGTGGCTTATGGTCAGTTAGAACGATGAGGTGGCGTCCTTCGAGGATGTGACGGAAGTGCTTAATGGCAAAGTAAACAGCATGAAGTTCACGGCCGAACGTGCTGTATCTGGTTTGAGCCGGCTGGAACTTCCGTGAGAAGAAGGACAGAGGCTGGACTTCGTTGTCTATGACCTGTTGTAAAACGGCTCCGACGGCTGATTGCGACGTCTCGGTTTTAAGTACTAACCTGGTACTGGCGTCTGCGTTCAGATGGCTCAGCGAAGTCGCGGTTGCCAGCGTTTGTTTGGCTTTTTTGAAAGCAGCTAGAGCGTCGGGTGACAGAATTAGCTTTCTCGGGTTACGCTGCAGTAGATCGGTAGGCGGTTTTAGGACATCGGAACAGTTAGCGATAAAACGACAGTGGTAGTTAATGATACCGAGGAAACGTCGGTGGCACTTTATGGACTGAGGCACGGGGTAGTCGGTGACGGCAGTGACCTTGTCCGGAAGTGGACGTATATCTGTGGTGTCGATGTGATGTCCAAGAAAATCGATGCTGGGCATGCCAAAAATGCATTTAGCAGGGTTGGTTTTGGCACCAAAATGAGCTAGACGTTGGAAAACCTGGTGTAAATGAGACAGATGTTCCTCTTCGGTTGCTGTGATCTAATGATCTAGACTCTGCCGACGAAAGTCTGTTACCCTCACCGCAAGACCACCGCTGGTCATGATTGAACCTTATTATCATGTCCCCTTTTTTCCTTAACATGTCCATTTCTGTTGATGCTCTCTGTCAGCACTTAGACTTTACTAATACGACTTTCACCCTACGAGCTGACATTCTAAGCTCGTCTCAACGATCTCGTACCTTCCGACTTCCGTGACCCTAATGAACAGAAACCGTAAGCTCCAACGGTCTGCGCATAGCACCTGGAGCATATCGTTGGCTTTCTTTTCCTTTCTCTTCTCACCCATAGAGCCCCTTTTTTCACACTCTAACCTGACTTACCTAGTTCTGGCTGTACGGCCTCCTGCCTTCTGACCCCTCTCGAACTTCTGAGTTCTAAATGATCTAGTCTCTGCAGGCGCAATGCTCTGTCTCCCCCGCCTCCAGAGCACTGCTGCTCATGATTCATCACTAGTATATCCGCTTTTATCTTTAACACTTCTATCCTGTTGACGCTCTGTTAACTTTCTGACATTTATAATACGGCTTTCTCTCCATGAGCCGATATCCTCATCTCATCTCCATGGTCTCCTGCTTTCCGAATACTGAGCCCATACTTTTGAACCATCGACTGGTCCAAAGGTCTGTTCGCAACACCTCGAGATTTTTGTAGGCTCTTCCACTTCCCAAGTGTTCTAGGCTGTGCAGTCACAACACACTCTGTCCCTCAGCCTGAGAGCTTCGTTTGATATGCTAACGGGCTTTTTATATAGCCTCTGTAGTCCCGCAAATTTACTTTCTCGCGACATTCACTACTGTTATCCCCACTTTAATCTGACTGCCTAGCTACATCTTGCTGACTTATCCAGTCTCATCTAAACGCTCTTTTGCTTTCTGACCCCTCCCCAAACACTCCTGCTTCATCTTCAAGCTTTCATTCTCTACTGATCCGTGTTCCGCTCGATTCTCGTCGTATCTCGCCACTTATGATATATGTGTATATGCGATATTTAAATAACAATTACATGCATAGGATTACAATAGTTCAGGCATGGCCGCAATTGATGGCCTGCATTCCAGATGCATTCCTTTCTTCTGTCTGTGTGGCTGTCTCTGTTCGTTTCCTTTTTCTCCCGAGTCCGTCACAGGTACGGCGACACGCACCCAAGGAATTGTCCTCCGTTTCGACAACAATACAAGGTGCACAGTTCCTCTACCTGGACATGAGCGGAAAATTATCAACCTTTTTACGACTTACTAACCGGACAAATCAATCAATTCTTCCGCGGCATGAACCACTGAGTCCAATTTACCTAACAATACCTCTTCCACATATCTCTTGACTGGAGGACTTTCGACTACGGAAGGCACATTCTCCTGCCAAAACAAAGCTTGAACAATCGGTCATTCTAAGCTCTTCAATCCGCTTTGACCGCTCAAATGGCCGTGGTTACCACAATCTCTAATCAATTTCACTACATACCCCGGGGGATCTGCGATTCTTTCTTCGGAACCTATCCTGTCCTCCAAGACTTCAACATATTTCAACGTATATTCTTCGAGGCTTCACGTGGTTCTGCAAATGATCAACACATCATATCCAGAAAGAATGCTTAGTTCCTGACCTACCGATCTGGAACAGGAGAGGACCCAGGCACGCAATGGCCACTCGCATAACGCATCAGTCAGCAGAAAAATGGGACGCAACTTGACTGCGAATAACGGAGCAAAAGAACGTTCAACAAGAACCATAGCCAGTTACAACTTGCCATTCAATGGATTGGCGGCAGTGTTTCAGGACGTGGTGGGTTTTCGCCTGGCAAGCGTTCTCCCTATAAAAAGCCACAAATGTCCGTTTAACAACACTGCAACGTGGCGAATGTGACTCGCCACCGAATAAAGTCACAGCCCATAACTTCACACTGGCAGCTCAATTAGAATCATCATACTGAATAGCTTGCTCTTCAATTATCTCCCAATGGATCACTCAGTATTTATCTATTATTACTCGAGGTATGACTGCGATATGTGGCAGAGCGATTGTGTCCAAACAAATGGATCCCGATCCCACTACAACCAAATCGTTCTTTCGCATGTTCACCATCGCACAGTTCCAAGCATGGACATATGAACAATTTTCTACTGTCACTACAGTTCACATAAAATGTCTGTACAGCTGTACATACCTGATCATGCCTCAATTGGCGTGCCTCGCATAGTCGAGAATAAATATTTATTTATTTAAAATGTCGTCGATATAGACGAAGACCAAATCAAGCCCACGAAGGACTTGGTCAATAAATCACTGAAAAGCCTGGGCAGCGTTTCGGAGACCAAACGGCATACGGAGAAACTCGTAAAGACCGAATGGCGTCGTGCTTGCAGTCTTAGGTATGTCTTCTGAGGTCATCGGAATCTGGTAATACGCGCGGACTAGATCAATTTTAGAGAAAAGGCGTTTCCCGTATAGATTCATGGAAAAGTCATGGACGTGGGGAATTGGGTATTTGTCTGGAACAGTGGCGTTATTTAGAGCGCGATAGTCGCCGCATGGTCGCCAATCCCCTGTGGATTTCTTTGAAACCATGTGAAGTGGGGATGACCATGGGCTATTCGATGGACGAATAATGCCTAAATTCATCATGTGTTGAAATTTAGATTCGGCAATGGCGAGTTTGTCGGGAGCAAGACGTCGTGGTCTGGCGGCGACAGGATTGTCTTTAGTTTTGATGTGATGGCGGATTTCGTGTTTGGGCTGAAAGCCGTCACTGATCGGTCGATAAGTGGAAGGAAACTTGCGCAGAAGATCAGTAAATTTATTGTTGGAAGGCAGAGCCAAACGAATGCCAATCGAGTCGACAGTGAGGACTTTGCCGGAGACAGTAAGTGAAGTGACGCTGTCACGGAGGTTCCTGTTTCCTAGATCAACGATGATGCCAAACTTCGTCAAGAAATCGATGCCAAGAATGGGCTTCTGAATGTCGGCGATTAAGAAAAGCCAAGGTAGTCGACGTTGGATTCCCAGATCTAGGGTTAACAGTTGCTGACCGTACGTCTGAATTTTCGTATCATTGGCCGTCTGGAGTGTGACATGCCAGGAGAAAGTTGGCGTTTTTGTGTACCTACGGGTATGACGCTAACTTCGGCACCCGGGTCGACGAGAAAACGGTAGCCGGTTGAGTTGTCAAACACGTGGAGAAGGCGACTATGGTGTTGGCCAGCGGCAGCTGTCGCCATTAGTGGCTGGCCGGCGAGTTTCCCTGTTGGTTCTGTAAGCGAAAGGCTTTAGGGTGCGAACACCACGGCCTACCGTTCCGTGCAGCATCCCCAAATCGTTTGTGAAAATAACAGAAACGATTCAGTTGGTCACGGTTGCAGGGTACAGCACGTGTAGTACGGCCAGGTGATACACTTCCACGGCGGTTAAGACGTTTGGTGATGACGGAAACTTGGGCGGTTCGCTGTTCAATCTGGTTCTGCAGCCTATCCATTACAGATGTACTTTCAAACGCGTTAGTAGACTGCGAGGCCTGATTAATGGGATGCTTGAAAAAGCATTCATGCACCTTGTCAGCTAGTTCAGCCAACTTACCAAGCGAAGTTTCATCACCTTGGACGGACAAAACCAGGACGGTAGTAGGTGGTAGACATTTAGTCCAAAGTTGGCGCAGGACTGAGTCATCAACTTTGTAGCTACCAACTAGGGTTCTCATGTGTCGCAGTAACTGAGATGGGGAGTGGTCGCTAAGTTCAACACCAGATAGGAGTTGCTTTAGGCGAGACTCGTCTGAAGCGGTCGTGCGTTTTAACACAGCAGCTTTAAGGGTAGCGTAAGGAAATTCTGTTGGCATTGGGTCTAGTACGTCGATCACCTCAGTGGCAATATCCGTAGGGGGCTGAGTAGCCACATAGGAAAACATAATCTCTTGTGTAGTAATCCTACGGAAACGGAAATATGCCTCAACTTGCGTGAACCAAACGCGAGGGTTAGGTGCACCAAAAGCAGGCAAATTAAAGGAAATATGGTTTTCACAGGGAACCGTACTCGAACTAGGTTTGGATTCCATAGCATTCGTGCAAAAAAGAATACTGGGAGTTCTGAGGCAACAAAAAAAAGAAGTACAAAGAAAAAATTCGTGGTCACCAATTATGTAGTGGACTCGGACCCAAAGAGAAATAAAGATGAATAATGATGATCAGAAATGACAAGACTCACAGAAGGGTTTCGACGTGGGTTAGAAGTCCAACCACATAAAACTTCCCAGTCCTCTTGCGTCAGACACTCCGATGGATGACAAACGACGATGGTGAAACCAGTTGAGACGGAACGAGAACTGTAGATGAATATTGCTCTAGGTTAGAACGTAGTGACCGAAAATGCCACAAAATCCGTGACACAAGAACACAGAGAGAACACGTCGATTTGCCCGCGTGGTTCAAACAGTGTGTTATTTATCAATCAAAACAAGTATACAAGGTTAATGTACACACATGAGGCAATGTACACATGAGGCACAACAATACTTCAAGTATGAGCAAGCTCAACCACCAGAAGTAGAGTTGTTAAAGCCCAACCAATGTAGACCAAAGCGGATTTCACGCCCAAATGCAATTAGCTAAATTTTACTAAAAATTCCCATCCTTATTTCTTTATTATTGGTGGCAGGCTCCTATAGCTCACTGACGTTAGAGACAGAGCCTCATGAATATAGAAAATCGGCTCTAAGGGATAAATCTTGTGATGTTTAGCTAAGTAATGTGTGTCTATTGTAGGCCGAAATCTGTCAACGGATCTGAAAGATCCCCTGGGTTACTCAGGTAGACCTGGCTCATGCGGGCTTGTTGTAAGCTTTAGAAAAGCTTAGAGGCTTAAAAAATGCTAAACTCTATTTTACTGGTTGTTTATGGGGCTCAGTATCCACTGAAAATGGTATGCTGTGGCCCTCTAGCCGTGAGTTAATTACAAGCTCCCCTGAATTCCCATGTAGATATAATATTCCTTGCTGGATTTCTAGCGTTTTCGCGCAAGATCATCCCTTATCTGCATATATTTGTCATGTATGCCTGCAAAGTTTACTTTTCGGCCACCTGCGCAGTCCGTAGTTGTCGCAGCGTATTACGGGCTAATTAAAGCATTACTGGATAGCTATGCCTATCTAGAACATACGCCGCTTCCCTACTTTTTATATTTTCTTTTCTTTTTTCTGCTATCTGCTTGCAAAGCAGAAAGCCATTTTTAGCGAAAAATAAAAACGGCCTTATTCGTAGACCATCATTTAATTGCGAATAACTCGCAAACTACTGCACGTATTGTGTTGCTTTTACATTCAGCGTATTCAGGCGCTAAAGCTGGTCCAGACCAGCGTAATTTTGTGCCACTTTAAGCGGTATTCTAACTGTAGAAAGGCTTTTTCTTTTATCTGAGAATAACTCAGGTTGAAATTTTGCGCCGGAGAGCAATATCAGCGTATGAAAAGTAGGGCTGTATTTTTTTGTTAATTGGTATTTTCCGACTGAAACACGCAGCTTTATTTTCTCTCTTAACAAATTGTTTCTATTTTTTCCGCATTTATCGGAATTGTTTTCAACTTTTCGTATGCCTTATAATCCCTTCACTCGTTTCTTCCATGTGCGCACAATTGGGGCAACGGAGTGGCCAATTAATGTGCGATCAATTTAAAGTGCACTTCGGCGAATTGGATTCTGTTCCAAGGAGAAAAGGCACAACTACACCTCCGCGAAGTTTTCACAAAAGAACAAGGAGTTCAATATCACCCGCAGGAACCAGAAACATGTCAAGGTGGGCGCCTGCGACCCAGTAGCTGTATATCAAACAATGCCAATGCATTTGTAACTGCTGACGATGAACATATACTTATATTTTACCTACTTCCGTGCAAGAGCATCGGATTTATGTAAGCATTGATCTGAACCCTTTAGGGTACAGCCTCTAGCAGGTCTAGTAATATACCTATTTATTTATTTATTTATTTAAGAATTGGTTGTAATAGGAAAGGAATGTACAATGAAAGATAAGTAAATTTACAGGCGATACATAAGACTTGATCTGAACCCTTTAGGGTGCAGCCTCTAGCAGGTCTAGAAATATGCCTATATATTTATTTATTTATTTAGTTAAGAGGCAATATATTTACCGTAGTTGCAATGACGTATAAAGGCGGCTGAGCATACACCTTGGAGGCAGACCAGTTGTGGGGGAACAGTCATGCAGGCGTCACCGATAGACTAGCGTGCTGAATGCCAAATGACGTGAGTCAATGCACCTACCGTAGTTGCAATGAAGTATAAAAGCGGCGGCACATGTTACATGGAGCTAGACCAGTAGTGGCGGATCAAACATGTAGGCATCACGGATGGGCAGACGTATTAACAGCCGTATGTTATGATCCAATATACTTACCGGATGTGTGTAAGAGTATATGGGCGGCTACATATGTTACGCGGAGGCAGACCAGTAGTGGCGGATCAGTCCTGTATGCAGCACGGATGGACAGGCTCCTTATAGGCCATATGCCAATTCCAACTATTGTCTAACAACCATGGCCGCTCCACCGACTAAAAGTTAATGCTGTAGCTTCGCACGTTTGTGCGAGGGACCGCAAATACATGGCTAGGCTGCATAACTGCATACTTCCCACAACCTGCCGGCGTTATAAATAAATAACTAAATAACTAAATATATAAATTCTTTATTCTCGTGCAATGCGAGACACTCCTATGTAGGCATGATTAATATATCTTTCTCTATTTAACATTAAGGACACTACATTTTTCCCTTTTTCCCTATTTTATCCCCTGCCCTGACTTAGTACTTATCTTATCCCTTCGGCTCTGGCTTTACTTTCCTCTTACGTCCCACCCACCTACGCTGCTCTACAAACTTAACTTAGTCACTGTATCTCTGCACATTTGTGCGAAGAACCTCAAGTATTTGGCCAGGCTAGCTACTTTAATCCTTCCCATAGTCTGATACCATTAGCAATATTCAGTATTCCTCTAAGTAACCTTAACAACACTGTATTTTCCCTCTTATCTTGTTGCGAAACCATCGCCTAGTCCTACTCCTACGCTCATCGTTTGGCTCTGGTATTCTTTTCTTTTACGCACCAGTACTTCCGCTGATCCACTGATTTAACTTCTACACTGTAACTCCGCAATGTTGTGCGTAGACCCTCAAGTGTCTGCATATGCTATCTAACCTTATCCTTCAAGCCAGCTAACTTAGCTAACAATACTAAATATTTGTCTATTTAATCTTAATGACCATGCATTGTCCCTGTTTTCCTAGGTTCGTATCCCCTGCCTAGTCCTACGCCTACTCTCATCTCCATTACTGGCTTTCATTTCCATCTACCGATTACATACCACGGCTGCACCAACGTTTAACCTTTGACACAGTAGATCCGCACACTTACGTGAAGGACCTCAAGTACTTGGCAATGCTGCCCTCCTATCTCCTTCCCTTTAGTGGACATCGTTAGGTCTAATGATATCTCCCATATTTTACCAAGAAACGTTGCATATTCTCTCTTAATTTGCTTATATCCCTTGCCTAGTCCTACTCATTCTCTTACCTTTATAGCTTTGGTTTTCATTTCCTCTTACGAATCACATACCTGCGTGCTCTACCCACAAACTTTCACACAGTGGCTCTGCTGTTCTGAGCGAATGACTTACTAGACTTGACAATGTAGCCCATATACATTCACTTCCCAAGCAGACATTTTCGGCTGGTTAAGTGCTTGTGCTACTTTTAAGCACAACAACACAACACAGTCCCCTTTCCGCTCGCTTTGCCCCTTGCCTAGTCCAACTTCACTCCTCGCTTTGTATCACTTGCCTAGTCCTGCTACTTCTTTAATCGCTTTGGCTCTGGGGTTACTTACAGGTTGCGCACCAACTATCCCCGCTGCACCACCGCCTTACATTTGATACCGCAGCTCCACGCTGTTTTGCGTAGGACCTCAAGGTATTGGCTATGTTGCCAATGTAAATACTTCCCTAAACTAACACCAGCTATCGCTAATAAGGCTTACACTGGTTAAACATACGAACCCTGCGTTTACTCTGTTCACTTCGCCTTATATCCTTTGACTAGTCTCATCTCATCTTCATCACTGGCTCTTAGTTCCACCTATTGAATACCCTCCAAGACTGTCACATTGACTAAACGTTGACACGGTAGTTTCGCACAATTATGCGTGGGACCTCAAGTATTTGGCTGTGCTGTATACTTAAAGCCTCCCCACAAGCTGACCTTGTTTTCAATAATTATTTTTTCCTCTATTTAACCTTAAAACACTGCGTTTTCCATTTCCAATTTGTTTCGAATCCCTCGTCTAGTCCTACGTCTTCAGCTATCAATTGGAGCTGGCATTCTTTTCCTCTTACCTTTGCTGCAGGTGAAAATCATCTCAGCTTTTGTGCCGCCATAAAAAAACAAGAAAAACAACAGAGGTCGCGCCCCCAGTAACAGATAAACCTCGTACCGGAGAGCTAACAACCGGCTATCATGCCGCAAAAGGAGGGATATATTATGAAAATGGAAGGAGATGGTGGTTGGAGGGACTAAGCAGGAGGATATCGACAAATGAGTGCACCACATGAACGCCATTGGGGTCGCCTCCTAGCCATATCAGCAACTGTGACCACCCAAAAGTTTTCGTCTTTCTTAGGATCCAAGCCAAGTAGCCGGGATGCACCAAGCGACCTCAACTTCGAAATCAGGGGTTTCAATCCTCTCGACCAAATCATCGTTTGGCCGCTCCTCCTCTTCCAACCACACATCCGGCGCGCAAACAATGCAGTCGCAGAAGTCTGTGCGCTGGGATTCTCAGCACGTAGCCCAGCCATCGGGGCATGGTGCATGATACAATGGCGCTGAGCGGTTCACTTTCGCTTCGTGCGCCAGATACGGGAAGCCGAACCCGCAATTGCTCACGCGGTGCACCCACCAGACACCAGCTAAGTTGCGAAAGCAGCGGCGATCAAACGTGACTGGCCTGGTACATTTGGGTGCTGTCACAAATGAGGACAGTGTTGTCCGCATACATCAAGTCAAGAATTCTCTCAGCAGGAAATAGCTCCACGCCATCCAGGTCGTGTCCAGTGAACACCGTTTCCACAACTACATCCATCGCGAAGTTAAAGCGGAAAAGTAACAACGGGCAAACTTGTCTCACACCGCTGGAGATGTTGAAGGGCGGCGACACTTTGCCATAAACTCTCACGCTACCCAAACTATGAGCGTACAGCGCTTTGTTACTGTTTACATATTTATCGTGCACACATTTTCTTAGCAGACAGTCCCAAAGGGCACATCGATCCATCGACTGAAAGGTTTGTTTGATGTCTAGAAGCACAATAAGGGTGGGCTTCCAATAAACATGGCGGCGCTCCAAAGATTGACGAAAAGTAAAGATGCGGCCGATGCATCCTGACCACGACGAAACCCAGCTTGCTGTTCTCGGAGTTGCCCGTCACTCGCACCAGTCACACTGTGCAGAATGAGACACAAGCAAGTTAAAGGCAGTTGTGATCAGCTGATCCACTATAATTGCCGCTTTTCGAACGAGAGCCTCCCACGTGACTTGGGACTGTGAGGGGGCGGCTTCAGTCTGCAGGGACAGTTACTTGATCCCAAAGTTTTATCAGCAACACGTATAAATCATTTCCAGGAGCAGGTCTCAAGATTTTGTAGAGAGCTGGAGGCAGCCTTTATGCCCTAGCGGCTTTATACAATTTCAACGGTCTGATCTCACGTTCGAATCCTGCCTTTGAGGGCGGATCTAAGGAGACGACGCATGAAGAAGGCACTCAGCCACTGCCCCAACCAAGCGTTAGCTACCTGCCCGATACCGCATTTCACAGGTATTTTGCATATACCTGCTCACACACGACTACGTCTACCTGTTTGCTCAGTGACATGTCACTACGCTTAAAACATTTTCGCAACTTTCGCATTTTGCTTCACTCACCTGACTCGCACTGCGCGCACAACCTCATCGGACCAGTTCCTCACCAACCTTCTCCATTCCAATGATCTCTGTATTTCTTATCTTTACCGGTAGCATTCTGTGAGAATACTCTACATTCAAGCTTTGAGCCAAGTGGGCATACACTACTGACTACGTCTGTATTGCTCCTGAAAGTTGTCCCGCTCATTATGCTATCATGTACACCATTCTGCTCATGGCCAAAAGGCGTGCCACGCTTTGTCAAGAATAAAATATTTGTTAATTTATACCTGATTGGTTACAATGCCTTGCAAATTGTGCGGCCAAACGCTACAGGCGTCTTGGCAGGCTGTGGATGGCCTGTTGCGTATAGTGTCACTAAATCCGGGATTCCTTCTGTCTGCTTTCCGTATCAGATGGAATAACGAATTGTTTGCCAACGGCAACGGCTTTTCCATTTTAGAGACACGACGGGACCACCAGAGTTCTCGTCCTCGCTTCATACTGGCACGCAATTTTGCCCTGAGAGGTTTGCCAGTCTCATGGTATTCGCTTTCAGTCGGAATACGTCTGTGAGCATCCATAAGCTCCAGGTTCTTTGTAGAGACCCAATGCCTATGTTGGCAATTCGATTTTCCGTATTGGGACATGTCTGCAGATAGCTAAGCTTGACGAATATGTGATCACTGAGCTTCGGCGGGGTTCAGTGGGCGCTTAATTAGCCCAGATGTCAGCGTGGTTCGATACGCATTCAGCACACCAGGCTTCGTCAGCTGGCTGTTGTCAATGCGCTCAGAGCGACTTCGCGGACATCCGCCAAAACGCACACGCAGGCCAGCACACCCAGGAGCGTGATTGCTTCCAAGCTGGTGCTCCAGGTCGACCGACCGCCCTGGACACAACTTCTCCAGCGGTAACTACTCGCGATGTGATCGATCTTCGTCCATGGCAAAGCCAAGGCCGGTGGGCGCCAAGTCACTCTGCTGCGGGTAGTATGTCAAAGGCTGGTGCTTGCGAGAGAGACGAGCACCTTCACTCAGGTGTAGAAACAGCCCGCCGTTATTATTACGGGAGTCTACACCATGTTGTCCGCTTAGATAAAGCTCATCATAGGACGAGTTTCCGACTTGGGCGTATAGACCAATTGCAAGCACCAAAGTAGGCGTGCTTCTTCTGTAACGAAGGAGATCGTTGAGTTGGTGATGGACACCATCTTTCGCCGTATCAGGGCTGAAGTTTGTGGGGCGTAGGCTGTCGTTAGTAATGGGCCCCGGTTGTCCCCACGGGACTTCGAAGCCTGGAACGAGTCAGCCAACCTAACCGTGCCCGTTTGGCTGTAAACAAGGATGCAGTCAATCAGAGCAGCTTCAGCCCGGAGACCCCTAGCAATGCTGGCGTCAGGTTGCCCTGCATTTGAAGCTGCTTCCTCGCCAGACAGGCGCAATAAGAATGTGCCGCCAGGGTTGCATGTGGAGGATTGCAGAGTAAGCACGGAGGTCGAATTTTGCAAGTAGGTTTCCGATAAACAGCAAATATTGATCGATAGGATCTCAAGTGCTCGGGCAAGTGCCGCCTGTTGGCCAACCGCTAGTAAGGTGCGCAGGTTGAGTCATGTCAGTCTTGGTAAGAATCGACGACTTCAAAGGAAAACGGAGGAACTGAGGTTGTCCATTTCCTCTGACATGAACTTGTCGACTGAAATGCAGCGACGCCCCGCGTTTGCGGGTGTTGAACCTAGCAGACAAGCGACTGTAAAAGCAAGTGGGGGAGGGCCAGATATTAGAGGATTGAAAAAGGGAGGATGAACGTGAAGTTTAAACGGTGCGCCAAGGTTTAATAAGAGCAAGAGGCGAGTAAGAAGGCGGGAAGGCTTGAGCAGCAGCATCTAAACCCTTATCCACACCGCTCGATGCTGAAGATAGGGCGCCTATCATATCCATCGCAACGGCCAGATCTTCAAAAGCTTGTTAGAAGGGAAGGTCGTGGTATTTGGCTGGCAGAGGATAAAATCCGGTTACCCAGACCTTGTCAGGAGAACGATTAGGGTCATAACAATACATTTGGTTCAAAACCCTTATTGCAGGGCAGCGGGATTTGGTACTGGATTATAGTGATCCGGTTTTTGGTAATAAGGAGCCGCCCTCACACTAACTTCAAACCTGGAGGGCCAGGAAGCTGAGATTTTCTGGCTACTACCCATGGCTGGCTAGCCGAAAAACCTCCTCGTGGTGCCAGCTGGGTGGTTCGGGTTTAACCCGTTCCAGCAAATAGTTCGGCGGCAGTGTTCCAGGACGTGGTGGGTTTTCGCCTGGCAAGCGTTCTCCCTATAAAAAGCCACAAATGTCTGTTTATCAACACTGCGACGTGGCGGATGTGACTCGCCACAAAATAAAGTCTGGCCCGTGGATATCCGGAAAGTGCTATCCAACCCACAGACATCAATCGCTTCTGCTCACATTCCTGGGGATAACAAACAGTCAAAAATGCTCCGGCATATTCAAAGACACAAGCTACATTCATACAAAATTGCATACTTATATACACCCATACACGCTGGATATTCGGAAAGTACTATGCAACTCGCAGACATCAATCGCTTATGCTCACATTCCTGAGGATAACAAACCGTCAAAAATGCCCCGGCATATTCAGACACAAGCTACATTCATTCAAAAATTACACACGTATATACACTCATACATTTACATACACCGTTATGCCAAATATGTACTTTTGTACCTTTTTGATGACACTATGTTAGCTAAGCATGATCATGCCTGTAAAGGTGTGCCTCGCCTTGTCGAGAATAAAAGTTTATTTATTTATTTATTTATTTATTGATCAGTCTCGTATGGCTGGCTCTGAAGGTGCGAAAGCACTACGTAGCACAGCTCAGTGGATCACTGAAGCACACAAACCATCGCACCACGTTGAGGTTCAGTCTCACTACGTGCTATAGCAATGTGAGTACATTGAAGCATGCCCGCCGGATGGAGATCATTGTAGTGCGTGGGAAGAATACCGTAAGTTTGGTAAGGCCTAGACAGGAGAACAATTAGGGTTCCCAACCATTGCCTTTGGATCAAAACCCTGGCCTAAAGGTGGGGGTTTGCCAGTGGGCTACATGGCGTTCGTTTTAAGGAATGAAGCGCCACCCTCCTACCAACCACCAGCACGGAAGTACTTGAACCTGAGGTTAGCCTCCAACTACTGGAAAATGTGGTATGCATGGCACTGTCGGTACAAAAAGGCAGCACCCAGCATAGCTCATTGGATCTCTTAAGCGCACAAACCACCGTACGACGGTAACATACAGCTTTGTTGCGAGTGTGGGCCAGGTGTTTACTCTGTCAAAAGACCGCTCTAGGATTGATAGTCAAAGGATATTATACAAAATGACAAGCTAAGGGGAACTTTTTATCACTACAAGGTCACACCAGTAGCATCCAGGTACTCATAGTAACGGTTCTAGGGTAGGTTTACATCGTGCAACAGGGCAACATACGAGTAACACACGAACGCAGCCCCGCCGCAGAATATGGAAATTCTCCCAATCAAATGTTCACTTACCTGGAAAGAAATTTCACATATGGAAATGTCATCCCCACGGTACTCTCTATGAAAGGTGGAGGTGGTGATGTAGCTACCGCTCGATCTGGATAAAAACTGTTCTCCTGTCAATGAAGAGTTGATCTCTTTGCGACAACAGTACAAGCCACACAGTTCCTTTATATGGACATGAACGAAAGATTATCAACCGATTTTACAACTTACTAACCGAACAAATCATTCGTCACAATGCACGAATACAATATTTCCGAGGCTTGAACCTTTGGGTTCAGTTTGCCTACCACTATCTCTTCCACATATCTCTTGCCTGGAGAACTAGTTTTGACTTTGGAAGGCACATTCCCCTGCGATACAAACCCAGAACAATTGGTTATAATGAGCTCTTCAATCCGCGTTGACCCCTCAATTGGTCGTGGTTTCCTATATTTCTAATCAATTTTACTACATACCACGGGGATCTGCGATTCTTTCTTCGGAACCATATTCTATCCTTCAAGACTTCAACAACAACAACTCAACATATTTCAATATATATCCTTCAGAGACTTCACGGGGTTCTGCAGAGGATCAACACAGCATATTCAAAAAGAAGGTTTAGCTCCCGACCTACCAATCGGGCACAGGACAGGACCCAGGAAGGCAATAGGCACCCGGGGAACGCATCTGTCAGCAGAAAAATGGGACGCAACCTGACTGCGAATAACCGAGAGAACAAGCGTTCAACCAGAAGCATAGCCAGTTACAACTTGCCATTCAATGGATTGGTAGCCGTGTTTCAGGACGTGGTGGGTTTTTGCCTGGAAAGCGTTCCCCTAAAAAGGCCACAAATGTCCGTTTAACAACACTGCGACTTGGCGAATGTGACTCGCCACCGAATAAAGTCACAGCCCATAACTTTACACCGGCATGTCAACTAGCGTCACCATTCTAGATTGGTTCGTTACACTGGAACTTCTACATCGGCATATACTGTCGTCCTTTTGCTTTCTACGATATCACCGTTGAGGTTTGCGTTACTTGTGCCCAACTCACTATATCGTCATATCTCTCTTAAGCGTGCTCTTCAATTATCTTTCAATGGATCATTCAGGATTCTCAATCTCTTATTAACCGAGGTCCTGATCTCACGACAGCCAAATTATGGTTTCACATTTTCACTATTGTACAGATCCAATCTTGGACATATGCACAATTTCCTACTGTCACCGTTACCGTTGCCATAAAATATCTGTACAGTTGTACGTATCTGATCATGCCTCCATGGGCGTGCCTCGCATAGTCGAGAATAAAACAGTTATTTATTTATTTAAGACTACAGCCGATTACGCCGCTTATGCTTTCTACCAAATATCTTGCTAGTCACTGAAAGTCGGCCGTTTATCCACTGCTTAAAAGGAAGTCACAGTGTTGCCCCAGCATGTACCTAGGAAGTACAGACCGGTGAGTTTGATGATGGTTCCGTGAAACTGTTAGAAGAGGCGGTAAGAGATGGGTTTGAGAATAATTTGGAGACCCTAGATTTCCTCAGTTCATTGCAGCAATGCTTTCCTTAAGGCCATTACTGCCGGAGCAAGTTACTGATGGCACGGGAACGGTGGGCGAACTCCGCAGATCAGAGTGTGGCCATGGATACTCTTGTCATAGAAGTTAGTTAAACAGTTCACACCGTCCCGCATTCCCGCCTTTCAGGAAAGCTGCACTTTTATGGAATAGCAGAGCAGGTACGTTGCTCGATATGTCCATCGTTGGAAGGTCGAGGGAGGTTCGTCAAAGTGGGTTCAAGCAGACCATTTGGACAGTCCGTCAATCGTGCTGTTGCACAGGGATTGGTCCTTGGCCAAATGCTTTTCGCTCAATAGCCGTAAGCAATTTGCCCGGTGTTGTAAGCGTAACCTCCCTGATGCTCGCTTATGACAGGAAATGCTGGAACATAGCGTGCAACTTCGTTGGTCCTAGTATTTAAATCTGGCCCTTGATGGACCTCGCGGCTTGTGTACTATGTGGCAAATGCATGTTACTAATTCCGTGTTCAGTGCTGCGCCTTTGATTAGGTGTTTCCCTACAAGCTATATGTTTGGAGGGGATGAGTTGCCTCAAGTATACCAGCAGTTTGTCCTGCGTTCTGTTCTTCATTGCCTTAAAGTCCAGCAAGCACTGAAAGAAAGCTGCCGGCATATGTTTCAGAATACCGTGGATGATCCGCTCGTCTTTTGGAATAAGCACACTGCAACTTATTTATCAGCCTGTTTCTGGCCTTCCTTGGGCCGCACTAAAACAACCGCGTACAACCGTGTCCACCGTGCTTGCTTCGTGATGCGACCTCAATGGAGCGAGTCCTTATGGTTGGCACCATTTGGTTTAAGGGCTAAGTCGGTTTTCATATCCCGAGAGACGCATGCAGCTTGGATGCTTCCGCCGCACTATCGGCAATATAATGCCCACTTTATTCCGGTTTACGGTATTCTGAAAAGGCAGGTTGCCCCTGATTATTCTTGGCGGTTGAGTCACCGGTACTATCAGCTCTCCGTAGTCATTTGAAAAAGTTGCACGCAACGCCTTATTAGGAAATATGGGAACATGCGGATTTTGAGCAGCTCTCCTAGCTGGGTAATTATTTTGCAGACGTTTCGTTGCCTGACTAGGCAACATCATCAGTGCGGCTTCAGGGGCCTGGTTCGCAGTGCCTCGTAAGCGACTTCAATGTCCAAGTGCTTATTGATCGAGTTATGTTTTGAATGTCAGGCTTCAATGAACTCACGTGCTTGCCGACATTCAGCCCTTCCGAGGATACTGGCATGCTCTAGGTCGAATTGATGGTTCTCAGCATCCATATGCACTGACATCAGGGAGTTCTGGTCGTGGCGACGTATGGCTAGGCTGTGTTCGTGTAGCCTTGTGCCAAGCTTCCTCCCAGTCTGTCCCACGTAGTATTTGTCGCAGTTCCGACAGCAGATCTTATAAATCACATCAATTTCTTCTTCTTTGCTAGGTTTATCTTTACTTTGAAGAGTTTACTGCGAATTGTTTCTGTTGGCTGGTGTGCAACTTTGACTCCAAAAGGCAATAAAAGCCTCGCTGCCATTTCAGAGGTACCATTCATATAGGGCAGTGTTGTTTTCTTTTCAGTTGTTGCATTTGTTGAGGTGTCTCGAGCAACCTTTCCTGGTGCGAGGCAGCGTAGAAGTAAGCCTTTTGGGTACGAGTTCCGCTTGAACAGATTGAAGAGATGATCTTTCTCTGCCCGTCTCAGCTGCGGTGTGCTACAATGGGTTTGTGCTCGTTTGAAAATGCTTTGCACGCCGCTGCGCTTGTGGGCTGCCGGATGATTGCTGCCGTAGTTGAGGGTCTGGTCCGTATGCGTAGATTTTCGGTAGACTGTTGTTTCCAATCGTTCAGCACCAGCAGCACACCGCAGCTGAGACGGGCAGAGGAAGATCATCTCTTCAATCTGTTCAAGCGGAACTCGTACCCAAAAGGCTTACTTCTACGCTGCCTCGCACCAGGTAAGGTTGCTCGAGACACCTCGACAAATGCAACAACTGAAAAGAAAACAACACTGCCCTATATGAATGGTACCTCTGAAATGGCAGCGAGGCTTTTATTGCCTTTTGGAGTCAAAGTTGCACACCAGCCAACAGAAACAATTCGCAGTAAACTCTTCAAAGTAAAGATAAACCTAGCAAAGAAGAAGAAATTGATGTGATTTATAAGATCTGCTGTCGGAACTGCGACAAATACTACGTGGGACAGACTGGGAGGAAGCTTGGCACAAGGCTACACGAACACAGCCTAGCCATACGTCGCCACGACCAGAACTCCCTGATGTCAGTGCATATGGATGCTGAGAACCATCAATTCGACCTAGAGCATGCCAGTATCCTCGGAAGGGCTGAAAGTCGGTAAGCACGTGAGTTCATTGAAGCCTGACATTCAAAACATAACTCGATCAATAAGCACTTGGACATTGAAGTCGCTTACGAGGCACTGCGAACCAGGCCCCTGAAGCCGCACTGATGATGTTGCCTAGTCAGGCAACGAAACGTCTGCAAAATAATTACCCAGCTCGGAGAACTGCTCAAAATCCGCATCCACACTTCGAGCTACAAGTATTCTCATTTATTTCAAATATGGGAACATCTTACGTGCTCTATACTCGAACACTACGGCCTGCGTTAGGGTCTACGGTAGTCCGTTGGATATCCTTCTGGCTGCAAATGTCATTTGTCCGGATTGTCCGATTTCCCAGTTTCTGTTCACCTACGTCGTGGATTTTATCATGGAGTGTTCCCTTGCTGAACCACACGATGTGCGTAGGGTTCGAAGCCCTTCCAGGGTATATGTTAGTTATCCTTGAGTAAGCGGACGACATAGTCGCTTTTGGACGATTTCGCGGCTGCACAAACAACCCTGAATAGCCTATCTAGAGTGGGCACATTAATTGGGATGCGCTTCTAACCTACAAAATGCGAGGTGTTGCTGCAGGACCAGCAGAAGCTTTATGACCACTTGTCCCTTGCGTACGAGGAACTCGACATGATTGATCAAATCACTGACCTTGGTAGCTGCATCAGTTACGATGGGCGCACAGAAACTGAAGTCAGTTCACGAAACGACGATGTGCGTCGGCGAATACTAGGTAGTGATAATCATGCTAGCTCCCTAGCTCAACAGCTATCACTGAATAGGTTGCATTGCCTTGGGCACGTGCTACCTACGCCTGGTCAACGCTTACCTAGGATGGCCTCGTGAGTCTGTAAGGTTGATGGCGGTACAAGGCTCTACCTGGACCGAAGTTGACTTGGCAACGGTTATTTAAGTCACTTGTGACCAAGCTATGTGCCGTTGATTCGTCTCGCCTTCCGGGCTCTAGTCCACGTGAGTCACCTTATGCTCGGCTCGAGACTTTACAGAACATGGCTCGCAACCGACTCCAGTGACGCGTCTGCTGCTGTCTCGTAATCGGTTTGTCGGGTTAAGAGCGTTTGGCGCTGAGTTATCTGTGGGGTAATGGCTGAGTATGACGCGGGGCTGTGAAAGCTGCAAGAAAGCTGTCTCACTGCGGCCTCTTATCTTTGCACCATACCCAGCTGTTCGTTACCGTATGTTATCTACACAATGTGTAGGTGCATTGACTCTGAATGTTTGCTTAAAGCACTAAGGTTTTCAGGTATGCCCCTTCACTCTCCCTTCTTATTCCTTATTCCTTAGGTCATCATGGTTGTATGTCAGCGAAGCATCAGTTCAAACGACTGATGTACTGCCGCGGTTGTTGTTGTTGTTGATGATGAGGTGACGAAACAAACCGCAGCCGTTTCCAACTGATGCCCCGTCCTACCTATCAGTAGCACGCCTAAAACGTGAAGCACGGTTAAAGCGAAGGCCTGCTTCCAGCTGTTGAGAAATGGACCAACGGTTTTCGTCGTGTTCCCTCGTGCGGGCACCGCATGTCGCCGGTCCAATAGTTTCAAGCATGTTGTGGTTGGTGGTGGTGATGCTTTTGTTTTGTTGGGATCCGGATGTTTGTTATGCAGCGGAAGAGGCCGCAGAGTAACAAACCTGCGGACAGCGCGGCCTTTTTTAAATATAACTAGTGTTTGACCACATAACCGCATATGCTGCTGCAACTGTTGCCTTATTACAAAAATGCAAGGCAAATCAGCAAATATTTAGCCACTTAGGAAATGATTGAGTTCACAAAAACAACTAGCTTACCAAAAGTGTGATGCACATTCGCAAATACAGTGCATCGTGTGTACTTCTCCTGATTGTCTTCATTTACAACTGCCCATGCTGCTGTTTCTCGGTCACGTGTAATACTTTCCGTCATTACTTGGAAGATGGGAAACTTACATTCTGCAAAAAACGCATTCAGACGTATCCCCAACATGTCATGATGCACAATTTTGGTGGAACCACCTAGAGTAGCTTTCACACATCCCCAACGAAACATCGCAACCTCGCATTCCAGTCATCATCTTGCAGGCACAATTCGCAAACCGAAGTTGGGATATGGCCACCTGCACTCCTGTGTACATGACGGTTTCTCTACGTTCTGCATCTCGCGGTGGTGCTCATTGGAAGCCAAGGAAATCGCGCACCGGATTTTGCGCTGGTACCGGGGATCTACCACACGACGGATCAAGGGTTCTTGCGCCCACGTTTGAGATGCCCGGGATCCTTCACCGTGACCGCCGTGGAGGAAGATGACGGGCTTGGGACGGTTTCCTTCCTGCTAGCCATCACAATGCGCTTCTCAACGTTAGCCAATATCTCCATGGAGCCTGCGGCTATCGTTTTCAACGCATTTTTGCACTTACTTCCCGATAAACGTGGCACGTGTCCGTTGCACAGCGGAACACTTCGACTTGTCGCAGCGAATATGGTACTCCAAGGTAGCGGCCGAACGACCTCCACGTGGTGCCAGCTGTGTGGTTCGGGTTTACCCCCTTCCAGCAAATAGTTCGGCGGCAGTGTTCCAGGACGTGGTGGGTTTTCGCCTGGCAAGCATTCTCCCTAGAAAAAGCTACATATGTCCGTTTAACAACACTGGGACGTGGCGGCTGTGACTCGCTACTAAAAAAAGTCACTCATTGCTTATCCGAACAATCGCTTCAAGTCCACAGATAGCAAGCACTGGCGACACCTTCAAACACATTCAAACAAAAGGACAGGAAACATTGACCAATCCCATAAACAAAGCTAAACACGCCTACATTCAAACTTACATACATTCATATATAAACATATGCAACAATCCCATTATTACATTGTACATTAACTGATCACATTTTGTACTATCAACATGATCATGCCTGCGCAGGAGTGCCTCGCTTAGTCGAGTATACACAATTTATTTATTTATTTTTGAACGAACGCAAAATAATAAGCGCTTTCAGCGATCCGTTTAAAACCGAGACTTTAGATGTTCATAGCGAGTTCCTCCAGCATCACTTGCAATCCTCTAATCTTGGTGATCCTGTCTAGCACCTAATGTGCATGTCCAGATACGGAGACCGTTACAGAATGACCGCAATCCAAGTTCTCGTCCATTTCGGATCGTACTACATTATGCAGAACCTTATGAGCATTCCCATACTGCTTCGCTGCAACATGCTATATTTGACCGCAAGGCATGCGCCATCAACAACTGAAAGAACAATCAGTTGCTGCCCCGGTCTATGTAAACGCGGTACACAGCGAACCCGGACTCCGACACCATCCGGTACAGTCCATCCGGCGCGGCTCCGACTATAGCCGTACTCTGGATAGGCTTCATCGCTCTTTCGCAAGCATATGCTGTCAACCTGCTTATAACTTCAGACGACAAGGATCCAGCGCCAAGTGCTGCAGTAATTCGCACGCACTCCGTCGCTTCCTCAGTGCTCTGACAATCCGCCGTGCCTTTTGCACAACTAAGTATTACCTCGAAAAGCGCCCATAAAGTGGAACACTTGCTCAACGTGCGTTTGCTGTGCATATTTTTCTTCTCCAGTCGATTTGTGGAATTGCGTCCAAAGATCTTACCATGCAGTAATTGATGCGCCGTTCAGCGTCTCTACCAAGGCAAGCAGGTTCTGCGGAACTACTTGAAGCGTTCCGTATTGCTTTGCTGAAAGATTTCCAGAATTCCATGCTAACGCATTTCCTCCGGATTAGGTAGCAAGTTCCTTGGCAAACGAGTCAGAAAAGCATTTTCTGCTCGGTCCACAACTTCCAGCTGACCGCAATGCTGCGTATGTCCCGTAACATGAACGCACGGCAAAACACTATGCAGCCTCCAAATGCACCTCCCTGAAAGCATTGATGTACTACGTACATTTGTCTACCAAATTTGCTCGCATGGATGCCGTGCTGAGAAACATTTCAAGCATAGCTTTTACGGACTCCAAAAACCCTTCGTCATCGCTTTTGCTAACAAGGCGTAAACGAAGGACATCTCTACCCCCTTGACATCCATGAACACGCAATGCCATGGAGTGTAACGGCTGCAATTCTTCTGACGCTTAGAATCAACCAGTATAACCTAGCCGTATCGTGCAAACAACTCACGAATGCGCGCAGTTAAGAATAGAGGGTAGAACACCTTCAGTTGATTCCAGAGAACCGTATAAGTACCCTCGTTTTCCAAAGAGATGATTACTTGCTCTACCTTCATGTCGTGCCAGCTGGGTGGTTCGGGTTAATCCCTTTCCAGCGAATAGTTCGGCGGCAGTGTTTGGGAAGGTGGTGGTATTTACCTGGCAAGCGTTCGCTTATAAAAATCCACAAAAGTCCGTTTAACAACACTGCGAACTAGCGAATGTGACTCACCACTAAATAAAGTCACTGCTCCTTCCCCTTCTGGAGGCTCCTCACTTCGCAACCGTCATCCAACACGAAGAGTTTAACTGATCCATTCGTACGATAGCGTACACAACAAACACACTCAACAAAACAGTCTCTCTTCACAAGTTTACTCGCAAGGCCCACTAACACATATATGCATACACAAAACCAGTATGTTGCTGGTCAACCTGCCATATTTTGCGCAATTAACGACCATCCTAAAGTCACAGCCGATAAATTTCTACACTACGCTACATCCACATGGATGCAAACAATTGCCACTCTACCTTTGATGCTTTCCTCACATGCGCCTTCCTTATTTATGAATACACCACAATGTGCTTACTGTAAAGCACTGCCTGTAGCACTTTGAGCATGTCTGTTAAGGGGTGCCTCGATGCTAGCAAGAATAAACTATTTAGTTACTTATTTATTCTCCATAGCTTATTTTCGCGTGTCCTTTCGCACGCTAACGGTTGGTAGTTTAGTCTCGTACCGGATATCCAGCGCACGATCGACGCACTATAGCCTGGGAAACGGACAAATTCTCTAGGTTAATGGATGAGGGCGAAAGCTGGTAAAAATGAGCACGAGCCAGTGCATCGACGAAAACATTATTCGGACCGTCAATATAGCGGATGTTGACACAGAACTGATGGAGGTAATCAAAATGCCGCGTTTCTCGTGAGGATTAGCGATCGGAAGCGGAACAAAAGGCGTGGACGAGATGCTTGTGGTCCCTCAGGATTATCAGACGTCGTCTTTCATGGTCAGGACGAAACTGTTTGACGGTCAAGTAAGTGGTGTGCAGTGCACGACCAAAAATGTTGGATCTGGTCTGCCTTGGCTGTAACTTGCGATGAAAGAAAGACAACGGTTGGATCGTACCGCCCATTAGTTGCAGTAAAGCAGCTCCCACGGCGGAGTGTGAAGCAGCAGTTCTGAGAATGGGAGTGGCTCAAGGAAGTTAACTGTCTTAGCTTCTGTTTGGTTGTAAGAAATAAACTTTTGGCTTCCGATGTAAGCGTAAACGTTTTGGCATGCCTGTTAGCGAATGAGTCAGTGGTTGAAGAACGTCCGCATCTTTGTGAATGAACCTTTCATAGTAATTGACCGTGCCGAGGCAGTGGCGTAGGGTTTCAATAGCTTGAAGCGGTGAGTAGTTGCCGATTGCCTAAGTGTTCTAAGGAATGGGACGTATGCCTTTACTATTGAGTATATATCCAAGCAAATCGACGCATGTTTGAACAAACACCCATTTATCAGGGTTGCTGCCTATACCGTGATGGTGGAAACCCTCGAAGGCTAGTCGACGATAATTTAATTGCTCTTTTGATGTGGCACTGCCTATCAGGGGATCGTCAAGGTAGACTAAAACAAAGTCTAGGCTAAAAAGGGCTTGGTCCAAGAAACACTGAAAAGCCTGCGGCGTTGCGGAGACCAAAAGGCATGCGTATAAACTCGTATACGACGAACGGTGTGGGAGCGGCCGTTGTAGCAACGTCTACAGGTGCCATTAGAAGGGGATGATAAGCGCGCATAAGATCAACACTAGTGAAGACGGATTTTTCTGCCAATCCCAATGAAAAATCGTGAAAATGTGTGATAATGGATCGTGGACGGTTTTGCTGTTGAGTGCCTTATAATCGGCACATGGGCGCCGGTCACCGGTCTCCTTTGTATGAAAAGAAGAGGAGAAGCCTACTAACTGATGGATGGGCAAACGATACCGAGATTAAGTAGGCGCTCGAATTCGAATTGGTCGCCAGTAGGTTGTAGAGTGGGAGACGACTAGGTTTAGCTGACACAGGTGGAACCATAGCGACGATATGGTGACGAACATTGTGTATGGGTTCATTTGTGACGCTATGCGTTCTAAGCAGAGATGGAAACTGCTGTAGCAATGACGAATAGTGCGCAGGGTCTGGCATGATTAGGCGAAGTCCGTAGGAGGTAACTGTAACCACCTGGTAAGGGACAGTTAGCGAACTGCTGTCATTCCGCAACTTGCAGCAACGTAGCTCAACCACAGCGCCGAATTTGCTGAGGAAGTCGATGTCAAGTGTAGACTTCTGAGCTTCCGCAATGGTAGAGATGGAAGGAAATTTCCGTTGTAATCTAATGCATGTTAAGTGCTCCTGGCCTTATGTTACTATTTTAGTCGGATTAGCCGCTTATAGCTTGGGTCCGACTGGAAGCTGAGCTAGGTTTTCTAATGATCTGGGTCTAACGCTACTTTATGCTCCTGTATCGCACAAACATTGGAACTTAGGCGTTGAGTCGCACACCTACAGGAAACGACGTTTGATTTGGCTAACGGCAGCCGTCGCCACTAGTGGCTGGCTTTAGCGTTTCCTGGCTGCGAAATCGTTGCTGGTTTTGCTTAGTTACAACCCGGACGACACTTGCGTGCTGCTTTATCAAAACGACGATGGAAGTAGCAGTATGACCGTCGTTGTCCTTAATGTGGTCTTCTGCGCTGAGGGCTTTGAGTGCACTGACGTCTAATTGCAGACATACTGAGTTCAAAACTGGTAAGGCGGTCATTGCTCGCATCTAACGTGGTACTAAGTGATTAGCTGGTTGTTGCAGATTCGGGTACACTTTGTACAATATTTTTAAAGAAACCTTCTTGCACTTTGTCAGTAGCTTCTGCGAGCTTGCTTATTGGGTGTTCGCCGCCATGGACTGAAGGGATGGCTGTGATATTGGCCGGAAGACCCCTAGTCCAAGATAGACGCGGGATGGAGTCGTCAAGTTCCAACGAGTCAAAAAGGGAACGCAGGTGTCGCAAAAGTTGAGGTGGGTGCGGGCACCAAGCTCGACACAAGAATGCAACTGTTTCAGACGCGCCTTATCATATGTTGTGACACGTTTTAGATTCGGTGCATTAAGCTTATCATACGGTGGTGCTAGCGGCATAGCAAGGCAATAGAGGCAGGTAAACGTCAAACAACGTATAAAAACAGGGTCGAATGCGAAGCGATTTTACGGCAACGAAAAGTGGCTTCAAGTGGAATGCTTGGGTTGGAAACATCAAAAGTAGGAAGCGAAAATTCTGCAGTTTTTCGAAAGATTGCGCGTAGCATGAGAAGGTATGATAATGATAAAATAGATTTTGAAACATTGCATGGTCACCAATTTATATGCTGGTTGATGTAATACGAAAAGGCCTAAGTCAACTAGGGAGAGCAAAAACTTACGGAACTGCTAATTCGCAGTAAACACAGTTAATTTAAGGCTAAGGTTTACGATATACCTATCCGGGACGTCAAATGCAATGGAAGCGGACCATCAGTTGTAATTGCTCAACAAACATGCGGTTTTCAAGTAGGCAGGAAACTTGCTGGCACAGTGCGTCGTTCCCAAGTGGGTCTGTGACGAATTTCTCTCCAACGGGGCCTGAGGGGCTTGGATTCAGTAAACGGCTCAGTTGCCAAGGGCGTCAGGTCTACTAGTGAGCCGTTCACCAGCAGCCGTTGAGGGTCGAAAGCTTGTTGCTAGATTTCAACCAATCGAATTGCACGGACCGACCTATCCGATTACAGCTTACCAGGGGACCACGACGCTCCGCTTACTCTGAACGCGTGTTACAGCTGGCGTTGCAGGATCCGTCCTGCTTACTCGGTGGTGAAACGCCCGACTGTTAATCGTAACCCAAGAAACGCTACGCCATCCCAATAAGCGTAACAAACTGAACAATAAGCAATAAGAAGTCTGTATTAAATGAAAATGGAGCAGTTTCTATGTACAAAGATGCTGGTGTATAAATGTGGATCTAGAATTTCAAGCGTTTGTAGATCGGTTGCTTGCATAGGTTTGTGCTTATAGTTAAACTTGGGCGTTCAGTGCACTTGGCTGCTAGGAAGGGTTCGAGTGACAACATGCGCAAGTGTTCTTTGGCGCACATTGCGCAACCCGTTGTTGAATACTTACGCCACACTTGCGGACCCCGTACCGAAGCAATTGAGAATGGTGCCTGCAAAGTTTGGGCCAAGTTTGCTGCGCTTACGGTGCATTAGGGAATAACTAGTAGTGCGGCGGAAAGCCAGCACATAAATGCAGCCTGAGAAATTAATCGCTGAGGCCACATGACGCTTGCGAATATGCTTAGCCATGTTAGGTTTGCACACAGACATAGTTTCAAGGGGAATTCGTTGCAGTTATTGTACCTGTGTACTTTATATATGAGACTTGTGCATCACGTTACAAATATTTCCTGTAGGGGGCCGTCCATGAGGGTAGCATTAAATTCAGTCAGTCCTTCCACCGATGTTATCGGAAGAGGCAGACCTGCTGGGACAGCAGTGACCGATTGATGCAACACTTCTCCAAGATAATTGCTTGTGACTGTCAAGTACTTCATTTGCTTATCTCAAATCGACTCATTTTCTGTTAGTTTCTCTAAATCTAGTAAACATATACCGCAAAGTATGATGTTGGAATGCAGCGAGGCGCCCCTGTAGCTGTACAAGCGTATAACCATTTTAAAGTGTTAAATTTTGCACGTCATCCTTGCGCATTGGGTATCGCAAGCTTCTCTATGTAGAACCAATTTTGGTATCCGTATCGCCGGAGTGAGTACAGAAGGCGGTGCAACCAGAATTCGGACCGCGGTGGCACGGTGGCCCATCCCGTGCGCTACTGTTAGGCTATATTCGGGTTATGGCTGCTGCTTATATGTAGGAGAAAAGTCGTCCAACAACGCAATGTCAAAGCAAATATTGCAAAAATCAAAGTTCCTCACAATTATAAAAGATTTTATGGGTTAAAAAAGCTTCATAACAGCAATACAGCAGATGTTTCGCCCGTTTCTGTGCAATTTGGTCGCAACAGGCGGTAGGCGGATTATCCACTAACGCCCGGTCGTTTTTCGTCGATCCACACAATATGTACGAAAGGTGTCGTGCTGAAACAGATTATGCGAAATAAAATTGTTAGCGTTTATAACCACTACAGTCACATTTTCCGAAGATAATTTGACAACGGTCAAAGTTTGTCAAAAGGGTCTGTTAAAACCTTTCCTTCACGGGGTTATGAAACAATGAACCATACACAGCATTCATAAACCTTTGTATGTAACTGCAGTCCAGTTTCTTGAGTGTATTGGTTATTAGTGGGCATGCGCTTATTTGTCAGGTCGAGCGCTTCCCGATCATTGCTGGGATGTTCGCGTTATTGCGCAATGGAAACACCGGAGAGGCCGTCACACTCGTAGCGGAAACAACACGATCAAGCCATACGCAACAGATGAGAAGGAAGTAGTCATTTTGTAGCAACTACAACTAAGCATCAGCGAAGGGCCCCAGTAACTGGTTCTAGTCATTCACAACGCGAGTGGATAATGCAAGCCTAAACTGCACGGTGAGCCCCTCGGTTTGAATATTTTCTGTAGGTGGCCGCTAGTCGAACTTCCAACGTTGTGGTGAAAGAATTGCTGCAATTCTCTGCCCAGTTCTCCTCTGTAGATACATCGAGTAAAAAGCAAAGTCCCGTAGCAGCGGCGACGGTCATCTACAAGAAACAGTGTAAATAACGAAGCAGGTCACGTATCCCAGACACGAACTTCGGTCCACGCCGTTGGACATTTTAAAGCATGTTACGCTCGTAGTTGGTTGGCAGCAGAAAGGCCGTATTCTAAAATCGGGCACACATGCGGAGTAAACAAGAATCCAAAGAGCTTCGGCAGCCAGCGGCAGAATGCACGCCGGCTGACGTGTAACCACCTGTGGGCAGTGACAACCCTAGTCATGGGGCCTTGAATGGAGCTTAAGACTGGGGACACAGTTAAGCAAGGACCTCGCTGGTAACATTATTGAACAAGAAACTACCCATGCGCTGCTTGCTGAATTTAAAGCTAGAAGACAGGAAAACACTTAAGACGACTTGGTGAGTCACCTACGGCGCTACATTTCCACCAAGTAGGTAATAAGTAGAATGTATACTTGATCTTAGATGAAGGACCGGGCAGTTGCCGGGGTTAATTGACAGCTGCCACGAATCTGACTACTCCGGCAGCATGTCAAGAGCTAGCAGCCAAGCAAAGATGCCATCAGAATCGTTCACTGGACTCCAAAATGTTAGACCATCCACATAGAGATGGTATCTTGAGCTCCTCAGGTAGAACATTAACATACATTGCAAACACTAGCGGACCGAGTGCAGCAGTCTGGAGATTCCTTCGGATTGCCCGGATATGTTGCGTAAAATAATGAATACAACTAGCGTATCATGCCCAGTGGTCGTGTGAAATATGCTGATATGTACTTCGCACGGGTCTGTCTGTTCCAACCAGCAAAGGATGTACACACACGGCGTCAAGGTTGGATTCAGCTCTTGTGAGTATACCTGCTGAACTTACACCCTACGAATTTCATTTAGACAAGGCATTTCCGTTTCTTTCTTTTGTCTTTAGACATAGCCAGTGTGAAGCATGTGGAGGCTGAAGCCGAATAGCACCATGCTGACTGAACGGGTTGCTGAATTTGTACAATAACGCTCTTTCTCTTTATGTATTTTGGTGACCTTGTACTTCCATCTGTGGTGTACCGTCCGTCGCAATACACAGTGTCCAGCCTTCCTCAAGTCTTCTCCCTTACACCGTGCTCCGCGTGTATCTGTTGCGTTTTTTCATCGTGCAATCGCATGCGCACTGTTCGCTTCTCGTTACAGATAGACCGTACCGCAAGATTCACGTTACCTTTTGTTGTCAGAGTTATTACTTCCACAGAGTATTTTGATAAAAGCAAACCCCCGTCCATCGTGCATCTACTTTGATGCGTAAACTGGCGTGTTGCTCAGGGAGCAATCGACAAACCTGCGCCAGCCTGGAGACCATTCCAAGTAACGACGTTGAACTATGGGAGGACCGAATGCATACATATTTGTCCAGCGTAGCCCCACGCGACCATCTGCAATACGTCACGACTTTCCTCAGTGACGAGACCGCACGTCAGTTGTTAGCGTCCGACATACCGCAAAACGTACCTTCGGAGGCCATTTGGCCAAACCTGCGTACCTAGCTTGTAGTCAGGACTTCTACCGCTGTTTCTTCACAGTACTTTTTCGCCCGATAGCGGCCACAGTCAGAGAACTTGCAGCATAACATCGGAAGCTTGCGCGAAGGCGCTGCAGAGGCATATCCTGAGGCTTCGCAACGGAAAATTGAATAGCGTTTGCGTGATAGTTTTACCGTTAATAAATAAATTCATAGGCATATTGCTGGACGGGCTTGTAGTGACCTGGAGATTCCCCTGTTTGGCTGCCGCATGCTGCGTAAAATATTACAAAATCACAAAATTATATTTTATCGATGTACATAGCAAATTAGCCGCTCGCCTGTTTGAACGTTGCTCGCGTTTGTTTGAGTCAACATAGCATCCGCCTTCGAACGGCGCGACGCTCCTCGGCTCCGCGGCCATCTTTGCTCTCCGCGCACGCGACCATACCTTTCCCTAGCTAGCTATCTTTCGGTGCCTTATTTTTAGCACTAGATAGCCTTTCGCCCACTTAATAAATTTTTCCTAGCGTTACCTTTGGTGTTCTCCACTCACCGGAGGTTGGCCTTATATCCGCGTATTTGTTCTAAAGCGTACCGATCCCGCTTCGCGCTTTAGGCTAGATGCTGCGCCATAAGGGACCAGATAAATTTATACATAGTATCATGCTGTTGCATGGGAGTGAAAACCATGTGAGTGTATGTTGCTTGTTGGCATTTACGAATGCATAGACTTTGTAACGGGGTTGTACGCGCCCAAATTGAAATACTTCAGGCTCCTTCATTCCATCTTAGTGCTCCTAGGTTTTTCTAGTTGTGAAAGTTGCCCGGTCAGTTGTGAAAGTTTTGTTTGGAAAAAGATCCAGTTCACCACGAACTTCGCTATAACTCATTTGGACTACTCCGTCACGCCTAGTCGTCACATTTAATGGTGCGCACATGGAAAGAAAAAACCCGGCAGAATTATAAAAAAGGAGAAGTGGAAAATAATTTAATAAATGCGATCAAAAGTAAACCGCGTGTTAAATTCACCTAATAAGGCTGCTTACTTAACTAGTAAAATACAAATTAAGCTAAAGTATAGCCAAACTTGATGCGGCAAATTTAATCTGCGGCGCCATAATTCAAACTTTAAGCCTCATTAAAAAGAAAATCCGTTTGTAAGACAAGAATATTAAAAAAATTAAGACAAGCAAAAGCTGCTCAGAACATACTTTAACCGCTGGTTACGATTAAAATAAATGCAATGCGACACTGCAGTAGTTCACGAGTTATGCTCCATTTAATGGCGATCTACCAATAACGCCACCATTTCATTTTGCTACATAAGGTAAGCCGATATCAGAAAAAAGTAAAGAAAATGTAAAAAGTGGCATACCTAACTAGAAATACACTATATAGCTCGAACTACCATGCGTTAACTAGGTACGACCTTAGGGGCCGAAATTCAAACTTTGCTGGGATGCAGAGCGGATATATGCAAATAAGCGATATTGTTTTGCGGAAACGCTAGGAATCCAGTAGGGAATGTTACTTATGCAAGGGCCTTGAGGACAAGATAAAAATTAGCCTACTGTCAGAAGGCATCAGTGTACCATTTTCAGTGGATATTGAGTCACACATGCTACTATGAACCTAGAATTCAGTATTTTTAAGCCTATAAGTGGCTTCAAACTTTATATCAAGGTTGTATGAGGTAGGTCAACCTGAATATTACAGAAGACGTTAAGGATTTTACTGCCTGTACTGTGAGTGCTGCGCGGTAACTCGGTTTTTTGGCGTGCCATACTGATCGAGATTTTTAGTTGAAATAACGTGGAAAACAGTGTTTGAATAAACACTTGGAACGAAATTTGGCTTTTGTCAAATTTCATCTGATCCAAGATATCTTGGGTCGACTAAAGTGGTACTGGCCAAAGCGTCTTTCTGACGCTTACTGGTAATTTTGCGGTTGTTCTCTTTTTAATCCCGTTTTACACCCTGTTTTGCCTTTTTATTGCGGTAGTTTTACGGTTGTATACGTGTTTTTAAATTCTGCATTGTTTTCCACTTCAATATGGTCGTCTCGCGAAAAACCATCATCATCATCATCATGGGGAGAGATGGTGAGGCGCTGCGGATGTGCTGATGTTGTTGCCTTGACAGAGACATGGCTTTCTCCGAGCGACATGGTTAGCGACCTGCTGGTAGATTTCGTGAGTTACCGAGTAGATAGGCCTGATCACCACACTGGCGGGGGAGCACTATTGCTTATAAAGCGCCAGTATAGTCATTGGGAGGCTCCGTTTATGATGAGTAATACGAACGTTCAGGTGGTGTCTTGTTACTTAAGGATGATGGGCAGGTTGGAGATCTTTATATGTGTCTACCGCAGTCCATCGTCCACACGAGAGGAGGACAAAGAGCTCGGTGCACTATTGAGGCGCGCAGTGGTTGCTGCGCCTAATTTCCTAATAGTTGGTGATCTAAACCTCCCTCATGCGGATTGGCAAGGCACCGCAAACAGAGCGGATACATTGGAACAGGAACTGGTTGACTGGATGCATGAGAATGCACTTGAACAATACATCAATATACCGACCAGGAGCCGAATCGGGAGTGCCCCCTCCACGTTGGATGTTGCCATCACCAAACACGGTCGTTTCGCAGAGCTACAAGTGGAAGCACCTTTAGGTAGGAGTGATCACTGCGTCCTCACTTTCTGCCTAAATACCTTGAAGCCTGCACGACATCCTCGCCTCGTGAGAAATTTCAGCCGCATCGACCATATGAAATTGAGGGATAGAGCCCTCCAGGTCAATTGGATCCCTGACCAGGAACAAGCATCTTTGGAACAAAGGTGGTCTGTGCTTAAAACTGGTTTAGTACAACTATTGAATGAGTTTGCTCCTCTTCGTCCTGCGAGACATTTCAGCAGGCCTCGATGGTGGAGGAGGAGAATTGATAGAGCTCTAAAGAGACGAAATGAGAAGTGGAAAAAATTCACTGAGGCCAGGGGCTTTCGACGATGGCTACAGTACACAAAAAGCCGGAATACGGCTATCAAGATGCAACGGCAGGCTAAATACTCTTATGAGCTTCGGCTGGCTCGGTATGCGAAAACAAATCCAAAGTGTTACTACGGCTATGTTCAGTCTAAAGCCTCCCTAAGAGAGGACGTTGGGTGTCTAAATATGGAAGATGGCAGCCAGGCTGTGGAAGCCAGAGATAAAGCTGAAATGCTGCTAAGAGTCTTTCAGAATCTGCATAGGAGGGACAATGGATGTGCTGCACCATCACAGCCACACTGTGTCAGCAGTTATATAATGCAGGACATCGTGCTGACTGCGCAAGAGGTCTTTACTGTGATGACTAACTTGAATCCCTTCAAATCAGCCGGTCCTGACGATGTACATCCGGCAATAGTCAAGCCACTAGCTGACATCCTTCAACATCCTGTTCTGGAGCTGTTCAACTTGTCGCTCCAGGAATGCAAGTTGCCACGAGACTGGAAGGAAGCAGCCATAGTTGCAATTCACAAGGGTGGCTCCAAATCGGAGCCCCTTAACTACAGACCCATCAGTCTAACCTGTGTTCTGCTCAAGTGTTTAGAGAAGCTTATAAGAAACCGGATTTGTGAGCATTTGGCGGAACACAGTCTACTTAGAGCAGAGCAGCATGGTTTCATTAAAAAGAAGTCGTGCCTCACTAATCTACTGTGCTTCCTCGATGAGATTACTCGATGTCTTGACTACGGGATTCCGGTAGAGGTCTGCTATCTTGACTTTAGCAAGGCTTTCGACTCAGTAAATCACCGTTTCCTACTTGAAAAATTAGCATGGTTCGGAGTACATCCTAGACTTCTGTCTTGGGTGTCAGAATTCTTATGTGGGAGAACGTTTCGAGTTAGAATCGGTGATGTGAGTTCTAGTGTGGGCGTGGCCTACAGTGGAGTACCCCAAGGATCGGTGCTAGGTCCACTTTTGTTTCTTATGTTTATAAACGACTTGGCTCCTCTTATTGAAGACCCCTGTTACATCTTTGCAGATGACTTGAAGCTAGTCAGCAGGGGCAACCGTGCAACACTGGCCAAGGATATCATCAGTGTGGCAAACTGGTCGAAGCAATGGGACTTGCCCTTGAATGCAAGCAAGTGCCAAATTCTGACCACTAGTAGAGACGTACTTGCAGTTCAGACTTCCTTTGGTCCCTTCCCCTTACAATGCACTACCCAGGCACGCGATTTAGGAGTCATCATGACGAGCAGCTTCAAGCCTTCGATGCAATGTCGATACGCCGCCAACAAAGCGCGACGAGAATTGTTTCGCCTCAGGAGGGCTCTGTGTAATACCAAGCCAGAAGTGTTCCTGCCACTATACAAAGCAGTGGTTAGGCCACACTTAGAGTATTGTGTTCAAGCTTGGTCGCCCTATCTCCGTGATGATGTTCTTTGCCTGGAGAAGATTCAAAGACTAGCAACCAGGATGGTTGAAGGTCAACGGGGGAAGCCGTATGAAGATCGCCTAAAGAGCCTGGGGTTGTTTTCCCTTGAACGGCGTAGACTGAGAGGCGATCTGATAGAAACATTTAAGATCATGAAGGGCTTCAGTGCCATCGTGCCCTCTGATTTATTTGAGCTGGCTGATTCTGAACGCTTGCGTGGACATCGCTTGAAGCTCAAACAACAGAGAGCTAGACTGAACGTCAGGGCTAAGTTCTTCTCAAATCGTGTAGTGCGCAACTGGAATAAGTTGCCTTCGGAACTAATGGATTGTGAGACTGTGGTTGCCTTCAAAGCAGGCCTAGACAGGTGCTGGCCGCGTATTTTTCCGGAATTAATATAATCCTATCCAATTTATTCGCATTGTTATCCGATGTTGATCCTTGTAAAAGCAAAGATTGCTCTCGCTTTTGCTTCATTTCTTTTTGCAGAGGCAAGGAGAGGCGATCAAAAGTCGAAGTGCCGGGGGCTCTGGTTCGCTTACCGGTACAAGAAGCTGGACGCTCGTTAGGCGGAAGCCTGTATCGTCCACGGATTTTGACCTGACCTGACCTGATCATTACACGTTAGCTGGAGGTGGAATACACCTCAGCTATTGTGCCGCAATACAAAATAAAAGAAAAGGAAAAAAAGGAAAAAAAACAGTGGCACGCCCGCTGAGTCCCCAGTAACGGATGGACATCGTTCCGGAGAGCTAACAGCTGGCTGCCTAACAGATGAGATCAGTGGTTGGAGGGGGATACTAAACAGGAGAGGGATGGACAAAGGAACTCACAACACAAACGCCATTGGTGCCGGCTCCTAGCCATATCAGCAAGTGTGTCCAACCAAACGTGTTCACCGTCCTTAGGACCCCAGCCAGGCAGTCGGGATGCACCAACCGACGCCAACTTTGAAGTGAGGGTTTTCATTTCTCTCGACCAAGTCATCACTTGGCCTCCCCTCCTCCTCTTCCAACCGCACCCACAACGCGCAAACAATGCACGTCGCGGGAGTCGGTGTGCTGGCATGCGCAACACGTGGCCCAGCCATCGGAGCCTGGTGCGTGATATAATGCTGCTGAGCGGTTCACTCGCTCTGCCTGCACCAAATACGCGACGTCGAACACGCTCATTGCTCACGCGGTGTTCCCACCAGACATGAGCTAAGCTGCGAAGGCAGCGATGATCGAATGTGACGAGTCTCTTCATGTCAGTCGACCTGATGGGCCAGGTTTCACAACCATATAAGAGAGTGGAACGGACGGCTGCGTTGTAAACTCTGCCTTTCAGGGCGAGAGTAATGTCGCGTCTGCGCCACAGATGGCGGAGATTGGCAAAAGCACCTCGAGCTTTTGCTATGCGGTTCGTAACCTCATCTTCAATCCCACGGGTGCTAATATAGCTGCCCAGGTACTTGAATTCCTGAACGACTTCTAGCAGATCACCACCAAGCGTTAGCGCAGGGTTGGGTCCTTGCCAATCTTGGAGAAGTACTTTGCATTTCGATGGAGCAAAGCATAGCCCAAAACGATTGACAGCCAGTGCTAATCGGTCCAGTGCTCTTTGGCATGTTTGGAGGCTGTCGCAGATTAGGGCAATATCGTCCGCATACTCCAAGTCAAGAAGTCGCTCACCAGGAAGTAGCTCCACACCATCTAGGTCGTGTCCAGCGAACGCTGTTTCCATGACTTCATCAATAGCGAAGTTGAAGAGGAAAGGTGACAGCGGGCATCCTTGTCTCACACCGCTGGTGATATTGAAGGGTGGCGAGAGTTTGCCATAAACCCTCACCCTGCCTGAACTATGCGCGTACAGTGCTTTGATAATGTTTACATATTTATCAGGCACACCTTTCCTCAGCAGACAGTCCCAAAGGGCACATCGATCGACCGAATCGAAGGCACCTTTTATGTCAAGAAACACGACAACGGTGGGTCGCCAATAAACATGGCGGTGCTCCAACACTTGACGCAATGTGAAGATGTGGTCGATGCAGCCCCGACCTCGACGAAATCCGGCTTGCTCTTCACGAATCTGGCTTTCACGAGTGCCAGTCAGTCTGTGGAGAATGACAGAGGCAAGCAATTTAGAGGCAATCGAAATCAGACTGATCCCTCTATGATTGCCGCATTCCAAACGAGAGCCTCCCTTGAAAATTGGGACAATGACGGAGCGGTTCCAGTCTGTCGGGACTGTCTCCTGCTCCCAAAGTTTTACGAGCAACTCGTGTAGATCATCTACTAGAGCAGGTCCCCCGAATTTGAAGAGGGCTGGGGGAATTCTATCTGCTCCTGAGGCCTTATGCAATTTCAACAGCCGGATCTCACGTTCGACCTCTGCGCGTGAGGGCGGATCCGAGGAGACGGACCAAGGAGAAGGGCGCTCAATGCCCGAAGAAGAAAGCGATAACTCAGGTTTGTTAAATTGCCTTGCAAAGTGTTCGGCCCAACGCTCCAAGCGTTTTGACAAGCTGTGGATCGGCTGCCCACTCTCGTCGCGTATGGTCTCGCTAACACCAGGTCGCCTGCTGCCTGTTTCCCGTATCAGACGGAATAACTTACGATGATTACCCACGGCAGCGGCTGTTTCCATCTCAGAGGCACGATGAGACCACCAGGTTTCGCGGTCCTTCCTAAGGCTAGCACGTAGTTTTGCCCTGACATTTTTGCGAGCCTCACTGTATTCGCTTCCAGCCGGAATACGTCGGCGAGCATCCATAAGTTCCATAGACTGTGTAGAGACCCAATGTCCGGTTTGGCAATTTGCTTTGCCACATGAAGACATGCCTGCGGACAGTAACGTTTGACGAATATGCGACCAGTGATCTTCAACGGTGTTTAGTGGGCGCTTGCTCAGCCCAGATGTCAGCGCACTATGGTATACATTCAGAACATCTGGCTTCGCCAGCTGGCTGGTGTCAATCCGTTCAGATCGACGTTGCGGGCGTCCACCGAAACGCACCCGGAGGTCGGCACAGACAAGTGCGTGGTCAGAGTCCACGCACGTGCTCCAAATCGAGCGACAATTTTGGACACAGCCCCTCCAGCGGTAACTGATCGCGATATGATCGATTTGTGTCCATGGTTGGCCCGAGGCTGATGGCCGCCAAGTCACGCTTCTGCGCGTGCTGTGTCGAAAGTTAGTGCTAGCGAGAAACAGGCGAGCATCTTCACACAGCTGTAGCAATCGCTCACCATTATCATTACGCGAGCCTACACCATGTTGGCCGCCCAGATGAAGCTCATCAGAGGACAACTTTCCGACTTGGGCGTTTAGATCACCAGCCAACACCACAGTATCCGTGCTTCTTCTGTAACGAAGGAGCTCGTGCAGTTGCTGATAGAAATCATCTTTTACCGAATCAGTGCTACAGTTTGTAGGGGCGTAAGCCGCAATGACAAACAGGCACCGTTTGTCCCCGCGCGACTTCGTAGCACGGAACGAACCAGATAATCTAACGGCACACATCCTACTGTTTACTGGGATCCAATCAATCAGGGCAGCTTCAGCCCGGGGACTCAAAACAATGCCGACGCCAGCTTGACCGGCATTTGAAGCTGTATCATCGCCAGACAGGCGCAATGAGAATGTGCCGCCAGTGGCGCATGTGGGGGATCTCAGGGTAAATACGGAGCTCGAATCTTGCAGGCGGGTTTCTGATAAACAGCAAATATCGATCGATAGGGTCTCTAGTGTGCGGGCAAGTGCTGCCTGTTGGCCAATCTGCAACAAAGTGCGCACGTTGAAGCATGCCAGTCTTAGCGAGACGCGAGGACTCCAAAGGGAAACGGATGAACTGACGTTGTCCGCTTGCTTGAACATGGACTTGTCAACTGGATTGGAGCGAGGCCCTGGGATTGTGTGTGATTTGAAATTAGAAGACAAGCGACTACTGAAGAAAGCTGGGGGAGGGCCAAGAATTGGGGGATTGAAAATGGGGGGGATATAAGTAAAGTTGGAGCGGGACGATAAGGATGAAGAAGCGCAAGAAGGGGTATAAGAAGACGGGAAGGCCTGAGCAGTAGCATCCAAACCCCTATCCACCCTGCTCGATGCAGCAGATAGGGCGCCGTTTATTATCCTCTGCGACGGCCAGAGCGTTTAGTCCTGCTAGATTATCTGGTCTCCGCGGGCATTGTATGAAGCTGGACAAACCGCGGTCTGATCGAGTTAGAGTGGAGACATGCTTATCGCGTCGAGTCATCGAGCGCTGGAACCTGCTTCCTGAAAATGTTGTCAAGGAAGCTACGGTTAAGGGGTTTGAACGTCAACTAGATGCTCTTGGGTGCCAACACGAAACCTTTCCGTTTTCCTGACAAATTCCCATCTTCATACTCCGATTCTATTTTCTTTGCTTTTCCTCGTCATTGGTATTATTCTCTTCTTTTAACTGATTTCCCCTACTCTCTTACCTTCGATTCTCCTTCCTCTCTTACTTACTTCACGTAACTGACACAGCTGGGACAGCTAATGTTAGGAACGTGGGCATTAAATTGGTGGACCAGGGTGTTTTTCGGGTGTTTGCCTTTTAGACCCATCAAGAAGTCGGAGCACCCCTATCAACTCCTGGATCGATGACCCGCTCAAGAAGGAACACTTACGGGATTCATCCTATCGTTCCAGTCCCACTTGAACTTGAACTTGAACTACACTATATTTATTTTTGTTTTTATCACTTCCGTTACCGAACATCCTGTACCATTTGCTTGAATTCATAAATTTTGAATGCAACAATTTCTACGCGCTCGCTTCGGGAGGGTTTCGTTTGCAGCTGCCTCTGCTTGTGTTGCTGCCATGTTGTTCCATTATTCTGATTTATATCTTTGAATGGCTAGTCGGCCTCGGACTAAGATTGACTTAAAAAAGAACTATAAGGCAAGTGTGCTCGGTTTTTCTTTTAGGATGTTTTGCCTAAGGTTTTCTTTTGCCTCCGCATTCGAACTTATTACGTGACGATCCTATACATTTTAATTGGTGACCCTTGGTATTTTTGGAACAAGTTGTTTTTCTTCATTACGTTTGAGCAACCCTTTTGTGAACAGTTATTTGTAAAGTCCGTTATGTTTTTTGCTATCTTTTGATGTGTCTAACCCACGTGCTTGGTTTATGCAACCGCAATCTAGCTCTCGTTTCCGTAAGATTACCTCGCATTCTACGATGCTTTCTTGTCTTACTGCTCAGTTATCTACACAAATGTCTCCAGAAATCATCGACATCATTGACTCTAAGCCGACTGACTCACTTTATGGCAAGGTTAAATTAGCTAGCTTAAAATGCACTGGCTCATCCAACGAGGCACGACTCCACCAGCTACTCGCTGGCGTCGAGCTTCATGAAAGTACGCCACCTCAGCTCCTCCGACACAGGCAAACGCTTGTCGGTCCAGCCACCTTAGAGGACTCCATGCTTTGCCAACTCTGGAGTAATTGTCTTCCAGCAACCAAGACTGTAATACTAGCGGTTTTATCTGTGCACCTTCAACTGACTAAGCTGGTAAAAGCGGCAAAAAGTACACGATAAATTCTTTACAAACGCTGTGAAGCATGTGGCTGTAGGGTCCGCTACAAGCATTCCAGGTAGTGCCACGCACGACTACATAAGTGAGCGGCTCTCAAACTTAGAGCTCAGCATATTTCACCTTAGCCGCTAATAAGACACTTCGGTTCCCCTTCCAGAAGCTGGACTTGCCACAATTCTCGCAGATGCCCATCGCGCTTACTGCCACTTCTACAACCGCTTTGGTAGTGCAGCACGAAACTGCCGCCCAAGAGGTATTCAGCCAAGAGCTTTTGCTAATTCCAACGTGGGACACTTCAAGCCAGCCAGTGATGACGACGGCCCGTTGTACGTGTTTGATTCCAGGACCAAACTCCACTTTTTGACTGACACCGGTACGGAGATAAGCGCTATACCCGATCCTTTTAAAAACGTGCGTTACAGCCGGCGTGAATGACGCTACAGGCTGCTAACCAGACGAAGCTCGTGACTTCTGGCCAGAAACTTCTCACGCTCAGTCTAGGACTAGGTCGTAGCTTGCTTTTCATGTTAAAATCGCGGACGTACAGAATCCTATCATCGGCATCGAGTTCCTTAGCAAATTTGGCCTTGTAATGGATTTACGTTGTGAGAAGTTACGTGATGATATCACTTTGGTAAATGCTTCCGTCAAGCTTACTGCAGTTACTTTAACCGGGCTTCGAGTTCTCATGCCCGATTGTTTGCAGTATACCGCGTAGTTGCAAAACTTTCCATCATTGGTCGGAATAAATAACGACACGCCAAAGCACAGGCACAATGTGTAACGTTTCCTTCTCATAACCGGTCCACCCGTGACGAAGCAACCATGTCGACTGCACCTGACAAACAACAGGCCCCTGAGGAGGCGTTCGAGCACACGCCGAATCCCAGGATCATTCGTCCTTCAAGCAGTTGCCGGTCAGTTCCACTACCTCTTGTGCTTAAAAGTACCGGTGATTAGCGCCCATGTGGTGACTAGCGAGCAATACATAACGCCACAGTTCCCGACAGATACCCGATCCCGCAGATACCCGATTTTTTGTTAGGATTGGCCGGAAAGTCGATTGTTTCTAAAGTTGATTTTGCCAGGGCGTAACACCAAATTCCAATAGCCCCGTAACATATTTCAAAAACAACAATTACCACCCGTTTTGGCTTGTACTACTTGCTCTGTACGCCACTAGGTCTCCGAAATGCCGCGTAACCTTTCCAACGTCTTACGGATCAAGTTCCCGGTGGTCTCGAGTTTGTATTCATTTACATTACTGGTGTTTTAATCGCAGGTACTTCTGCCGACGAACACTTAACAAGTCTACGAAACGTTTTCGAACGTTTCGAACATCATGGTATCACCATTAACCCTGAAAAATGTGACGTTGCTTAACTTACCCTAGACTTCCTAGGCCACAGAAATGACGCTAACGGGATTATCCTTTTGACTGATAAAACGAGATATACTGGATAAACCATCACCGCAAACCCTTAATCGACTACACCGGTTTCTTGGCATGGTTAGCCAATGGACCTTGTGTACATGGCTGCCCTGCAATTCTTCCACTTTAATTGCTTTGCTCAAACGTATTCTCAAAATGTTTCCCTTCACTCCAGAAGCCGAAGCATTGTTTAACATAATCAAGCAAAATCTGCCAAAGTACCTCACTTGCTTACTTGCAAACGGACGATAACGTCATACTTATTTTCAAGACAGACGGTTCACAATCCGCGAGTGTAACCAAATTCAATCCTTGTCTTTCTCACGGAAGCAGCAACCTGCCCAGAGCAGGTAGAGAACGTTCAGTCGAGAACTCCTTGAAATGTACCTGGCCGTAAAGCATATTCGTCTCATACATGAGTGTCGACGTTTTGTCACGTTGATAAATCATAGGCCCCTTGTGTTTGCTTTTCTTACAACTGACCGTTACTTCCCTAGTGGGACTCTACACCTTGATTATCTTTCCCAGTTTTGTGTTGATATTCGCTATATTGACGGTCCTAACAACCAAGTTGCCGACGCATTGTCCCGTGCTCACCTCTATCAGCTTTTACGCTGGCCCTTCGAACAAGAGG
The DNA here is from genome assembly GCA_944474145.2 of Dicrocoelium dendriticum. Classification (NCBI taxonomy): domain Eukaryota; kingdom Metazoa; phylum Platyhelminthes; class Trematoda; order Plagiorchiida; family Dicrocoeliidae; genus Dicrocoelium; species Dicrocoelium dendriticum. The sequence goes on from OX104065.1 coordinate 104,836,266, forward strand.
AACTGTCTTTTGTCCAAACCAGTGACCCGGAATTAACGCAACTTCAAACGAACACTACGTTAAAAATTTGCAATTGTCCGTACTAAATTCTGACGCAAGAATCTACTGCAACATGTCCACCGATATACCTAGACCGTTTTTTCCACAGTCTTACCAGCCAGCTGTCTTTGATTATCTTCATGGATTATCGCATCTCATTATTCGATGTACTGTGAAACTAATTACCAACCGTTACACTTGGCCAAATATGCACAGAGACATCAAATAGTGGGTAAAAACTTGTCCTAGTTGTCAAACCAGCAAGGTTCACAGACACGTTTACGACTCCTGGTAAATTTTCACGCCCCGAAGCCCGATTCAAACACATTCAACTTAAAGTAGTAGGATCGTTACCAACTTCTGACGGTTGCACTTATCTGTTGAGTTGCTTTGATCGCTTTACTAGTTTTCCCTACGCAGTGCCCTTACGTGATATATCCTCCGCAACGGTTGTTTTGGCTTTCCTTGAAGCCTTGCTATCATTCTTCCGTGAGCCAGCCACTGTCACTACTGACAGAGGATCTCAATCGAGTTCCATGCTTTCCCTTTAGGTGAGTTAACTGCTGGTTTGTACCCATTTTCAGACGACTGCCTAGCATTCCGCTGCCGATTGGCATGTCGAACTAGTTCTTCGACAACTGAAAGCTGCTATTACGGCTAGTTCGCCTGATGCGCGTTGGTCTGGACGCTTTCCAGTTATTTTTCTTGGTATTCACAATGCCATCAGAGAAGATATCGGATGTCTCCCAGCCGAACTTGTCTATGGCACAACCCTTAAACTCCCAGGTGAGCTGATACAGGATTTACGAATCACCGGCGATTTAACTCCTACGTCCTATGTTGAACTCCTGAAGCTACATGTTTGATCCATTAGACCAACCCCACTTCGACTAAGCACACTCGTGCGGTGTATAGATCCTTACCTACACATTTGTCCATCCGTCTTCAGCCGAATCGGTGCGCTCCTAAGACCATTGACACAGGCTAATGCAGGCCCATTCAAGGGCTTATCGCGGAAAACGAACTACACCGTTCTGGATAAGATTGGATCTAAAGAGTGTGAGCAACGATCGTCTCAAACCCGCCTACGCCGCGTCACCTTTGGATATTTCAGAATCAATCTCAACCACTCAAAACCCTCCTGTGCATGGGCCGTTGTCCACTAAAAAACATGAACGATTCCCAAACCCCGGAATCCTTGTGCCCTCCAACAGGCGATCCTATCTACCCACGTTCAAGTGATGCTGATTCATTCCTTCCAAACTGGCACAAAAGGTTTCTTGAACACTATCTAAGTAACTAAGTAGATAACTGGTTTAGTCTCGAATTTATCGGGGCACACCAAATCAGTCATGATCAAAAGTTACAGGCGGTTACGTTTCGCAACATACGTTGCTGTGTATGTAATCGACAGTGGCTGAAAGTGGTACAGGCTGCGGAGATGGAGGAAGTAAGCATGAGAAATAAGGTCATCAATAGCTGACCACATTTTGGTTTCACGTACGCGTAGTGCAAACGGTCAAGGCACTATAAGTGTAGGGAAAACGGTGTATATAGACTGAGATATTATTCTTCTACCTGTCAAGTAAAGATTGAAATAGGACGCTAGTCGATTTGTCATTATGTAGTTGAGACCAGTAAAAACCTAAAGAAATAAATAGCTATACTTCTAGACTGGCTAGAGGCTGCACCTTTAGGGTCAGACCAAGCTTCACATTAATCCTATGCTCTTGCATGGAAGCAGACAAAATACAATTATATGCTCCTAGTTGGCAATTACAAATGCATTGGCATTGTCTGGTGTACAGCTGATGGGGATAAGTCACATCCGCCACGGCGCAGTTTTGTTAACCGGACATTCGTGGCGTTTTATAGGGAGGACGCTTGCCGGGAGAAAACCCACCACGTCCTGGAACACTGCCGTAACTCCAGTTGGACACTAATGTGCAACTAGCAAAGCAGCTTGCCGACTGATTTCGCACTTGTTATTCGCATTTAAATGAGGCGCGGCTCGAAATCCGTCATGGGGTTCATAGTCTTGCTTACTCCCTTCGACGCAGCTGCGTCGTTGCAGCAGCGTTACCCCATTAAAACTTGCAATAAATAGTTTAAACTTATTAGATGGCATGGTTCCCGGCTATCTTCCTGCACTTGCAGTTTTATTCAATTGTGTGCAATTGTGCTATTGCAATCCTTTAACTGTGTTACAACCAGGATACGCGGTAGAATTAGTATTTTTGTATCTGTACGCCAAGGTGTAAGAATCCCGGAGCAACTTCATTGGGCGTTCTTTTGACAGTATTAATGAGTTTAATAGTTGGCTTTTAGAATTTATGCTTCTTTATTACGTCAAGTTCGTATGTTACATCTGCAGAATGTGTAAAGTGTCTCGGGTGCAGTATGACAGGGGCATTTATCTATGTGTCCGCTGCGCACGTCACACGTCAAAATGTACGGGAATGCGGCTGTTTAGTACGCTTTTGCTTCTAGTATACTAAACCTTTCAGCTCACGTGATATTAACTGCAAAGCTCGCGCGAACCTCATCAGAACTAGGCGCCAGCTGTAAGTTACAACCTTCGATCTCTCTAACAATCACCCAGTTAATCACTTTCTTTTCGGGAGGCACCACATTAATCTCCGTCTGACGGATGATGTGTTCAGTCAGTCCGCGGACCTTTGCAGATAACGCAACAACATGCGCCATCAAACACTTCGTCGAGGTTCGATTCGGGAAGCATATTAACAGCGATGATTTCCGCAATGTTGGTCATAAATTGTGACCATGCGTTGAGGATATGCTTAGTTTGATGGGTTTTACTACCGGCAGTATATTTGCATCAGATTATCAAGTCTATGAAGGAAGACGGAGTTATATGAATAATTGCGGTGGAAGACCTATGCACAAGTATTATTCGCTCGACCTCAACAAATAAATAAATAAATAAATATATTTGTATATTTACCGACGGGCGGTACACGGCCCCATAAGTGAGGGCGATCATTTATATAGTGAACACGTTTCATAACATTAAATAAAAGTTTACTGACAGCATTTCGGATCATGATTACTTTTCCTTGAGTCCTAGACCCGCGCAACTGATATGTAAAATTTACGGATGTTTGTATCAGATGGGGACTGGAACGATAGGAAAATCCCGTGAGTGTTCCATCTTGAGTGGATCGTTGAGCCAGGAATTGATGAAGTGCTCAGTTATTGATGGATCTAAAACGGAAACACCCGTATCGCACCCTGGCCAACCATTTAATGCCCACGTTTCCTGTCCTAGCAGTCCCTGCTGTGGCAGTCACGTGAAGTAAGCAAAGGATAGGAAGAGAAATCGAAGGTACAGAATAGGGAAGTGCACTTAAATAAGAAAATAATACCAATACGTGAAGAAAAGTAGAGAAAAGGAAATCGAAGTACGAAGATGCGAGTTACTCAGGAAAATGGAAAGGTTTCGTGTTGCCACCCAAGAGCGTCAAGTTGCCGCTCAAACCCTTTAACCGTAGATTCCCTGATAACACTTTCCGGAAGCATGTTCCAGCGGTCGATAACTCGGCGTGACAGCCGGATATCCGCCCTAATCCGATCGGACCGCGGTTTGTCCAGCTTCAACGAATGACCGCGTAGAACAGACAATCTAGCGGGACTGAATAGCCAAGACAAATCTGGACCAACCTTCCCAGTCAAGATACGGTAGGTTAGGATTAGGTCTCCTCTAAGCCTTCGGTAGTGCATTGAATGCATTCCCAAACTAAGTAGACGCTCGGGGTACGTCCGTCCCCGTAATCCCTCGACTAACCTAGTACCCACTCGTAAAACCCTCTCTAGCTCCATTTTGTCCCGGACGAGGCAGGGCGGACAAGCCTGGACGCAGTATTCCAGATGAGGGCGAACGAAAGCCGAGAACAGCCTCGTAAAGATGCCGCCCGTCAAGACTCCGAAAGAACGTCGGATTAACCACAACATGCGTAAACCTCTGCTTGCGGCCTTCTTCCAGTTGTCACCGGAGTGTAACGCCGAAGAGTGTACGACGCCTAGGTCAACCTGGCTAGATACACGGGGGAGTTCGACCCCACCGACCAAGTACTTCGCAGGAGGACAACCTCCTCCAATTCGAAGAACGGAGCACTTTGCCTGATTTATGGGCAGTAACCATAAAGTAGACCAGTCCCAAAGCTTATCCAATGCTCGCTGAATAGCTTCGGAACCCCCAGGAACATCAACAATGTTCCACAGCTTCAGGTCATCAGCAAATAGCAGCGATGGTACCTCAAGCTCCGTGGGTAGGTCATTCACATAGATAGAGAACAACAGCGGTCCAAGGACCGAGCCCTGCGGCACGCCGCTGAGGACAGACTGCCTAAATGACAGACCCCGGCCTACCCGTACACATTGTTCTCTATCCTCTAAGAATGCAGTCACCCAATGAAGGGCGCGGCCAGATACCCCGTAGGACAGCTTTTGCGCGAGCCTCAAATGGGGTACCTTGTCAAATGCCTTCGAAAAGTCGACGAAAAGCACGTCCAGCGTGTGGCCGTTATCCACTGCATCCGCCCAATTTTCGCCAGGAGTAGATAATAAAGGGACTATTAGGCTGCAAAGACACAGGATTTGGTATGGTATGTAATGACATGTAGTGGGTAAGCTAGCTGTAAGCTATTATCAAATCTTTTTTAAAACCAACTTCTGTCAATGTTTCTAGTGTTTGTTGTGTGTCAAATATCTTCAGAGCATTTGGTATAGTGAGGAAGGTCTGAAGGAGATTTCGAAAAGTGACATGACTTGTACACATTGGTATCTGTAGGGGTAGTTTGTTCCACAGATAAGTGTATCTCACTAAGAAGAAATTCGACCGAATTTTATGACTTGAAAGGTTTGTACGTATCAAGTAGCCGCCATTACGTGTGGGGTAGACTGCAGTCTTCCGTAATTCAAGTGCGGTGCTGTCTGCGTAAAGTCGTTGGTTTATAATGTTGTAGAAGAGAACGAGGTTATTCTTTAAGCGTCTCAGCCAAAGTGGATCCAGCTGGAGTTTTCGACAGCGATCATAATAAGTCAGGTTTGAGCAGCGTCCCATGAGCAGTTTGGTAAATGATCGTTGGACATTTTCTAGAGCCGTTCTGTCTTTCTTTCTCAATTGGCTGTGAAGGATAGTACAATATTCCAGAGTCGGTCGTACGATTGTCTTGAATGATTCAAGTCGTACTTCAGGTAGGGAGAAAGTTCTGGTGATATATCCGCATAGCTGCCTTGCTTTCGCAACCTGATAAAGAACATGTTCGAAGAAATTGAAAGAGTTGGAGTACCTAATTCCTAAGTCCCGAACTGAATCAGACGTTGGGATAACGTTTCCGGCAAGTATAATGGAGCCTTCTGGGATGCGGCATCTGTACCCAAGTACTTGGGATTTCACTGCGGAGAACTTCATTAATAAGCGCTCACTAGCTATATTTAGTGCGGATAGGTCTTCACAGATGTTTCCCAAACACATATGTAGTTGGTCTGGATGAAATGAGTAGACCAGTTTGACATCATCTGCAAACAGAAATGGATGTCCATGTTTGATCGGGTCACATATATTGTTTACATAGATTAAGAAGAGTAGCGGTCCGAGTACACTTCCCTGGAAGACACCGCTGGTTATTGGCTTCGGTGTAGAATGTTGCTGACCGATTTTAACGACCTGAGTTCGACCGTTTAGGTATGAGTCGAACCAGTTAAGCAGCGGATTTCCAATTCCATATGACTCTAGAGCAGACAGCAGTGGCTGGTGTGGCACGCGGTCGAACGCCTTTTGCATGTCCAACAGAATTATAATAATTGCCATTCCTTTGTCAATCATAGTCGTGATGTGATCGAAAAATTGTAGCTGGCGTGTAACGCAGGAGCGTTTTGAGAGAAAGCCGTGCTGTGAAGGGTTGATCAGATCCAGTCTTGTAAGATATTGGACGATGTTCTTCTTGACTATTCGCTCTAGGGCTTTGGAAGCAGCAGAGGTGTGATTTATTGGGCGGTAGCTTGACATTTGATTTCTCGATCCACCCTTGTGCTTAGGCATTATAATGGATTGCTTCCATTGAGCTGGAAAGCATCTGGTAGTGAGTGAAAGCGTGAAAATGTTTAGTAACAATAGAGCGAGGTTTTTTCCTCCGAGTTTTATAACAGTTGGGGAGATGCCATCTGGACCTGGATGAGTTGATGGTTTTATGGATGCGATGGCACTTTGCACCTCTCTTAACGTCACAGGGATATTGCAGTATAGTTCGGTCGTTCTTTTTGGAAGTGGAAGATGAAGTGGCTGGATGTTAGGGACAAAAGAGGAGGCAAAACTAGAGTTCATGGCCTCGCATATACAGGAGATGTCGCGCGTTATTGAACCATCGTCTAGAGCCAACGTTTCAATCTCCTGAAGTGGTTTAGGGTTTCTTCTTTTGAGTAGTTGCATCAATGCACGTACTTTCTCAGGATTTCTGAGTACCCGGCTTTCTTCTTTGGTTTTGACTGTTAGGGTTAGACGTTGTAAATATAGTAAGTTCTCGTGTATTCGTAGCAATGTTGCGAAGCTGTTGTTCCTGCTGTATAGCGATTTGAGTTTCTTTAGTTTTATTTTGGCTTTGGACAGAATCTTGAGTTCATCCCTATGTTCATGGGTATTTCTCCTTACAGTAGGTGCTAGTAGATCCACAACAAGGGCAATGTTGTTTATAAACTCATTTGTAGCCACAGTAGGGTTGTGGGTTAGGAATGACGTATTCCAATTCATGGTACTGATAAGTTCATTAAATGCGTTCCAGTCCACACGATGGAGGTTACGAATGAGTTTTAGCATTTTACTTGGTTGTTTAGGTAAATCGATAGTCATATCACAAAGCACCGTGTTGTGATCACAGCCAGGCAGTGGATTATCAATGAATGTATAAGCGTTCGCGATTCCCATCGTGAATACAAGGTCTAAGGTAGTAGCACTTCTAGTTGGCTCTCTAACATGCTGAGTCCAGCCATTGAAGTGGATACATGCGATAATTTCCTCAATCTCCGCCGTGTTTCTGAGTGTAGGCAGCGTCCAGTTAACATGTGGTAGGTTGAAATCTCCACACATAATTTTGGATTTGTATGTGGTGCTGGAAGCAACATTGATCATATCGATTAGCTTTTGGGTTGCAAATTGAGTAGTTCGAGGCGGCCGATAGATACAACCCACTAGAAGATCAATAGATGGGATCACTAGCCATAGTGTATCTTCTAAGTCAATGAACACAGGTTGATCTGCAGGAATGGCAGTCAGGTTATTTCGAAGATATATGGCACAGCCACCACCACGTTTGTGCGAGCGATCCTTGCGGAAAAGCTTATAGCCTAGGATGTTAAGCTGAGAATCACTAATTGCTGACGTGCACCAAGGTTCAGTGATAAAAACAATATCGGGGGATCTTATAAACATAAGTGTTGAAAGTATATCTAATTTAGGTAAAAGGGAACGAATGTTAATGACGACAGCTTTGAAAGACATTGTTAACATGGAATGAAGGTGGTGGGTAATGTTTGTTTCATCGTCATTGCATCTGAGAATTGTGTGTTGTGAGGTAGCTGAGGCACACTGAGCTCCAGATCGTACTGAATTGAATGAAGTACATACTCCAATAGTTTGATTAATCTCTGATTCATAATCGCACGTGATAGGGGCAGGATTGGTGGGGGAGGAACTGGTGGTGTGCGATAGTCTAAAAAAGGACTGATATCCGTAGTATACAGGGGTGGGGGGATGCTGAAGTCGACGAACTCATTTTGCTTCGATTTGTATTGTTGCCAATTGAGTAATACAGCGGGTGGTAGTGGGTGAATTTTGACTTGAGGTAGATAGGGGTTGCACCCTCTTAACTGTAAGTCCTTGTGGCTTACCAACGTTTTGTTTGCTAATTCGGTATCGCACACATAAGGACTTTGCCAGCTTGAGGTCGCGGGAGTTGGAAACGTAGTCAGAGGCATTGTGGGTAAGTACTGGGCCGGCTCTCTGCAACTTATCCCGACACCAGTGTCAGTTTTGCATGTAGAGGCTTGAGGACGTATACTTTTTCTCAGTTGGCCTAGCTGCATATCCCTACGCTCTGGTGGTGGTTGCTTCAGACCTAATGAGCTTTGAGTGTTCATGGGAGAAATTCTGGCATGGCGCTTTCCTCTGTTTTTGCCTTCGCTTTGGTTGGTCGGAGATAACCTATAGATTAGTTCATTTGGGTCGGATTGAGATTTATTTTTCGGGCTGCCAACGTTACAGTCTGATTTTTTGTCTCGCTCGCGATAGGTCTCAGGTACAGTTACTGCAAACTTTTGTAAGGGCTCGCAGTTTGGAGAAGGGATAGGGGAGTTGAGTGTGTGGTCAGCAGGTGTCTGCATCGTTGTTTTTCAGCTTGGTTGGTAGTTTTAGTTTTGGACACATCACTACTGCTATTTGAGATTCTTTCATCAGGCCGCTGAAGACTGAGATGTCCATCATCGCCTATATTAGACGACGCGGTTGACTTGTCAAGGTCGACATTGCTGATGATAGCGTCAGTACTGGTTTCATTAGTAGAAACATGGAGCATATGGTGGGTGGAGGGATTTTGTTTCATTGTTAATCGTCTTTGAAGAGGCGTTTGATCGTGTTTGATAATAATATTTTTAAAATTAGTTTGTGCAGCAACTAGTCTTTTACTGCGTACAAATTTAGATGCGCTCCTATCGTCTGGAAACTGTAAGAGTATCGGACATGTGGTCATGTTTTCCTTTTTCCTCAGTCTGAGGCACTGACAGGAGACTCCATCCATATTGCATGCTTTTAAGAGGGTATTTGTTACCCTGTCGATATTCGGTTTATCAGGCACGTTAAAAATGATAACGTTATGCGATCTACGGAGGCGTTCTTGCGTTTCGGATGTAACTGAGTCTAGTAAGGAAGCAGCTGTGCTCAAACGGTCCAGTGTAACAGTTTCTGAGCCTCTAAACAGTTCACAGTATGATAGGACTTGTTCACAGCATGTGCTGAATTCATGAAGCTTGCATTTTAGCATGGCTATTTCTTCCTCAAGGGCTATAATCCGGTCTGTCGTGTCAGTCGGAATTATGGTAGTAAAGTTGGAGTGGTTTGCAACTAAATCGACTTTTTTTGGGGATTTAGATGACGGACATCCCTTTTTTACAGTAATATCGGTTGGGTTTCTATCCATGCTATCAGATGGTTTTATAGGCTTTTCTGTTTTCAACTTCTGCCTGAGGAGGGCGCTTCTCGTTTTCACATTATTAACAGGCATTTCTAGTGGGTACTCGTAAGAATGTTTTGGTGCTGAGTGTAGGTCTAGTAAGTGTTGAATAGAAATACAACCGCAGAGGGACGAGAAAAAAATATGGTGCAGTTTTTACTACTATAAGTATAAGTGGTGCAAACCCACCGGTTTAAATTCCGGGTTGTTTTCTTTGATGAAGCAGTTCTTTGGTTTCTCTGTCACCTGCGCGGTTTGTTCGTTAGTCACTTTTGTTCGTCTATGTGCAATGGTCTATGGAGTACGCTCACGGGCGGGTGGTAGATGACAATCTGACGTTAAGGTGATTCGCTCACACGATGTGACACGCACTCAAGGTCGAGTGGCTTTGGGGTAAGAGAAAGCTCGCGTCTATTGATCGATGTCGTTTTGGGTCGGTTGTCGGTGCAATGTAGTCCGCACCGTGGAGCTTGGGTCCGATAGTGGGAAAGCCGATATGCTGGTTGTATTAGGATATGTGGCTCAAAGTACCGCTAGTAGTTGTAGATTGCGATGGTATGGAGCTGACGAAGTGGTTGTTGAATAGAGCTGGTAATTCCGAGCCGAAGGATTGGAATTTGGTTGATGTACGTTGAGATGTGTAAAGAAAAATCCACTGCAGAGCGGAGCACGGAGTGATTTGGAAGGTTTTGCAGAGTTTTTGTAAGAACCGTCAGATATCCTTCAGTACTTGTTCTGATTTTGGAAAGAGGACGCAAAACGGGATTAAATGGTATGTAATAGTCCGCGATCCGTTGAGAATGCACGTAGAAATCAAGCAAAGTGTCAGAACTTCGCTTTTACTTCTGCCGTCTGTTTATCAACTTCCATGCTAGCTATAGAACTGTTCCGCCGATTCTCGCATGTCGTTTTTGTAGTCGCCACTCACGGTACTAACCGTTTGAAGTAAGGATTGATAGCAGCATTAAATGTTGCTTGCGGCTTCAAACTATACCAGGTTTTAATAACTGACGGGATGGGTTACAGCCGGCCAATATGTTATGCGTTTCTGCGTCGAGAAGTTTACGCCTCATTGCTTTTATTGGTTGCAGCGTTGCTGGATATTATGGGTCATGATGTTCAAGTCAGCACAATTATGATGTACAAAATGGCTGCTCAAATATGTGCAGCGCTGGCGGTTTTTCAATGCGACACTTTAGCGTGCTATTTCCACGTCCGTCAGACAATCAGGAAGCATGGTAATGATAAATATTCGTTACGTTCTGTAGACAAATATTAAACGGACGCGTTAGCTATTTCAAAAAATTGCAACGATGGACACGGAGGCTGAGTAGAATCTCATTCTATATGCAATATCCTTTTAGAGTTCAACAACACTTAAAGCTTCTTCAACGAACAGAACCCCGGTTTGTGCGCTACCTTACGTCGTATTGGTTGTACATAAAACGCTAGTGCTCGAAAAGCGCCTAATTTGGACTGTTGCCTTTTGAAAATACTACAAACAACCGCGTTAAGAATGCCAACCTGCATGCATCGGATGGCCTTGTTTCAGACGTTCGCAAAGTCTGACATCATTCAGAAGTGCTCCTGAAGGAGTCCCAGATGCATTCGGCGTCTTTCTGTGACAGGCATCAGCTACTAGAGCGGAGCGCATACGTTCGTCGCGTAGTTTACCACTTAACAACATACATAAGCAACATTGGGATGCACTATTTAACACCATTGGCCGTTCACTTCCACAGCATTTCACAGTTGCCTCTACCCCAGCAACTTGCCCAGCTTACGAACGTGAGCAACCGTTAATTACAAAAAATTTTCCCGCCCAGGTAGCCAGGATGTGATTGCCGCATATCAGAGTTCAAGTCAACAAACCGTACCCCATAATATAGCACTTGCTCTGGGTTCTGATGACATTGTTCCTAGACTTTCATCGATAGGTTGCCAAAAGTGAGCAGTGGAGATCCTCGCATCGAGAAGTATTGTGCAGAATGAAGTGCCAGTGTAAGCAATTCTGTAAGATTTAAACTCCCGTATTCACTATATTGTAGCGTGGGCATGGATGCAAGCCCAGTAAAGAAGACGCTGAGAAGCGAAAATCCTTTCAGATAAAAACTCTCATTCAATTACCTGACAGTAGGATAACGTTCGCACTACTATTATATTTTAGCCTATGGATACGACTTTGTGTAATGACACCCTGAATAGGACAGGCGCGGCCAAGGCACGTATTTAGTGAACAACGCTGAACCTTTACTCAGGCTGCTTTCTGTCCAATACAACACAACGTGTTTATCTCCGTTTCTGCGCTCCTTCGGGATTAAAGCCTTCCTGACGATTACCTAGACTAGCGGCACGTTTAATTCCAATAAAATAGGAATAGGTGGGTTGTAATAGCACACGGCTCCAGGGCTTGTGCATGTAGTATATGGGCTCTAGCAGTGGCATATTTGGTGCCAATATTACAGCACCCAGGTTGGTTGTAATAGCCTAGGGCCCCAAGGCTCACGCCCGTAGTATATAGCCTCCATCCGTTGCACATTAGTTGCCAACGTAGTCGCAACTAGGCCGGTTTCACAGCGCAAGCGACTCCAACCAACCTACAAACCAAGCACACTCCCCTCAAGGACTTCGCTCAAGCCTTCTCATACTATCCACGCGATCAATCACGATGGTAGTGACAATATTCAAACTGGAATAACTGCTAGACACATGCACTTCTATGTACATGTATGAACCCACAGCTCTAAGGTTTCTGGCTAACTTGCACCATGTTTTATACATTCCCCGACCTTTAGTTGTACATTTAACATGATCATCTCTACCTAAGCGTGTCTTGCATGGCACGAGAATAAAGAATTTAGTTGTTTATTTATTTTAGGATAGCGGCGCCATCAGTAACACATTTGGTGCAAACGTAGTAGCTACTAGGAAGGATGCACCGTGCACAAGACACCGAAGATCGTGCCCAGAGTATAGAGGCTTTATTAGTGGTGCCGTTTGAGCCAAAGTCAAAGAACCCAGGTGGGTCGTAAAAGCACAGGGCTGCAAGGCTCGTGTTTGTAGAATCTAGGCTCCATCGGTGGCACCTTTGGTGCTTATGTAATAGGACCCAAGTATGCTGTAACAGCGCACGGCTCCAAGGCTTGCGCTCGTAGTATCTAGGCTCCATCGGTCGCACATTTGGTGCCAATGTACTAGGACCCAAGTGGGCTGTAATAGCACACGGCTCCAAGGATCGTGCTCGTAGTATAGAGGCTCCGTCAGTAGCACACTCACAGTACATGTTGAGATTGCATTCAAGGAAACACTCTGCTTGACTAAAAGTCATCCGTATTGGGTTCCGTTTGGACGCGTTTGGGTTATTCAAATTGATTTAAGATTTTCCTTTATGGCTGCTGATTTGCGTAATTACACATAGGAGGTAGATTTCCGCCTCATGTTTAAGATCTTACAAAGTAGAAAATTTTATTTCGGCTTTTTAGTGTGCGTTGGAAAATATTTTGAGTGACCAAAGTGTTGTTCATAAGGTGTACGTTTAGACTGCTTAGGGCCAGAAATTTGGTCCTTTAGGGAGATACAACACTCATTCCAGGGCATACGTCTTTGCTGCTTGCGCTGACGGATGCATATTTCGTCAGCCTTATGCGGAAATCGACTCCAGACTTGTAAGTACGTACTATCACAGTCGTTAGACTTAACCTGAAAATCTTTTACTGACTAAACGTCGTCCCAAAAGCCGATTGCGACGGCCAAACGCACGATATTTCGTCACTTAGAACGCTCAAAAGATAACTCGCGCTGACAGAAAGTGCGGTTAAAGAGAAATCTTTTTTGCAAATACCGGCGCTGATAAGGATTTAGTAAAGTAGTTAACAAGATCTATGGACACAACACAATTTGTCTTCATATATTTTTGCTCCTCCTAGGGGGACCAATGGGAGAGCTCTCTGTACAGAACTTCGGATAGAAGGCTAATCCATAGTTACCATATTTCTGCAAAGGTTTCCTGCGATCCCTAATATTTTCGCTGTTCAAGCAGCCACTTAAAGGTGATTGCAATGTATCAACTGCTAAGAAACTCCCAAGCACCAAGTGTTACTTATTTCATTATATTAATAGTGCTTTCAAAATTAAAATTCCGATGCTCTCCTGTCGGCACAATAATCGACTAAATAAGTAGTCCAGAACAAGATTCAGTGGACGGCAGGATATTTTACTAAATAGGCTCAGAAACAACATGCTTATATTTTAAACCTTATGCTAAATAATTTCTGCTATAGTTACTAATGCTGAACTCGTTTTGCGCATGTTTACGGCAAATATAGCTGCATGCATAGCACACTTGGTTGCTTCACCATTGTTATGTAGATGCATAGTAACGTGTGTTAAGCATTGCCACTTCTGTAACCTAACTTGCACAGGTGATTGAGTGGGACTACTTTACATGCATTTTAATACCGTTTTGTTGCACGTTTTTCTGTGTCCTTATCTCGTCTAAAACTGTCTGTCCAAGGTGCAGTTGGGGCGCTTGAAGGACGCCCCACGGATTAGCAACGGACGTTTGTGCCGAGAGTGTTGTCACAAAAAATTGTTTTAGGGTTCAATTTGTGGAAATTCAATGTGGCACATGTATTTCCAAGACTGCGAATAAGTTACATACAGCATCCATGAAAACAGGTGACCTAAATTTGTATTTTATCTCTACAATACGCCTACCACGCAATATTGGACCTACGTGAGTTGATATGTTATTGTCGAAGCAATTTATTAAATAGCATTTTGTTAACCATATTTACGTGCATTCCAATCCGCGGCAAGCTGTTGATAGGCTTTGAGCACACTAAAACACAGTTTTAAATGTACACCAACTAAGTATGCTGTTCAAATGGGCGTTCGTAATTGAGCAGGTCGATCCATCCTCCCGTTAAACTGCTTACAAGGTGTCTCCACCTTGGGTTGACAGTGCATTAAGTTGTCTGGTGAACAGAACACGCAAATTGTGGGACCGTTTCAGGCAATTTCAAACAGCGTCCGATTACTTGTCCTACAAGACTATCAGATATGTTGGTGTCACTTTGAGGCCCCAGAAAGGAGAACAATGTGAACCATCATTAGCAGTACACTCCAGAAGAACACCCAAAATGCTTTTCTCTCATCTGAAGAGAAGCGCCAGGGCTGGCAGCGGCATTCCTACTTTGTGTTCTTCGAGCATCAAAATTTACTTTAGGAAGACGCTGATAAAGCCAGTCTTTTAGCCCAAAAGTACGCCTCTATTTTTGTGAAAGTAACTCCCACGTGCGACAACACTGTCCCAGTTTTCTTTATCTGTTGGATCAGATAGACATCAACATACTTCTGTGGTTACAATTTTCCTTCATTTAGATCCGCATTCTTCACCCGGCTAGGATGGGTTGTTCCCCAAGTTCCTTTGGACTGTGAAGCAGTAAATCGTCTCTCCTATCTATCAGGTTTTCCGTCGCATCTTTGAAGCTGGGCGTTTCCTGTCGGCTTGGAAATTGGGCATTGTCAAACCCATATTCAAAAGAGGGTACACGCAAGATCCAGCTAGCTATCGTCCAATCTGTATAACGTTGCTAATGTCTAAAGTTATGGAGCAGATTGTGAAGCAGGCTAAACATCTCTGCCTCGAGGAACTGAATCTCATTTCTAAATAAATAAATAAATAAATGGTATATTCTCTGTAAAACGTGACACACCTCTAAATGCATGATCATATATGCATACAAGCGTAGTTTCTTTGTAATATTAAAACCTTTCGTTTTAATGAAAGGAATAAACGAAAAGATGTAGTCCATATGAGCGAGCATATTGTCAGTTAATAGTCAGATCAAGGACCATGATGACGCTGTGGCGTGCAATAAATTGTTGCGACAAGCTACAAGTGGGGGGTAAATTTGCCATGTAGTGATCCATGAGCACAGGAGCCCAAACAAGGTTTAGTGCAATCAATGACCATTATGAAGCCGGGATGTTCTGTACTCCATTAAAGCATTCTTCATAGTAAAATCAGTTGCACTGGTTGGATGTAGGAGACTGAGGACCGCGTCAGTGTGAAATGTATAGCTGTGACTTTATTTTGTGACCAGTCACATCCGCCCCGTTGTCATGTTGTTAAGCGGACATTTGTGGTTTTCAAAGGGCACGCTCATGTACCTCGAACTTACTATTTGCTAAGGAGAAAGGGACGAAGTCGCTAAATCCCGGTAAACGCCTGGACATTGTGTTTGTTGATTTCAGCAAAGCTTTCAACAGTGTCCCGTACCAACGACGTTTGCTTAAACTCCAAGGATTCTGTATCGCCGGGAACCATCTCACTTGGAGTTTTGATTTTTTTGCGACAGCACGATGCAGGTGCGAGTAAAGGAAACATTTTCGCCCCTGTTCTACTGACTATTACATTCCCACACGGTTCTGTCCTCGGTCATGTGCTTTTCAACGTCTTCATCAATGACTTACCGTCCACACTCCAAGCTGATTACTTAATCTACGCCGACGACCTGAAGCTTTGGATGGAGGTGCCCAGTATGTAAGATGCTGAGTGGTTACAATGGACACCCGACCCGCTACATGATTGGGCAATTAAGTGGCAGTTGCAAATGAATCGTGAGTATGTTCGGTTCTTCCAATTGGTGTGCCTACCCTTGCCTGACCTCGGGGCTCATACGACTCCTCTTTACTTCACAATTACGACCGCTTCTCGAAAAGGGGCTACCTGCCATCTACTCTCTTACGAAAGCAAAAGGTGGTGCGCTTGATAAGTTTCAACGACGTGGATCCAACGCTGTTCCTGAGCTGGGGGACCTCTCCTATTCTCTCCGACTCAAACAAGTGAACCTCTTTTTGCTGGATTACAGTCGTCATAGAGGAGACTTGAGCTTCACCCGACGTAGCCTTAGAGGAGAGTTGAAGAGGGAATTACAGGAATTTTTCATCTCAACCCAGAGAGTTCGAAAATAGGCCACAGTTTGGGAATGTTCAAACTGAGGAGTCATCGAGTGCGATCCAGCCTGGCTTTATCCACTCACGTTATGAAAGACTGGAATCACCTTCCGGAGTCCATCGTCAATGCCGTGACCGAAGAACGTTTCAAGCATTTGTTAGGTTCTCATTTTAGTTCGCGAGGATCCAGTGGTTTCCAATGCAGCTTCATTGATTCTTTGTGGGTCCTTGTTCCTCAATGACTCAGGCTATCTCCACAACGATCGGGAAGTGACGTAGCTGACAAAGGAACTTCTTTCTGCTCACTATCATTTAATGATCCAATGAGTATGACAGTGCGTAGAGGTCAGTTGGTTCACTCCATCCAACCAATCAGCAAACGTCGCCATCTCTGAACAACCACGCTAGGTCTGCTACTACCGGACAGCCACTTCGACTCAGAAAGCTGAACGTATCCTCAACGCATGATCGTCGGCGCCGTAGAGATCTTATCTACACCAGACGCATCATAAGAAGAGAACTTGGGAGTGAGATACAGAAGCACTTTCGGCTGAAACATGACGGCACGACACGAGGACACAACTGAAAGTTGTACGAGAGCCGAATAATTTGCATCCGTCCAGAGGCTGCCCTATCAATTCGTGTAGTGAATGCTTGGAACAGCCTACCGGAGATCCCTTCTGCTACACGCACAGAAGAAAGTATCAGTGCCCCACAGGGCTCTGTCCTTGGACCGTTGCTGGTCTCCATCTTCGTAAAAAATTTCCCGGGAGAGCTTTGGGTATCATCCCTATTGTTTCCCGATGACCTTAATCTATGGAAGGTTGTAAATGTCCCTGGGGCTTCTGAGGCCATACAGCATGCCCTGAAAAAGCTCTGGGACTGGTTTACTTTGTGGCTACTGTCCAATAACCAGGCTAATTGTTCCGTCCTTCCTATAGATGCAACTAACCCGCATCAAGATACGTGCTCGGTGGGGTCGAACTCACCCTTATCCCCAACGAGCCAAACCCAGGCGTCGTCCATTCCTTGTCTCTGCGTTCTGGGGTTTCAGGATGCTATTGTTAATACGACGTTCTTTCGGGGCCTTAACTGCCAACCTATGTGTGAAGTCGTTTTCAGCTTTCGTTCAACACCATCTGGGATACTGCTTCCAGGCTTGCCCGCCCTGCCTTGTTCAAGACAATATGGAGCTCTTGAAGGTTTTGAGAGTAGGTACCAAATTGGTCGAGGGGTTACGGAGGCAATCGTACCCCGTGCGTCTACTTAGCTTGGGTATGTATTCAGTTCACTACCGGCGGCTTCGAGGAGACCTAATCCCTACTTACCGCATTTTAATAGGGAAGGTTGGGCCGGGCTTGAGCTGGCTGTTTAGACCGGCTCGGTTGCCCTGTCTTCGCACCCACATCGTGAAGCTACACAAGCCGCGTTCTGACCAGCTCAGGGCGGAAACTCGGTTATTGAGTAGAGGTGGCAAAAGTTGGAACGCGCCTCCAGAAAGCATAGTCAGTGAACCTTCATTTAAGTGTTTCGTGTGTCGGTTAGACACTGTCGGATGGCAACATGAAACCTTTGCATTCTCCTGACCATATCCAGCTTCCAAATGTGAGTTCATATTCTGACATTCTGATCACTCGTTGGTGTTATGTTGCATTTAATTGACTTTCCTTCTTCTTTACCTACCATCTTCTTTCGATGTTTTCCTTACTTCACGTGACCTACACATCGGGGACTGTTAGTCCGGGAACATGAGCAGTGATATGTTGACAAGGGTGTGGTTCGGGTGTTTCGGTATAGATCCATATAGACCACCTAGCACCTTAGCATGTCTTGCTTCAACGATCCGCTCAAGAAGGAACATTCAAGCGCTCTTCCTATCGCTCCAGTCTCATATGAATCAGCATCTGAATCGGACTACCATCTGACGAGAACCGCAGGGCTCTGCTGCTTCTACTGCAACGGCGACGAGTCCCACACACATACAGCTTCTCAGCTAGTTGCTTCAAACTTGCAATGAATCGGAATTGACGGAGCTGACAAGGCTTCTCTTCCTGCTCTCTACACACATATGGACCGATGGACTTCAAAGTTTCTCTGTTGGCTGATTAGGTAGCTTGGGCAGGACCGCCATAAGCGCTGAGGTCGGTCGAGGATGAAAGGCGCGTAGAGTCATCAAGTTGAGTGTCCAGGTGAGAAACAATTCTAAATTGCCGTTGTCTGGGTTTTTCGGATTATGTATACATTCTGCGAGTGTGAAGACATCGTGTCCGGCTATCCACACTGGAGCAATGCTTAACAGCGAAATCACTCTTGGAAATTCTGCAGTGGTTATGATTACGCTATAGTTTATCTTTGTTTTTAGCCCTTCCGTTGCCGAGCATGTCGTACCATTTGCTTAAATTCAAATTTTTGTACGACAATTGCTACTCGCTCATATGGTGAGGGTTTCGTTTGCCGTTGCCTTTGTTTGTGCTGCTGCCACGTCTTCCAGTAGTCAGATTTATATCTTCGAATCACTAGCCGGCATCGGGGTAAAATTGACTGAAGGAAAAACTGTAACGCAAGTGTGCTCGATTGTCTTTATATTGTGAGTTTTGCCTAAGATGATTTGTTGCCTGCGCACCCGAACTTAATACGTTGCGGTTACCTACATGATCATTTGACAATTTAAGGCAGGAAAAACGCACATATTTGTGAGATAAGGATCGTAAGTTTTATCACTTGTAGCCTATTTTCTATACCCATAAGGCTATGTAACTAACACCAGGGAGTTAGAGGAGCCTGACACTAATAATAAAGAAATGAGTCTCGGAAAATTTAACAAAATGCTTTTGGGCGTAAAAGCCCAGTTAGGTCCGCGTTGGTGCGGCGTTAACAACTCTGATTTTAGGGGTTGAACTTGCTCGAATATGATCGATTATTGTCTCATGTGTTGCTACATACTTTTGTGTATCTCTTCGCTTAATCGCGAGTAATTTCTTTTTAATGTTAACTTCTAAAACGAGGGCCAGTTGGGTTCATCCAGGTGGCAAGGTTAACCAGTACCGTATTGTCGCATCAGATATTTCCTTGGTGGTTTTCCTGATGAGAGCTGTTCTAACACCCTAACTAGAGTGAGAAGGTAAATCAAGAGTAGGAAAGTAAAATGTGGGATACAGTTGCTCGCCCAGCAATACGCATAAGCCAAGGTAGGCCTGGGCATCCGGGTAGTATGGCGCCTACTGATGAACCTTGGATGGATCATCCCGTTCTCACCCCCAATAAAACAAACAAGAACACAAAAACTGCTAATGGAAAATGGATGCATACCGCTTATTTTGTTGTTCATTCTACCTGACCCTGTTTTCCTATTCCGTCATAGTTCCAATAGCACAGCACTCATACTCAGCTTGTGAACACTATATACATATATTATTTTACGACAAGCATACCGATAGTAGTTTAAAACGGCCGCGTATAGTAGAGAGTGCTCATGATTAATGAAAACGCCTCAAGTAGGGCTAACGCGCAACTGATAGCTACGAAGGTACATAGAGGTACATCTAAAGCTGTAGTTAGACGACGTTGCGAACAAATCCAATGCTACCCTTAAGTACATTAATTTATCGACACCACCAATAGACATTAACAGCTTATACTAGGCTTGGTCTGGTAGAATATCTTCACTAGGTCTACCTCAAAGCTCCTAAGTCTAAAATTTTCTCACGCATTCAGTGTTGTAAGAAGTTGGAAAGTGACAAGATGCAAAACTGCATACTAAGGAATGAAGGTGTAAATAGGATGTAAGGACTTAACTTTGTTGCTCGGATAGATTCATTGTTGCCTTGTGATATCTTGTATAAGTATTGCCTACGGATTTGTGAACCTGTCATTCTGTAGGCTAGGTTGTACTTTTTGTTAAAAATTTTAAACATGGACAAAGTGGCCGTAGAAGAATAGAAACCGGTGGGGTGTAGAATCCGGTTAGTAAATGCATCCTTTGAGCCTACGTGTCAGCGAAAGATCCAAAGCAAATCAGGAATGTATCAGAAATAGCAGAATACATTTTGCATTCAAAATTCTGCTCTTAGCACTTGTAAGCTGCGTGCGACTGGTCAGCTTGTGGCCTTCTAATTGTTGTGATTGCTGTAAAGGATGAGCTAAAAGTTAGGGTGGTTATTGATGGTGACAATTCATGAAAGCTAGGCGATTGATTAGGCGTTACAGACTGCCTCTTTGGCGGCGTTTACTCTTCACATAGTGCAGCCTCAAAGCGGAATTGTCGTAAGAGAATTCAAAGCGTCAAAACTGAGTTAAGTGCAGGCTAACGCCCTCTTGTAATCGGATTTCTATTCCAAAAACCATGAAAATGAGTGCAACGGCTAGCGCTAAGTTCTCTGGGGTCAAAACGGTAAGGAAAATAAATGTGGATGAGTGTATGAGATCAAGGTGCTTAGACCTCTTGCACTACATCTTAGGCGTCCTGAAGCCACATCAGGGCCAGTTTCGAAGAAGTGGTCTGGAGAATCGCAGAGCTTGAAGATGTGTTGTATATTGTCAACACACAGGAATACTTGTACCTCATTCCTGCATGCCTGCAAGTTTTGGATTTCTTTTAGTCTGGAAAGCAACATGTTCCATATGTGCCCGTACGCAACTAAACCGAAACGAGATCGGTCTCTACTTTGCCTTTAGCGGAGTGATGGTTTGGCTCTTGTTTCGGAGGATAGGTTTAGGTGCGCTCTTTAGTTTAAGACTGGTGACATAACTGTGCAGCTATTTAGGAATTGGCTTACGTAGAAAGCACCGGTTAGGGTTAATGCGCCTTTGTAACTACGAACCTTGAGCTGTTCCCAAATTTAAACGGTAAGCCCCAGTTTCTTTACGGAAACAAACTATATTGTCATGTGTTACAGAGGCGTAGAACAGTTGCGGTCCCATTTGGACGAAACATTGTCATCAAACCTAAGAACGTGAGTGAAGATGTTAACGCTACACTGACTACTGGACGCAGACAAGCGGCTCCAGGGAACCGCAGAACTTGTCCATAAGGCCGGAAGTTTGGTACGAACGCACGGCACTGCGGCCATCACTCTCCATTGAGAGGCGCAAAGTGGTCCGGTGAGTCACCTTCCTCTGCTTTGCTGTCCATATATCTGTCTACGTCTAGGCATTCTACATATACTCTCACCGTTTCGGGTATTAATGATGCCATCCTGCTAAAACCTTCCTTGTTGCAGACGCCACTTGTTCTATTCTACGCGGCGGTTTTCGTAGTCGTGCAGCTGCGCTTCATGACGACTTTAGCACTCAACCCATAACAGCCAATGGGTCACCTATTCCAGCGCACGGTAAACTACGCAAAAGTACCTAACTGGGATCCTTAATTGCTATGTGTGATTTTGTCCTTGCTTTAGGTAAATGTGATGCTACAGTAGGAATCAATTTCCTGGAGGCCCACGGTGCATGTATGGATGTCAGCAAGGACACGGTCAAGGTTCGTTGCGAGGAACCTTCGTTTGTGCATTGACTTCAGGACTCTGCCAGTGAACTAATACGCTCTGAACTCGTAAACAGCGATTAGACAGCTTCGGCAGCGAGAAGCGGAGGCTGCCGTAGTGGGTAAGGAAGGTTTAGCGGGGCTGTTGTGCCGGCGGTCCGATGTTTTTGACGTTAACTGTGATCGACCCGGAAGTACAAATGTGCTGCAACACAGAATAGCTATCATGAGCCAGCACCCAGTAGGAAAACTATGGAGGCGTATTCCAATCCACTATCAACCACAGCTGGATAAAATGATCAGCGATAGTTTAGACAAAAACATTACTCGGCCTTCGTCTTCTCCGGGCGATTCACGGATCGTGCCTGTTAAGAATAAGAGCGGTGCTTTACGATTGTGTGGATTACCGCGAACTGAATGTCAGCACTCAGCGTGATTTTTCTCTGCCAAGGATTGCGGTCACTTTGGAATCAGTTACAGGAGCTCAGTTGTTTTCCACACTTGACGGCCTCGGGGTATTTTCAAGTGGAAGTACACCCGGCAGGTAAGCCCAAAACCGCGTTTGTTGTTCCATTGGTGTAATACAAGTATGAAACCATGCCATTTGGGCCTACTAATGCTCCAGCTATATTCCATAGACTGATGCAGGAGGTCTTGGTAGCGTTAGTTCCACACCGTTGCTTAATTTACCTTGCTATCATTGTGCTTGATGTCTCAGTTAATGAAAACCATCGACGACTCGTTGAGGTCATGTGCCAGCTTCGTGACGTTGCATAAACGCTCAAAATGAAAACTGCAGGTTTCTAACTAGGAAGTACTTTTCCCGGCCACTAACGTTCGGGGAACGGTCGCGGGGTTGAAACTTCGAAAATATTACTATCCTTGCCTTTCCGACACCCACTAGTGATCAAGTAGTTTGAAGTTTCATAAGACGTATTGTAGTAGATAAATAAATAAAGAATTATGTTCTTGAAGAAATGAGACACGTCAGTACAGGCGTGATCAAGTGGTTGACAAAGCCACAGAAAATTAAAAGCGTGTGCAACCACATGACAGCAATTCGGGTTAGTAAAATACGCGGCTCGAAAATTGCACATAATTTTGCATAGGAATGATGCAGGGCTGAAGGGCATGATCGTTGGTGTCAAAGCAAAATATGGCGCCGAAGCGCTGTAAGATCACTAAGTGTTCCTGTTACGAAAATGCTGGTTGAGGGTTCGAATCGTTCCAAATTTCAGCTCCGTTTTCGCTAGACGTATAAGACAGATGGAGATCTTGATAACCACGTTGTGCTCGCGAATATCGGATATTGTGATCATTCTCCGTGTGAAGCAGTGTGTAGTGACTGCAGTTCGGTGGCGAGTTACATCAGCAAACCAACATTGTTTTTAAACAGCCATACCTGGCTTTATATAGCTGGGGAGCGCTTGCAAGTCAAAAACCCACCACGTACAGGAACACTGCCATTGACCAAAACGTAAATAACATTGAGGTACTTGTAACACTTTTGTTGGACTGATTTTCCGAACGGTTAATCGCGGTCATGGTACACACGATGTTCTGTTGGCTCAGCGTAAGACGCAGCGGTGTTGTCGCAGCACCGTTACCCCTTAAAACATAATGCGCAATAAATAGTTTAAAGTCATTAGATGCCACGGTTCCGGCTATCTTCCTGCCTTTGCAGTTTGTACACTTGTGTGCAATTGAGATATTGCAATTGTTTAAATGTGTTGCAATCAAGGTACGCGGTAGGAGTAGTATTTTTAATCCGTACGCCATGAAGACAAAATTCCGGAGCAGATTCATTGGGCGTTCCTTCGACAGTACTGATGCGTTTAATAGCATTTATAATTTATGCCTCTTTATTACGTCAATTTCGTATGCAACATCAGTAGAAAGTTTAACGTGTCACGAGTGAGACGTATTACCAGCGGTGGTGCCCGCAGGACTCGTCGTAAAGTGTGACCCGGCGTTAAGTATCAGCTTGTTTTTATGGTTTTTACTACCAGTGGTAACTTTGCAGCAGGTTATCAAGTCTATGAAGGAAGACGGAGTTTTATGAATACTTGCAGTGGAAGGCATATGCACAAGTATTATTCGCTCGACCTCAACAAATAGAACTGTTCCGCCGATTCTCGCATGTCGTTTTTGAAGTCGCCACTCACGGTACTAACCGTTTGAAGTAAGGATTGATAGCAGCATTAGATGTTGCTTGCAGCTTCAAACTATACCAGGTTGTAATAACTGACGGGATGGGTTACAGCCGGCCAATATGTTATGCGTTCCTGCGTCGAGATTACGCTTCATTGCCTACATTGTTTGCAGCGTTTCGGGATAATATGGATCACGATGTTCCCTTTAGTAAAATTAGGATGTACAAAATGGCTACTCAAATACATGCAGCTATCGCGGATTTTCAATGCGACACTTTAGCGTGCAATTTCCACATCCGCCAGACCATCAGGAAGCATATAAGTGATACATCTTCGTCATATTCTGTACACAAATATTAAATGGTCGCGTTATCTATGTCATCACATGGTAACGTCGGACACGGAGACAATACCAGCTTTTTCTTTGTGTAATGTTCTTTGCTTAGATTTCAACAAGATTTAAAGCTCCTTCCACGAAGAGCCCCGGTTTGTGCGCTACCTTACGTCGTACTGATGGTACATAAAACGCTCGTGGACGAAACAGCCCAAGTTTGACTGGTGCACTTTGGAAATGCGACGAACAACCGAGTTGAGAATACCAAGTGGTGGACTACAACCTACTCACGGAGTCCACGCAGTTGCGGACGATAAAATTTCCGTTACGAAACCAAACGCGTTTAAAATCGCGCATCGTGTACATTGCCTGATAAGTGCTGAATAGGTTAATTAATCCGTATTTTCGGAACTGTATCAAGAGCTGCGAAGGATCAACGAAGTACTTAGTGATTTGTCCGACTTTCAACTTGCAAAGAAACAACCGGGTTGGCCGAAAAATATGGCGTCCGCAGATTTGTCGTTCACATGCAGCAAGCCTGTTGTAGTTGAGGCAGGTCGCTGTGCACACAATCGGTTACTCTACCATCGATAGTGTCTGCGTATACAATCAGGAGCCTGTTGTGCGATTTGTGTCATTCAATTGCCTGACATCAGGCAGTACATTCAACTACTATTGATATTGTTGATAAGACCACCCAATTGGTCTTTGCCTCGCACTGCTGAGGAATAAAACGTTTATTTATTTATTTATTTATTATATTTTGGCCGATGAATAGTACATAGTGTAACGCTACCCTGCAAAAAGACATGCGCGTCGAATGACCATAATTATTGAACAATGCTGAATCTATACTCACGCTGCTTTCTGATCACTGCAACACAGTTGCTATCTCCGATTCTGCGCTAATTCGGCACTAAAGCGTTTTTGACAATTAACTGGACTAGCGGCACGTTTGGTGCCAATGTAATAGGACCCAGTTTTGTTTTAATGGCACACGGCTACTAGGCGCGTGCTCTTATTATATATGCCCTATCAGTGGCATAGTTATGGTAATGTGGTAACAATTAGTCTGGTTGCACCGTGCATCATGCTCCATGGTTCGTGGTCTTAGGTTATCGGCTCAATCAGTGGCACAGTTGATACCAATGCAATTGGACCAATGTGGGCTCCAAGGCTCGTGCTCTTATTATATAAGGTCAACCGGTAGCACCGTTGATGCCAATGCAATAGGACTCAGGTGGGATGTAACAGCACGCGGCTCCAAGGGTCGTGCCCGTAGTATCTAAACTCCATCAGTGGCACACGTGATGACAATTTACTAGGACCCAGGTGGGTTGTAAAGCCCACGGCTCCAAGGATTTTGCTTTTAGTACAGAAGCTCCATCTGTAGCATATTCATTGTATATGGTGCAGTTACGTCAGCTAAATCCTTCTGCTTGACCAAAATTCATACGAATTGGGTTCCGGTTAGACGGGTTGTGGTTATCCGAATTAATTTATAGATTAGGCTTACGGCTACTGCATTGCATAATCAAAATGGGTGGTAGATTACGGCTTCCTGTTTATTATCACGCTGTCTTGAAACTTGCATTTCTGATTTTTAGTATGCGTTGGAAAATATTTTGAGTAAACAACATATCATCCATAAAGTGTTCATTTGGACAGCTGAGGGGCATAAATGTGGTCATTTGGAGAGTTACAACACTCACTCTAGGGCACACGTTTTCGCTGCTTTTGTGGACGGGATGCATATTCCGTCAACGTTATGCGGAAATCCATTCCAGACATGTACGTACATACTACCACGGCATAATAAGTTGTCACTCGTGTCACTCTAAACCTCACGCGCGCTGACAGAAAGTAAGTTTTAAACGAAAGCCTTATGCAAGTAGCGAAGCCGATAATTTTTTGGAATATTAGTTACATATTTGGACAGATAAAGCCAATACATTTCATATCTTTTTGCTCCTCTGCGAGTGATCAAAATCACGCTGCAATTGCAAGCCTCACTGCCATATATTTGCATAAAATCCTAACCTGTAGATAACCTTATTTCTGCAAAGGTTTGCTGCGACTTCACAAAATATTTATTGGAAAGAAAGCCACTTAAATGTGGATGTGCTCTATCAATTGCTACGAAACTCACAAATCCCAAGTGGTACTTATTTCATTACGTTAGTAATACGTTCCAAATTAAAATTACGTGGCGCTCTTGACGGCACAATATGAGACTAATTAGGCAGTCCAGGACAAGACACTCAGTGGGCGGCAGGTATTTTTTAAAATAGGCTCAGAAACCACATGTCCATACCTTCTACGTTAGAGTGGATAATGTCTACTTTAGTTGCGAAAGCTGCAGGTTTAAGACAAATATATCTGAATGCAAAACACACTTGGTTGTATCACCATCGTTAAGTAGGCGCGTAGTATCGCGAGTTAAGTGATGTCGCGTTTTCAACACAGCATGCACGGCTGAATAAATGGGCACTAGTTTGAATGCTTTTCAAAACCGTTTAGTTGCACATTTCGTCTGTGTTCTTTTTTGCATCTAACAATATCTGGACAGAGCGACTGAAGACGCATATGGGAGGGTCAACGAAGTCTTAAGGGGCCCTTATACCGACTGGGTTGTCACAAAAAGTTGCTTTAGGGTTCAACTTGCGGAAATCCAACTTCTCAAATGGACTTCCAAAACTGAGAATTAGTTACATACAGCATCCATGAAAGCAGGCGACCTAATTTGGTTTTCTAGCCATAAAACACGCGCATTACGCAATCATGGCTATACGTGAGCTGATATATTTTGTCTAAATTATTTACCAAACTTGCAGCATTTCGTTAACCATAGCTGTGTACATTCGAATCCGCGGTTGATAGGCTTTTAGCGTACCAAAACTGTTGTACGTGTACACCAGGCTAGAATAACAGAGTCTAAAGGTCACTTGCTCCACTACTGTCCAACCCATCAGCAAACGTCGCTATCTCTAATATACCCTGCAACGTCTGCTACTACCGGGCAGCGCGGAAGGCTTAGTCAGGATTCACCAGTAACGGTTGGTGACGACGTGCTGTATAAATTGGGTTGCTGGGTTACGCAAGTGAGTATGGAACTCAAATCCTAAGCAGTATCATTGTCTGAGTAAGTAACCCACGGCCCGGTTGGGTGTTGCTGGTAGGTCCAAGAGAGATAACCATTGCAGCTAAGTGGGACGCTTACCTGGAGATGATGTTTAGAACGGTCGAGGATCTTGCTGTGTCCTTTGGAATCAAGTATGTCTGAGCGCAGTATTATAGGCCACCGACAATATACATCCAAAAGGTTTAAAATATGCACACCACAGTGGCGAGGTGAGTAAAGTAACCGTTGTATAATGGCGCCAATTAGATGACAATTCTGATGCTAGGAAGAAATAAGCCACTGGCGAAGTGAACGAAGCATAACGCCATGAAATCGCGAGTTGAACGCTTGCAGGGAGCTGAACTTGTATTTTAGGAGATGTATAGCGCGATGATCATGCGCTATATATTCAGTACGATACCAGACGGCGCACCAAAAGCAATGGGTAGAACACAAATTTAAGCTAGGGAAAATTTTATTGGACGGGAGGAGAGTTAGCGAATGTTACTAATAGGGCATCAGAAGGGAGCTTACCAGCGAGGTCGTAGTTTGGCGTTGCTTGCGTGGACGGAGGTTTGTTTGCAATGAAGTCACGCGCCAAAGGCGGAGCTCGTGTTTGCCTTTCAAACAAACGGGACCAACCTTCCAAAAGCTAAACCGCTAAATTTCCTAATACATGAGAAATCTATAATTTGAATATATTTTAGAATAAGTTACACAGTCACGGAAAATTTCGAGGTCACTACACAGCCTCTGTCCCAGAAGAGAAGCGTGGGTGTCCCTCCGATCTACGTGAGGACTGTCCGTCGCGGGCCAGCCTTCTGCGAGACCATGTAGTGAAACGTGCTGCAGCTGCTGGGTGAGATCTAGGAGATCGGACCCTAGCTGGCTCCAACCCGTGTCCTCCCTAACGGTGCCAAATACACAAAATGGGGAAGTTCGTAAGCGTTAAATGTTCGCAATTCCGTGAAGGTCATCTGTCCGCTTTAGGCTCGTCATCTTCGCCGGTTCATATATAGGAGATAAACGGAGACAAGAGCAATGCTGGTGAAGGCAATGGCAAAAGTAAGAGTGACACTTACCGGATGAGGTAGGCGTCAGAAGAAACGTAACTCCTTTTATGTGTTTTCAAAACGTTTTCATGGTTTCTGGGTTTTGAACACGTTTTGCGTTCTTTTGGGATTTTAACATCTTGTCGGTTATTTTGGCGTTTTCAAAAGCTTTTGCCGATTATTTTGGGTTTTCGCACGTTGTCAACCAAAAGGGAAAAGAAAAGTAATAAGAAAAGTGAAAGGAACACTAATTTCTTAATCACGCTGGTTAATGAACGCGTCTGCGTGACCTAGTAGGCTTGTGCAAATCAGAGGAAGGCGTCATCTTAGACGTCCTATCGGATCGCAAAATTGGAAGAAATGTTGAAGACTTGACAGTTAGTTTTATGGGAAGCTGCGGAGCTGAATTGGAAGGCTTGAATTCAGGGTGACGCTCAAGGTCAGCGATGATGGATGCAGGCGCGTCTTCCATCATATTCTGGGTTGATTTGTCAGAAGACGAGCAAAGGTCTTCATCTAGCTGAGGTTCTACGTGGGCAACCTTGAGACGGTCAGGCCTAATGGCTTCTCGTTTACCGTGCCGGTCGATGATCAAGACGCGGTCCTTGCGCTGCAGAACCTTGAAAGGACCACGTAAGATCACTCCAGTGGTCTGCGGAGACCATCGAGGCGGCGAAAAATTTACGAACAACGCTGCAGATCTTGTGGAACAAAAGGTTTACGTTGTGTTCTAACATCGAGAAGCTTGTAGTGACGCATGCTGGTGGCTAGTTGACGTGCATAATTCGTGTCGTAACGGGGAATTTTAGGACTTACGGAAAAGAAATCGCCAGGTAAACTCAGTGGTTGTTCGTATACTAATTCGACGCTAGACGTCGTACATAGGCCTTTAGGGCTGCTCGGATCCCAAGGAGGAACCTATGCAGCAACTCTGTCCAACTAAGCGTATTGGCGGCACTGAGGCTTTCAGCTGTCTGTGGAAACGTTTCACCATGCCGTTTGCCTGCGGATAATAGGCAGTTGTGCGAACGCGTCGACAACCAATGAGTTTAAGAAGATCGTTAAAGGTCGAAGGTTCCAACAGCGGACCGCGGTCAGTCGTCAGTGTAGCTGGGCAGCCGTGTGAAGCGACCCAGCGCTCGACAAAAGCGCGTGTTACGGATTCTGCAGCTACGTCAGGGGTGGCAACGGCCTCGGGTCAACCGGTGCAACGATCGATCATGGATAGCATGTAGACCATTCATTTGGACGGGGCCATCCGTCCCGCTATGTCGAGATGGACATGAGCAAAGCGCGCTGAAACGGGAGGAAAGCGACCAAGCGGAGCGGACAAGTGCCGTTGAACCTTGGCTTTCTAACAGGTGGGACAGCTGCGTGCCCAGCGCGTAAGATCGCTTTGTATCCCCGGCTAAACGTATCTATTGGAGACAAGCTTAGCAGTAACTTTATTGCCTGGATGTGCGATATTTTGGAGGGGTCGAGATGGATACGGCAAAAGTTTCCGGTAATACAGGTCGAGGCCTTTCGGTAGACGTGTCACATAAAATTGTACCATCAGGTGACGGCAAAGTGTGTGGGGTTATCTTCAAAGAGGAATCACGGAGTTCCGAAAAAGTTTGGTAATTTATTTGCGCTGCGGCCATAGCAGACGAATCGAGTGCCTGCCCGGCAGAGCCAATCACGGATACTCTTGAAAGAGCATCAGCGACGACGTTTTGTTGACCAGAAATGTGTGGGATATACGCCGACAATTGGGCAACGAAATGCTGTTGACGGATCTCAAAGGGTGAGTGTCGAGCTGGTTGATTTCGGAATGCGTAGATAAGAAGCTTTGATCGGTAAAGATAATGAAGCTGTTACCTTTAACGACGTGGCGGAAATGTCGAATGATAGAGTAAACGGCCTGCAGTTCGCGACTGAACCTGCTGCATTTGACTTCGACAGGTTGTAGGCGTCTAGAGTAGAAAGCAAGAGGCTTCCAGCATCCATTTGTATGTTGCTGTAGAACGGCGCCAATGGCGGTGTCCGATGCGTCAACAGCAACACTGAGTAGAGCGTTCGGATCGAAATGATGAAGCATAACGGCTATGGCTAAGGCATCTTTGCTGGCTTTGAACACCTCGGCAGCATTAGCAGTCAGTTCTACCTGACCGCTCTTACGTCCGTGAAGTCGGTCGGTTAGTAGACTTAGAAATTTGGCCCAATGTGAAAGAAAGCGTCGATAGTAGTTGAACGTGCCTTCAAAACGGCGAATAGAAGCTAACGTAATCGGGACCTGAAAGTCTGTGATGGCGCGGACAGTATCGTCTAAAGGCCGTATGCCATACTGATCAATATGGTGGCCAAGAAAGTTGACGGAAGGCTGCTGAAATACGCATTTGTTTGGGTTGGCGGTGGTGCTATTAGCCGCCAGTCTATCGAAAAGATTGTTGAGATGTTCTGCGTGTTGTTCTTTAGAAACGCTTACAAATAGGATATCGTCGATGTATGGATAGACGAAATCCAAACGTCTAGTGACTAATTCGATGAGTCGTTGAAGCCTGGGCTGCGTTGGCAAGACCGAACAGCATACGCAAAAATCCGAAGAGCCCAAACGGTGTGGTTATGGCAGTCTTCGGTATGTCTTCCTCAGCGACCGGCATCTGGTGATACGCGCAAACCAAATTGATTTTCGAAAACACACGGGCGCCGCGCATGCTTGCCGTGATATCCTAAATGTATGGAATAGGATAGCGTTCGGGAACAATAAGGTTATTGAGTGCGCGGTAATCACCACAGGGACGCCAGTCTCCGGACATTTTGAGCAGCATGTGGAGCGGCGATGCCCACGGGATTTTTTATACGGCGAATGATGCCTAGTTCTGGCTTGTGCTCGAATTCTGCGCGAGCAATTTTTAACTTGTCAGGGTTCATTCGCCTGGCTTTGGCAAAAGCAGGCGGACCTATGGTAACGATGTGATGTTTTACAGCATCAATGGCGGATGGAAACGGTGCCATTGCACAAAAGACTTGCGTGAACTTGGTATTAAGCATCTGACCGATAGGTGAGCTTGACTGGTTGTCGTGTACGTGGCAGATTGACTCAATGTCGGTCAAATACCTATAACTTCCAGATTTGTTTGACGAGCGATCAGACGGCGTTGTTTGGCTTCAAAGAACAAACCGAAGTGCTGCAGAAAGTCAAGGTCAAGTGTCGACGTCTGGACATCTGCGACGAGGAAGGTCTAGTTGAAAGAACCTCGTGGATTTAAATTAAGCGTGTGCAAGCGTTTACCATACATACGAATAGTGGGGCCGTTTGCTGCGCGCAATGGACACGTCGCCTCTTCTATAACATTCTTAGAATCACGTGGGATAACGTTGACTTCTGCGCTGGTCACAACCAGGTAGCGTAATCCAGTACTGCGGTCGTTAGCAAAGAAAAGGCGATTGGGCAGCCGGTAACGTCCTTCGGCCCTACATGATGGCCGGCCCGTTTCCCTGCGTGTTGCGCTTGAAGAAACAGGGCGGACGACACGATCTGCCATGCTGAAGAAATCGCTCGCCTTATCAACAATGGCTTAACATAGGTGGAGGTTTTTACGTGATCTATAATCAGTGCAATTACTGGAACGATTTCTGCGGTTCCATCAGCATTGTGTCAGTACTCTAGTCGGTTGGTAAGTGCCGATACTTGCGGTCTTAGTTCTGCTACTTCCGTAATGGAAGTAGCATGAACCTGAAACCCTTGGGCGTTGAATTCCTAACTACAGTCGGCAATGTCGGCGAGCAGAGAAAGAGGCGCATCGTTTGCATACAAGGGGTACGCATGTCACGTGGCAAGCGTCGCCAAAGGAGAGGTTTAGCTAGAGCCTGCATCTTGTGCGACAACTGAGGAGGCTTTCGAACACCTAGCTCGGTTTTGTTAAGAATCTGCATAACGCGAGCATGGTCTGATATGCCAAAGCGCTTTAAGACTACGGCATTAAGCTCATCGCAACTTTACTGCTATTCGGCAAGCTCCAAGATGTCGTTGAGGTTATCGACGAATTGCAGAGGGAGCGCTGCAGCAACACAGCAAAATTTGACACTGTCAGACTTAACGCCATGTAAAGAAAAAGTGGCTTCCAGCTGACTAAACAAGGACTTAGGGTTAGTCTCTCGAAAAGGCGGGATAGAGAAACGGAACCCTCTAACCGGATCGTCAGGATCTCGGTGAATGACCTTCATGGTGAAAATATATGGATTTTGTGGAAGCAAACCCAAATGGCAAAAAGTAAAAGTAGGAGGGTAGACTGAATAAGTCACCGGATCTAAAAAGAAACGTTAGTATCAAGCTCACCAAAAAGATTTCTTATTTTTCGGGGTCGCTAATTATAGCGCGATGATCGTGCGCTATATATTCGGTACGAAACCAGACGGCCAACCAAAAGCAATGGGTAGAACACACAAATTAAGCTAGGGAAAAGTTTATTGGACGGGAGGAGAGTTAGCGAATGCTAATAGTATGGCACCAGGAAAGCGCTAACTAGCAGGATGTAGTTGGGTGTCGAGTGCTTGGACGGAGCTTTGTTTGCAGTTGAGTCGCGCGCCAAAGGCGGAGATCGTATTCGTGTTTCAAGCAAACGGGAACAAGATTCCAACAGGCAAACCGCCTAATGCCCTAATGCATAAGAAAGCTATAATTTGAATATATTGTAGGATAGTTTACACAGTCATACGGGGAACGTCCACTTCACTACAGATGTTCCGAAAGTTCGTCACAGGATTCGCAACGATAGCAGCGCCTCTACATTGAATGACAGAACCCTGTATGCAACTGTTGGACTACCGAGTATGCGACCGCACTAACAACTTTGAGGGAAGCGTTATTGTCCCCTTTTTCGAGGGTTTCGCTTAATCATGTTGGATCTGCTGCCCCTTTTTATTCCATATATGCAGGTTCGTAACTTCTCAAGGTCTACAACACATTCTCCCCATCAGTTACAGTAATTGTTCCTATAACTCTCCGCTTCTACACCTAACCGAATGCTTAACAGTCCATAGACCTTAAGCTTACAAACAAGAGCGGGGTCTGCTATGTCATGCATCCAACTAGTATGCCCTATGTTCGCTGTCCACGTGACTTACCTGCGACACCGTAGGGCTCTATATCCGAGTGCATTATTTGGTCTATTCTTTGGACACCGCCCAATAATACGCTAAAACTGTAGGGTTATAGCTACGATGAAACCCCACCCATCACATATAAAAATAGAAACTGTTTTGTAAATCGACGCCCCTTATCTATCTGACAGGCAGTGCATGTCGGTTATTCTCTTAAGCAAGGGCGGAAGCTTCTACATACTAGATCCCGCGACTTCGCTCTCTGTTCTCCCTGTCCATCTGACACATCTGTAGCGCTCCACTCTCTAGTGGTACACTTAATCAATATGGCCCTACGGCCCCATTTAACTCCATATCTGCAAGTTCAGAGCATCGCTCGCTCTACTACCCTATCCCCCCTACAGCTACAGCAATTATTCCTATAAATCGCCGCTCCTACTTTAGCCGATTGCTCAAAAATCCGTGTACCGTAAGTTTCTATTAACGGACGGCTGCGCGACGTCATAAACCTGGCTCTTTCCCGCACTGTTCACTCTGACCATTTGACCCACGTGGGGCACCCTGGAGCTTTAGTTCCGATTAGGTTGTTTAGTCTATTGTAGCGACGCTTGCTCATACCACTGCACATATGTAAGCCAATAGCTGCATTGGCTTTACTTGACTACCTTTCCTTTAACTACACCATCTTGTTACTATGAAGCACCGCCCATACTCATAACTGAATTCACAGCAGCCCCTTTCACGTAAACGCCCGAATAAGAGCGTATTCTTCTACATATTAGTCCTCCTCCTTCATTCACTGTTCTCTATTTTCTTTCGACTTACCTTTGACACTGTAGAGTACCACACTCGAGTGGTTCAATTAGGCAGTTTGGCTCCGCCGCGCCATTTTAGTTTACTTATTCATGATTATTGCATCACTGGCTCCCCTACCAAAGGTTCCTCTCAGCTGCATTATTTGCTCATATAAAACACCGCTCCGACCCGCCGGCTGCTCGGCAGTGTATGCCTTTTCCTCTCTCAATTAGGAGCAGGTCCTTTTACAGATTTAATCCTGCTCTTTTCCTCTCTGATTTCTCTGTCCATCTAACTTACGTGTGTCACCGTAAAGCTCCACCGTCGAATGGTTCACTTGATAATTTTGGCATTGCAGCTCCTTTTTATTCCGCCACTGCAGGTTCATGGCTTCGCTGGCTCCACTAACCTATCTTAAGCTACAGCTATTATTCATAGAAACCACTGCCTTAAGCTTAACGTGCTGCACAACAAGCGGTTTGCCTTCATCTTTTAACCAACCGCGAGTTCTGCTACACCAAGAAGCTGGCAAAATGCCTCTTGTACTCTGTCCTTTCATGTGCCTATGACACTGTAGCGCACCAAATTCAGGTAGTTTATTTAGTTTGTTCGGTCGACGCTACCCATATTATCCCACCACTGTAGGTCCATAGCTTCGCTAGATTAACTGTACTCTCCTCCATTAGCTACGGCACTCAATGCTATGAATTGCCACTTCTCCACTTAACCAAATTATTGGCAGTCTATTTTCCTTGATATTTCAACAACGGCCTATTTTTCTGCATAATTAATCGGGCTCCTCCCGCTCTGTACTCTGTGTTCATCTGGCTAACCTGTGACAACGAAGCGCTTCAAATTCTAGTGGATCACTTGACTAGTATGGCACTGATATTACATTTTATTGCACAACGGCTGGTTCATAGCATTGCAAGCTTCCCTGCCTTAGCTTGCTTACAAATACATAAATAGTTTCTGTAACTCGACGCTGCTTATATCAGCAGAATGTTCAGCAGTGCATGTACAGTAATCCCTTAACCAATAGCGGATTCTTCTACCTACTAAATCCCAAAACTTCCTTTACTCTTATATTTGTCTATCTGACTTACCTGTGATATTGTAGCGCTCCACGTGCGAGTGGTACACTTAATCAATATGGCACTGCTGCCCCATTTAACTCCATATCTGCAGGTTAATAGCCTCGCTGACTCTACTAACCTAGCATCCTTTTGGCTATAGCGCTTGTTACTTTGACCTACTGCATGTAGTCTTGAACGACTGCTCAACATTCCATATTCCTTTATGTTTCCACTAAGGGCGGGCTGGGGTTTTTCATAGCTCGGGCCCTTACTCCTTCTGTTCTGTCTCCATCTGCCTTACACGTGACACGATAAAACTCCACTTTGATTTTTCACTTTATCTATTGTGTCACCACTGTGCCATTTTATTTCACAGAGTTAGCTGCACTGAGTTGGCCGCACCGACACGCTATCCTCGCTGAGACTGCGGCATTTGTTCTTATCACTCACCGCTCCGATGGAACAGTATTTTTGTCGCGTCTGTGTAATATGCCTTCTTTCCTTTGCTGCCCTGTTCCACGTGTCCTGACACCTAGGTACTGTACACAGGTTTTCCATCCTCATATTCCATATTAGAAGGAATACACAAACGGATGACGCCATAGTTTTCAGCTACACGTACAAAACGCTTACAAAGTTTGGCAAGGCTAGAGAACACCAGCTCTCCTTACTCGCCTCTTGATCTTCGAAGTCCTTCCTTTCCGTGATCGTTTCTTCCTTGTCCCTCGCGAAACTTGCGGAACTGTAGAAAAAATTACCTGGATGGTCCTATCTATAGATAAGGTCTGTAGATAAATGGGGACAGCTCAGACCACCATCTCGGCCATTCTGACCCCTTGATAGGCATCATCTAGTGACTTGAACGATTACGGTTTAATCACTTTCACCTTCGGAACATCCTCCCAAGAATGCTTCACCACCCTGCAAGTTTCAACTTACTTGCGATGCTTTGGCGTTATGTTCCGTCTTCTTCGCCAGTGGATTATTTCTGGTAGCAGGTTCCTCAGATGCTTGGCCTCAGTATCGGATGGATATGTTACCCACCACGCCAGTGTGGTCTGCCATCCATCCGATGCCTCTGGAATCTTAGCTATCATGGTCGGTATTATTAGTTTGACCATACCAGTATGCTGGAGGTTACAAAATGTTTGCTCCGTTTCCCCACTGGTATAAACAATTGGACTCAAAATATTAGCACCTATGGAACCTCACCTGAGTAAGCTTCATCTCCGTGCAAGGCAGCAAGTTACTTGATGGGCCATGGCGTTATGCTGCCTCCATCACGCCAGTGGATTACTACTCTTGATATCAACATCATCATTTGCTTGGCGTCAGTATCCGATGGATAAGTTACCCACCTCGCGAGTGTGGTCTAACATCTGTCCTGTTTCCCAGCATTTCTATCTACTATGGAAGCCGTTTTAGCTTTATCCGCTACCGGTTTGAAAAATTTGGTTAAAAGCATTATCACTTTCGGAACATCTCCTGCAAGAACCACTTTATTTCCCCGCAAGTGTTCTACGTACTTGCAATTCCATGGCCTTATTCTCCGTCCATCTCGCCAGCGGATTATTTCTCCTGGTATCAGCATCCTCCATTACTTGGCATCAGTATACCATGGATAATCCACCCACATCGCCAGGGTGGCATCAAGACTTTATACATTTCGTATGTACATTGTCCGTGGCCTATACTACTGCATTTGGCCATGCCCAATTCCAAAGACCCCAGCAAGCTCCTCGGTCGTTTGAAACGTCCTCTCATAAACGCTTTATCTCCACGTATGCGCCCCATTTACCTGTGATGGTTATCTCTGGTAGACCTGGCTGCGACGCCCACCTGACTCGTTGGTTGCCTGCTCGGAAAGTAATACTGGTTATGCTTTGAAATCCATACCCACCTGCGCAACTCAGCATTACAACCTACACAGCCGTTTCTCCTACCAGTATCGTCGATGCCAACCGTTACTGGTGCGGACCATCGAATACGCTACGAGCGATCTGCGGGCACTTGACAGTGTAGCTACGGTACAGTAGCCAGGCGGTAATGGACGATGCTATAGCAGACGTGCAAGGGTTTTTAAGACAAATTTTAAAGGGTGGGGTAAGGACTAGCACAGCATAATGGTAGCGTACAAGTTTGCAAAACCGGCAGCACGAGTCCAAGACCGGCTTGCGAAGAGCACTGCACTCGCTCCGCTGCCATATAGTCTCCAATTGGTATACCAGAACGTAAACGTTTGTGCAGATTCGTAGCAGTTAGACAAAGCCAGACAGCCACGACACATCCAGGAAAGCGCTAGACGGCCATTTTGACCCATTGAGACGCGTCAGTAGCGCGCATCCGTCGCATCCTCCCGGATTTGTGCCCACGAATTTACTCCTGCGAGTCAGCGATGTACGTCACTGCGCCATGGGTGACGACAGCGGACGGCCATGACTGATATCTAACTGCGATATAGAGCGGCTCATCGTCCACTGTTTTGCATTTTATGAATGTGCAGAGGATAGGACTTGCTTCCAGAGAAACGACATTTTTTGCAAGCCGCCACAGAGCGAGGTGGCAAGTATGCTGCTAAGGGGGCTACGGATTATTTGTAAGAAGTAAGGGATTTATTAGATTTTGTATAGATTCGTCGCCTTTAGACACGGACAGATAGACATCACACATCCAGGATAGCGCTAGAGGGACGTTCCGTCCTATTTGGTCACCTAAGTAGCGAGCAACCGCCGCATCCTGCCCGATTCGAACCCAAGACCTTACTCTTGCGACGCAGCGATGTAGGTCTCTTCGCCATGGGTGACGGCAGCGGACCGTCATGACTGTTATCTAACTGCGACATAGCGCGGCTCATTCTCCACCATCCTGCATGTGATGAATGTGCAGAGGACAAGGCTGGCTTCCAGAGCAAAGACTTATTTGCAAGCCACCACCAACCGAGGTGGCATGTATTCTGCTAAAACAAGTATTGATTATTTGTAAGTATTTGGGGGATTTATTAGGTTTTCTGTAGATGCGTCTCAGTTACACACAGACAGACAGCCATGACACATCAAGGAAAGCGCTAAACGGAGGTTTCGTCCTATTGGGACTCGTCAGTAGCGCGCATCCTTTGAATGCTCTTGGATTCGAAGTTCCGACCTTATCCATGCGAGTCGAAGACGTATCCCTGCACCATATGGGACGGCAGCGGACCGCCATGTGATATCTAACTGCAACATAGCGCGGCTCATCCTCCACCGTCCGGCATGTCATGTATGTGCAGAGAACATAGCTTGCCTTCAGAGCAACCATTTAATTTACAAGCTACCACCATCCAAAGTGGCAACTATGATGCTAAGGCGACTACTGAATATTTGAAAGTAGTAACAGATTTATTACGTTTTGTGTAGATTCGCTGCATTTACACACAGACAGACGGCCACAACACATCCAGGAAAGCGCTAGAAGGCCTTATCGTCCTATTGGGACTTGTCAGTGACGCGCACCAGTCGGATCCTGCCCGATTCAAACACACGACCTTACTCTTGCGAGACACCGACGTATGCCACTGCGCCATGAATGACGGAAGTAGACCGTCACGACTAATATACCACTGCGATACAGCGCGCATACATGACTTGCCAGACAGTGGAAGCTGGACAGCGCTATATCGTAGTTAGATATCAGTCATGTCGGTCCGCTGCAGTCGCCCATGGCTCAGTGACATATTTCGCTGACTCGGAAGAGTAAGGTCGTGGATTCGGACCCGGTAGGATTCGGCGGTTGTGCGCTACTGACGAGTCCCAGTGGGACAAAATGGCCGTCTAGCGCTTTCATGGATTTGTGGTGGTTAACTGTCTGTGTCTAACTGTGACGAATCTACCCAAAATCCTAATAAATCCCCCTCCTACTTATAAATAATCCGTAGTCGCCTTAGCAGCATTCTTGTCACCTCAATTGGTGGCGGCTTGCAAAGGAAGTCGATTCTCTAGGGGCCACCCTGTCCTCTGCACATTCATCACATGCAAGACAGTGGAGGATGAGCCGCGCAATATCGCAGTTAGATATCAGTCATGGCGGTCCGCTGCCCTCGCCCATGGCTCAGTGGCATATGTCGCTGACTCGCAAAAGCAAGATCGTGTGTTTGAATTGGGCAGGATTTGGTGGTTGTGCGCTACTGACGAGTCCCAATAGGTCGAAACGTCCGTCTAGCGCTTTCCTGGATGTGTGGTGGCAGTCTGTCTGTGCCTAAAGGCGACGAATCTAAAGCAATCCTAATAAATGCCCTACTAGTTACAAATAATCAGTAGTCGTTTTAGCATGATAATTGCCACCTTGCTTTGTGGCACCTTGCAAAGGAAGTCGTTGCTATGTGGGACAGCCCTGTCCTCTGCGCATTCATCACATGCAGGACATTGAAGGACGGCCTGCGTTCCCTCGCAGTTAGATAGCAGTCATGGCGGTCCGCTGCCGTCGCCCATGTCTCAGTGACATATTTTGCTGAACCGCAAGAATAAGTTCGTTGCTCCGAATCCGGCAGGATTCGCCGGGTGCGCGCTTCTGGTGAGCCTCAAGGGAAGAAACAGCCTTTTGCGCTTTCCTTGATGTGTCGTGGCTGTCTGTCTGTGTCTAAATGCGACGAACCCGTACAAGAACCCCATGAATCCCCCTATTCCTATAAATAATTGGTAGTCGAATTTGCAGCATACCTTGGTGACGGCTTGCAAAGGAAGTCGTTGCTCTGGGGGCCAGCACTGTCCTCTGCACATTCATCCCATGCGAGACAGTGGAGGATGATCCGTGCTATATCGCATTTAGTTATCATTCATGGCGTTCCGCTACCGTCGCCCATGTCTCGATGACACAATTCGCTTACCCTCTAGGGTAAGGTCTTGGATTCGAATCCGGTAGGATTCTGCGGGCCCGCATTACTGACGAGTCTTTATAGGACGAAACGGCCGTCTATCGCTCTCCTGGATATGTGGGGGCTGTGTGTCCGCGTCTAGCTTCCACGAATCTACACAAATGTTTAAGAAACCCCTACTACTTACAAATAATCAATAGTCGCCTTAGCAGCATACTAGCCACCTCATTTGGTGACGGCTTGCAAAGGAATTCGTTGCTCTGTGGGACAGCCTTTTCCTCTGCACATTCATCACATGGAGGATGAGCCGCGTTATATCGCAGTTAGATATCAGTCATGGCGGTGCGCTGCCGTCGCTCATGTCTCAGTGGTATATTTCGCTAAATCACAAAAGTAAGGTCGTGGGTTCTAATCCGGTACTATTCGGCGGGTGCGCGGTACTGACGAGTCCAAACAGGACGAAGTGTCCGCCTAGCGCTTTCCCGGATGTTTGGTAGCTGTCTTTCTGCTTCTAATTTCGCTGAACTTACATGATAAACTTATAAATTCCATACTACTTACAAATAATCAGTAATCGCCGTAGCTGCTTACATGCAGTCCTAGATTTGCGGCAGCCTGCAAAGGAATTCGTTGCACCGGTGGCCAGATTTGTCCTCTGAACTTTCCCCACATGCAAGACAGTCGGGATGAGCCGCGCAATATCGCAGTTAGATATCAGTCATGGCGGTCCGCGGCCGTCGCCCATGGCTCAGTGATATATGTCGCTGACTCGCACCAGTAAGATCGTGGGTTCGAGACCGGTAGGATTCGGCGGGTTCGCGCTACTGTCGTGTACCAATTGGAAAATACAGCATGCTGGCGCAAACCTATATGTGTGGGGCTGTTTGTCTTTGTCTGACTGCGACGAACTTACGAGAAATATTTATAAAACTTGTACTACTTAAAAATAATTAGCATTCGCCGTAGCAGCATACATGCTACCTCGATTGGTGGCGGCTTACAAAGAAGTCATTGGTCCGGGGGCCAGCCCTGTCCTTTGCACATTCATCACATGCAAGACAATGGAGGATGAGCCGCGCTATATCGCAGTTAGATATCAGTCATGTCGGTCCGCTGCCGGCGCACATGGCTCAGTGACATATGTTGCTGACTTGCAAGAGTAAGGTAGTGGGATCTAATCTATAAGTATTCGGCGGGTGCGCGCTAGTGACAATCTCCCATAGGACAAAACGGCCTTCTTGCGCTTTCATGGAAGTCTAGTGGCTGTCTGCCTGTGTATAACTTCGACGATTCTAAACAAAAACCTAATAAATCCACTTAATATTAAAATAATCAACAGTCGACTTAGCAGCATACTTGCCAACTCGATTAGTGGCGGCTTGCAAAGGAAGTCGTTGCTCTGGGAGCCAGCCCTGTCCTCTGCACATTCATCACATGCAAGACAGTGGAGGATGATCCGCGTTATATGAGAGTTAGATATCAGTCATGGGGGTGCGCTGCCATCACCCATGGCCTAGTGACACAAGTCGCTGACTTGCAGGAGTTATATCGTGGGTTCGAAGCCGGTAGGGTTTGGCGGGTGCAAGCTACTGACAAGTTCCAATGGGACGAAGCGGTCGTTTAGCTTTTCCTAGATGTATGGTGGCTATCTGTCTCTCTAAATGCGACGATCCTACACAGAAACCAAATAAATCTCCCTGGTTTTTACATTGTGATGTTTGCAATTGTTCCTGTGCAAAATTGACTTTCAAGGTTTAAGGCGTTATCGTTTTTCTACGATTAAATATCCACAGGCTTTACCGCATTAAAGATCATTCTTGAATATAGAGCTACTCAAGGATGGAAACCAAGTTTACATATTTTAAGTTTAAGACTAGTTTAAGACTAGTTTTCACTCCACTAAAATCCGTGGGCCTTTGATTGTGTAGCTACGGTACAGCAGCTTTCTGGCGGTAATGGGCGACGCTATAGCAGACGTACGGGCAGTTTTTCAGTCAAATATTAAGGGGTTGGGTAATTAGCAGCATAGCATATTGTTAGCCTTCGAGTTGCTAAACAGGCGGCCTGGGTCCGAATCCTATTTGCGAAAACCTTTGTACTCGTTCCGGTGGCATATAGCCTCCACTTCATATAAAAGCGTGAAGCTTGCGATGGTTCCAGCGCAAGAATAACATACAAAATTTAAGGCTCTAACTTTTAACTACGCTTGAATATCCACAGAGAGGATTCTCCGCATTCAAAAATCATTCTTGCTTCTCGTTCTATTTAAGGATGGAAACCAAGTTTAGATATCTTGCAGCCCCTGTCCATCGGTTTGCTATAGAATTCGTTCCGGATACCCTACCACCGCTTTCATTTTCAATTTACTGCACTTTCCAAAACTTTATTCCCTATGGGGCACTTGGACTGCACCCACGCTCATACCTTCAGGGCCACTAAGTCAGTTTGCTCTAACATCTTTCATTATACGGACACCTGGGACTTGGCTTTCTATGGACAGGTAAACTGTCAGCTTCCGATTTAACCACCTGTTAATCAGTATCTATTAAAATTTGCATTTTCTCCGATGAATGGAATAACCATTTGACACTGCTTTCTTCTGCTGTTTGGAGTTTCTTTAGGAACAGTATTAACATTTCAGCATTCAACGTAGCCGAACTGGGCATACATCCAGCGAACACAGAACACAGCTATGCAGACGGAAAACGCCTCGTACTTAAATTATTGCCAGTGGCGCACTCGACGGTCCCGTGATGTTGAATCCTGACTAAGCTTTCCGCTGAGCCAACGGAAAATCGAGTGCACCATGAGTTCGATAAAATGTTCGGAACATCTGTCTTCCAAAAGCGTTCCAAATACCTAACCGTTATTTAAATTGTGGTCAATAGCAGCGTTGCAGGACGTATTTGGTTTTGACTAACAAATGTTCTCCTGATAAAAGTCACAAATGTCTGTTTACCAACACTGTGACTTGTACATGAAGCCTAAAGTTTGGTACGAACGCACAGCACTGCGGCCACCACTCTCCAGTGAGAGGCGCAAAGTGGTCCTGTGAGTCACCTTCCTCTGCTTTGCTGACCATTTATTTGTCTACGTCTAGGCATTCTACTTATACGCTCACCGTTATGGGTGTTAATGATGGCCATTCCGCTAAACACCACTTTGATGCAGGCGCTAATTGTTCTATTCTACGCAGCGGTTTTCGAAATCGTGCAGCTGCGCTTCATGACGACTTTAGCACTCAACCCATAACAGCCGATGGGTCACCTATTCCAGCGCACGGTAAAGTACGCAAACGTACCTAACTGGGATCCTTAATTGCTATGTGTGATTTTGTCCTTGCTTTAGGTAAATGTGATGCTACAGTAGGAATCAATTTCCTGGAGGCCCACGGTGCATGTATGGATGTCTGCAAGGACACGGTCAAGGTTCGTTGCGAGGAACCTTCGTTTGTGCATTGACTTCAGGACTCTGCCAGCGAACTAATACGCTCTGAACTCGTAAACAGCGATTAGACAGCTTCGGCAGCGAGAAGCGGAGGCTGCCGTAGTGGATAAGGAAGGTTTAGCGGGGCTGTTGTGCCGGCGGTCCGATGTTTTTGACGTTAACTGTGATCGACCCGGAAGTACAAATGTGCTGCAACACAGAATAGCTATCATGAGCCAGCACCCAGTAGGAAAACTATGGAGGCGTATTCCAATCCACTATCAACCACAGCTGGATAAAATGATCAGCGATAGTTTAGACAAAAACATTACTCGGCCTTCGTCTTATCCGGGCGATTCACGGATCGTGCCTGTTAAGAATAAGAGCGGTGCTTTACGATTGTGTGGATTACCGCGAACTGAATGTCAGCACTCAGCGTGATTTTTCTCTGCCAAGGATTGCGGTCACTTTGGAATCAGTTACAGGAGCTCAGTTGTTTTCCACACTTGACGGCCTCGGGGTATTTTCAAGTGGAAGTACACCCGGCAGGTAAGCCCAAAACCGCGTTTGTTGTTCCATTGGTGTAATACAAGTATGAAACCATGCCATTTGGGCCTACTAATGCTCCAGCTATATTCCATAGACTGATGCAGGAGGTCTTGGTAGCGCTAGCTGCACACCGTTGCTTAATTTACCTCGATATTATTGTGCTTGGTTTCTTAGTTAATGAAAGCAACCGACGACACGCTGAGGTCATGTGCGAGCTTCTTAACGCTGTGTCAACGCTCAAAATGAAAACTGCAAGTTCCTAACCAGGAAGTGCTTTTTCCGGGCCACAAACGTTCGGGGAACGGTCGCAGGGTTAAAACGTCAAAAATAGTACTATCCTTATCTGTCCGACACACACTACTGCTCAAGCAGTTTGAAGATTCATAAGATTGGAATTGTATTAGATAAATAAACAAAGAATTATGTCCTCGAAAAACGAGACACGCCAGTACAGGCGTGATCAAGTGGTTGACAAAGCCACAGAAACATTAAACGCGAGTGCAACCACACGACAGAAATACGGGTTGGTAAACTACGTAGCTAGAAAATTGCGCATAATTTTGCATAGGAATGATGCAGGGCTGAAGGGCATGATCGTTTTTGTCAAAGAGAAATATGGCGCCGAAGCGCTGTAAGATCACAAGTGTTCCTGTTACGAAAATGCTGGGTGGGGATT
Organism: Dicrocoelium dendriticum; assembly: GCA_944474145.2. NCBI lineage: Eukaryota > Metazoa > Platyhelminthes > Trematoda > Plagiorchiida > Dicrocoeliidae > Dicrocoelium > Dicrocoelium dendriticum. The sequence continues at coordinate 104,881,099 of OX104065.1, forward strand.
CGAATGGTTCCGGAGCTTGGGCTCCGTTTTTCCCTAGGCGTTTGAAACCGATGGAGATTTTGATAAACACATTGTGCTCGCGAATAGCGGATATTGTGCTCACTCACCGTGTGAAGCAGTGTGTAGTGACTCTAGTTCGGTGGCGAATCACTTCTGACACGTCGCATTGTCTTTAAAATACATTCGTGGCTTTTATGGGGAGAACGCTTGCCAGGCAAAAACCCACCAGTCCTGGAACACTGCAATTGACCACAATGTAAATAATATTGAGGTACTTGTAGCATTTTTGTGGGACCGCTTATCCGAACGGTTAATCGCAGTCATGGTACACACGATTTTCCGTTGGCTCAGCGGAAGGCGCAACGAGGTTGTTGCGGCAACTTTACCCCTAAAGCCTAAGGCGCAATAAATAGTTTAAAGTCATTATGTGGCATGGTTCCCGGCCATCTTCCTGCAGTTGCAGTTTTGTTCAATTTTGTGCAGTTGTGATATTTGCAATTGTTTAAATGTGTTGCAACCAAGATACGCGGTAGGAGTAGTATTTTTTAATCCGTACGCCATGGGGTCTGAATTCCCGTGCAGCTTCAGTTGGCGTTCTTTCGACAATAGTGATGAGTTTAACAGAATTTAGAATTTACGCTTCTTTATTACATCAATTTCATCTGCTACATCAGCAGAAAGTTTAACGTGTCAAGGGTGAGGCATAGTACCAGCGAGAATGTTCGCAATGTCCGTCGTAAATTGCGACCTGGCGTTAAGTATCAGCTTGTTTTTATGGTTTTTACCACCAGTGGTAACTTTGCAGCAGGTTATCAAGTCTATGAAGGAGGACGGAGTTTTATGAATAATTGCAGTGGAAGGCATATGCGCACGTATTATTCGCTCGACCTCAACAAATAGAACTGTTCCGCCGATTCTCGCATGTTGTTTTTGAAGTCGCCACTCACGGTACTAACCGTTTGAAGTAAGGATTGATAGCAGCATTAGATGTTGCTTGCAGCTTCAAACTATACCAGGTTGTAATAACTGACGGGATGGGTTACAGCCGGCCAATATGTTATGCGTTCCTGCGTCGAGATTACGCTTCATTGCCTACATTGTTTGCAGCGTTTCGGGATATTATGGGTCCTGATGTTTCTGTCAGCACAACTATAATGTACAAAATGGCTGCTCAAATACGTGCAGCTATCGCGGATTTTCAATGCGACACTTTATTGTGCTACTTCCACCTCCGCCAGACCATCAGGAAGCATATAAGTGGTAAATCTTCGTCATATTCTGTACACAAACATTAAATGGACGCGTTGTCTATGTCATCGCATGGTAACGTCGGACACGGAGACAATACCAGCTTTTTCTTTGTGTAATGTTCTTTGCTTAGATTTCAACAAGATTTAAAGCTCCTTCCACGAAGAGCCCCGGTTTGTGCGCTATCTTGCGTTGTACCGGTGGTACATAAAACGCTCGTGGACGAAACAGCCCAAGTTTGACTGGTGCACTTTGGAAATGCGACGAACAACCGAGTTGAGAATACCAAGTGGTGGACTACAACCTACTCACGGAGTCCACGCAGTTGCGGACGATAAAATTTCCGTTACGAAACCAAACGCGTTTAAAATCGCGCATCGTGTACATTGCCTGATAAGTGCTGAATAGGTTAATTAATCCGTATTTTCGGAACTGTATCAAGAGCTGCGAAGGATCAACGAAGTACTTAGTGATTTGTCCGACTTTCAACTTGCAAAGAAACAACCGGGTTGGCCGAAAAATATGGCGTCCGCAGATTTGTCGTTCACATGCAGCAAGCCTGTTGTAGTTGAGGCAGGTCGCTGTGCACACAATCGGTTACTCTACCATCGATAGTGTCTGCGTGTACAATCAGGAGCCTGTTGTGCGATTTGTGTCATTCAATTGCCTGACATCAGGCAGTACATTCAACTACTATTATAATTTGGCCGATGAATAGTACATAGTGGAACGCTACCCTGCAAAAGCCAAGCGCGTCCAATGACCATAATTATTGAACAACGCTGAATCTATACTCACGCTGCTTTCTGATCGCTACAACACAACGTTGTTATCTCCGTTTCTGCGCTCCCTCAGCCCTAAAGCGCTTTTGACCATTAACTGGACTAGCGGCACTATTGGTGCCAATGTAATAGGACCTAGTTTGTTGTAATGGCACACGGCTACAAGGCGCGTGCTCTTAGTATATAGACCCCATCAGTGGCACATTTATGGTAATGTAGTAGCAGCTGGGCCTGTTTAACCGTGCACCAGGCTCCAAGGCTACCGATCTTAGGATAGCGGCTCCATCAGTGGCACATTTGGTGCCAGTGTAATAGAACTAGTGTGGATGGTAATAACGCAAGACTCTAAGGCTCGTGCTGGTGATATATATGCTTAATTAGTGGCACATCTTTATTAATGTAGTAGCAACTAGGCTGTTTGCACCGTGCACCAGGCTCCAAAGCTTATGATCTTAGGATATCGGTTCCCTCAGGGGCACAGTTGATATCATTGAAATAGGACCCGTATGGGTTGTTATAGCACCCGGCTTTAAGGATCGTGCTCGTGTTATATAGGGACCATCAGTGGCACACTTGATGCCAATGCAATTGGACCCAAGTGGGGTGTAACAGCACATGGCTCTAAGGATTGTGCTTGTAGTATAGAGCCTCCATCTGTAGCATCATAACGGTATATGGTGCGGTTGCGTCAGATAAACCATTCTGCTTGACCAAACTTCACACGAATTTGGTTCCGGTTGGACGGGTTTTGGCTATTAAAATTAATTTATAGATTAGGCTTACGGCTACTGCATTGTGTAATTAAAAAGGGGGTAGAGTTCCGCTTCATGTTTACGATCATGCTACCTTGAACCTTTCATTTCGGATTTTTAGTGTGCGTTGGAAAATATTTTGCGTGACCAACACGTCATCCATAAGGTATACAATTGGACTGCTAAGGGCCAAAAGTGTGGTCATTTAGGGAGTTACCACACTCACTCTAGGGCACATGTTTTCGCTGCTTTTGTGAACGAGATGCATATTCCGTCAACGTTATGCGGAAATCCATTCCAGACTTGTACGTACATACTACCACGACACGATATGTTTTCCCCCATGTCACTCTAAACCTCACGCGCGCTGACAGGAAATAAGGTTTAAAAGAAAGTTTCATGCAAGTAGCGGCACCGATAAGGATTTAAATTATTAGTTACAATATCTCTGGACAAATAGCCAGTTATAAGCATAGACATTTGCTCCACCGCGAGTGTCCAAAATCACGCTGCAATGGGACGGCTAGCTGTTATATATTTGCATTGAATGCTAACCCATAGGTAACCATATTTCTGCAAAGGTTTCCTATGATTTTACAAAATCTTCTTTGTTAAAGAAGCCATCTAAATGTGGTTGCGATGCATCAACTGCTACGAAACTCCCAAACCCCAAGGGTTACTTATTCCATTACAGTAATAATGATTTCCAAACTAAAATTCCGGGCCCTGCTGTCGGCACAAAGGGAGACTAATTAACCAGTGCAGGACGAGACACTCACTTGACGGCAGGTATTTTTAAACATTAGGCTCGGAAACCATATGCTCATATTTTCTACGTTAGAGTGAATAATGTCTACTTTAGTTGCGAAAGCTGCATTAATGTTACGCATGTTTAAGGCAATTATAGCTGCATGCCGCACACACTTGGTTGTTTCACAATCGTTAAGTAGACGCGTAGTAAAGCGAGTTGAGTATTGGTGCGTTTGCAACATAGCATGCACAGCTGAGTGAATGGGCACTATTTTGTATGTTTTTCAAAACCATTTAGCTGTACAGTTTGTCTGTGTTCTTTTCTGCATCTAACAACATCCAGACAGAGCGCCGTGGAGACGCATAAGGGTGGGCCCACGGACTCATAACGTACCCTCATGCCGATAGGGTTTTCACAAAATATTGCTTTTAGGGTTCAAATTGCGGAACTCCAATATCTCAAATGGACCTCCAAGACTGCGAATTAGTTACATGCAGCATCCAAGAAAGCACGCAACATACTTTTGTTTCCTAACATAAAATACGCGCACTATGCAAACTTAGACAAACGTGAGTTGATACTATTTGTCTAAGTTATTTACCAAATTTGCAGCATTTTGTTAACCGTATCTGTGTGCTTTCGAATGCGCGGCAAGCAATTGATGGGTTTTTAGCACACTAAAACTGTTGTACATGTAAACCAGACTAAAATGACAGAGTCTAAAAGTCACTTGCTTCAATACTGCTGCTGAAATATGCAGTTTTCCGGTTGGTCAGTGATGTTATTAGCCGCCAGCCTATCGAAAAGAATTTTGAGAAGCTCTGCGGGTTGTTCTTCAGAAGCGCTGGCAACTGGGATACCGTCGCTCTATGTATAGAAGACATTTAGACTGCTAGTGACTGGATCGATGAACCGTTGAATTTTGGGCTGCGTTGGGAAGACCGAACGTCATATGCAAATATTCGAAGAGCCCAAACGGCATGATTAAAGCGGTCTTCCTCAGTGACTGGAATTTGGTGGTACGCGCGAACCAGCTCGTTTTTCGGGGAGAAATGGTTGCCGCGCAGGCTTGCCGTGCTGTCCTAAATGTAAAGAATAGGATAGCGATCGGGAATAATGAGGTTATTTAGCGCGAGGTAATCACCACATGCACGCCACTCTCCTTACTTTTTGGGCACCATATGGAGCAGCGACGCCCACAGGATTTTAGACGGGCGAACGATGCCAGTTCAAGCATTGCTTGAATTCTGCGCGAGCGGTGTTTAACTCGACAGGGGTCATCCGCCTGGCTTTGGCAAAAGCAGGCGGATCTTTGTTAACTATGTGATGTTTGCAGCATCGTGGGCGGATGAAAACGGTGCCATTGTACGAAAGACATGCAGGAACTTGGTATTAAGCATCTGACCGATAGGTGAGCTTGACTGGTTGGCGTATACATGGCAGCTTGACTCAATGTCAGTCAAATACCTATAAGAACAAGAGTCAGCGAACAAGCTCGTTTTCGGTGGATCTCATCAGGCTGGTACACCACAACTAATAAGAGTAAAATGAGTTAAAACATCAGACGGGAGTAAAATTCAAAGGGTAAGATTAAAAGGCCACGTGCTTGGCTCACAAACGATCAATAGCATGTCAGCTGTATGTTTCTCAGCAGGGGTTACTGTAATAGGGGGCCAAGGAAGAGAGAGAATCTGAACGAATTGTTTTTGTGCACATAGGTCTGGGTTCTGGGGGCGGATGGCGATTGCTTCTGCTATTGCAAATAGGCGACATTTTGCCGCTCGTGTGAGGCATTCAGATACGCGGTAAATTGGCTGAAAACTTTGGAGCGTATCCATCCGGTGGTTAAAATCAACTAAATGTGCTAACACGGCGCCTTTCACTGTCTTAGTTCCATCTGTAGATAGCCAAATCGGGCAATGCTCACGGATTCTCTAAGACAGGTTCCTGGTTGTTCTTCCGATATAACTTGCCCGACATCCGCCTCCAGAACCCAGACCTATGTGCACAAAAACAATTCGTTCAGATTCTCTCTCTTACCTGGCCCCCTATTACAGTAACCCCTGCTGAGAAACATACAGCTGACATGCTATTGATCGTTTGTGAGCCAAGCACGTGGTCTTTTAATCTTACCCTTTGAATTTTACTCCCGACTGATGTTTTAACTCATTTTACTCTTATTAGTTGTGGTGTACCAGCCTGATGAGATCCACCGAAAACGAGCTTGTGCGCTGACTCTTGTTCTGATGACCACCTGGGATATTTGCTAACTTAAAATACCTGTAACTTCCAGGTTTGTTTGACGAGCGATCAGGCGGCGTCGCTTCGTGTCAAAAAGCAAATTGAAGTGTTGCAGCAAGCCAAGGTCAAGAATTGGCGTCTGGACATCTGCCACTAGGAAGATCCATTTAAGAGAACCTCGTAGGTTTAAATTAAGCGTCGTAAGCGTTGACCATACACGCGAATAGTGGTGCCGTTTTCTGCGCGCCATCGACTCGTCGCCTCTCCTATAACCTTATTAGAATCACGTGGGACAACGTCGACTTTTGCACCGGTGTCAACGAGGTAGCCTACTCGCGTACTGCGATGGTTAGCAATGAAAAGGAGACTGGGGCCGCCAGCAACGTCCGTCGCCCATACGTGCTGGCCTGCCCGTTTCCATGCGTGTTGCGCTTTAAGAAACAAGGCGGGCGACACCCTCTGGCCTGGTGACCAAATAGCTCGTGGTAACCCCAATAACTTGACGTAGCGGAGATTCCGAACGTGGTATAGGAGGAGTGTTACTACTGAAACGATTTCGGGGGTTGGATCCGGATTGTGTTAGATTCTCTAGGCTGGCTTGCTTAACAAGCTCCTCTTGGTGCCAGCTGGGTGGTTCGGAATCTTTCCGTTCCAGCAAATGGTTCGGCGGCAGTGTTCCAGGACGTGGTGGGTTTTCTCCTGGCAAGAGTTCTCTCTATAAAAAGCCACGTATATCCTTTTAATAACACTGTGACGTGGCGGACGTTGCTCGCTACTAAATAATGTCACTGCCCCTTGCTTCATCCTGGCGAAGCATTGTATTCCAGCAACGTTATGCTGTAGCTCTGGGGAGCATTGGGCCGCTGTTTGACAAAGGAACAAGCAAAATGCGTATGAACTGAGTAATCAGTCACCGACATAATGGGCTCGATTACCTGAATCGCTCCACCGCCTTGCAGACAGGCTATTCTGTCAAAGTGTCGAGGTGGTGTCCCCTAAGTCAACACCGTACTTCGGCTTGGGAAACCGGGTAATATCTTACCCTCTTACGAAACCATAGACATTGTTGTGTTGTGCTTTCCCTTACTATTTCTGTATCTTCGTTTGAATCCCATGGTTTCTGGTGGCATTATGTCTATTCGTAGACCTTTGCAAATATATATATATTCAAGTCAGTCGGTAAGTGCCGCTACGTGCGGTATTAGTTCTGCTACTTCCGTAATGGAAGTAGACTGAACCTAAAATACTTGGGCGTTGGATTCCCAAATAAACTCGGCAATGTCGGCGAGCTGAGAAAGAGGTGCGTCGTTTGCATACAGGGGGTACGCATGTCACGCGGCAGGCGACGAAGCCACCTCTCTTTAAGTAAAGCGTCGCCAAAGGAGAGGTTTAGCTAGAGCCTGCATCTTGTGCGACAACTGAGGAGGCTTTCGAACACCTAGCTCGGTTTTGTTAAGAATCTGCATAACGCGAGCATGGTCTGATATGCCAAAGCGCTTTAAGACTACGGCATTAAACTCATCGCAACTTTACTGCTATTCGGCAAACTCCAAGATGTCGTTGAGGTTATCGACGAATTGCGGAGGGAGCGCTGCAGCAACACAGCAAAATTTGACACTGTCAGACTTAACGCCATGTAAAGAAAAAGTGGCTTCCAGCTGACTAAACAAGGACTTAGGGTTAGTCTCTCGAAAAGGCGGGATAGAGAAACGGAACTCTCTAACCGGATCGTCAGGATCTCGGTGAATGACCTTCATGGTGAAAATATATGGATTTTGTGGAAGCAAACCCAAATGGCAAAAAGTAAAAGTAGGAGGGTAGACTGAATAAGTCACCGGATCTAAAAAGAAACGTTAGTATCAAACACACCAAAGAATTTCTTATTTTTCGGGGTCACTAATTATAGCGCGATGATCGTGCGCTATATATTCGGTACGAAACCAGACGGCCAACCAAAAGCAATGAGTAGAACACACAAATTAAGCTAGGGAAAAGTTTGTTGGACGGGAGGAGCGTTAGCGTATGCTTAAAATATGGCTTCAAAGACGAGCCAGCCAGGGAAGATTTCGTTGGGTGTCGAATGCTTGGACGGAGCTTTGTTTGCAGTTGAGTCGCGCGCCAAAGGCGGAGATGGTATTTGTGTTTCAAGCAAACGGGAACAAGATTCCAACATGCAAACCGCCTAATGCCCTAATGCATAAGAAAGCTACAATTTGAATATATTGTAGGATAGTTTACACAGTCATACGGGGAACGTCCATTTCACTACAGATGTTCCGAAAGTTCGTCACAGGATTCGCAACGATAGCAGCGCCTCTACATTGAATGACAGAACCCTGTATGCAACTGTTGGACTACCGAGTATACGACCGCACCAGAAAAGTTGAAGGAAGCGTTATTGTCACCTCTTTCGAGGGTTTCACTTAATCATGTTGGATCTGCTGCCCCTTTTTATTCCACCTATGCAGGTTCGTAGCATCTCTAGGTCTACAACGCTGCCCCCACACCAGTTACAGCAATTGTTCCATTAACTAACGGCTCCTGCACTTAACCGAATGCTTAACAATCTATAACCCTTAAGCTTTCAAACAAGAGCGGGTTCTGCTATATCATGCATCTAACTAATGTGACCTATGTTTGCTGTCCACGTGACTCACCCGTGACACCCGCAGCTCTACATCTGGGTGCGTTAGTTAGTCCATTAGGTGGGCGCTGCTCAATAATATACCAACACTGTAGGTTCATAGCAACGATGAAACCCCACCGATCACATATAAAATAGAAACTGTTTTGTAAAACGACGCCCCTTATTTATTTGCCAGGAAGTGCATATCGGTTATTTTCTTAAGCAAGGGCGGAAGCTTCTACATACTAGATCCCGCGACTTCGTTCTCCGTTCTCCCTGTCCATCTGACAGACCATTAGCGCTCCACTCTCTAGTGGTACACTTAATCAATATGGCCCTAAGGACCCGTTTAACTCCATATCTGTAAGTTCTGAACATCGCTCGCTCTACTAACCTATCTTCGCTTCAGATACATCCAGAGTTCCTGGAAAACACCGCGCTTACGCTTAAGCGACTGCTTAACAGGCCATAGCTCTTAATCTTTCAAACGGGTGCGGGTTCTGCCTCTCCAAGGAACTTGCTAGTACGCTTTCGCTTGTATCTGTCTATTGAAGTGCATGTGACATCGTGGCGCACCACCCCAAAAAAGCTTATTTAGTCTATTCGCTCGACGCTGCCCATATTATCCCACCACTGTAGGTCCATAGCTTCGCTAGATTAACTGTACTCTCCTCCATTAGCTACGGCACTCAATGCTATAAATTGCCACTTCTTTACTTAACCGAATTATTGGCAGTCTATTTTCCTTGATATTTCAACAACGGCCTATTTTTCTGCATAATTAATCGGGCTCCTCCCGCTCTGTACTCTGTGTTCATCTGGCTAACCTGTGACAACGAAGCGCTTCAAATTCTAGTGGATCACTTGACTAGTATGGCACTGATATTACATTTTATTGCACAACGGCTGGTTCATAGCATTGCAAGCTTCCCTGCCTTAGCTTGCTTACAAATACATAAATAGTTTCTGTAACTCGACGCTGCTTATATCAGCAGAATGTTCAGCAGTGCATGCACAGTAATCCCTTAACCAATAGCGGATTCTTCTACCTACTAAATCCCAAAACTTCCTTTACTCTTATATTTGTCTATCTGACTTACCTGTGATATTGTAGCGCTCCACGTGCGAGTGGTACACTTAATCAATATGGCACTGCTGCCCCATTTAACTCCATATCTGCAGGTTAATAGCCTCGCTGACTCTACTAACCTAGCATCCTTTTGGCTATAGCGCTTGTTACTTTGACCTACTGCATGTAGTCTTGAACGACTGCTCAACATTCCATATTCCTTTATGTTTCCACTAAGGGCGGGCTGGGGTTTTTCATAGCTCGGGCCCTTACTCCTTCTGTTCTGTCTCCATCTGCCTTACACGTGACACGATAAAACTCCACTTTGATTTTTCACTTTATCTATTGTGTCACCACTGTGCCATTTTATTTCACAGAGTTAGCTGCACTGAGTTGGCCGCACCGACACGCTATCCTCGCTGAGACTGCGGCATTTGTTCTTATCACTCACCGCTCCGATGGAACAGTATTTTTGTCGCGTCTGTGTAATGTGCCTTCTTTCCTTTGCTGCCCTGTTCCACGTGTCCTGACACCTAGGTACTGTACACAGGTTTTCCATCCTCATATTCCATATTAGAAGGAATACACAAACGGATGACGCCATAGTTTTCAGCTACACGTACAAAACGACTTACAAAGTTTGGCAAGGCTAGAGAACACCAGCTCTCCTTACTCGCCTCTTTATCTTCGAAGTCCTTCCTTTCCGTGCTAACTGACTTTTCATATAGCCGCTGTCGTCCCTCTTCTTATGACACTCATCTCTGCCATCCACAAGTTAATTTGGCGGCCTAGCTTTACCTTGCTGGCCTATCCGGACTCGTCTGAACGGTCTCCTGCTTTCTGACCCACCTCGGACTTCTGAGATCCCAATGACCTAGTCTCTGCCGACGTAACGTCCTGCAACCCTCAACTGAAATGCATTGTTTGCCCTGATTAATCCTTATTACTCTGTTCCCTTTCTTCATGTACTTGCCTATTCTGCCGATGCTTCCCTTTATTACATAGACCTAAATTTTACGGTTTTCGCTCTTCGAGCTTATATTCTAATCTCATCTCAATAGTCTCTTTGCTTCTGACTATTGTGACCTGAATCATTAGGGATGGGCAGAATTATCGGTCTACTCCCATAACCCGTAGAACATCTTTGGCTTTTCCACCTCTTCTGAATAGAGTATTTTCCTTTTGGCACTCTGTTTGCATCAACTTTTCAACTAGACGTAAATCTCTTCGGCCCTGGCTCTTATCTATCCTCCTGACCAGTCTCATGATTCTGACTGCTCCGAGACATCCGAGACGTTATCACTCGAGGCTCTATATTCCAAACACTCTGTTCCCCTCAACTCAAGACCTTTCCTTGACATGCTAACTGGCTCTTCATATAGTCACTTTCGTCCCAAAAGCTTCTTTTCTTATGATACTCCTTAACGCTGACGTAACGTCCTGTAACCCTCAAATGAAATGCATTGTTGGCCCTGATTAATCTTTATTGCTATGTCCCCTTTCTTCCTGAACATGCATATTCTGCCGATGCTCTCCTTTAATACTTATACCTATATTCAACTGCCTGCTCTCTTTGCATCCGACTACTGTGACCCTATTGATCAGGGATAGGCAGACTTATCGGTCTGCTCCCATAACCCGGAGAACATCGTTGGCTTTTCGACCTCTTCTGAAGGGTATTTTCTTTTTCGCACTCTATTTGCATAAATTATTATAATTAGACGTAAATCTCTTCGGATCTGGCTCTAATCTATCCTCGGTTGACCAGTCCCATTTTTCTCACTGCTCCCTGATACCCGAGACGTTATCACTCGAGGCTCTACATTCCAAACGCTCTGTTCCCTTCATCTCCAGACAATTCCTTGGCATGCTAACTGGCTTTATATATAGCCGCTGTCGTCCCTCTTCCTATTACGCCTTTCTCCTTATGAGCCGACTTTCTAATCTGGTCTGAACGACCCACCTTCCGACTTCTGTGACCCTAGTGATCAGCGGTCGGCAGACCCAATGGTCTGTTCATATCACGTCGGGAATATCGCTGACTTTTCCACTCGTCAATGAAAACTTTTCCTTTTCTCCGTTTGTTTGCATTCCTTTTTCCACTGGTCAAGCAACTCTCCGGATCTGGCACTACTCTAGCGGGGTGTCTGACCAGCCACTTGCTTTCTGGCTACTTCCTTACATTCCAAACGTTAACGATCTAGGCTTTGTTGTTCTGGTGCTCTGTCCCCCTTATCCTGAGACCGTTCCTCGGCATGCAACCGCCTTTTCATATAGCAACTTGCTCCCCAAACTGCTTTTTTGATGACACTCATTACTTTATTCCCACCTTACTTTGGAGGCCTAGCTTCAGCTTGCTGACTTACCCGGGTTTGACTGTACGCTCCCCTGTCTTCTGACATCGCTCGGACTTCTGTGATCTAATGATCTAGACTCTGCCGACGAAAGTCTGTTACCCTCACCGAAAGACCACCGCTGGTCACGGTTGAACCTTGTTATCATGTCCCCTTTTTTCCTTAACATGTCCATTTCTGTTGATGCTCTCAGTCAGCACTTAGACTTTACTAATACGGCTTTCACCCTACGAGCTGACATTCTGGGCTCGTCTCAACGATCTCGTACCTTCCGACTTCCGTGACCCTAATAAACAGAAAGCGGCAGCTACAACGGTCTGCGCAAGCACCTGGAGCATATCGTTGGCTTTCTTTTTCTTTCTCTTCTCACTCATAGAGACTTTTTTACACTCTAGTCTGACTTATCTGGTTCCGGCTGCACGGCCTCCTGCCTTCTGACCTCTCTCAGACTTCTGAGTTCTAAATGCTCTAGTCTCTGCAGACGCAATGCTCTGTCTCCCCCGCCTCCAGAGCACTGCTGCTCACGATTCATCACTAGTATATCCGCTTTCATTCTTAACACTTCTATCCTGTTGACGCTCTGTTAACGTTCTGACATTTATAATACGGCATTCTCTCCATGAGCCGATATCCTCCTCTCATCTCCATGGTCTCCTGCTTTCCGAATACTGAGCCCATACTTTTGAACTATCGACAGGTCCAAAGGTCTGTTCGCAACATCTCGAGATCTTTGTAGGCTCTTCCACTTCCCCTTAAGTGTCTCCTTCACGATTACATGCTTTCATTTTCGCGCTCTGTCTGCCTACCTTTGTCCATTGGACGGATAACACTTCGGGCCTGGCTCCACTCTAGCCCCGTCTGACCAGTCTTCTACTTTCTGACTGTTTCCAGGAATCAGGGATGCACGTGTTCTAGGCTGTGCAGTCACAACACACCCTGTCCCTCAGCCTGAAAGCATCGTTTGATATGCTAACGGGCTTTTTATATAGCCTCTGTAGTCCCGCAAATTTTCTTTCTCGTGACATTCATTACTGTTATCTCTACTTTAAGCTGATTGCCTAGCTTCATCTTGCTGACTTATCCAGTCTCATCTAAACGCTCTTTTGCTTTCTGACCCCTCCCCAAACACTCCTGCTTCATCTTCAATCTTTCATTCCTTACTGATCCGTGTTCTGCTCGATTCTCGTCGTATTTCGCCACTTATGATATACGTGTATATGCGATATTTAAATAACAAATTACATGCATAGGGGTACAATAGTTCAGGCATCGCCGCAATTGATTGACTGCATTCCAGATGCATTCCTTTCTTCTGTCTGTGTGGCTGTCTCTGTCCGTTTCCTTTTTCTCCCGAGTCTGTCACAGGTAAGGCGACACGCACCCAAGGAATGGTCCTCCGTTTCGACAACAATACAAGGCACACAGTTCCTTTACCTGGACATGAGCGGAAAATTAAGAAGCTTTTTACAACATACTTACCGGACAAATCAATCAATATCTTGCACTGATACAATTCTTCCGCGGCATGAACCACTGAGTTCAATTTACATTACAATACTTCTTCCACATATCACTTGACTGGAGGACTTTCGACTACGGAAGGCACATTCTCCTCCCAATACAAAGCTTGAACAATCGGTCATTCTAAGCTCTCCAATCCGCTTTGACCGCTCAAATGGCTGTGGTTTCCCCTATCTCTAATCAATTTCACTACATACCCCGGGGGATCGGCGAATCTTTCTTCGGAACCTATCCTGTCCTCCAAGACTTCAACATATTTCAACGTATATTCTTCAAGACTTCACGTGGTTCTGCAGATGAGCAACACATCGTATCCAGAAAGAAGGCTTAATTCCTGACCTACCGATCTGACACAGGAGAGGACCCAGGCCCGCAATGGCCACACGCATAACGAACCAGCCAGCAGAAAAATGGGATGCAACTTGACTGCGAATAACGGAGCAAAAAAAACGTTCAACAAGAAACATAGCCAGTTACAACTTGCCATTCAATGGATTGGCGGCAGTGTTTCAGGACGTGGTGGGTTTTCGCCTGGCAAGCGTTCTCCCTATAAAAAGCCACAAATGTCCGTTTAACAACACTGCAACGTGGCGAATGTGACTCGCCACCGAATAAAGTCACAGTCCATAACTTCACACTGGCAGCTCAATTAGAACCTTCATACTGCATAGCTTGCTCTTCAATTATCTTCCAATGGATCACTCAGGATTCTTTATCTATTATTAGTCGAGGTATGACTGCGATATATGGCAGAGCGATTAGGTCCAAACAAATGGATCCCGATCCCACTACAACCAAATCGTTCTTTCGCATGTTCACCATCGCACAGTTCCAAGCATGGACATATGAACAATTTTCTACTGTCACTACAGTTCCCATAAAATGTCTGTACAGCTGTACATTCCTGATCATGCCTCAATTGGCGTGCCTCGCATAGTCGAGAATAAAATATTTATTCATTTATTTATTTATTTCTTCCTTGTCCCTCGCGAAACTTGCGGAACTGTAGAAAAAATTACCTGGATGGTCCTATCTATAGATAAGGTCTGTAGATAAATGGGGACAGCTCAGACCACCATCTCGGCCATTCTGACCCCTTGATAGGCATCATCTAGTGACTTGAACGATTACGGTTTAATCACTTTCACCTTCGGAACATCCTCCCAAGAATGCTTCACCACCCTGCAAGTTTCAACTTACTTGCGATGCTTTGGCGTTATGTTCCGTCTTCTTCGCCAGTGGATTATTTCTGGTAGCAGGTTCCTCAGATGCTTGGCCTCAGTATCGGATGGATATGTTACCCACCACGCCAGTGTGGTCTGCCATCCATCCGATGCCTCTGGAATCTTAGCTATCATGGTCGGTATTATTAGTTTGACCATACCAGTATGCTGGAGGTTACAAAATGTTTGCTCCGTTTCCCCACTGGTATAAACAATTGGACTCAAAATATTAGCACCTATGGAACCTCACCTGAGTAAGCTTCATCTCCGTGCAAGGCAGCAAGTTACTTGATGGGCCATGGCGTTATGCTGCCTCCATCACGCCAGTGGATTACTACTCTTGATATCAACATCATCATTTGCTTGGCGTCAGTATCCGATGGATACGTTACCCACCTCGCGAGTGTGGTCTAACATCTATCCTATTCCCCAGCATTTCTATCTACTATGGAAGCCGTTTTAGCTTTATCCGCTACCGGTTTGAAAAATTTGGTTAAAAGCATTATCACTTTCGGAACATCTCCTGCAAGAACCACTTTATTTCCCCGCAAGTGTTCTACGTACTTGCGATTCCATCGCCTTATTCTCCGTCCATCTCGCCAGTGGATTATTTCTCCTGGTATCAGCATCCTCCATTACTTGGCACCAGTATACCATGGATAATCCACCCACATCGCCAGGGTGGCATCAAGACTTTATACATTTCGTATGTACATTGTCCGTGGCCTATACTACTGCATTTGGCCATGCCCAATTCCAAAGACCCCAGCAAGCTCCTCGGTCGTTTGAAACGTCCTCTCATAAAAGCTTTATCTCCACGTATGCGTCCCACTTACCTGTTATAGTTATCCCTGGTGGATCTGGTTGCGAAACCTATCTGATCCGTTGATTAATTGCTCGGAAATTGATACTGGTTACGCTTTGAGTTCCATATTTACTTTCGCAACCCACCATCCGTAACCTGCATAGCCCTAACTCCGACCAGTATCATCGCTTTCAACCGTTAATGCTACGCACCGTCGAATGCCTTATGAGCGAGCTCGTAGTGTCCATAGCTTTTTCATTTTTGCGCTCTTCTCATATCGTTTTCTATGCATCTTGTACAGTTATTCTAATTCACCGTTTTTTGATATACACAATTCTCAACCTCGCACAGCGTCTTCTACTTTCCTGCGGCGGCGGGTTGAGATTTTGTTTGTGTGGTTGAGGAAGTCTGAGCTTCGCGGGGACCAACACTGAAATGCTGTATCAGGGTGTGCAAAAGCAGTGGAGTTTGTCCGACCGTCAAATCTGACGGTCAGCGTGTTGACATTTTTATCTGACACTAATCTATTCCTTCCGGTGCAGTAGTTTAAGACTAGTTTTCACTCAACTGCTATTTGGTGGTCCCTGGTTTTCATTTTTTCTTATTGAAACGTTTTTGCCTGCGTACTGTCGTTTAGTGCCACCCTTTAAATTGACTCTTCTGAAGAGTTTGTTGGTTTTTCCTTACCCGCTTTTGACGTTAATAATGCACATGTCTGGGTTTTACATCAAGAAGCTCTTTTCCGCTGCCGTAGAACCACTTCTCTAAGTTCTATGTTTTCCTACGTCGCTGCCCATCTTCTCACGCACATAGCCGCCGATGTGTAGACCTACTGGACCCTGTTCCTACCAATTCCCCCTATGATAAGATTATGGCTACCGTTTAGAAACGCCTTACGGCTTCTGACGAGACCAGACTTCATCAACTTCTATCCGGAGTTGAACTGGGTGTTCGTTCACCGCCACAGCTTCTCCGTTATATGCGTTTCCTTGTAGGTTCCTCTGAGGTCGACGACAGCGTCTTACATCAGTGGTGGCTAAAATGTCTTCCATCAAACACCACGGCGATTCTCTCTCTATCCGCTGACGATTTGTCCCTTGACAAACTGGCAGAAACGGCCGACAAAGTTCATGAGTGTTGCTTTCAATGCCAAGTTTCTCACGCTGTTGTCACCATACCTCAGAGATCCTCTTCATCAGATCCCATTGAATCCATTTGTCAGAGACTGTGCATACTCGAACTCGCCGTTAAGAAAGGACGTCGCCCTCGCAGTCGAAGTTTTAGATACACTTCGAGAAGCAGAAACAGACACGCTAGGAACGCTGGACAATATATTTGCTGTTATCAGCGACGTCTTGGTGATGTCGCTAAAAATTGTCGTCCTGGTTGCTCGCATCCGAAAGCCTTCACCAGGGCTCAACGAGGGAAACGCCCCAGCCAGCCAGTAATGGCAACGACTTTGTCTGGCCGATCTTCTATTCGACTGCTTTTTGTCCGTGATTCCACAACCAACCTTTCATTCTTGGTTGACACTGAAGCAGAGGTCAGCGTTCTGCCTCGTGGAATGGAAAAACGCTACCTCATTGCCACATATCTATTCTCCAGACGGCTAATAACAGGAGAATCCAGACCTACGGTCAGAAATTGCTTACTTTCGATCTTGGTCTTCGACGAACATTTTCTTTCGTTTTCCTGATCGCAGATGTACAACGTCCCTTCGTCGGTGTCGAGTTCCTCACCCAATTTGGTATTATTGTCGACTTACGTAACAGGTAACTTGGTGGTAATATCACCTCCCTCACCACTACGGGCAGAGCCCCTTCGATCAGCTCGATCGGACTTCGCATGACTCTACCTACTAACACTGTATTTACCGCGTTACTCCAACAGTTCCCCGCGTTGTATCTGCCGTTCAATACTTGTCACGCACCTAAACACAAAATTGTGCACCACATCGTTACTCGTGGACCACCGGTCACGTCTCGACCTCGCCGACTACCACCCGATAAACTTGCCAACGCCAAAGCCGATTTTGAGCACATGCTCCGTCTTGGTATCATCCAGCGTTCTAATGGTCCATGGTCTTTACCTTTGCACATGGTCCCCAAAGTCTCGTGGAGATTGGTGACCTTGTGGGGAGTACCGTCAGCTTAATAATGTCACTGTCCCTGATAGGTATCCGGTCCCACCTACTCACGACTTTCCTATTGGCCTAGACGGCAAAGCAGTTTTCCCTAAGGTTAACTTGGACCGGGCATATTACCATATTTCAGTCGCCCCTGATGACATTCCTAAGACAGCTATACTCACCCCTTCGGTCTTTATGAATTTGTCCGTAGGCCCTTTGGAGTACGAAACGCCGCACAAACCTTTCAAATATTCATTGACCAGGTTCTCCGCAAACTTGCTTTTGCTTTTGCTTATATCGATGACATTCTCGTGGCCAGCTCTAACCACGAAGAACATCTCTTTCATCTTCAGCAAATCTTTGAGCGTTTTGCTCACTATGGCGTTACCATCAAAGTGGACAAATGTGTCTTTGGCCGGTCCAGCATTGTTTTTCTCGGTCATCGAATCGATCGCACCGGTATCAGCCCACTCCCGGAAAAGACAAAAGCAATCACGGAGCACCCTATGCCGCAGTCCTACAAGAGCCTGCGCCGTTTCCTCGGTATGGTGAATTATTACGGCCGCCTTATACGCGCTTGCTCTAAACTGCTTCAACCTTTAACCGACTAGCTTAAAGGAAGGACTCCCAAATTCAAATCAACGAACGAAGCAATAGACGCTTTCGACAGGATTAAACATGCTTTGTCTAACCTCACAGCGTTGAGTTGGTTACGGACTGATGTAAGTACACCTCTCGTCTTTAAAACCTATGCGTCACAAACCGCAGTTGGAGCTGTTCTGCAACAACGCATCACTGGTCATCCCGAACCACTATCCTTTTTCTCCCGTAAATTACAACCCGTACACACTAGGTATAGTACTTTCGGAAGAGAACTTTTGGCCATCTATCTCGCCATTAAAGACTTTCGACACCTCATTGAAGGTCGTTCATTTACCATTCTAACTGATCACAAGCCACTTGTTTTCCTCTTTCGGGGTTCTTCGGACCGTTTTCCCTCGTGAAACCCGACACCTTGCTTACTTATCGCAGTTCTCCACTGACATCCTTCATATAGACGCTACGAACAACGTGGTAGCCGACGCAATGTCCCGCATTGGAATTCATGAACTTTCACGTCCGAGATTTGATCTAGAGGAAATCGCTGCTCATCAGGGGGAGTTTCTGAGTTTATGCAAATGAACTTAAACCCTTCGATCAAACTTACCCTTCTTCGCTACTGAACTCTGACTCCAAAGTTCATTGTGACATGTCTACGGGTAAGCCCCGACCCTACGTTCCCCAACGTTACCGCCGAGTCGTTTTCGATCATTTCCACGGGATATCGCACCCAGGCATTTGGACTACTGTTAAGTTGATCACAGATCGTTTCGTTTTGTCCAATATACGCTCTGACCTCCAACAGTGGGCAAATCACTGTGTTACGTGTCAGACCAGCAAGATCCAACGCCATACAATCACTGTCCCTGGCACCTTTTCATCACCGGCTGCTCGCTTCAGGCATGTCCATTTGGATATCGTTGGCCCTTTGCCCACTTCCAACAGTTTTCAATGCTTGCTAACATGGGTTGATAGATGTACACGTTTCCTCTGAAACAGTAGCGCGAACCTTCATCGAAACGTGGATTTCCTTCTTTGGTACACCTGCTACTGTCACGACAGACGGAGGTCCGCATTTCACTTCTTCGTTGTTTCGTGACTTAAGTCGTTTTCTCGGTTGTTCTCACATACGCACAACCGCTTACTATCCCGCTGCCAATAGTTTGGTCGAACGCTTCCATCGCCAAATGTAGGCTTTGATTACCACTTCTCAGTGGAGCACGCAAGGGTCGGAGCGTTTGCCAATAATCCTACTTGACATCCGTAACACTGTCAAGGGAGATATAGGTGGTTGCCCTGCTGAGTTAGTTTTTGGCGTGCCACTTAGACTTCCTGAAGAGATGGTGCTGGATTTAAGGGTCACTGGAGAAATGGACACTACATCCTATGTCACACGCCTTAGGAGTCACTTCAGTTCGGTACGCCTAACACATCCACGACTCACGCCTCGTAACCCACAGGTCCACCTTGATCTTCGCGACTGTCACTACGTTCTTGTGCGCATCGATACTGTCCGTAAACCTCTGACGCCACCCTACGAGGGTCCTTACAAGGTTATCAACCGCAAGGTTATGTAGTTTGGGTTGGACCGAAATGGCTGCAAAGACTCTGTACGCATCGCTCGTTTGAAACCTGCTTACATCCAACTTCTTCCGTCTCAGCAATCTTCCGACGCACCTGTTCCCCATGCTGATCCATCGCCGAGCACTCCTCCTACACAGCCTATGTGTGATCCCATTGTCCTTACTTCTCAAACCCGGGCCACATCAATCACAACCAGTCACACACAAACGCATACGTTTTGGTCTTACGGTGGTTCACCCTTCTAAGCTAGCGTTTTACAATCAGCGTGACGTAAATTTCGAGCATTCGCTTATCCACTCACTCTCTAAGGAAGAGTCCTGCATTGTCCATAGCTTTTTTCATTTTTTGCGCTTTTCTCATATCGTTTTCTATGCGTCTTGTACAGTTATTCTAATTCACCGTTTTTTGATATACACAATTCTCAACCTCGCACAGCGTCTTCTACTTTCCTGCGGCGGCGGGTTGAGATTTTGTTTGTGTGGTTGAGGAAGTCTGAGCTTCGCGGGGACCAACACTGAAATACTGTATCAGGGTGTGCAAAAGCAGTGGAGTTTGTCCGACCGTCAAATCTGACGGTCAGTGTGTTGACATTTTTATCTGACACTAATCTATTCCTTCCGGTGCAGTGGTTTAAGACTAGTTTTCAATCCACTAAAATCCGTGGGCCTTTGATTGTATGGCTACGGTACAGCAGCTTTCTGGCGGTAATGGGCGACGCTATAGCAGACATACGGGCAGTTTTTCAGTCAAATATTAAGGGATTGGGTAACTGGCAGCATAGAATATTGTTAGCCTTCGAGTTGCTAAACAGGCGGCCTGGGTCCGAATCCTATTTGCGAAAACCTTTGTACTCGTTCCGGTGGCATATAGCCACGACTTCATATAAAAGAGTGAAGCTTGCGATGGTTCCAGCGCAAGAATAACATACAAAATTTAAGGCTCTAACTTTTAACTACGCTTGAATATCCACAGAGAGGATTCTCCGCATTCAAAAATCATTCTTGCTTCTCGTTCTATTTAAGGATGGAAACCAAGTTTAGATATCTTGCAGCCCCTGTCCATCGGTTTGCTATAGAATTCGTTCCGGATACCCTACCACCGCTTTCATTTTCAATTTACTGCACTTTCCAAAACTTTATTCCCTATGGGGCACTTGGACTGCACCCACGCTCATACCTTCAGGGCCACTAAGTCAGTTTGCTCTAACATCTTTCATTATACGGACACCTGGGACTTGGCTTTCTATGGACAGGTAAACTGTCAGCTTCCGATTTAACCACCTGTTAATCAGTATCTATTAAAATTTGCATTTTCTCCGATGAATGGAATAACCATTTGACACTGCTTTCTTCTGCTGTTTGGAGTTTCTTTAGGAACAGTATTAACATTTCAGCATTCAACGTAGCCGAACTGGGCATACATCCAGCGAACACAGAACACAGCTATGCAGACGGAAAACGCCTCGTACTTAAATTATTGCCAGTGGCGCACTCGACGGTCCCGTGATGTTGAATCCTGACTAAGCTTTCCGCTGAGCCAACGGAAAATCGAGTGCACCATGAGTTCGATAAAATGTTCGGAACATCTGTCTTCCAAAAGCGTTCCAAATACCTAACCGTTATTTAAATTGTGGTCAATAGCAGCGTTGCAGGACGTATTTGGTTTTGACTAACAAATGTTCTCCTGATAAAAGTCACAAATGTCTGTTTACCAACACTGCGACGTGGAGTATGCCGCTTCCCTCAGCTAGAGTCACTACCCACTTCTTCACACAGAAAAATATCTACATATCTCATATTCGCGAGAACAGCATGTTTATCAGACACACTATCGATCTCCTACTTCTAAGAAAAATGTAGTTAAATCTCCGGACTATTCGAACTCGCACCTTGCATTTCCGTAACTGATACACTTAGAGATCTTACAGAGCTCCGGCGCCACATTTCTCTTTGACACCAGTGTTCATGCTTTCCATCCTTGCATCATTCTTATGCAAAAATTTGGTCTTAGTTGACTTTTTGGATTACTTTACTGTTAGTTGTTGGACCAACTGTTTACTGTCCGAACTAGTCATATGCTGCAACTCATCCGAGCTGTGTGAAAACAAGACACAGTCGTCAGCAAACAGCAACATACAGATAGTTGTCTCACAGACTAGACTGCTCGCATCGAAACGACGGCTGCTCAGCAACCCACCATCAATGCGGTGCTCCTCACAAACACCCTAAGCACAAGCGGCGTCAAAAGCACAAGACATCATTGCATGGAAATATATATTAATCAGGGCAGGAGCTAAGACACAGCCTTGTTTCAAACCAGACAACTGCAAATTCATCCGAGGTCTCTCCACTCAGCTGCACCCCCGCTCGCATACTACTGGGCAGACATTCAATTAAACTTACAAACTTACGCGGGCAACCAAACTTACCCAACACCAGCCACAATGCCTCGCGGTTCACCGTATCAAATGCCTTGGTGAAATCAACAAAAAGCGAGTACAATGGCTGATGTCGTTCTCTGCATTTCTCCTGCAACTGACGAGCCGCAAACGCCATATCTATAGTGCTGCGACCCGAACGGAATCCACATTGCTCTTCCGCCACGTTAGGTTCCACAACCTGACTGACGAGGCAGTTGAGCATGATTCGGGCAGTTACCTTGCCTACACAACTCATCAAGTTGATGCCACGATAATTCGTGCAACGTTGCTTGCTACCTTTACCCTTTTACAGTGGTAGCACAAGGGCATCCTTCAGCTCAGGAGGCACCTCCACCTCAATCCATACACGTTGCACTAAGCGGTGCTGCGCACTCAACAACGCGGGTCCGCCGTGTTTCAACACTTCAGGTGGGATCCCGGCAGCTCCGGCACACTTACCGTTTCGCAGCAGAGCAAGTGCTCTCTGCGTCTCATCCAGTGTCGGCGTGTCCGCCAGACTCGTCTTTACATCGTGCTGCTTCAGGCAGTCCAAAGTAGGACAGTCGATCTCTGAACAGTTGTTCAAGAGACAGTCAAAGTGTTTTCCCCAGATCTGCATTATGTCTGCAGTCTGTGTGCAGGTAGCGCCTGAGCCACCATGAATCAGCGTCCTTAGAGGCTCCAATCTCAGTCCATACACCACATTCAAGGAGTCAAAGAATTCCTTGTGTTAGCGGCGTTCGGCGTAGCATTCCACCTTCTTCGCCTTCTCCGTCCACCATGCATTTTTTATGAGATGGAGCTCTCTGGTAAGTCGTCGTCGCAGTTTGCGAAACTGATTACTTTTCCGAAGTCACTGGGGTCTGCCACATGTACAGCAAATGCTGCATGCTTCCCCGACACCAATGCGCTAATCGTCGCACTGATCTCATCAAACCAATCAGGCCACTTACAGTTTGCGCGCCCGATGGTCTCCTCGGCAGCAGCTGTCACCTGATCGCGAATGTGTTGAACCAGGTCGCCCACTGAGGCTATGCCTTCCACATCACACAGGCGTCAGCCATTGTTTTCTCCAGCTCAGTACGTTTCGTCGCAGTACCGTGGGAGAGAATGTTAAATTTACGCCTTTTCACGGCGGCAGTGCAATACATCGATTTACGAAAATATATATACAGTTTGGTTCGCACCAATTTGTGAGCAGTGCCACACTCAGCTCCGCGCAGTACACGTGTCATGCGCACTTCACACATATCACGCTGACGTACGATGACATAGTCGAGCAGGTGAGCGTGACCACTCCGTGGGTGCGTCCAAGTTGCTATGTCACTCGCACTCAGTGCAAACCCAGTGTTCGTGATTGTCAGGCCGTGAGTGGCACACAGTGGAAGCAGCCGGTCACCGTTCGCATTCGCTAAACCAATGCCATGCAGACCGATAACATCTGTACACACTGATGCATTACGCCCAACGCGCGCGCTGAAATCACACAGCAGAAATAGTCGGTCACTCCTCGGCACAGACGGAATCACGGAGGATAGCTGAGTGTAGAATTGATCACGCGTGTCAGCAGGACAACACATGGTCGGATCGTACTTGCTTATAAAAGTAGCAAACTTACCTCTTCCGAGGCGTAGGCGAACAGTCATCAGTCGCGCGCTGATTCCCGTTGGTTCACCCACCGGCCGGCCATGGAGGTGATCGGATATTGCAAATCCGACCCCATGTTCACGTGGTGCTGAGGCGGCATTGCCCACCTAGTAGAATGCGTAGCCAGCACCGGCTTCATGCAACTTACCTTGCAGGGTTTCACTGAGCACCGCAATAGCGATGTGGTAGCGCGCAAGTTCCATCGCGACAGGTGCAGTGCGTCGCCCCGGGCGCTCGCTGGAGTTCCGGTCCAGTAGTGTGCGCACGTTCCAGCACCCGATGCTGAGTGCTTTGCGCGCAGGCATACGATTGCATTGGTGGGCGATCGCACGCGAGGTGGTCTTTGTGCTTCGGAGATTTGCTTGAAGGACTCCACCAGGAGCATTTGGCTCAATAGCCTGAGCCACAAAGCAGTGGGGAGCAGATCCAGCTCGGGAATGTTATTACAGAGACAGGTTGGGATCTGCTTGACGGCCGTCACACGCAGCCTTGGTGGTACTGGAACGATTTATATAGGTTTTGCCACCGTAATAGGATACACCTGCGACAACGGCCAGACGCAGATGAATTTTGGCGGCTTTGCGCCAATTTGACCAGGGGCTGCCTGGCTTGAGGCGGGCAGTAGCAAACCATTGAACACCCGGAGGCGCCCTACCACCGTCAGCGACAATGCGTGGCGCTCGTGCTCTACACCAATCGAGCTGTGAGCTTATAACCCGTAGCCTTATTGTCTCCCATGGCTCAGTTTTACGGGAAGAGGGCCATCGAGCACTTCCAAACCTCCGAAGTGGATGGACAGGGATACTGACAGGGCGCCCACGCTTTGCCTTAGAACGACTCGGGTCCTTAGCCAAAGCCATCGATTAAATGAATACCCGAAACGCAGTGGGTCTAGCACATGGTCAGTGCACCGACTCATGCGGATTGGTGTCCTGGATCTTAGCAGGGAGAAGGGCGAAATCCAACTTCCACCCAGCGATCGCCACGAGGAGGCGCCAAGGAGATGGGCAACTGGCACAAGAGTAGCAGCAGTGGGTGGACCATCTGTCAGGATCTAGCCACCCCCAGCCTCAGCGAACCATAGGCTCTCCCGACTATATATATGGTTGGCGGCATCCGGTTTCGGATTTGCCTGTCACTGTGGCAAGCCACAGGACGCCTGCGCCTACAGAGGGACCATGGATGGCTTGCGCTGCACCACCCACAGCTCCATCCACACACCCCATATCCAGTGTAAACCCGAAGGAATAAGACCGGGAGGCATGCGGATGGGAACCACGTTTCATCAACGGAGCCGGCCCACACTCCTTCACAGACAAACACAAGCACGCTGTATTTGGGAATCAAGCGCACACAAGGCGGTGGCTGGACCGTAGTCCGCTCCACACTGAGTGCATGGCACCACTCTTTGTTCCTAACACGGCCACAGGGACCGTTCACCCCGTCCCCTCCAGCAACGACCAACTGTCTCCTGGAGCCAGTATGGACGAGGTAGTGGGTAATAGACAGGTAGGCATCTTGTTAGCATGCACATCAAGCGCATCCACACCGGGGATATCAAACAACAGCCAAAAACTTGAGAGAGATAGAGAAAAGGAGAAGGGGAGAAAAACTCGATTAATGCATAAGGAAACGGTGATATAAACCTTGATTAAATAGCATATGTAATAAGTTGTTTACAAACAAATCATAGCTAAGTGCACGAGGTCAGGAAGTATAGTTCACGGAATGCCACGAACACAAATATGGTACGGAAATCGAATACAATTTGCTGAAGCGCTGTGTGCAAGTTAATGGAATAGAGTACTGACAGACATTTATATGAGAAAGAAAAGCATTAAGGCACAAACTGTAAACCGACCACCTGAAATAAAGAGACTTAGCATGCAAGCACGCGGTGAGTAAATCGAATTCAGCGTGCCTAAACGCTGCGCCGGCTCGCCGTAATTCTCTGCAGGACCCGTCGTCGCTTCTGTAGTGGCCCCAAAGGACCTAGCTCATGGCCCACTATACATTTATATGAGAAAGAAAGGCATTAGGAGAGAACCGAAAACCCACCACCTGAAATAAAGAGACTTAGCATGCAAGCATGCGGTTAGTAAATCGAATTCAGCGTGCCTATAAACGCTGCGCTGGTGCTGCCTACGTTCACTGCTGGACCCGTCGTCGCTTCGGCAGTGGTCCCGAGTGACCTCTCTCATGGCTCACTAGGCCTGCCTGACTAAGGCACTCGCGACCGCATGTTCTACAGCACAATGCGCTCGATGTCGATGGAGTACAATTCATTGGTGCTTGCCGCTTCCGCAACTGCCGCTTCTTCTCTGCATGTATGAGGGCTTTCTCCCGTACTTCAGCAACTGCCTTCGTGATTAGATCCCGCCATGCACGCCGATCAACCGCCTTCGATTCCCATGATCTGCAATCAAGATTAGAACGTGTGAGGCTCACTTTAATCATGACTATATATATATATATATATATATATATATATATATATATATATATATATATATATATATATATATATATATATATATATATATATATATATATATATATATTGACGATCATCATTTTATCATCCCTGTCGATGCCCACGGTAAATGGCCACAGACGATTCCAATGCTGCGAACCACCGCAACGGCCACGTTCTCTGCTCTCCGACAGGTATTTTTTCGTTTCGGTGTTCCCCATACGCTGGTTTCGGACTATGGTACACTATTCACCTCCTCTGCATTTGTTGTCTTCCTCCGCAGAAACGCGATCGTCCATGTACGGTCTCCACCTTTCCAACCATAATTGAACGGGTAAGCGGAACGCTTTGTGGATACACTCAAAAGAACCTTGCTAAAAATGAAAGGGGAAGGTGCCTTGAAGTAGAGTATTAACACATTTCTTCTGACGTATCGCACAACTTCAACTCCGCATAAATCGAAGGCACTATCTCCAGCTGAAACTTTGTTTCTAAGGAAAATCCGTGTGTCGCATGATGCCCTCAGACCCAGGAAGGATCAGTTACTGTCCCGCAACTATCAGATTTAGGGCCAATTCAACATCCGACACAGTGCTCGGAAGCAAGCCTTTAATCTTGGCCAACAAATTCTGGCGAGAGGTTGTCGCATCCACTAGCCTAAATGGGCTATGGGCCATGTGCTATACAAACGTGGTAACGTGATTGGCGGTATCCATGTTGGGACGGCGATTTGGGTAAGACATACCAATCAGATGCTAGAGGCAGGGACTGGCGAACATCTGCAATCACAAGCAAGAGCAGCGCAAGTACCCCTAGGCAAAGCGAAGACTCCCCAACATGCCCCACATTCGCCCCGAAACCTAGCCGCAAAGTGGCCGAAGCGGCGACGCAAATTCGTGTCACCCATGCAAGTCAAGCACAAGCTGAAATCGTAAAACACAACTCAAAGGGGGAAGTGTTAGGAAGGAATACGCGATGCGAACAAGCCAGGACCCCCCGCCGCGGCAGGCGATCCAAACTCACCCGCCCTGATTGGAGCGAACAGAGAGCCAACCGGGAGAAGCGACCAATTAATGCAAGGGCTTTCCTGGATTTGCTGTAAGTTGACCTTTCCAGAGCTTTCCAGGTGCGCTTTAAATACCATACACGGATTTTCCATTTCACCTTTATAATGAACGGTGTGATCCGATAATACATCTCTGTCGCTCTGCTCGTCCGATCCGGTCTTCTCTCTGTCTTGTGGGAGGCCAGCGACTTCGGGTTTTGATTGGGCACCAAGCGTCCATTCAGGCGAGGGAAGAAGACTTCAGAGAAGAAAGCCATTTCCGCGCAGCAACCAACGCAAATGCATGTCTTTGTGGGACTTAGCTTGGAGAGATCACAAGGACTCCCCGAATTCCGAAACCTGGGCTGCCTATGTGGCGCAGCGTAAATTCTGTGTGTCGTTGCTACTCGAGGACAAGGTGACGCATCAGCAGGAATTAATGAGGAGCTTCAGTACGAATCACAAACTCTTATGCAGGCATGTTAATGGCCTTCATAATGTGCAACGCGGAATTCCGGTATTGATCACGACTGACGGGTGCACGCGATCAGCGACGGAAGCAGCCGATCACTTACCAAAAACTCACAATCCTGTGGTGGAAAATGACTACACAAAACGGTTAATAAAATCCTCAGTCGGCTATGCAACCAGTTAATTCAAATTTCAGCCAATTCTAAGTGTCCGAAGCTGGCCGTATGCATCGACAAAAGCACTCATAGGATACTGAGCAACCACCCCGGACAAGCACGAAAAATGCATGCGCAGCGAATCGAAGTGAGAACACCGAACGGAATTCGAAAAGTATTGTATCGATTCAGCTAATTAAAACAACTGTACAATAAATAGTGAAACATGAAACATGCGAGTACAATTGCAAATGAGGAAGTTTACAAGCGCTGCATGCCTGACGTCCCCCTTCGTCCCGGCTTTTACATGAAAAATTCCCTCGCTCGGTAGCTGGTTGTGATTCTTACTCCTATTAGAGAGCGAATTGTTGTTCACAACATGAGGGGTAGTTTCGTGTTTCTGGATATCATATTGAAGCAAATGCTACCAATCTAACCATGTGCTTCCTCGATGTTACTGTACTGTTCACCAACGTACCACTAGTTGAGCCTATTAACTGTATCTGTGCGTATGTTGCTGCAACCCGCATTAAGGTTGGCATACCTACGGTGATCCTCAAGGAATTACTGCTCAGATGCATCATCAATGTTCAGATTGTATCCACTGGCGAATTATACCGGCAGTGCGATGGGTCGCGATGGGTCTATAGCGCGTAGGTCGTGCGCTATATAACCGGTCCGAGACTAAACGACTAATCACAAGTGTACGAGAGAACACTCAAAAATAAGCTGGGAGGAAGGTTTAGTTAACGGGAGAAAAACTAGCTACTGCTAAAACTAGGGCACCAGCTAAACGTTTGCTAGGGGGATGTAGTTGGCGTCGAGTGCGTGGATGTGGCGTCGTTCGCAGACGAGTCGTTCTTGCCAAAGGCGGATATCGCGTGTTTCAAACAAACGGGGACAAATTTCCGATAAGCAACCCGCTTCAGTCCCTAACACATAAGGAAACCATAATTTTTGCATAATGTACACACTCATACGGGGAATCTCCAGGTCACTACACAGCCCTTTCCAAGAAGGGAAAACTTGGGTGACCCTTCGATCTACGTGAGGATTGTCCGCCGCGGGCCAGCCTTCGCGAGACCAGGTAGTGAAAGCAAATGCAGCTGCTGGGGGAGAAACAGGCGATCGGATCCTAACGGGCTCCTACCCGTGTCCTCCCTAAAGGGGTCAAAAATAGGGGAAGATCGTAAGCGTCAAATATTCACAAGTTCGTGAAGGTCAAATTTTCGCTTCCGGCTGGTCATCTCCTCCGGTTCATGCATGGAAGGTAAACGGGAAACAAAAGTAGTGACAGTGGTGGCAAGGGCAAAAGCAGCAATAGCACTTACCGGATGAGGTAGGCGCCAAACAAAAAACAACTCTCTGCGTTTTAAAGACATTTTCTTCCTTCATGTGTTTTCACAAAGTTTTGCATGCTTCTTGGGGTTTCAAAACTCTGAGACTGAGACTGAGACTGTATTTAAGAGCAAGTAGAAAGGTTTCTGTGCAACTCTATCGAATTACGAAAAATCAAAATTTACTTGTGAATTATCAGCAGTTGTGTCTAGTCTGTTAATCGTTTATCCGTGTTCGGTTAGAAATTTTACTAGCGTCATTATTTCCGGACATACAATGTCTTCTTTTGGCACTGTATGTGCATCGTTTCACAAAAGCACAGGTTTCCAAAATAATCGTCGATACGGGTTTTAAAACACTTCACAGAATCGGCCTCTATTAATCCTTCTGGTAGTGTATTCCATAAGTTAACGATTCTTCGTTCGATACAAAGCTGATGTGATACTTTGTTCATGCTGGGGACCCTGAGTTTGTAACGATGTCCTCGGGTGTTACAGGGTTCTCGCAGGTGAAATATTGGCCGCAGTATGGGGAAGTGATTCAAGTGTAGTACTCGATGGGTCATAATAAGATCAATTCTTACTCGGCGATAGGATAGTGTGTAGAGTCCGAGCTTTTCACAACGTTTTTCATATGGAAGCTTTCGTAGACTTGGTATCATTCTAGTTGCGACATGCTGTATTTTCTCCAGTTTTTCAGTTTCCCATTGGGTTATCGGATGGTAAGCTGGGGCACCGTATTCAAGGATTGGTCTAATGAGCGAGGTGAATAGACGAGGGACGGTTTCTTCGGACCATGTGGAGAAACTGCGTCGTAATGCCCAGAGCATACGAAGTCCCGCACGGTACAATTTCTCTGTATTTTCTAGTGATCTTAAATCATGTCGTGAGAGAACTCCTAAGTCTCTGACAGATGTGTTGGGATGGAGCAACTGGCCGTCCAAGGTGTATGATCGAGTGGCTGGACGTCTGGTGATACTGATGAACTCCGACTTGCTTGCGTTAAGAGGGAGTTGCATTTCAGTGGACCACGTTGACAGTCGCTCTAAGTCATGCTGGAGGCGAGCGCAGTCGTCCTGGTTTTCAATGATTCTCCAGCTTTTCAAATCATCTGCAAACAGGACACATGGTGACTGGAGCTGCTGCGGAAGATCGTTGATATGAATAAGAAATAATGCTGGCCCAAGTACAGTTCCTTGAGGCACGCCACTGGTCGATGGGAACCATTCTGTCAGATGGTCATTGACCTGTACTCTAAACCTTCATCCCACAATAAACTCTTGTATCCACTGAAGTAACGTGCCACCAATTCCGTATGTCCTCAGTTTACAAAGGAGTACCTCGTGGTTCACTCTGTCAAACGCCTTACTAAAGTCGATGTACACCACGTCAACATCCTTCTGTTCTTTGAGAGCTCGAACTCACTGGTGGTTTGCGTACATCAAGTTGGTGATGCAGGATCGCCCTTTCGTAAAGCCGTGTTGCGCTGGCGTCAATATGTCCATCGATTTGAAGAACGACAGCAGACACTTTTTCACAACCTTCTCGAGAACTTTGGATAATACCGAAGTCAAACAGATCGGTCTATAGTTCTCTATTTTACTCGGATCACCACCCTTGGGAAGCGGTTTAACTATCGAGCATTTCCAGTCGTTCGGGACGGATCCTTCAGAGAGCGATCTATTGAAAAGGTTTGTCACAACTGGTGAGATGATAATCGATAGGGACTTGAGTATTAGTGGGTGAAGTCCGTCTGGCCCGGGGGGCTTTGCACCATTGAGGTTGACGAGTAGCTGATGTACTTCGACTGCATCACATTGTAGGCTGTCGAGCAAGACTTGCGCAACCTGTGCCGGTACTGGAACAGCCGCCGGTTTACTGGAAAATACAGTGAGGAAGTGCGTAGCCAGGGCGTCCGCGCGCTCCGCGCTTGAAATGAGTGTCTTCCCGTCTAAGCTCTCTAAGACCGGTAGGTCGTCTCCAGGTTTCAGTTGACGTTTCAAGTAGGCAAATATTCGCTTGGGTGCAGTTGTGGCCGAGGATGCTAGCTCCTCTTCGAACTGCCGGCGTTTCTTGATCTTTGCGGCGTTACATAAGTTATGCTGTTTCTTGTACACCGCGTAATCTTCATCACAACCCGAGCTGATGTATCTATCCCAAAGTTTACGACGTCGTCGCGCTAACTGTCTGTATTCCCTATCAAACCAATGCGGTTTGACAGGTCCGATTTTTGGATACTTAAGGGGAACGAACCGAGTACAGAGCGAGTTAAGCTTCCCCTTTATTAATGACCACCACGCCTCAAGTGACGCATCATGTGGCAGTGTCCAATCAGTCTGACTTGCGGCTTGGACGAGCCCGATGAAGTCCGTCTTCCAATAGTTAAATGTTGGCTTCTGTTGATTGTAGTATGGTAACGACATTTCTAAGCTTGCTACAATAGAGCAGTGGTCACTGTTCGCCAGAGGTTCGATGACTCTGATCTCTTTTAGCTTTTGCTCGCAGCTCGTAAACATTAGGTCCAGACAAGATGCCGAGTACGGAGTTACGCGCGTCGGTTGGATAACATGTTGCGTTGCCCCAATTTCAATAGTCATTTTAGCGAATTGAGCCACAACGTTGCTATGACCGGGAAGAAGTCGAACATCTGGCCAAATTATCTTAGGTAAATTTAGAACCCCATCAGTAAGAACTGAGGGCGGCTCATGTGCTTCTGTACATGTGGTATCCAATCGCAGCAACGGTTTACTGGGCTCCGGTAGATAACCCCCACAATTAGTTCTGCGCGCCTGAGACGGATTGTGCACCGCAATTGCTCGCATAAACTATCCTCGCTCCGATAGGTACTGATAAGTTTGCCAGATAGTGACGATTTTATGTACAACAGAACACCACCGTGAGCCTTTGATTTTCGGTCACATCGGAAACAAGAGTATCCTGACAACACGACTTCTTGGGGTATGATGTTGGAGTTCAGCCATGTCTCTGCAAGTCCTAAAATGTCCGGCCGCTCCGAGACAGCGAAGCGGCACAGTTCGTCACGTTTGTTCATTAGGCTGCACACGTTGGCGAATGCGACACGGAAGTCCTGGGAGGTACTGCGGGATGTGCCTGGAGGTTGAGCGACCGGTTGATACGGGTTCGTACACCCTTCTTGATCACCCGAAAATTTACAACTTGTAAGTCAGTCTCACCTTCCTCTGTACGGCGTTTGAGCTCAATGACCGCAGTCTTCAAACGATCCCTGTCCTCGGGTTCCAAATCTCGGCGGATGTGAACTTTTATGCCTTTCAGCCTTGACAGACGAGACAGTATGAGCTGCGGCATATTAGGATTTGCAAAGGTGATCCTCAGAGGTCGACATGACTGGTTAGTTTTCTGGCCAAGTCGGATTACTTGTTTGATTGTCACACTGTCCTCGCCCACATCCAAGAGTCTATCGATGAGCCCCTGGAGGAACTCAACATCGTGATCATAACGTATCTGAGGGTTTTCATCTTTTGACTCCGGTACGTGGAAGACCATGAGATTATGACGCCTCAGCGAAATCAGTGATGAACCTGTGGGAGCAGAACTAGAGGCGCTTAATTGATTGGATTGTTGTTTATCAGCAGGTGACGTCTGAACTCGATTACGTGGGCCCTTGCGCTTTTGAGTGGTCCATGGATCCTCAATGTTCAGAAGTTCACAGACAGGCTCTGAGAAATTCACGGACCGATCAGTGAAGCGGAATTTCCTAGCTTCTGAGTCTGAGTCTTCCATCGGTGGAAAATATTGAACCTGGGGTTCGGCCGGGGTCGAAGACGCTGGTGGTGGTGCAGATCGCGGAGAGACAGTAGAAGGCGAGGTGACAGAGGTACTTTCACGAGGGCGTTTGATCCCACGTAGTGAACGGTTTGTTTCTATCTGAAAGAGAGATTTTTCCGTAGTTGTTTGCGGTCGCTGCGTATTCTGATGTCTTGTACCGCGACATTTATCACATATAACTTGAAAAAACCGATGTCGGATGTCGAGCGATTTTCGAAACACGTCAACGGATAAGCCAATGCACGAAATATGGAACAAAACATCACAGCTGAAGCATCGAAGTGCATGAGCCTTATTTCCCACAACTTTCGAACATGAACCACAAGTAGCTTGAGACGGCATCACAAGCTAGAGCAAATCCAAGATGGCGGGCAGAGATGGCAGTATGGCAAATCAGTGAGATCTCCGGAATTAGCAAAAGAATAGCTCCCAAATTTGCACCGCTTGGAAAATACGCCAAAAGAAGAATAATGGTGCACAATTCACACAGATAAAACGCTGCTAACACAGTAATCTGAGGCAAAAGTAGTATCCAGCACACGTTGATCCAAAAATCTGCGGCGTCCCTGGGTACAGCTTGTAGGTTTCAGTTGGCATTTTAAAAAGGTTTTGCTGTTTTTTGGGCTTACGATGTTAGTCAAACAGGAAAAAGTGGGAAAGGAAAAGTGGGAGGAAAACTAAGCCCTTAATCGCGCTGGCCAATGAACTTGACCTAGCTGACTTGTGTGAATCGGGGGAAGTCGTCGTCTGATAAGAATAGGATAGGATAAGTCTCTCGGAAAAGCAGGATAGGGAGAATGAACCCACTAACCTCATCTTCCAAAACTGGACGGATGAGATTCATGGTGAAAAATACAGAGCCAATGAAAATGAATCCAAATAGTAAACCGTAAAATTAGAAGTGCAGAAGGAAGTTACCGGATTTAAAAAAATATTAGTAACAAACTCAACAAAAGATTACTTCGGGGTCAAAAATTGTAGCGCGGAGGAGACCCGCCATAAAAGCGCTACGAGAATCAACAACCAACCGTGAGGGTACGGGAGAACACACAAAAACAAGCTGATAGAAAGGTTTGTTTAACGGGTGAAAAAAGGGTGCTACTGCTAAAAATAGAGCAACTGTTGGGAGCCCATGAAATATCCCCGCAAAAACGCGCCACAAACTCCAGCGTAATGGCTGTGGAAAGCAGTGTCCAATTCCTCCCCACAACGTAGTAATTTTCAGCCGCTCCGAGGCGCGGCACAACTGCGCACAGTTTGAAAATGTTCTTCTGCAATCTAATACCTCGTTGTGGTAGCAATTTTCACTAACTTAATAACTTATAGTTTTGGCTGTGCTTCGCCCTTTGTTGGTCGTAAAAGAGCCTTCAGAGGACCACTTGCCTTTCTTTCTCATCGCCGTTAGTTTGGAGTCTGGCGGGTCATGTGATTTTGTGTGCGTCGATGGCCGGGCAACTTTCGTGTCTAAGCCTCCAGGGAGCGTCTACCTTAACTCCCTCTCGTGTGCGTAGCCGCGTCCGTTACGAGGGCTCAGCGTCTACCCGAATACGTGTGGCCAGGAACGTTTTCACGCTAGCGCAATTTTTCGTCTCACCAGCGCGTACCCCGGGCTGGGCTAACGCCATCATGTCAGCGCAAATCCGTTCAACTGGCCATCGCTATCGTAAGCGTGATCCAACCCTGCCAGTGACAATCTTATCAGGCGTCTCGTAATCTTTACGGCAACAAAGGGGAGCTAGTTAGGGAGGATTTAGTTGGGTTTGTGTACGTTAATGGTGCGTCTTTCGCAATGGATTCGCGCGCGGGTTTCAAACAAATGGGAACAAAGATCCTACAATGAACTCGCTAAATTCCTAATTCATAAGAAATGGGATATTTTTAAAATATTTTAGACTAATTATCGCAATCCTACGGGAAATCATCAGATCAGTACGGGTCCTCCGCTGGGTCGTTTCTTGCCGGTGTCCTCATTTAAATGCTGGAACAGGGATAGCTAAAGCCAACAGTCTCCGGTCTCGGTTTATATTGTCGTTGCGCAACGATATATTTACCTTGCTTCACTTGTTTCGAAGTATCGAAGAACTAATCATCATGCTCAACTTAGGCCATCCAGCAACAAAATTCACCTGCGAAGTTGAAGATAATAGTCGCTTTCATTTCCTCGATGTCGCCACGGAAAGATTTGATGGGGTGCACTGCAGCGGTGCTGCGTAGGAGAAGTACGTGGAATGAGCAGCACACAAAGTTCTACAACTCTGTGTGGCTTAAGTTTAGCCGGAACTTGCAACATATCTATTGAGCCGAGCTGAACGTATCTGCTCGAACGACACGTTTCCGAAGGAATTGGAGTGTATTTGCTTGGTGCTAAGGGATAATAGTTATCCGGAGAGCTTCAGCAGAGCCAACATGGAACATAAGAAGCGACAGCTTGTAGTTCCGACAGTAGAACGTAACCCAATTTTCCTACAGCCTCTGTACATGGGCGAGGTTGTTACGGAACTTCCATCCTGCCACTTTTGTTTGCACTCAAATACACCTATCCAGCAGCGCGGATACAAATCCAGTTCACCAGCACTCCGACGGTGAGATTAAACTCAAAGAAGAAAAGGCCTGTCCACACCAACTTATTTTCATGCTCATGTGGGGCAGAGTACATTGGTCGTACGACAAGGCGCCTATTTGAGTAAGTGAAGGAATCTCACCCGGTCGGGCTTAGAAGTGGAAACAGAAAACAGCCAGCGCTTTAATAGCCGCGCATCTAGCCGATACAGGACACGCCACAAAGTCCATGATTCTTACAAATTTATCTAGCAGGCCCCGAAGAACCGATCGAAATGCCTCCGCAAGACGCTGAGGCAATTACGACCCAACTGTATGAATCGGATCCAAGTGTTCAGGAAAAGCAAGCTAAGAGGTTGGGACTACCGTGGCCCAATCTGCCGGTAACTTCCGACTAGCGAGATCACATGCGGTCTGTTGTCGTGACTTAACAAACAACACTGTCAGCATCCAATTATCTCGCTCTAGGAGTAACGACTTGTAATGTCGGTCTGTACTTTTTGCTTTGCATATAATTGCATAAGCCTGAAGAAGAATTGGCGAAAAGTAACTTCCCCTACCCTGAGTTCTGATCTTACGGTTCCATTAATCACATACGTTCCAGGGAGCAATGGGTCCCACAGTTATCCCTGTTTCTATTGTCCCACCGTCGGCATTATCCAATATCACTTTTACTGCAGCAACTGGTGGTGGGTGCGCTATGTATACTCGAGAATAACTATTTACCTACACAATCTCATACCCACAGCTAAAGGACGTTAATGTATCCGTCTAGGTTTTCATGGCGTTGAACAGTACTCACATCCTAGTAGGCTATGTATATATATCCCACCACAATGTGACACCCACCAATTATATTATCGCGCTTCTGCTTTTCTACACGTCACTGATCTAACGTTTGCTCAAAAAATTAATCGGGGATGATTTTACCATGCCAAGTGTCTCCTGGTAAAACTTGTCTGCCCCACCTAGACTCAGTAATCTCAACTGAGAAATCCAGCTACTGGGATGGTCCCAACTCGTGCAAAAAACAACGCGAAGTAACAATATATTGGGCTTCATATTTACTCATGACCATTTTAACACCATGTAGCGAGCATAATGTGATACACCTCCGTTTTGCATTACCAGTAATCATCTCGAAACCAAATCCTTTGCCTATGGTGGCGCCACGTATGGAACTTACGAATACAGAGTGGGATAAATGTTCTTCTCTTCTGCGAACAACGAACTGGGATCTGCTTTTTATTACAAAAGAACCACAGACTGCAGCTAATGAAATGTATGCTCCTTTCTAACAAATCCTAGACATGCTTGGGCCGATCAAACAACAACCGAGGAAAA
The DNA here is from genome assembly GCA_944474145.2 of Dicrocoelium dendriticum. Lineage (NCBI taxonomy): Eukaryota > Metazoa > Platyhelminthes > Trematoda > Plagiorchiida > Dicrocoeliidae > Dicrocoelium > Dicrocoelium dendriticum. The sequence goes on from OX104065.1 coordinate 104,918,040, forward strand.
ATGTTTCATCAAGTACGCGGAGCTTATTAAAGCAATTAAATTAGGTACGCATTTAGCTTAAACGGACGATTGCTTTTCCCTTATTAATAAGGCAGGACAAGCACCTTGTTAAACTTGAGTTAAAAAGAGCACGGAGCAGACTGGCTGCAGAGAAACGAGCTCTGGAGTCTACAAACAAATCCGGAGACTTAGTCAACATAATGCCGACCCGAAATAGAATCCAACCTGATACAGTTTCTGCCATTACTCTAGCAGACAAATATCTGAATATCGATCTTCACACAATAGCAAATATCCTAAATAATCACTTTACCTAATCTTCCACTGTTCTATGTGACGTAGCTTGTCCAGAACAACCATTAGCATTGCAATACTGAGCACAGTAACTATCAACAGCAAAGGTATTCGGCCCCACATAGACCGACAACTAGGAACATTCTCTTATCCTGGCTCACACTGTCTACCAACTTCCCTGCTAAAATACGGTGGCCATGATATCCTGTGTTTACTCTGAAACTTGTTCACCATGTCGATGGAGTCGAGCATATTTTCAAACCGATGGAAACTCGCGGTAGTCAGGCATGGGTACAATAATGGCCAAAAGGCAAACCTTGGAAATTACCCCTGATAAGTCACACACCTGCTATTACGACAGTAATGGAGCGAATGGTCAAAGCTAAAACAATAAACTATTTGGTATCCAAAACCTGATTGACCAGACCCAGTATGGCTTTATACAGTAACGATCATGTCAAACATGTCAACTTGAATTCTATTATTATTTATCGAGACCGATAGATAATGGCTATCATCTTTTTCATCGACATGCAAAAGCATTCGATATAGTGCCGCATTGCCTATTGCTGTGGCAATGGTCACAATTTGGAATCATAGACCCCTTGCGAGCTTAGATTAGATCATACCTTACTGATCGCACTCCACAAGTGCAAATAGATATCCACAGGTCATCGCCGCCTGTTATTAGTGGTGTGATCCAAGGGAGCGTACTTCGTCCACTGCTATTTTTGACATACATTAAGGACATAACTGAAACTATCAAAAACGGTACCGCCTACCTTTATGCAGATGATATTAAGATACTGTACACTTTTCATTCTAAAATATCTGGTACAAACTTTGGATAAGCTACGCAGTGATTTGACAAATCTCGAAAGATGGTGTAACGGCTGGCAAATGTTATTCGCGGCGGATAAATGCGGGATTTTAGCATATCGATTCAAAATGGCAATAAGTACCCCATACCTTTGTAACAAGCCGATTCCACTCCGCAGCACAATAAGAGACTTGGGTATTCATTGTCCAAGCACCCCAATTTCGGGGAGCAGATCGAATTCATAGCAGCCAAGGCCCGCCAAAGAGCATGGTTGCTCTACAAATCACTGATATTGCGTGATTCCAAGCTGCATATGTACACGATCTGCGTGCGCCCTCTCTTGGAATAAATAAATAAATAAACTAGGTCGCCAGCTATACCCATTAACGGCGCCTCGCTGCCACGCGACCATCACCAGTTGCGCGTTGGCTGAGTATACCGCGAGGACTCTCGCCCCTAAGCGGATTCGAACCGGTGATCTTATGGTTGCAAAACAGGACGCACATACCACTCGGCCACCGGCCGACCTTTTGGAATGCTGTTCGATGATATTTACTAGGTGTAGGAAAGGTGATCGTCTATGCTTGGAGAATGTGCAGCGTTGATTCACCAAAACCCTATTTACCGGATCCCCAACAACAAACTATTCTGAGCGCTGTATTCTGCATACATTATAGCCGTTGCAGGTACGGAGACTTAAACTGGACTTGAAGTCTTCTTCGACTTAGTGCACAAACGAGTATTTGTCCCACACACTAGCATACATTTCATTCACAATGGATGGTATGATATTAGGAACAAGGGAACTTCGCTTCCCACGAGTAGAACAAAAACAAGCATATGCAGGATATTTTATCTGACAAAGTACTCAGATAGCTGGAACGGACTATCTACTGAATTGTGACTGTGTGAGTCTAAACGATCGTTTGGTAAGATACTGGATCCGTACATCACTGCGTTGCAAGTGAAAGGACTTATGCACCTGGACTTCAGTGTGGAGTTAATGTATGAAGAATGGGTTGAAGTAAAGGTGTAGGGGACAAATGCATGATAATACGTGCAAACTGTCTGAATAATATTTTCATCTTTTAAGTAAACCATTAAACCTATTCCCTTTCCAACATCCCGTTATCTTGCTTTTCGCCATGTAAAACTATTGTTCTTTTCTCACTTTACATTTGCTGCGCACGGCTAATAGTTGTCACCCCTTTTCCGGAGAAAACAATTCATCTACTTGTGGCAGTTCTTGATGCCCACTGAAGTCCACTTTCCCCACCAAGCACTCGACAACTCCATTGTCTGGAGTCTCTGGATCTACCACGAAATTGTTCATAGAGCCGTTTTAACTTATTTTTATTTTATATATGTATTCCCTTTTTACAATTTGAAACAGAACTTGTAGGCTACATACCACTCATTTATCCATTTTGCAACTATTTATGCTTCTTTTTTCCACTGTTTACGGCGACTGGGCCGATCTTCCGAGGTGATGGAATGAAGCTTCCGGATTAGTAAATACACGCAGGCGTGAAGAATTGTCACAGACCTATTGGTGGGAAGAAATATGCCTGCTCAAGTCAATTGACACGCACTCATCGAGTGGGAATTGTGTTAGATTTGAGAGTCAGATGCCGAAATGGGCTGAATGGGTAAAAGAGTATTAAAAAAACGAAAGACATGAGAGCTCACTTATCTTTGAAAGACTATTACACATTATGTGTAATGACGGCCACAAAAACATGCTATTATGGTGCTGGTTTGCTTGCTGTAATGTCACACCGGGACGAAGCCGAATGAGATATGGAAGTGCGGATGAAACTTTCGAGGGAGTACCTCACACGGAAGCAGGTCCCCATAACTCGGTAGCACGTTTAGCCGTATTACTTCTACTGTGATTTTTTCTGTAATAACTTTAATCCTGAGTTCAGAGACGTTTGGAAACAATCAGTTAATATGGTAGTTTGGTAACGTTTCGCCCTCAACATAAAGGCTTCGTCAAACCAGGTGAATCAGTGTGCAATTGGTGTGGGATTTTATAGCGAACAGGGACGATAACCGCATTACTCGAGACTTGAGTCATGATGTCATTACAGTAACGGTTGGTGATGTCACCTCAGGTGGTTCGATCACAGTGGAAATAGTCCAGGTGTTCCTTTGTACGTCATGGCATTGACGGATAAGCCCATAGTGTTGTTGACCATGGGAGTCGGTTTGCACTTCCCAATCTGATTTACGCACCGATGCTCGTCAGGCTGGCCGACTTAAGATCGCACGCCACACATTAGGGAGTTCTATCCACTCCAATCTATTCACACAGTCGTCAGTTTGGCAATTTCCACCACCTCGGCAATCAACCGCTGAGGGGTTGATCGTATACCCCTCCTAATGACCTCTACGTTTTCGAGGTCTATTTGGTGACCCGTGTCTAGTGCATGCACAGCTACGGCCGGGTCTCTTACTATTGCCTGGTATTCAGACCCGTTCTTTGGTAGTCTTGAAATGTGCCTCCTATGATCCGAGATTTGTGTGCGTAATTCTCTCGTTGTATGGCCTATGTACACACGTGCACATTCGTTACATTTAATTTTATAAACACAGTTAGTCGTCTTATCCTTTGGAAGGGGGTCCTTCAGATGTACCGGCGCCGAACGTAACGTTCGACCTCGCTGAAAGATCAAACTTAGATTTACCTTGTTTAGTACCCTCCGAATTGCCTCCGAAGTGCCTTCCTTGTACGGAATTCCGACCATCCCTATCCACTCGGCTGTGGGTCTTGACTGCCGGTGTAGCACTTTATGCAATTGGCGTTTGACTAGCCGCTGTGGGTAACCACTTTGTAATAGTTTGCTCATTGCCACTTTCCGCGCAGTCTTTTTGTCCTCCTCCATCGTGCACAAGGTTTGTGCCCTGTAGAGGAGGAGAGCTGAGGCTATCCCGGAGTAAACCTGTTTCGGATGACCTGAAGTGTAGTGGAGTACGCCGTCAGTATCCGTTGGCTCGCGATATATTGTTGCCTTTAAATTTCCCCCATTCCTGTGAACCAGGCAGTCAAGAAATGGTCTTGTGCCGCTACAAGATTCCAACACAATAGTAAACTGTATTCTCTCATCAATGGCGTTTAAGTGACCAAGCAACTCGTCTATCTTATCCCTGTTTACAAGTACAAAGGTGTCGTCTAAATAACGCAAACAAACGTTTGATGACTTATTCGTGTTTGTTAACGCCCTGTTTTTGAAGTTCGGCACACAGGAGGCGCATTTCAAGACTACCAAAGAACGAGTCTGAATACCAGGCAATAGTAAGAGACCCGGCCGTAGCTGTGCATGCACTAGACACGGGTCACCAAATAGACCTCGAAAACGTAGAGGTCATTAGGAGGGGTATACGATCAACCCCTCAGCGGTTGATTGCCGAGGTGGTGGAAATTGTCAAACTGACGACTGTGGGAATAGATTGGAGTGGATAGAACTCCCTAATGTGTGGCGTGCGATCTTAAGTCGGCCAGCCTGACGAGCATCGGTGCGTAAATCAGATTGGGAAGTGCAAACCGACTCCCATGGTCAACAACACTATGGGCTTATCCGTCAATGCCATGACGCACAAAGGAACACCTGGACTATTTCCACTGTGATCGAACCACCTGAGGTGACATCACCAACCGTTACTGTAATGACATCATGACTCAAGTCTCGAGTAATGCGGTTATCGCCCCTGTTCGCTATAAAATCCCACACCAATTGCACACTGATTCACCTGGTTTGACGAAGCCTTTATGTTGAGGGCGAAACGTTACCAAACTACCATATTAACTGATTGTTTCCAAACCTCTATCCAGTCATGACTACTAGATCGGTTCCAAGTATTTTTCAAGAATTTGAAAGTTTAATCCTGCGTTTATACTGCTCTACCTTTTAACAGTTATACTAATCGAACTCCCCATCCACCTGATTTTGAACTCTTTCGGAAAATCTGAAATGACATGTGCATTTTGAGATCATGTTGTACCATATTGTAGAGGGGCCGCTTCCAAGAATGCCTCGGGGGAGCTCTTCGGAGCTGGCTGAGAGCGGATCGAGAAGGACAGCTATCGACGAGCCTGGGCCCGGAACTACGGAGCGGGAATATGTGAACAACGCAATAAATCAGACAAATACGCCGCTAGCGCAGCCCACAGGACCGAGGCCGAGCTGATTGACACAACCTAGAACAAGCAAGTCGAGAGCTCTCGAACGACTCCTGGCCGATCCAAATCGGGTACAGAGAAGTGGATCTCGAGCCGAAAACAGGAAGTCGGGACTTCCAAGTCAGAGCTCCCGAGGCGAAAGGACTGGCTCGTCTCTAACATCCGTACCTGTGTTGCGTGGTGGGACGGAAATCTAGTTGATATTCGATGGCGCGCGTGAGACCATTATGTGCCCATTTTCGGTGTGCAATAAACGTCTACCCCCCTGTCGTGTCGTTCTCGCTACAATATGATCAGTCTAGCTTTTTGACTGTAAGTCACACAGTCGAGAATTATACATCCATAAAAAGCTGTTATTCTTGCATATATGCAGCTCTCCTGGTATCGAAAACATTCTACAGAATGTTTTACAGGCGGAACCTGTGGCAAAATTCTATCACCGCTGTCTAGAGGAGAACCAAATTCTAGTAATATAATAGGGAGGAGTCATCACTCCTATTCATAAGGGAGGTAATAGCACTGACCCAACCAACTGCCGTCCGCTAACGCTGCTCCATATGCTTTCCACGGTTGTGGAGTCTATCTTCACTGATGCACTCATGCAGTATCTGTAAACTCAAAGCATAGCAACAAAACCGCTCATGCGGTTGGTAGCTGCATTGAGGCAGGTGATAAACAGGAAGTTCAGTCACGTTCTAGTCTCCGGCGATTTTAACTTACATGCTCCAGAATCCCAAGCCACACCAGGATAGCAATTCAAAGCAGACCTGCAAGATCTTGTCTCAGGTTTTCCGCTTTATGGCCACGTTACTTCGCATACAAAATTCAAGGGAAATAACAAGCCATCCATATTGGACCGAATATTCAATAATAAAGTACTGGTGATCGAGAGAGTGATAATCAATACTCCTCTGGACCGCAGTGATCATACATCTTTGCATTTCATGTACATTTGCTATGCTGAATATCCCGAGGACCGAACTCAAAGAACGCGAACCATAACCAGTTACGAAACCTTAACCCGACTCGCTGGAGCGACTGACTGGAGTTTCTTAACCGAGGATGCACCCGATATTGCCTGGGAACCTTTCGTCACTAAGTGGAGCATCGGAATAGAAGACTATCAGTTCGACAAACATGACGTCGTTTATACGGAATAGGACACGCAAACGAATGATGATGCGCAACGCGGCGTGGTATACCCACAAAACCGATCCGAGTTCGAGTATCTGGAAGGCATATGTTGTCCACCGTAACCACTGTACCCAATTAGTACACCAGGACAAAGTGGCTTATCAACATGCTTTAGCCGAGCGAGTAACTTCCAACCCTTAGCTTCTGTACAGGCACGTGAACAGCCGCAAGGTGAAAAGTGGATTTGCCCCTTTTCAAACAGCGGATGGTCTAACTCGGACTGCTAAATAAGCGTCGAATGTTCTGCAACAACAATCTGCACCAACTTTTCATTGTATCCTGTGGCATCCTGAATCTTTGGAATCTGTGGTGCTCACAACAGGACTCACATCTATAAATTTTACGACAGACATCGTGATGATAAAACTGCTATCCATGCGCCTGTACGCTTGTCCAGGAATTGATGACATCCGCCCAAAGACGCTGGCTGTGGCCGCTACTACTTTGGCTGAACTTTTGGTGGGGTTGTTCCAGCACTGCCTTGACGAGTGGCAGCTTCCTGCAATGTGGAAACAAGGAATAATAACTTTCATTTACGAAGAGGGTAGTCTTTCCGACCCAGTTACTTATCGACCAGTGTCTCTACTGCCAGTTCTTTGAAAAGTTATGGACGCTATCATTGCCGACGCACTCATGGCTTATCTGGACGGCCTTGTTCACATTGCTCAGCAACAACACAGCTTCCTCCAGAATCGGTCGTGCACAACCAATCTATTGTTAGCACGAGACAGCTGGACCAAAACTGTGGACGCTGGTGCAAGTGTGGATGTGGCTTACAATGATTTTTCTAAGACCATCGACCGGTTCGAGCACTGTATCCTTCTCGCCAAACTTCAAGGGTGTGGCATTGGGGACCCTCTCCTTGGGTGGATCTGCAATTCTCTCTCGCACAGGCGTCTGGAGCTGAGAAGATGTGAATTCAGCTCAGACCCAAGTTACATCGAATGCGGAGTGCCAAAGGGTTCGGTACTGCGGCCCCGTCTATTCTTGGTCTTCATAAACGATGTAGTGAGTCAAATTATGTCAAACACTTTACGAGGATGACCTCAAAGTTGGGCGGGTGATTAGAGCTCCAAAAGACGGTATCCAGCTTCAATTCGATCTTGACTAGATGCTCGGTCTAAAATCGCCTTTTCTTCAATGTGGCTAAATGTCGAGTGCGCCATTTAGGACACCGGATGGTCCACACATATAAGCTGGGGGGCCAGGATCTGCAACACCGTTCTCTCGAAAAAGACCTCGGTGTGTTGGTCCAGGAAGATCTCGGCTGCTGGGAGCAGTCCAAAAAGGCATCGAAGAAGGTGACCCAAATCGTGGGGTTTTTACGCAGAGCTTTCGGGCAATTCGAACGGTCGATCTTCCGCCAAATATTTCGCGCTTATATAAGCACTCATGTTGAATATGCAATTTAAGCATGGCACCCATGGCTAAAGCGGGAACTTCCGGCCTTGGAACTTCCACAACTTTAAGCGACCAAAAATGTTAAGGGGCTGGACCACTTGTTATTCGAATTACGTCTCAGCGTGCTTGGCGTTTTCAGTGGATGTTATCACCGTTTGCGTGGTGACCTAATCATAGCTTGCCAAATATTAAACAACAATAAGCACCTTTGCCATCACCTACCGAAGCTGAGTCACAACAACCAGCTGCTTGGTCATCATCTCAAATTGGCAGAACGATACAGTCGCTCGGAATGTCTAAGAAACTTTTTCTCACTGCGCTTTTGCCACAATTGGAATCCCCTCTCAGAAGCTGTTATTTCAGCCCCCAAGTTAGACGTATTCAAAGCACATGTCGACAGTGCATTGGCCATACTACATCATATCACGTAATACAGATGACCCATACAAACAGTAGAAAAACAAAAAACAAACATACCCACCTTCATTTTTGTCCGGAAACCACAGACGATTAACTTGGAGAGTACATAAAACGGACGGAAGCGCAGTAATCGACAAGTTTGCAATTTGCGGTTGTTTACTATTTCCTGTTGCCATTTTTGCCTTTATTGCTCACTCCTAACCGATCATCCTAGATGACATGTCAAGCTTCGGCTTTTGTCATGTGTAACGTACCGTTGACCATTGACCTGTTTATTGCACGCAATAGCTGGACTGAAGCAGTTGATGGAGCAGGAATCTATGTCATGCACCTTGACTTCTCAAAACCCCTTGGTCGCTTAGACCAGACATTCTCAACGTTTATTCAGCCGTAGCCCTCTTTGAAACCTTTCCATTTCTCATTGCCTCACACCTTTGGTCACCAAAATTTCAGCAATCTGCAACGCCTAATAGACGTTAATCTGTTTTTCATTGGTCATCTTGATATCTTTAATTAGGATGACCAAAATTTTAATGTTGGTATCAATGCTCTTTCCACTATGCAGCGTTTTTTCTAACTTTCACAACCTCAAAATAACCTCGTTATATGGCAATATCAGACCACTTGTCTCTAGTTGCACAAGAGTCAGCATCAATATTATACGTTTTATTTACTTAGTCTTGGCTTTTGACTAAAAAGCATATAATAAATTAAGTGGTGTAGTAAGTTGGTACCAATATGCCCGTCGAGATATTAATGCGAACCTTGAGCCTGATATCCTTGGGCAAATTTTTCTAGACCCGGTTCCAGAATTGACAGCGTGAGCCGTTGACCTCCTGCCGTGATGTTCAATCTTTTTCCACTTTTGGTTAGAGAAACTACTCTTCTGAATTCACATTCAACCAAGTTTGTGAATTGAAAATCAAGGAAATTTATTTCAGCTAGTTCACACAGTGTGGAATATCTGTTAAGACTATCAGCCCTTATCCAAAAATACATTTATATCACGTAAAAATTTACGGGAGTGTGTCACTTTAAAGTTCTATGAGACTTTCCTGGATTTTAATCAACATCCCATGGCTGTACATCAAATGGATCTAAAATCAAAATCGGAATTCCCATGTCAGTCAGGTCATTAAACCTGTCTTTAATTTCGCTTCAGGGTTGTAAATGACTGTCATAAACAATCATGTCTTCATCCTTCAGCTCTTCCGTGACTGTAGCGAGAATTGGATAATGTGAACATTCCCGACGCCCGATGTGTTGAGCATCCACTTTTAGCTTTTTAAGAAAGGGGATAATGTTGGCTTCTTTGCTCGAGATGAGATTACTCAGCTTGCCTTGGAGTTTTTTAAATTAGTTGTTTTCCAAAAGCAGCCGCATAAAACACGTCTGGCCTGGCTGTAAACAGTTTTCGTTCATAATCAATTTCTGAAAGATATGTGATGCTGGTGTCTCAGAGCGAAAAAGACGTCTAATGCAGTTGCCCTCGAAGAGACATTTAAGTTCTGTGTGCAACACTAGAACCTAGAAATCTTCACTGTTATCCTCACACAACTGCTAGAAAACACCATCTTGAAGAGGGTGCAATCTAATATCGTTGAATACTATTATAACAGTTTGCAGTTAATCGTTTAAGCGTCCTCCCAAATTCTTAGCCACTGGGTGTTCTGGATGAAACACAGTGAACTGCATGATGAGAAGGGGGAATATTTTTTAGATGGGAAATAAATCCTTTATTTCTGCCGACCATAGCAGCAGCACCGTCTGTTGCACAAGCGACTAGATCCTCTGTTGGAATGGATTTTTCAGTCATCTAGCTATTGACTACCACAAATATAGGCTGATACTTGTTGATGTTTTAATTCACCTGGCAAACAGCATCTCTTCCACTAATTCATTATCACTGAAGTATAGGACATATGTCAAGAGAAGGGCTACGTTGTAAGGTTACGTAGATTCATCTAAGTGTAACGAGAATTTGCTAGAGTGTAGTATATCAACTAAGGTACTTTCTATGTCCCGAGCCGTTTCATCTGTTCGCCTAGATACAGTTGAATTGCTAAGCGGAGTGGGTTGAACTTCTTCAGCAGGTCAGATGGGATTATTGATACCGATGACAGGATAATATTTTCTCCAACTTCGACTTTCGGCAATCAATTTGCTGATTTTATAAGACGCCGTAAGTCCATTCGCTTTTTGTCCTGTCAGAAACCATTGTATTTAAAGTTGGTCTTTTTTCCTAGCTATCCTCCAGATTTCTGAACAACTCTACGGACTTACTGCTTCCGTGCTTATGAACACTTACCAAATAATTTTTGAATTTACTTGGTCGCATACATTTATTTGAAGGAGTTTCGGCGAATAAAACACATAGATTGGGTGGGGTTTTGCGGCGATGCGATAAATCGAAATGACAGGTATTCCACGGAGTACGATCGACACTACTTTGTGAAGGAGTTAATTTCTGCAACGCGTCAGTGTAAGCGGTTAATTTGCAATATAACAGAATACTGCTATTGTTTTATTTTTGCATACACAGTTATATCTTGGATGCCAAATAAGCTCATTCGACAAAGCGAAGCATGCAAATGGTATGAATGATTGATGGCACTAAATTTATTTTTGCTTGACAGTTAGATTATAAGACATGGAACAGGAGTGGTGGCCACAATATAAAAATATAAAGGTGTAGAACCACTGTTAGAGTCAACTCAAACGTGGTTTCTGAGAATGATCTTAAAAAGACCGTGGGGAAGCTAAAAAGACTGAAGCAAACTTCTTGACAAAAGCCAATGAAGAAAACACATGGAACTCAAAAAATTACAATGCTCACTGGACACATATTCATTAGAGAAAAGTTAAGCCAAACAGTGCCAACAAGTAAAATGAAAGACCGAAGAGACAAACAAGGAAGAATATGCCGGATGGTTTAACAAACTGGCGTAGAAGGGTCAAAACCAATACTGATAACGTACATAGGCTTTTGCCTAAAATGGCGTCAAATGCGTGTTGGAAAGGCACGAATGCAAGAACATTGCGCATTCAGCGTACTAAGTTCGTGGACCGGAACTCGAGACTGATCATGCTTCATCAGGAAGATCACCGAACGAGTTCTTCCAGGATGGACCAAAGGTTATATAACCAATGAGAAAATATGGCACACAAAACTCAGCCAAGCTAAAGTTGGGTGCTTCCAAAATATTTTGACGGCAAGCACCCCAGAATAGATATCCCATTCAGGTATGAGCTAATTATTATTGTACCCACCATCTCTCCACAATGCAGGGACAGCTTCTGGCACAAGCGGGAAATATAGGCATCATTATAGTATCCTTATGTACACATGAGGTTATATATACTCGCCAAATCACATTTCCACATATATGGTGGAACTTGACAAAATTGCTCGGTTATTTGAAAACTGCAAATGAACTGAATGTTAGGAAAGCGTTATAAGTCGTCCTAACTCATTCGACTGTTAGACGGAACGAACGTACTTTCTTCAGTGATAGTTCTCCACTCGCGCAGAGTAGCCACACGAATTAGGAACGCTTTCGGCTGGGTTGACCTAACAGCCATACGTACACACGAACTTAGACTGGAGGAGAAAATGCGTAATCTAGCCATAATACACTGAGATCCAACGAGAACGAAAGACTGACCGGCACAAGAGTTGTCACCCAGTGGTTGTCCTAAGCAAAATTCGGTGTCAACGTGGCGACGTGCGTTAACTGCTACCGTGTGTTGACTTCACATGTATTGCAAGCTACTTCCGAGGAACGCGACCTTGGTGTGCTCATTCAGAGTGACTTTAAATGTTCAAAACAGTCTGAAGTAACTGCAGAAAAAGCTAACCAACACGTCACCTTGCTGTGGATAGCATTCGGATGTTTTAGCCCCTCCATCGTCCCCATGATGCACAACTCGTACGTGCACCCTCATGTTGAATACGCCATCAAAGCTTGGCAACCTTGGTTGAGGCGCGACATAGAAGCGTCATAAAGAACATCACGGATCCACGAAATCTGTCCCACCAGTGAAGACTGAAGTCACTGAAAGTTTTCAGCGGTTGCTACCGAAGACTGCGGAATAGCCTACCAACTATTGAGTGGACTAGTCACGTATACTGTCACTTGCTGAAAGTCAGCCAAAGCACCGATCTCAGAGCTAACGCTCTGCAGTTGAGTGAACAGTATAGCTGTCTGGAATGCTAGCGGAACGATTTTTTCTTCGGGTTTGCCAACCCTGGAACTCTATCCCAAACTTATTTACTTCCTCCCCAACACCTCGTTTCTTAAACTGTGCTTCTTCGGAATATATTAATTACTCGTTCAAGCCTGATTAATATGTTAACTAATCCGAAGGAGGCGATATAGAAGTGAGTAATCTTGTCATTAATCTTCTCACGGAGTACATCAGCTATAACTGCCTCCATGTTGCCTCGTCGCTCGCATTCAAATCCTATTTACACTACTATTATTCAGCGGCGTATCTGCTCGATAAATCCTCAAACAGACCACTCACAGTTCTTCAATATTGTACTTCTACCCCAAATATGCTGCGGAAATTGTCGAGCAACTGCTTTCGTTCCCGGCACAAATCATTGTTCATTGTTCACAGAACATTCCATGGTGTCTGAAGACAATACGAATGTCATCGCCATTAGTCACGGAGGCGAAAAGGCCGACTACGATGGTGCACTTTAGCAACGCGAGATTATCCACTCCACGCGAGCCGTTGACAGACTCGTTGCCATGGCCACGCCGGAAGCTGCTGAAATTCAGCATCTGCCGTCACGTGCGCTGCTATGAGCCCGACAGGAAGCTGCCGAGATCGCACGTCATTGTCCCAGGCGAACAATGCTGGGCTTAGCCAAGCGGGCAGATTGGCAAGGGCCAATCATCCACTGGGCGCAACAACCTGCGTGTGGTGAGTGTCTTGGTACCCAGTAGACACCTCTCGATCAAGTTCCTATCCCGGTTTTTCCCAGGGCTGGGTTGGACCATAACACACTCAGATAGCGGAGCAAAATGCACGCGTTAAGGTGCGTACACCTCAGTAGTTGCAAGCCTCGTACTTTGGGAAAGCAGGCGAACGTCTTATCAGTAGCAGAGCCCAAGGCCGATAACGGAGGCGATGCCTAACGGTTACCACAAAGGCAACACGAACGAACGAAGCGATCCTTACAACGATGGTGACAGGAGTTTCAATCGAACCCAGACATGGCAGTGAGCTTCGAGCAACTGCAGGCACTTTTGCAGCAACTGCAACTACAGTTTGAAAAATCGCAGACCAAGGTCATTGCGATATTGACGCAGAAGATATCGATATAGTAAAACCCAGGGTTAGGAGTAAGTGAAATTGTGCCCTTTCCAGAAACTCTGATTCAGCATATCAGTGAATTCCATTATGATGCGGATGCTGACTAACATTCGCTTCGTGATTCCGCAAGTATGAAGACATTTCGAGTTGATTTTGCAAATATATCAGAAGAGAAGCCAATTCGCTTGATGTCCCGGAAGCTGGCTTGGACTGAAAATGAAATGTTTACAAACTTCATTTTGCCAAAGAAAAGTACTGACCTATCGCTTGATGTAGTTGTCTCAGTCCTGGCATAACTCTCTGATAAGCAGACATTATTGTTGGCTATCCGGTACAAATGTCTCATGATAGTCAAGAAAGAAGACGAAGATTGGGTCATCTATTCGAGCCGTGTAAATCATGAGTGCGACCGTTCACAATTGCACACAATGACCGACGACCGCTACAAGTGTCTCATATACTGTGCGACCAACAAGTAGCCAGTGATGCTGCCTTTCTGACAAGAATGCTGAAAAAGATGAAGCACATAATCACAAAGTGCCAAAGAATGACTAGTCTGAAGCTTGATATGTCCATGATTCAGCAGCTGTCCAACCGCAACGATCACGACCTGATCTGTGCAGTTAGTCGCAGTCCCCAAGATGACTCAGCTCATGTGAGTCCTTCGGATTCCAAACCTCCTTCTGTTTGTTTGTTTTGTAGGGAATGGCACTTTGGTCAGAGCTGCCCGTGCAGAAATCACATTTGTGGTCTCTGTGGTAAACGGGGACACAAAGAGTCAGGTTGCCTAGCAAGTAGTCCCATTTTGACCAGGAAGAAGCGAAACAATACCATACCGTCCAGACATTCCAATAGGATCAGATCTACCACTGCCAGTTCCAATGTTGTTGGGTTCATCAGATGTAAGCATACGACGGTGGAAATCAATGACATTCATGTCAAGTTGTAGCTGGATACCGCTTAAAGTACAACCCTGATATCCCATGATATGTGGTGCACACTCGGATGACCGTCCCTATTACAAACGGGCCAAACAGTACAGAATGCGTCATGTATGTTAAAGTCGCTTGGTCAGTTGAACTGTCAAGTCAGATTGCGTGATTAAAATACCGGCACAATATGTTTCGTGACTGACAAATCGGGGTTATGTCTACTGGCTCTTGACTGGGTGCATGAGTTGGAATTGCAAGATCAGTCAGTGAACAGCATACGTCAGCAACCTCAAGTCAATCATATGTTACTACCATCATTCCTAAGCCGATGGGTTCTGTGTCACAGTCCAGAGATGAGACGATGGCACACTGGGAAAAATCGCGTAGACCGGTTCAATCATTTCGCGATTGGTGACATGAGAAACGTGAGGGATTTCCGTTGACCGAAGAAGTAGTCGACAGAATCGGTGATGGGCAGAAATGGTGGAGTCGTTCCCGAAATAACGATTGGAGACAAGAAATGGATCAGCACGTAGATCAGCGGAGGCCGAACCACGGGAAGACACAAGGGCACGCAAGCAACATGCAACGATGTACGACCAGGGGTAGAAGAATACCACCAAGACAACTGATTGATGCCAAGACCAACAAATCCAAATCGACGCAAGCATTCATGGTGGGGAAGCAGCTTCAATTCAGAAGTGAAGGTGCCACCGAGATAAAACGGCTGATCACAATGGTGCATTTTAGCACGGCAAGACTAGCCGTCCACATGAGCGGCTGACAGACACGGTGCCATCGCCAAACTAGAAGCTGCTGCAATCCAGCATCTACCGTCACGTGTGTTCAATGGCGTATTAACCACTTTTGTCGCCCGGGGCGAGCGCAAAATTGTCGCCCCCTGACAGTTGCAAATCCATTAACCCGAAATTGCGAATAGACCTTAAATATTTGTTTCATATAACGACAATCAAAGGTCTAACTTTAGAGTGCTGCTTTAATGCAGGCAATTGAATTTTTACAACACGCATGTACACTATGTACCGATACCCTTTTCGTACGTTACTCGAGGCAATGGTATTGAGAAGATTACCAAAATTCTGTCCGTTGACAGGTCCCATTTGTATGGGGGAAACTGCCACTCCGTGAGCCTTATCTCGTTTTCTGATGATTGGAGGCAGTTTGTTAAAATTTTACGTTTTGAGGACTCGCTCTCAGCTGGCGATACTAATAGTTCGAGTAAGAAAGATGCGCAAATATCCCAACGTGATATTTCGATATGAAACTCAAAAGTTCCAAAGATACATTAATTTCATCGATGCACCAGATATTACGTCTGGGTGATTACCCTATGTTGAGAACACTGCATTATCTGCGCACACCAAGCAGCACAGGAGGATACCGGTATAAGCTTGTCGTACAGGGTTTGAAGTGGGTCGCTCACCAACTCTGTTTCGAACGCAGAGTGGTGAATGTACGGAATGACCTGCCGCGGCACATAGTTGAGGCAAAGTCAGTATCTGAATTTAAGTAGTTCCTTGACAAACACTTTGCCGAGGCAAAATATATTGAGCGGAACACAATATAACGGGTATTTGTCCATGAGTGACAATTGATGCAGCTACACAGAACAAACTCTACTTGCTGCTTCTAACCAGTAAACAGTAGCTTAAAGCTTTCAACAACGAAATGAGAAGACGAATAGTGGCAGATGATAGCATTTCGTATTATCTCGTCAGTATCATTACAATAACAGGGAGATCCTTTTATGGGTCTAATAGGAGACAGTCAAGCCAATCAAATTTAAAGCTTTCACGAAATATTGCAATCTGCTTCCGGCAAGAAATTCCTATGTTTGATATCCTCCTCAATTTCGTTAGGCGGATAACTATAGTTTTTAGCAAGCAGATTTGACGGTGTAAGGAAAGCATCTTTGCAAAATCGTGCAGTTGCTGAAATCTAAGGCATTTCATCAGACAAAGTGTCTATGAGAGACAGCATCTCCTGTGTGAAGTCAGCATCAAAGCACATCGATATATCAAACAATTCTTCACCGTTTACTCGTTTCTTTTGACGGATTCGAGTCTGCATGCTTGTTCTCAATTCAGCGCGAGGTCTTTTGGATTTATTCATTGCAATGTGCACCATGTGCTCTCTTCCTTCTGAAGAAGATAAACGCATAATATTGCAAGCCTGACAGAAATTTGCTGCTGCTCTTTTGCTTAGGGATATCCCTGAGTTTTTGCTTTCCATGGGAACAGGTCTCCTAGGACTCAGAAACAATATAAACGGAAAGGAAAATACCGCGATGACACTTAAAGATGCATCTGATCTTGTGGTTGCATTTTCTCCTTATACTTTAGGGTTTCAGAGAAGTGATCAATTCTAAATATCTATTTACCCAAGATTTGCAACGCCTGCTCAGCTTTCCATCTAGATTTTACCTCCACTTGATACTTAGACCGGTGACTTGAATCATGACATTTCAGCAAGGTTTAGATGGAAAAAGGAGTATATCCAGTCCAACGTACCAAAAATGCAACCGAATGCACGGTCGCAGAAGCGGCATGAATTAGTTAGTGCAAGGCACAAATGTACATTTGGGTTGAGTTTGCAGATGTCTCAGCACGCCCGATTGGTATACCGCCATAACAGCAGCATTAGCAAATGTTTAGCCACGGTAGTCATCAATTTGAATTCAATCCTTTTCAGGGTCTCATTACCCATCCAGCAATTTTCACTGCTCTTTTGCTGGTGGCCTCAATGAGGCTGCAAATTGACTCCTCTGCCGTCGCTTCATTTTCATGCATCTAATTTTTTTGGGATACATCGGGAGTGTTAACGAAAAAAGCGACATACTTGCTTTCCTTGACCTAAGCTACGAATTTCATTGTTATCTGATTTACCAAACTGCTCGCTAATTCATTATGAACGTGTGGCGACAAAGAAGAAGTGCTGGGTTTCCGTCCCGGCTGAACTGCCACCAAAGATTCGCGAAGAACAGGTTTATGATTGGGCAACAAACGCATAAATTCTGAAAAATTCCCTATATTTCCCCGGCCTCCTTTGTCATTCTGGATATCTTCTCAGTGACCAGACAGTAGCATATGTTGCTTGGCAAAAACCAGACGATATCAAGTATTTTAGCAAGAATTTCACTCCACCTCTTTTCTACAAGTGCTGTCTACATTTTATCAATTGGTCTTCCTTCAACTAGCCGGATCGCTAGCTCCTTGGGGTTGAGGAATGACTGATCAAGCGATATACTAGATCCGTGTTCACATGCTTTTAGATCTATTTTCCACCAGTTTCTGAAGTACTTATCAGTCGAAAAACAGACGCTCTCGTTGAAAACATCTTGCAGCCGAAACGGAACAGGGTCTCTTTTGAAGGAGAATACACCATACGTGTTCACAATCATTGCTCTGTTTCGCAAATCCCGAAAAATGCAATCCGTTTTTGATGCTTAGCCCCAGCTTTTATATTCGTTCCAGGTAGAACCACTTATAGAACTCATGATCAAGGTGCTGCACAACAGTAGATCCGAGCCAGACTAACTGCGAGATTTTAATAAGCAATCTTAACACGCAACTGACAGACATCCATAAAATCGGTTGGTGTGCGTAGTATCTGTCACAGTGTGGTCGCATTTTCAATTCTCCAACTTCGCTTGCATATTCTACATCAGCATCACAAATATTTCATGCTGCCTCCATGCTGTAAATGTCGCAAACTGTTGCTCGGATATAAGCGTGTGCATCACCTGTTACATCTTCACTCTAAACATGTGTATCCGTTTCATCTTTGCTACTTCATACATGGAGGTCATTTCGATGGATATATACCTGGTATTGAAAAATAACCCATACTAAAAATGTCGCCCCGTCACATGTCGCCCGGGGCGGACCGCCCCCCCCCCTTATACTACGTCTCTACGTGCGTAGCAATGCGCCCGACAGGAAGCTGCCGAGATCGCACGTCATTGTCCCAGGCGAACAATGCTGGGCTTAGCCAAGTGGGCAGATTAGCAAGAGCCCAATCATCCACGGGGCGCAACAAGCTGCGTGTGGTGAGTGTCTTGGTACCCAATAGACACCCCTCGATCGAGTTCGCATCCCGTGTTTTTCCGCGGGCTGTGTTGGACGTTTGCAGACGCAGATACTGGAGCAAAATGCACGCTTTAAGGGATCAGTGCAAAAGCCGGGCACACGTCAGTACTCGCGAGTCTCGTACTATGGGAAGGCAGGCAAACGTCTTAACACTAGCAGAACCCAAGTCCGATAACAGAGGCGATGTTTAACGGTTACCACAAAGGCAAGATGAACGAATGAAGCGAGATTGCAACGCCGTTAAGTTATTCAAAACAAGAAGTTTTGACTCCTGATGACCACCGTCTGATTCTTAGGATGTGGTAAAATGTGGTGATTCAAGAGTAGTCACTGCGTAGCTTAGGTATGAATCTGTGGTAGACGCATCATCATCATCTTCACCTGTCTCCAGACGCGATTAAGCCAGGTTATCGCGTACCGCCCGTTCCACCTTAAGTTCTACCATCCTTAAATCGGTAACTGCATACTGTATACCTGGCTGCTCCTGCAATGTACTATCATGCGTCCCAGTGCAAGAAGCGGAATTATAGTCAGTTGGTAAATTTTTGACTTGCCGGGGTCACTTCTATGCTACGACAACGTTCTCGAGTGACTACTTTCCAATAGACGCAGTTCAAACGGGCTGGCGATTAGGTTCTTGTTGCGGGCCCGTCAAACATCCCCTCAAAAATGCGCCACAAACTCCAGCGTATGGGCTGTGGAAAGCGGAGTCCAATTCCTCCCACAACGTAGTAGGTTTCAGCCACTCCGAGACGCGGCACAACTGCGCACTGGTTGACCATGTTCTTCTACGAATTACAACCCCGTTGCGGTAGCTATTTTCACTAACTTAACGACCCATAGCATTAGCTGTGATTCGCCCTTTGTTGGTCGTAAAAGAGCCTTCAGAGGACCACTTGTCTTGCTTTCTCTTCACCGTTAGTTGGGAGTGCCTTCGGTCACTTGATTTTTGTATGCGTCGATAGCTGGGCAGCGTTCGCGTCTAAGCCACTAGCGCGCGTCTACTGTCACCCAGTCTAGGTGTGCATAGCTACGTCCGTTACGAGGGCTCAGCGTCTACCCGAATACGTGCGGCTAGGAACGTTGTCACGCTAGCGCGATTTTCCGTCTCACCAGCGCGTATCCCGGGCTAAGCTAACGCCATCACGTCAGCGCAAATCTGTTCGATCGGCCAGCGTTCCAAGCCGTTCTCGTAGGCGTGATCCAACCGTGTCAGTGACAATCGTATCAGGCTCAGGCGTCTCCCAATCTTAACCGTTCGGTATACGCGACAATCCATAAACAAAGCGTGGACTCGGAAGGCAGACTGATAAGTACAGGGCACTTTATCCAAAGGGAGCTTGCACTGAAAATTCAACTGACCAATAAACCGTTATTGATTTGTTTCACTCCAATTCAATAGAAGCCCAGCGGTTTTATGCATTCGTACTCCAGATCAATCCAACCCAACCAGCTTTTTGTGCAAACACTCTATGTCCCATGAAACCAGGGAAATCGGCGTAACTAGTATGTAATCTGCAAGGCGTATGTTGGGATCTCACTATGGTTAAGCCTGCCTCAATTGATGAACGCCGGCTTACCGATTATCCCTCATGTGATCCCATATCGATGTTGTCATGGATTTACTTCCCCGCTCAGTGTGGAAACTGTTCACTAGCATAGTGAAATCCGATCAGACCGACCCCAACACACCTCGGATATTAATCATCCTCCCATTTTAGGGGCACACACTCCCAGGTTATTCCTCCACCTTCCCTGTTTGACTGAGTAAAACCACATCAAGAGCCCCGCCCAGCGAGTTTCCCTGCCGACGCTGTATAGCGAGCCAACAAGCCAAACGTTAGCGAACCTAATAAAAGAAAAGTAACAATCGGATGGTGGAGGCTGTATTAGGTGTATTTTGATGAGCGGTGGCAAGTACAGTTTACATTCATTTGGGACAATGTGAAGACCGGAGGTTTCGAAACTGAACGGGTACTGTCGACGTATGGACATGTTTTATGTTTGTATGGTACTGTTGTTAACGTTTGGCTTTCTTTCTTGGTTGGACTCGGGAGTTTTACGCGTCACTCTAACCCAAAGCGAATTTGTCGCTTACAGCTGTTACGTGCCGTCTACGTTGATATGCGCCTCGAGATGGTCCACACCAATGTTTGGGTACTTTATCAAACCTGGCACATTCACGTTGTCATTGGCGTTTATAGAACTAGTACACATTAGTCCGAGTGTGTCCTTGCTCTGATGCAGATACCAGAAAACCGGAAGATCGGACTTAACGGATTGTATTCTAGGAAGGCTACAATCGGACGAAAAACGGATGAAGCGACCAGAGCGTATGCCAGTGTCGGAGTTCAGCGTGGACACAAGTGTTGAATCGGACGTAGGGGAAAATGGCCATAAGGTCGGAGTTAAAACAAAAACCAATAATGTACGATTGAGTAACGAAGTTGTACCAAGGAAGATAAGAAATATCTTTTGGGTTGCTACAGGTTCCAGTATTTTCTCCATTCTGATTAGGCTAACGCACTTTATTCTTGCTTCCAGTTTCCTTACATTCCACTTGCACTCAACCCAATATTTATTTTATTATTTATTATTTAGTGTTGTTATTCTTGCGAGGCATTTCGGGGCGTCTGTATTTACTGAGCTTCGGTGCTCGGATCATAGTTGTTCAACCGATCTAAACTGTATGCGAGAGCAGGAAATCTGTAATACATTGGATCTGACCCTGCATTGGATTAGCTTCTAGCAAAGCCGAAATACATATAATTTATTTACTGATTTATATATTTTGCCCCTTTGTTTTCACAGACTTTTCAGATATTTCGCTCCGGTACCCATTACAAACTAAAAATTGCGCAAAACTTTCCGAGACCCACAAAAAGAGATAAGTTTCCGATTTCGCGTTTCAACGTTTGGTCCCTACGGTATGTTGTAATTTAGATTTTCCGTATGGCGTTTTTACCCCTCTCTCTAATATTTTAGCCATATGGTAAGTGTGGAGGACCTAGTTTTGTTGCCCACTAAAACCTAAGGGATGTACAACTATGCTAAAGGTTAAAAGGTCGCCTTATCATTCTCCGATACTTCCAATACTTGACGGTGGGTAGTTTAAGTAAAGTCGGAATAAAGAAATCGCAGTTATTTCACCTAGGGAGACAGTATGGATAAATCGGTATGCATTGCAATAACAAGCACCAATACACAAGTTCACAGATACAAGAAATAAAGCAAAATCTAGCGTGGCAATATGGTTCTCACAGCACTGTCGAAATGTACATTCGTTTGTCATTCTACTCAGCATCCCACACAAATAAGGCAACAAACGGCGGCCAAAATACTGGATATCAAGCAAGTAGTTCATGAGCATAGCGAGACTGACGATGAAACTATTAAACCACGACCGTTAGTTGACCTCAGCGGTTTTCAGTAAATTTTAAGTAAGCGAACTGCTCAATTTAAGGAGGTTCACGATGGGGTAACAGATAACAATACTATACATAACTTAGAGTTCAACACTATTTATTTTGGTGGCCATGACGTCACTTCGATTGCATCATTCGATCACCTTAGAGTAGTCTTCAGGTAGTTTGAGAAGTAGACAACCCAACATCTTTCAAGCATGCAGAACTTCAGCCAAAACTCAGACTGCCATATCTCAGCAGGTCATATCATGAGCTGTTTTATACATTATCTGCAACAACGTGTTCTAGTCCGACAAGTTAAATACCATATACACGAACGGCTTTTCATAAAAAAGCAAACCAAATAAAGCTGGTAATTTAATGGGGCTCAGAAATGTAATACTTTCATATGCTTTCGAATAGCTTTCACAGCCTTGCATTTGAGCTTTCCAAATGCTGGTTATCCTGGAACTTTTAATTCGGAAAAGATAAACTTGCTGACCTTCTGCTACATGTGAACAGTAAGCTCGTGTAGGATATGTGCCAGACTACACAAATTATTGGCCATTTACAATCCAGATCTGACTGAAGTATTGCTTTAAAACTTAGTTGAGACTTTGAAATAATTTATAGGCGTACATCACAGTGCACTGTGTGTCTGCGGATATGCAATGGACACAATTGTGCCTTGTTGTAGTGGAAGCTGAATGTACAAAGACGTTGGAAAATGACTCTATTAGTTCCGCTATTATAGCTTCGGAAATTTTGAGTTGGGTCTTGTCTTCACTTGTTCCAAGTCACATTTGCATATTTTTCTTGCTAGCGCCCAGTGAAAAGATAAGCATCTAATCCCTCTAAACACATGTCAAGGCAATTTACATCCTGTTTCCCAGTTGGACAGCAAAGGAGCTGTCCCGCCCCCTCTCCCAATGATAAACGATCCAATCGCATTTGAAAGTCCAAACTGCAGCAGATTTTGTGGTACCGATACATGTAAGTGCAAGCGTACATTTTTCGGACACGCAACGACAATCGGAGCCGCTTCCTTGATGTCTCTCTGGTAGTAAAGATTTTACTCAGCTATAACACGAACAACAACAACAACAACGCATGATGTCGAAAGAAGATGCTACAGCACAACTGACATACAGTTTCTTTAAAAGGAGTTGTCAACTTTTTCGGACTCTACGTGATAAAATGTATTCTTGGCCCCATTTGGCTTGGCTCGTTTTGGTTGTCTCCGCATTCAATGTGATTTGTATTGGAGGGAAACGGCGCGCATTTGGAATATTTATCGCCGCACTACACTCAGCGTACAACGAGACTAGTATAACTGAACTCAACTGGGTCGGAGACAGTTACGCTTCCCTGGGCTTCTTCATTATGCCATTTGTGACTACTGCAATAATACGCCTCAATCGCCCATATCGAATGACCATGCTACTCGCTGGAATTGCAATATTTAGCAGCTGTGTGACATCTGCTAAAGTACAAGAACCTGGTTACCTTTTCCTAACTCACACATTGCTTCACGGAGTTGGATCCACACTAGTTCTCTGTGGCACTAGCTTGGTAACGGGTGATTATTTCGATAAGACACACAAGTTCCATGTACTTGCAACTGCGTTTGTATCTGGTGGACCTTATGGCGTTCTGATATTTGGTCCACTATTTTCGCACTGGATACAGCATTATGGCTGGCGCATGGCATTTATTTACAGCGGGATCCTATTTCTTTTTGTCACTTGCCTGGGGGCCATCACTTTTGTTCCTCGGCATGTGATTGAGTACACTCAAGCGACTTGGCTGGAGGAAGCAAATGAACCGTTTTCCTTAGAATCTAAGAGTGATCGAAGGAAGAGTTCAATCGCCCCACCATCTATGATGAAAGATTTGCCAAAGGCTAGTGATGGTCGCGGATGGGCCTTTTGTTCCTGGGGCCATATAAAACAAAACCCACAGGTGTTGTTATGGGGATTTGAGCGTCTTTTACACAACATTGTGGTTTATGGGATATTAATGAATTTAACATCTTATGTTAGTCAAGCGCTGAACAACGAGATTATCCGGGGCGCTCGAGTTAACCTATACTTCGGTTTGGGTGAGTCTTTGGTATTTACTGTGGGAGCCCTAATTGGAGACAAAATACGGGGACATTTAGTGTTCGTCTACCTCATTGGAGCAGCCTTCGCCGCAGCGTTTCTTATCATCGAGAACAGAAGCTATACAAATATTACCGTTGTTTATGTGCTATCCGGATTCACTGGGGCCTCAGTGGGAGTCGGTAACACTTTCCTATACGCCACAGCGGAAGAAGTAATGCTCGTTCACGGTTCTATTGCTTTCCCAATGACTAAAATGTTAGCAGGCATTGGAATGTTGATAGCACCTGCGTTCTCCGGTGCGATCATCGACAGTTTCGGGTACGAAGCATTCTTTGTGAGCATGGCGGTGTTGGTCTCAGTTAGAGTTGGACTACTTATACTCATATGGCTCATCTTGAGGAAGAAAAACAAGAAAGCTATGAAAGAATTAGATCAGTTAGCAGAGGAAGATAAAAGAAATGTTCAAACCACATGTACACAGAGTGTTTCTGAACGCAACGTCGGCTATAGCTTTCACAAGACGTTTCAATCGATGTCGTCAAAAGTGGACAATGATAGAGCCACCGTGAATCCTGCTCCCTTTGTCAAGGAAATGTCGACCGTTCCTCAGCAATCGTCTCAAGAACATTATATTCCGTAAGACTGATTCATATTAATTATTACCACCGTACCGCAGTAGTTTAAATCTCTTCTGTTTCATAAAGAACGTGCTAAAAACTAAAGCTTTTCATTATATATTGACAACTATCACTTAAGTTCTGACATGTAATCACGCGCCGAATAGATGCTATCCTAATTCAAGTGGCACTTCAGAAATTTTTCGGACAACGAACTCCTCTATACTGTCTTTAAAACGATATCAGTTGCACACTTTCTGAAAGTAATTACATCTGAACTCTTTTCTATAAACACACAGTGTTCTTCGATCTACAGGAGCTGCGAACGCAATCTCATAGTCAAGTCAGAAGTCAACAAGATCTATATATTTCTTTGTTTTATTTGAACCGGGTACCGAAAAGCACGGTTAGATCCTTGCGTGCTGCACTCGCATGGAAACATGAAGTGAAACGACTTTCTTCCGTTCATTTATTAAAGCAGTACATTAATACTGGCTTCTGAAACCCACCAGTAAGAATGAAAATGGGATCCCCGAAATTTTGTCAAAGGAGCTGACCAAGTTATCTTAAGGATTTTGTTTCGGAGTTTCAGCATAAACCTACTAGGTGTTATCTCGTGCGACGGGCTGAAAATTAGAAGATGCAAGTAAATAGACGAATGATTGACGGAAATTTTGATCTCAGTCGTCTGTCACCAACTTTCCTTTGATCTAACATGAGTAGTAGCTCGTTGCCTTCACCACAGATATTGCTTGGCGAAATCGCGAAGCATAATTACTAAAATCTATGGGGTAACGCCTCTATGCATGGATTCCTAGTTCATATGAAATATCTTATTCAGCTGCATCTAGTTCCTCATTCAAACAGATTACTTTGTCACAAGGGAATTTCTGACATGAAGTACGAAATGTTTGAAGCACAGCAGTTTTGACAAAGTATCAAAAAAAACCAGTAACTAAACCAATTAGTACAGTTAGCTCAGTAACCTGGTAAGAAGTCAGACTAGTATTGTCAATTCTTTGACATCTCACGAAACGCATTCCTCTCGAAGTGCGAGTTGCATGACATCGATGGAATTTTGAACATGGAACTCCAAGTGCGACAGCTACCTTTTACATCAGCCCATTAAGATAAACCAAATGTGTCCTGGTCACATCTGCTTTCAATATGAACTTGACGACCACTCTGATCACCGTTCCAACCTAAAAATCAAGGTAAATGACATAAAAGTATAAAAAGTAGAAATATCATATGTTGTCGGTTGTGTTCAAATGTGTGCGCAAGTTGTGGAATGTAAGCACAAAATAATGTCTGAGCAAAAGTTAGGTCGCAGTTGAATGACCCAGGATGAACTTAGTGTCAGCACTGAAGCTGAATGCTTCTAATCAAGTTATGTTTTTCTCACCAAACATTTTAACTATGCCCCATACGATGAAAATTTGCATGACTTCTTATATGACGATAAGGCGTTTTACGACGCTACACGTACGTTTGTATTTATGGCTAACCTAGAACGGAGGTAATAACGAACTTGCTCACTGAGGCAGGATCGACCCCTCCTACGCTAGTCAGCTAGTTCAGAACTTTCCTCAATTACATAGCAGGACTTTTAGTTGCTTTTTGACAAGGAATTGTGCGAACACCGTGGTCTCGCATCGAGGTCATCTGTCTTTCTGATATGCATAACGAAACAACTTCCGAGTTTCCCGATCGCTTTTAATTGTTGCATCTCCAGCTGGGGGTTTTCATTCTTGGCACAACTAACAGAGGCGAAGCATAGCATAAATGAAACAGATACGTTTAAGGTGGTGGACAAGCGGTACCCTCCAAAATCCGACTTTACTAAGTTATGTTGTTAGTCTACACTTTAATACAGTTCTGGATGTATTTCATCAACCGAAACTGCTCACATATCTTGAAGACGTAATTATATCATCGCATAGTGCAAGTTAGCTGATGTAGTGCGCTAGTTAAACAACAGCTAACCGCGATGATTTGGAGTCAGGGCTTAATCTACCATTTAGCTTCTTTGTCAGTTTAGATTAACAGAGCTTGTGGCCGTTTTGTTTTGATTACTTACGTTACTGTTAAGACTTTGAACATGATAGGAGACTCAGTTAGAGATTCTTGTAATATGGGTCTGATGAAGCCTGTAGCATTCAGACTCAATACGTGATGCAAACTGAACCCGCTAAAACAGGTCAGTACGGCGGCCATAATCGAATGGCATTCATGATTGCAAAAGTGAATACAGTACTAGATGTGGTGGCATCGATTATGCAGTAGCCCTGTTTCCAGCCATTCAGTGCGGTTTAACAAATGTGCCTCCGACCTAGCCAAAAGGCGCGTCCACCCCAGATAAAAAACGGTGATGCCTTGGAATTCTGAAACACTCTTTCGTTCTGTTCATCGATCAACCAAAGATTAGGTCTGTCATGGCCTTTGTAGAGTCAGAACAGTGTGCATTCTTGTGCTAGTTTATAGATTCTGTAAGCATAAAAATTAAAAGATGAAACAAAAGTTCCATTTTTGGCTCATTAGTGAACGTTTGGAGACAGCGTCTTATAAAGGCACCAATACATTAGGTTGTTTTCTGTTACTTCGACTTTTCATGCGAGTGTCATTCAGTATGTGAGTTGAATGTATGCAGTGCGACCGAACTTCTTGTATGATCCAATGAAATGGATATAAACGAACAGTGACCAAAGCAAACTATTCATGGACACGATCTTGGTTAGCTGGTTGTCCAGCTTTATGAAAAGCAGCGTATAAGCTGCACTTTACGGAAGTAGTTGGCTGCTGTAAGCGCAGCTAGGCCTCACATTACATCTTCATAGTTGACTCAAGCAGAGAAGCTCGGGGAATTAATGATTCGAACTCATGTCTGCATTCAAGTTTGGAACCACCGTGAATAATATATGCATATCATTCAGCGGTCACAATGGGTTCCGATGGCATTTCAACTAGGCTGTTTCGTTTGTGAGAAATATTCCCCGATACACTATTGCCAAGGATACACCAAAAATAATCCATTTAAGCCTGATTGCAAAGTAATTATGATAAGTCGCCTAGTTCCTTACACTGTAACCCTTGTATTCTGGTAGATGTTATGTATCGAATATAATCCTAGGTATGAGTTCTTCTACGTGAATTCAACACCAGTACGAACAGCCTGCTTGGAACTTTGGATTTGTTTGGCCAAATGGTACTGCTACATAGTAAAGGGGCAGCCTCATGCGGCCTCAGACAATCCCACGTGTGGCTGGAATTTCCTGATTGTGTATATGACTGTGTCAGTTGCCAAGAGGATGTTACGTAAACGTAGAGAACTAGGCCAACTGAGCTAAGGCGACGAAGTGGTTGCCCTAAAAGCTTGGTTAAGAATTACCATTATCGATTAATGAAGAAAGACATACATAGAATCAGGACTGTTGAGTACATCTGAAAAAGATTAGGCTTTCGCTACTATCATATCATTAATGTTTAAGCGTTCTGTGTCGGAAAGAACAGTTTCGAAATGTCTTAGAAAACAGACGACTGTCTCCATGCTTTTCGGTTGACCGCGTCGTGTCGTCTGAAACCTGCTGACAACACATGGATTTTTGAAGTAGTTTTAAAAGTTCCTTCATCAATACATTTAGCTAGACTACTGGGTTAATATGCAGGACCTTACCTTCTGAGTATCATCTGGTTAGTTATAACTGCCTGATGAACTTTTGTTACGAAGAATAGCTTAAAAAATGCTTTGAATCGAAAGATAAAGAATACCGTTAGTAACAAAATCACTATCCATGACTTCACCACTTGATTGGAGGCCGCACAACGTCAATGGCGCACCTGTATGGATGGGTTCGGAACCCACTTGATTTGAACGGTTCTTTCGGTCCCAGCTTCCACAGTGCCCTGTAATGAAAAGATTGAAACTGTCCTTTTATAATACTATGACTGAAGAAGCTACATACCTTAGGGAAATACCAAAACTTTTGTTGTACAGAGCTGTAGATCTGTTACTGTGGCCACGATATTAGGGCTGTAAGTTTTGGTGAAAATGTATGTCTTTACGCCCAGTGTTAGTTCCGTTACCTACATTGCTATCGCCGTAACTAGGCTGCAGTATCGACCTAGTCGGTACTTGACAGTGCGCGGTTCCCCACAAGTACCTGCACTTCGTGTGTAAAAAGCAAACTGAACTGTTTTAAACTCCTCTTGGTCTAGGGTGACTACCACAAAATAGCAACTACGGAAATACGTGTGACATGGGTGCATCGACTGGGTGGATCTAATAGTTGTATCTCCATCATCTCTACCATAATGCCTTAACTACACTGTACGATACACCGGATGGTATAAAATAGAAAATCTGCTTGTCAGAAACACGAGTGCGGATTTATATGTGACTACAAAAGCAGAAATTTGTCGCATGGTTCCAACTGCCATTGCAAATTCGCTATCTTTATTGACAAGCTAATCGGAGTCTACCATTTCATCGCGAAGCGATTCCGCAATGGCCGCTTCTTACACCACACGTAAGGCGAGTAAGTGGGTTAAGTAGGTGAGTGAGAACTTCATTGTCGCGGAAAAAATTCGTGGATTATCGTCTTCAGGATTAGAAAGCAAACGAACCTTGCAGTTAAAAGATAAAACCAAATATAAATGAGTTGTATAGAACAAAACATGAGTAATCAGTTGCAATTTTCCTGCTTGCTGGCATTTTATTGGAAGTGCGGACTGTGGGCAGCAACCTAGCTATAATCCATTTGCATGTTGCTGTGTACATAAAACGATAACGTTAATCATCCCAGGAATGAGGGTCGAGGTTGATGGACTAACTTCATTTACTTCATACTTTTTACACCATGGCATTAATAAGAATACATACTCTAACTCTAACTCCCAGCCACGTAGTGGTCTTTTGGAACCCAAGAAATGCAGCAGTTCTAAAGGCGAGTTATCCTGGAAAAGATTTGGGATTGATCGGAAAGCCATCGTTTCAGAAGGGATGGTGAAAATTGCTTGTTACGATCTCTTCTGGAATCAAGATCTAAAGGCTATTTCGATTGTATGTGCCATGCTAGCTATTCTGTGGGACGACCACACCCAGACTGGACGCTAATGTGGCAAGATGGTTTGCTTGGCATGCCGAGTAGTGTATGGTTGCGTCATCCAACCGTATTCTAAATATCGCCATTGTCGATGCAGATACGATTGATTAGGGGATAACATTCTACAGGTGACATGCATGAATAGAGAAATATTTCTGTTGCTCTCCAGACACCTACACTCGTCTTCGAGTTTCAATGAGTTACTTGTCAGCTTTGTAGTATTCAAGTCCAGTCAAACCAAAATACTCTTTATACACCATGGTAAAGATATATTTTCAGCATTTTACACCAACACTGCGAATGGAGGCATACAAGGGATTAAGGAATAAAAAGACATAAATTGTCTACTGCAAAATGTTTGCGTAGCACTCGAGCAAAAAACAGTGCATCCTGCTGACGACTTTCCTTGGCTCCACAAGTAATGGTAATATGTATAGTAGGATAGAATTGTGCTGAGAAGCCGTATGAGAAAATATGATCCCGAATTTACAGCGGTAGAAGAAACAGATAGCGCTTTCGTCAGAGCTGCATATAGTGAATGAAAAGAGTCGTTTAGAACTTTGTGTTACAGTACGGAGTGGCATGAATTATGTGAGTCGTTTAGAATCAAGTGGACCATTATCAGGTTGCCTCGTAATCGGCGATACCATCCGTTGTCTACCACCAATCACTTCAGCCTCTGCTCGTATGGAAGATTGCGCATTCCATTAAGTATGGAGCGTAGCTTGTATTTAATCATGTTGAATCGCAGTAAATTTTGAATTGACTATTGATGAGGGTGTCTAAGTTGCTTTGACATCAATTCTGATTGGCATAGCACTTAAATGCGCCAAATCGTGGTGGCATCGGAAAACAGTAGAAAATATAAGGCAATTGCTTGTGAGGGGTCATTAATGAATAGCAAAACGGAACTTTGAAGCACACCAGACTCGAATTGTGTAGGATCTGATAACGAGCTCCGATATCTGTCCAATAATTGCCGTTGAAGGAGAAAGTTGGCCGTCCAGCTCAAAAGAAGTTCACCGCTCCTTTAAAACTGGAGCTTGAAATGGAGTGTCCGATGATCAAGATGCTCGAATGTCTTAGAAAAATCCTAGCAGATCACATCAATGCCATCTCCGGCGTCAGCTGACTCGGTCTAACTACTTGTTGTGGTTAGTAAATTCGTTGTGCACGATCGGTGTCAATGGAAGTCGTGCTGTTTGGGAGTAATAAGGTTACAGTTTTCCAGATAGTAGACCTGCGTATGGGCAGTTATCTATTTCATGATCTTGGCAGTACGTGAGAAAGCGAAAAATGACGATAGTTTGAAGGTTCGGTACTGCTTCCATCTGTGCGAATCCGACTTTGTATTCCAAGCTTCCATAGGTCAGGAAGGTGCTTCTGGTTTAACCGAGGCTGGTAGAAATTGGCCAAAGGTTCTGCCACTTGTCTTGCTGCAGCTCCCAGTTCTTCCGAGCGAATGGTATCATGACCCAGGGAGCAGAGGTTGCGCGTAAACGCCAGCTGTTGCAAGACGGCTTCAGCGGTAAAAGAGATGTGGGTAAGTATGGCGGCCAGATAACAAAATCTGGAAGATCGTCTGATGGCAAGAACTTCTGATATGTGGGAGCATATTGCATCCGTAGCGCGTTTGCTGCTTCCACAGCCGTCCTTATTGGGCCATCAGTTTGCTAAACTTACAAAGACAATTGCCGTGCTTGTAGAACAGTTTGTGACTAGCACTGAAGGCATTTGTTACATTTTGCTTATGCAAGGCTTTATCTTTTCTGACTGGTTGAGGGCAGTGGTTAGTTGGCTATGTAGTTGTCCCAAGTGTCTGGCATTGGAGCTGATCTATGCAGTCGTCATGCTGCGTTGTGTACTGGCATCCATTTTCGACTTCTGCTTCTTCCGAAATAATCTGTTTTAGACTCATTGCAAACATTTGTTTCTGAAGCATCTGTAATCAGCCGACTGAATTTGTTGGCAAACTCGAGTCAAGCGACTTCCGGGAGTCTTCTGCAAGGAACGACCAGGTTGTGACGTGGACGACTTGGGCTAATCGATGGTAGCCTGTGATGGTTCGCAGAGACTTATAGTTCGCATTCGGATATTCCGCGTAGCAGAAGAGGTTGAAACTAATGACTGCATGATGACGGCGACGCAACCGGTAGTCTGCAACCAAAACATAAATTATATGTTCTTCGTTGGTGAGCATAAGATCCGGCACAGATGACCTGTTACCTTTTCTGAACCAAGTGGGCAAAGGGCCGTGACTGTAAAATGGAAAACTGCTTACGAGTTCCTGCAGATAGGCTTTGAATTGTTTTCTGTTAATGTCAGGGGCTTCTAAACGGTGTACTTTTAAAGCAACCCTTACAAGGGTGTGAGTGTACCTACCATTTTGAATGCATCTTAGATCAGTGGAAGTGGCAGTCTGTTTCGGATGTATAGTTAAGAGGACAGTACACAAAGGCTATAAGGCAAGTCTCTGTGCTCTTGAACTGCAGGGGGCACCAAAGGGAATGGGGGAACTGCGAGCCTGTATCCTCCATAACCTCACAGTGCAAGTCGCTTTGGTCATACATAATTCTCTCGTCCCTTTGGGAGCCTCTCATTCCCCATGAGCGGCATGCTCGGTAACAAAAAGTCAGCGTCCTTCATTACAGTGTTCAATCATGTTTCAGTGTTATCAGTGAGATAATATGGCTCGGAAAATTGGCGGCCTTTCAATTCAGCTAGCTTATTGAAAGAGCCTGAGCGTTCGTATGCAAGCAGGCTAGTTTCTCTGCTCTGTGAGCCCGCAGGGGGTTAAAGGAGTTACGTGTGAGAGGATGCCGACAGGTGTGAAGTTTGCCATCACTCATTTTTTGTTGGAACACTAATACCTGGTCTGCAACTTGATTCGACCAAGGCGCGTCCTAACACTCCTCTAGACCTAAGAATTGATTAAAGGAGCAGTCAATTAGAGCTCTTGTCTCGTCACCGATAAGTTTGCTAGTTCAGATGATTTCATACCCGGGCTTCGCAAAGCTTCTGCAGCCTTCGCCTAAAATTCTGATGGAAGGGTTTTCCCATTTTTCCGCCATCAATCCAAAACATCCGTTACTGTCTGCTCGGGTAGAACCACGAGTATTATGGTTCTTGGGTCGCATCCTCTATAATGTGGTGAGAGAGAGCCGTTTGAGCCGTCACACCACAACACTACCCAAGTAATGTGCTTCTTGAATGAACTGTGACTGTTCTAAGTCGTGATTTTTGGCCTCTTAAATCTAGTTGGTAGGAACCTCTGACACGCCTTGGATGAAGAGTTTCGCTAGGCGACCTTGCTTGCTATGTTCTTCATCGGTGTTTCTTTTCGATTGTCGCACACTCCAAGGGACATGGAGATGGATGCGTATCCCACAGGACCCTTATTGTAGCGCACTTGTAGAGAGTAAAACGTTTATATATATATATATATATATATATATATATATATATATATATCTGCGGAGGATTCTAATAAGTCGGGGTTCACCATAATGCGTATAGTTCGGGCGACGTAGAACTCGTATTAAGTTTATGCGTTTAACGTTGACGTCCATGAAAAGGCACAACCATTTTTATTGGTCTTGATCGTACGACAACTTATCTGGCAATGGGATGACGGTAGATTCGGGGATATTTATGCACCAAACAGTCAGGGCCTTTTACGTTGAGATGCGGTGTTGGGTACTCATGTGTCCTGACTTGCTGCCGGGTGATGATTGTCTACTGCTTGTCTCTCTATTTACGTTACTGTTGTTTGTAACAGAAAAGACCCGCAAGGGTGGACTCCCGGCTGACCATTACAACAGTCTCTGCATATTTGGCTGATGTCCCGTTGGACATTGGCTAGACAAGAGACTTTTGAGCCCCAGATGCGGAGTTGGTGTTCTGATGCTTCGTTCTTGTTAATGATATATGTGAGGTGTAGTGGAATTTGATTAACCACACATGTCGGGTAGTGCCTGATATTTGTTGTCGTGAGTACTGCTTAACAGCGATCAATTTTCGCCTGAAGTTTTGGTAACCTTAGTGGAGACTGCGGTGATATGGACCTGTCTGATTGGCGTACGAGGTAACAAGTTTCGCAGAATTTCTTTGCTTGAAGGCCGATATGCTCCCATGGTGTAGACTTACTTCCTAGCCTTCATCCGCTGCTCGGCTTCTGCTGCTAACTGGTCACACATCTGGACTATGATTAGCATATACACGATGAATTGGATGGTCGAACACACAGTGCAAAACCAAAGGGCGTCTTGAGATCTGTTCCGCTCTCGCACCTGTAGTTGGGATAAATTAGCACAGTTTGCACAATGGAAAAATGAGGGCAGGTTAGTCTTAATTTGACTAATCGATTACACTCGCTTGAGCTGCAGTCAGTTTTGGATCTGCATTTACTTGATTTCTGCCATTCAGCGTGGTGTCGTTACCTGCTCAAGATAGTTAGTTGATGTACTGTGCTTTTCCGACTTCGATAACGACGCACATTAACCAAACGAGTTATGGTTACTAAGGTCAAGTGAGAGGTCCGTATGGCTGCGCAGTCCGTGCGGTGGGTTATACACGCGCACTGACTGGCAAGGTCATAAATAGTGGCGTGAGGCTTGGATAACTATCAATTCCGATTGAATTCTGGGTGAGCACCAACGTACCGCAAAGTGCGAGATAGCGACAGCAACTGACATTGGAGAAACAATATTTCCAGATAACTCGATCGCCCCCAGAAAGCGCTTTCGAAAGTGTGTAAAAATCCACGAGGTAATTGGAAACTGAGGTTTTTCATGCTTGGATATCAACGACAAATCCGTTACAAACAGGCGTGGATCCGAAGTTGAGGTGATAAGAATAGTCCCAAAAATAACTGCCCACCTTGTAGAACTGATAAATTAGTGATGGGTTGTCCACAAGCAAGAAAGAGCGACTGATCAGTAGACCGCAATTGACTCACTGAACAACAAAGGTGCCAGCCTGAGGAGAATCCGTGAAAGTCTATCTCATCGTAAACCGAAAAATGGCGACTATTGCAAATTTTTCCGCCCTAGACAGCAAACAGGTAGAAGGCGACCATTTGTTAGTGAAAGTTTATAAAGTGAGACGCGGCATCTTATTCATGCTCTGGCAAAGCACTTTGAGCGCTGGCTTGACCCACTGAAAAGGTTAGGCTTAGTAATCTCCAAATTGGCCAATAATCGCCCAACCAGATTTTTAACCGGGTCTAGCATTGCTTGGAAAATTTCACTGAAACATGCTCACGGTTGACACTTGGACTGTACAATTCAGAGCCTTAGAATGACCTCGCATCGTGGTTGCGAGAATCGCTCCTGCACCGAACCAAGTCCTCAAAAAACCAGATAACATAATCACCCTTTTAGCCCCCTTATATGTACTTGCCTAAGTAATTATTCAATATTCTGTACACTAACACTCCTGTCCAGTGGTTCACACCTGGTTTACATATGTAGCCTCACTAACGATATTTGACCTTATTATAAGTTTGTTTCGACGGTTATCAACAGCTCCTGACGCACACCCCGCAACATAGTATTTGCAGCCTCAGTCTAAACACCTGTACATTAGTGAAGTCTCTCGGAGTCTAAGTCGGGAGCTCACGCGGTCACATCGCGTGAATGAAATATTCACTAGTCAGGAGAATAACGTCCTACGTCTCCCCACTTAGGTCCTCATCCGTGCCTCGTTAGTCGATTTTACGGCTAGTCACTGCTTGCGCAATACCGCACTGGACGTATTGCTCACCTGTTATATTTCTTGGACTCTTAAACAGGCAATTCGAAGCGACCAACCGGTCGCTGAAGCATTTTGCTCGATGCAGCGGAATTTCCGTACTAGTGTTTATGGACGGCATTGCGAAAAACTGGCGTCCAAAATACTCACTGACGCCAGTCTCACGCTCCATTGTGCATTGTCCGAATGTAACTCGACGTGTTCGATCAGACAAACATACAAAGCCATGTAGGTTCGAACACGGGCTTACGGTACGTCAGTTTTTCCCTGTTTGTCACGTTTTCTGAGGGATCAGTATGTAGCCAAGCAAGAACTTATTGCCGGACTGAAGTGATGAGATCACCGCTGCGCACCATATACATTTGTAACCTTTTATTTAACTCTTATTGCGCTCAGCATGTGTGTTGTAGCCGAATATTTAATCTTCATGGGTGCATAAAGCGCATTGTTGACTGG
This sequence comes from Dicrocoelium dendriticum, assembly GCA_944474145.2. Lineage (NCBI taxonomy): Eukaryota > Metazoa > Platyhelminthes > Trematoda > Plagiorchiida > Dicrocoeliidae > Dicrocoelium > Dicrocoelium dendriticum. Next base: position 104,954,153 of record OX104065.1, read on the forward strand.
ACTTGACTTGATGCTCCGTGCGCCAGGTCTGATTTCGTCATATCCGTGGCGTAACATAGTTGTCACATTTGCTGAGCGATGCAAAGGCCCTCAAATTGGACACCCAGATTAGTTGTATTTGTGTGCCTTCTGTTAACCTTACCATCATCATAGGCTGTGATTGGACCACCAATGATTAGCCAAGCACTGCTGGCATCCGGAAGTCATGGGGAAGAAACCCAGGAGCGTTTCGAAAAACGTGCATCACTGACGAGAATCAAAAGGTCGAAACGGCCGACTGGTGCTTCTAGAGATATGTGGCAACCTGCCCCACTGAGAGACGACTGTGATGAACAACATCACAATCACACCCAAATCTCCACTACTCATTAGTGACACTTTTCTGCTTATAATCTACTGCGGCCAGTTTGATTTTTGGAAAACAATTAGTTAAAAGTGAAATGGTATATATATGTATATATTCATGTATAATGTCCAGTTGTTGTACTTGCTTTTTGTTGTTTTCACCAAGGCATTTGATACGGTGAACCACTCTAGACATTGTGGCTGGTGTTGGGTAAGTTTGGTTGACGCTTAATTTTACAAGTTGAATTGAATGCCTGCACACTAGTATGCGGGCGACGGTACAGCTGAGTGGAGAGACCTCGGATGACTTTGTAGTTGTCTCTGGTGTGAAGCAAGACTGTGTCTTAGCTCCTGCCCTGTTTACTCTATATCTTTACGCAATGATGTCTTGTGTTTTGATGCGGCTTGTGCTTACGGGGTTCGTGAGGAGCACCGTATTGTTGGTGGGCTGCTGAACATCCGTCGTTTCTGTGCGAGAACTCTAGTCTGTGAGACAACTATCCGTAGGTTGCTGTTTGCTGACGACTGTGCGTTGTTTGCACACAGTGCGGATGAAAAGCGGTTCATAGAGGCAGAGTTTGAAAAGTTTCACGACCACTTAGCAGGATTAGAGGCGTTTAGTCCAGATATCTCAAACTGGTTTACGAACAAACTAACTGATATTGCCTATGAGGTCCCAATGACGCCAGTACGTGAGAAGTGTTTTCTTACAAGCCGTCACCTTCGTGCACTACGAGAGCTGAGGACGAAAGGGGTGACAGTACTTAAGCCAGACAAGGGCTCAGGAGCCGTCATGATGTGCAAGGAAGAATACACACAGAAAATGCAAGATGTACTGAGTGATGCTAGCAAACTTAAACTCCTTACAATAACAGAGAATGTTAACGAAGTAGAAAGACGCATCACAGAACACCAAAAGTTGCTCCTCTTACACCGCGTAATTGATGATGCGGTATATAACAGCCTAAAACCGAGAGGGTCCAACATACCTCAGCTATTCGGTTTGCCGAAGATGCATAAATGTGGTGCTGCAGCTCATGCGCCCCCGCTGCCCAAGCGTGGGCACATGGGGCCGATATCAAAGATTCAGCGAGTCAAGTGATTAATAATCATCACCAGCGCGGGGTCTGGAAGGTATGCTGCTCTCTAATCAATTCTGATTACTAACCCAGGCCAATAATGCAGTCGACGTAGCACTTGGGCTACATCATCGCTGTAGCTGGTCTGTAAGTGCACTTGCGTGGTGAATTATTTGTATTTCAGGTGTTGATTGACATCCCCGGTGTGGCTGCGCTTGATGTATACGTTGACAAGTTGTCTACCTGCCAAAAAGCCAATACCTTGGTTATACCGGCTCAGGGAGGCAGATGGTCACTGCTTTGGGAGAAGCAGTGCACATCTTCATGACCGTGATAGGATCAAAGAGTGGTTCCATGCAGTGTGGAGCGGAATACGGCCAAGCCACCCCTTGTGTACGTCAGTTAAGCATTATTCTCCAATTACACAGACAAGAACGTTGCTGCTGTGAATGTCGAAGGAGTGTGGGTCGGCCCCGTTGATGGAAGGCGGCTCCCATCCACATACCTCCCGGTCTTATTCTTTCGGGTTTACATTGGAGCTGTGGTAGGTGCAGCGCGGGCCACCCATGGTTCCCCCGTAGGTGCAGGTATTCCACGGTTGTGCTATGTGGGGCGCAGTGGCAAGCTAATCCGAAGTCAAACGGCGCCAACTATATTTACCGTATCCAAAAAGGAAGGTAAATTTTGCTATAACCTCTTGATTTATTACGGTAGAACCTTTTAAACAGTATCCCCGCGAAGTAGTTCCTTCTACAGACTATGAGTTTCTCAAGATTGCTTTCACTTTTGAAACGTTTCCTGGTACGCACTTGTGATGTCCGATACGTCTTGTGTTATATCGTCCGTAATCTCCTCTATGTTTTGGAAACGACCTCCTTCCGGCATAATTTTAAGAAAAGGAACAATGAAATAGTCTACTGGAGCTAGGGCCAAGTAATACGATGGACCGAGCATAGTGGGAATTTAGTGTTTTGTTGCAAAATTGCGGATAAAGAGCGATTCGTGAGCCGGCGCATTGTCAGGATGCACCAACCAAGCCGGCACTAACACGACACTCCACAGGTTTGTCCCTCAAAAGTGCATGGCACGATCGTAGGTGATATCCACTTTGTCAGCAACTTTTCGAACAGTTAGGTGACAATTTCCACGGGTCACACGCGAACCCTATCGATATGCTCATCGTCTGTTGATGTGAATTGTCGTCCAGACTTGAAATCCTCACCCACCGACATTCTACGGCGGCTAGAAACGCCTCAACGACTCAGAATATCACGTGCGATTCATGTAGTCCCGCCTGTATGCTTGGCTGATCAACTGAAATTTCATTGTACATGTTTTACCAAGTTTGTAGTAAAAATTCACAAACACGCCATAATTTTTCAAGTTCTTTAATCGTAACCTTGTCAATAATCTGACCAACAGCTTGTGCAAGGGCTCATTTCACTGACTGTAGCTGGACAACTAAGAATCAAGGAGAAATTCGGCAAATAGCAGCTTATTGTCTAAACACGCGGTAGCGCGCAACTACTGCCGGTTGATTCCCTACTTCAAACGTTCGCTTACTTTTCAACGTACATATATATATATATATACATTTATATATATATATATATATATATATATATATATATATATATATATATATATATATATATATATATATAGGTTGCTGTGCAGATATTGAGCGGTCCGAATATTGGCGGAATCGGAAAACCGAAATGGATTAGGCATGAGAAAAGACGACTTTAATCTTTATTCCCAACCATAGTGTTCGAGGTTCTTTGTTTATTTTCTTATAGGTGGAAGAGTTCCACCACAAAACGTTGAGATACAGGTCAGCCACTGTTGTTATGCTTGAAACGCGACTTCTAAGGTCTCTTACCAGCTGCACTCCGCAACTTTAGGACCCCAAACAGGGGCCATTTGTTTCGTCTGCTTCTTCGTGCAGCTTCCGCAAATTATAGACTGTCCATTACGCTGCATCTTCCAGGCCTGTCCACCAAAGGCAGACAACGCACGGAGCTACCAATCCATCGCAGCGGATGCAGTGAGACAGATTGCAGCCACTACAAACTGACACTGGACCACAAGCAGTTGTGCAAGAATACGGATATTTGTCTCATACCTGTTGGTGACTTCACGAAAGCAATAAGCTTTTTCCCTGTTTTTTTCGTGGAGCAGCAAGTTAGTGGGCCGTACAGTACCAGTCTCCGAATACTTGGTCTTGCTAATACCTAGACTCCCACGACACGTGCCGTTTGTGCCTTTGGTGTTTCATTTAAAAAAGAAGGGGGCCGGTCAGTGGATAACTTGGTCAGAAAAAAGGAAGACTCTAATTTTAAATTTAGCATTGGTAAATGCCTCCCAAATTCCTACCCGAGGTTCCAGAGAGGATGAACACGTCAGGTTGGAGCAACTTGTTGTTACGGCCTCAGTCGTATTTGGGTGATAAATTTCTTTGTCCTACACATACTGCTCAGCCTCGCCTCCGACCACACTCCCAAACCTGATGGAGTTGTTATTTCTTACGACGGTCTGATTGAGTTGGATTTTGGCACAACACCTGAGATATTTCTCATCTCTAGCCAATATGCAAAACACTGGTTACTTACCAACAAGGAATTCTACTGTATCATCCTCCTTCATTCTCCAGAAGCTACACCTTTCTACATCAAAAAGTAATCAGTTTGATATGTTTCTCCAAAGTTCGCTCAGCAGTTGCACGAACACATATAAATCCTCAAGTGCCGCTTCGCCATGAACAATAGTCCAAGAAATGAGGATAAAACAATGCGTGACCAAATATAACAAGTTTGGTGAAGATTTAGACGGAAATAAAGGAAGCGAGATCGTACGCACAGAGACGGAAATGGTAAAGATATCCAACAAGCTTGTAAAAGTCACTTTAGCTATTACCACTGAAGCAAACTATTCTACGATATACACCGATCATAATATCTGGACACGAAACTGTTAGCCTAATAAGCCACCAGTTCCAGTAATATCAACATTGTAACTTGGAACGGCTCTTCCTTCTATTCTGTTTACGGGCTTACTATATCGGTAAGAGGTACAAACCTTAGTTGGGTTTATAGTAAACCCGCGAGCGCTGAGTTCGGCCACGTCTTCCACGACGAATTCCCCCATCTGAAACACGAAGTAAGACAACAGTGAATCGTAGAAATTGCTGATAAGTGTCTTACAGTAAACTGTTAGCTAGCAGCATCTATCAAGTCTGACAGCAAATAAAATTCCACCTTAAGTGAAATGTTTCTGACTTGTCATGATGCCTGGAGGTCCAAAAGCCCGTTTACATGCCAAGAGCTGCCGACCCAAAATTCGCATCCCCAATTAGAGATAAGTGGCCGAGTGGCCGTGTTCACTTGCTGGTGCACTTAATGGACAGAAATTAGTCGGTTTCCTCCCGCTGTGCCTTGGTGCATGCTGAATAAGCCAGTGTTTGGAGATGATAGGCTCTGTTTGGAATAAATGGGCGGTGGAAGACATTTTAATAATACGTGTCTGATGGTGTCCATCAGTCCTGCTGCTCTATTAATACCTTCTTTCTAGTGCATCAAAGCATTGCTGCAGGTGGGGCTAATAGATGGCTTATTCGCGAATGCAATGTATTCGTTCTGGATTTACCTGTCACTGCGGCTTCCATAGGACGTCTGCGCCTACAGAGGGACCATAGGGGGACTGCGCTGCACCACTAAACAGCTCCTTCCACACCAACCATATCCAGTGTAAACCCGAGTGAATACGACCGGAGGGCATGTGGATAGTAACCATCTTTCATCAACGAAGTCGAATCACATTTCTTCAATACGCACAGCAATAGCTTTCCTATCTGATTGGGAACTCGTGTGTACCAGTCATACACAAGGCGGTGGTTGGGTCGTAGCCCGCTCCACACTTGATGAAACCACACTTTGAGCCAAGCACCGTCATGAGATCAGTGCACCCAGTCAACCCGGCAACGATTCACGTCCTCATGGAGGCAGTATAATCGACGTGGAGGGAACTAGACCGGCAGTCACTTTGTCAACATTCCCAACAAGCGCAGCCAGACATTGCATATCACACGGGAGACTTAATTTGTCAAGCGCACGTCCGACGGACGGACACTCAGTCCAGTTTAGCCCGACGGAGAAGACGAAGCACGCCATATGCTTCGTCAGCCTAGATTTTGTCTACTGCACAATGGCAGTGCGAAACCTACGTACTCTCATGTATGTGTCCACACATTTGTGTGAAGTACCACGAACTGAATGGAAAAACATTTAATCTCACAAAAACAATAGTAATAAAACATGCAATGGTTGGGACTGGAGGTAAGCTTAACAGTTATATATATATATATATATATATATATATATATATATCTGTTGCAGGTGTGCAACTGTGCGTGCTACTTACCTTTCTGGACAGTCTTCCAGACGAACGTACACACCCGACAATTAACGATCGCTCAATTTTGTAGCCGTCTGGATGATTTGGTCTCTCAGCACTAAATTCGTTAGCCGCCTCCAGCTGTCTTGGTGCACGGACAGTGAGATATGAAATCGAAGGACCTGTGAACATCAAGCAAACAGGTGATATCCTATTACTTCGTCAACTGACTGCCAAAGTAAAACTTACTGTAAACCGATTTTTCCAATGCATACGTGTCGAGTGTGCTGCGGTCCTGAAAGCTTTTATCCCTGCTTTAACGATCGCTAGTTACCTATGGGTCTGTTGATTTGCGTAAACACTTGCTCGATAGTAACTTTAAAAGCTCTTTGGGACATACTATTAATTCTTTGATTTGGTTTATCTAATGACGGGGACGAGAACTGTGATCATTTCTCTCAATATTTCGGAATTATTAGCTAGTATGTAGCTTAGATCCAGAGTAGGTCCCTTAAGTAAGTGCATTATAAGTACATTGCGACATTGGCGGAGGCTGGCCGCAGCGGAGCGATAAGCCCTGACAAATGATGATGCTGTATTATCGGAACTCAAACAAAGAGGCATTTATATACCAGAGTTAGACGCAGACAACTCTAGCATGTTACCGGCTCTGCACTTTCACAAAGTGCAGAGCTTTCACCAGCGTCCACCGCTATTGAGGTACCTGTAACGGATCGGTTTCCAACTGAAAATGAGATGATTCAAGAAGGAATACCCGAAGGATTTTCCTGTCGTTCCAATGGCATCTGAGTCTGAATGTGACAAAATGTATGATCCTATATGAATTGCGTATATGAGTTAGTGAGCCCCTTCTGTACCATGTTGCGTAGAGTAGTTCCTTTCGCGTCTGGCAGATATGTAACATGATCACGGTATACATGAAGCGTTATGGAAGGAAGCATTATCCACAACTGATTGGTGTACTGAGAACTTCGATGGCCTACAGGTCGGAGGCACAATTTTGTGCACCGTTCGTTTATTACAAGCAACTACATTTGCTCATTGGTATTGCACAACGGTTCTTACAATCGCGCTTTTCTTGCTACAGCAAGTATCGTCAATTTGCTGCGTTACCCCACCTGATGTGTTTGAACCAACCTCAGTCAACTTAGATTGGGGTGTTAGTGGTAAGGTGCGGAATTTCTTGCGTGAACGAAGGTGTGTGAGACACACATCAGCCAATGAGGCTCCGATGTTGACATCCCAGCCTACTTGGAAAAGGGGGTTGATTTGATGCGGTGGCGCACTAGGAGCTGAGACGAGCTTATTGGCGCCATCATCTATGTATGTTAGCTTTTTGGATGTGTATAGGTAAAGTAGGCTGATTCTTCAGCAAATTGAGAAGTTTGAAAGGGACCTTAAGAAAAAACTGTTAACGCATTAATGCAGCACGATTAATTTCCTACATTTTCATCGTATATTCTAGTCCTTACTGCCGACCATGCAGATGTATAACTTGGCGAAAGACGAGTACATTCGAAGAGCAGATGCACCGAACCGTGAACACAAACACATCAATTCATGCACTGGCTTGCTGCCACCGCAGAACCATGTTTGCAAGGCGTCTAGTTGTTTGGTGACCGCTGTTTCATTTATTCGACGGGCAGATTACACGGAACAAAGCGCAGGGTCCATACAGTGTCTGCCAGTGAACAGCCGCTGAGTGAGTAAACTAGATATTTGATTCTGCAACACTTTATTTCCGATTCACTTCGGCATATGTTCAACTGGCTGCGCCCACAGTTATATTTCTACCATGTCCGCAATGGTTGCTTTGCAACCACACTTAAACTGACGTGAAAAGTGCGGGTAAACTTTTGGAGGTAGTGGCGTTTTCACCGACGGTATATGGGCGTTATACGCGCGCCACTGCATAGTTCAATCGCCGTCGATCTATTTGCCATACGCAGTCTCACCTGAGTAGTTAGTAGGGAGTCGTTTTAACTCGCTGCTGTCAGCACTTAATCCTCCCATTCCGGGTTTTACTTTAAGTAAGGGATAGCTATTTTTGGTATACTAGGGATTTCGCTTTCCCCGACCTTGTTAAACAGAAGATGTGTAATGTCTACAGTTACTTCTGAAGTACAAATGTGTTGAAGTTCAAATACTCTTGATGAAGGACTGTGATCAACTGACAATCACATTAAATGCTCATTCCCGCTTGCTATCAGGACATTAGTGAACGGTAGCGCGTCATGCATCTTCCATCATAATGTTTAGATTCGTGTTCTTATCGGCGTCTGCTGGATGATCTCATAATGGCTTATCAGCTCTTGAAAATCCTAGCCATGCTTGCATCCATCGTATTGAACTCAAACAAAAACATAAACCCGAAACCATCAGCTTAAGGTGAGTACACTTTACAGTTGTTCAGAATACCGAGGATGTCTTAGCAGTGGGACGCTCTTCCAACCCATCATTTCCATGCCTAGCTTAGCACTGTCTAATGGATGACTCGACAACACACAAACAGCTGCATACGTGAAACCACCTGTTTTTAGCAGATGGGGACGAAAAACGATACAAACGGCGTATCCACCAAACCCCCCAGGAAAATGATGTAGGTGAAATTAACAAATTGTCATTCTTAACTTATTTTGAACCCAGCAGTATCACTTTACCTCACTGGTACCTTATTTTTTGATCCCAATATTTACTATGATCACTCAAGGTGCAGAACCTGTCAAACATGTGTATTCAATCATAGTACGCACAAATGTTCCATTGTTACTCCATCTCTAAGACGAAATCACTAACCGCCGTCTTTATATGTAAATGTAATAATTGCTAAAACCTACAGACGATATTGTTCAACCAGTATTTTCCTTGATGGTGTACAAAAAGTAGGGACGAAACTAGCTGTTAGGAAAAGTTAAGAATGGACTATTGCTTGCAACTCCCACAATTTAATGACAGTCTTTTTCTCGAAAATAGAGCTTGACATTTGATGTCCAAATCAGTACAGCCGAATATGCCTTACCTAACGAAATTAGAAGCTGCCCGATTGCTCTAAAGTTTAGTAACGATTACTTAGTTACTATCGTTAAAGCGAATTTGAAGGATTTCATGAGAACACCTATGCTTAACGCGTTGAGTCATTATGGATAACTAATATTATTTCGTGCAAGAGGGTAATATTTATTCTTCAGAGTTTTCTCAGATGGCAAAGTTGCCAGTCACTTTTTAACTCAAATATGTGGTTTCGCTCGAAATGGGTTGTAAACCAGACCTTGCTGTCAACAAACGGAATTACAATTGGGGAAGGGATGCAATCTAAATTACAAGCGTTGTCATTCCTTTCCGGATTTAGAAGCTGTAGCAAATAAGCATTCGCTGAGTCGACAAGCAGACAAAAAAACTGTTGTGAAGCGAAAGAAATGCATTTTACATACCTTTTATATGGAACGGAAAACAGTGTACATGCGATTATTTTGTCTAAGGTGCTATGCTAACCTTGAGGCCCTGGCACACAATCTTGGTTTATGTCACGGATGTTGTTGCAGTTTGACTCTATATTAATCACTTCAGGCTTGTCCAATGTGGGAGCAACTCCGGTTGTACACACATGTAATAGTAATAAATAACCGAACATGTTATTGTTTAGAACGTGTCACTTTGTTTACAGGGGTGACGGCCCCTTTTGACAAACTAACGCTGCCTACACGTGCACTACATTCGTCGTAACACGGACACATGTGTAATGCTTTGGGTTGGGAAGTGATGAGTGGAGACGTATTCCTTACTTTGATCATCCCCGGTAGGTTGCAAGGAAATTCCCAAGTAGGCGTTGGACCCCATGAGATCAGATACAGCGACTTCAATCTGTTGCGCACACTCGTCCACGCGTACATACATGTAGTGTGACATTCCGTACCCCCATAGTCGAATCGACTGAGCGTTCTGGTGCTGGAAGCGAAGCATAAATGTTGCGTGTATCAACATTTTAACATCCTATTTTACAATAGACCAACTTTAGTCACTTAACTAGTAAGTGTTCTCATACGTAGGTGTACTAAATTAAAAGAGGATTTGACTATAGGAAACGTACTGGAACATCGGAACCTCAAGATACAAACGCGTGTTATTTAAGTGGATTACGAACTGAAGGGTTATTTTGACCCAGTGTAAAATGCAAGTCTAAACTATCCGGTACACATATGCAAAGGATGATCAAATGTATCTCAAAATATACCTAGAAAAATGAGAGACACGAAATTCAGAAAGTAGCCCGAATACTAATAACCCTGCCTGGGGTAAATTCAGTATTTTTCTCATGCTGATACCAAATGCATTTCGATCGGACTTTTTGTCGGTTCGTTCCTGATATGTAAAAGCCAGCAGCTGTCTGTTTACAGTTTAGAGAAACGACTACCTTGTTGCATCCCTGCAGCAGAAGCATTCAAGAGCTCTGCGCTACCGTGAGGGTCATATTGACACGAGCCCAAGGAGGGTTGTTGCCAAAATGCCGTTCTTAAAGTTACTATTTACTATCGGCTTCGGGGAAGCATAACGAATGTAAATAAGATAATACTATAGATATGAGGTAGCGAGCAATGATTTTACCCTTTGAGGTTTTTGACGACCTTGTGGAATCGTGTTTGGCTTGTAAAGCAGAAGACTGCTTTGACGCTCTATTAGCAAATATTTGTGGTCAACATCCATTAGATAGTTTTTTAAAAACAGACTGTCTTGCCGAACAACCTATCCGTGATGCAAGCCGAGTGGCTGTGAAAGTTCCTGTTCCACTCAGTTCATATAACTTGCTCACCGATAATCTCGAAAACTGTCCTTGTGGCTATGGAGTATCGCTCGATATAAGATTAACCAATCAGTTTCAGCGAGGAAGGTCGATGAGAATAGCTTCGATCGAGTCGTTAAAGCCTGTTTACCCTAACTGATCCCCTTTTTAAATTACTAGCGTAGATTTTCAGCTTGGGGTATACTTGGAATCGGAATTACTGTTGTTCGGTACCGATTTGTCTAACTACTTGGTAGTAACTGCTGTAAAGTTATGAGAAACGGAATTTCCTGTTCGTCTGTCGTGCCTCTTGACTGATACTGAGTGAGTCGAGCATCAAATTTAACAGTAATGTGCTGCACGTTGACGATGCATCCGGAAAGTAATAGAGCTGCAACTTATTAGCGTGATGGACCCAAAGCTCAGACATATAACGGCGACGTCGGACATGAAATTCCCAGTTCGGCCAATCATAAGTCCTGTTGTCCAGGTAATCTGGTTACTGCGGTAGTCCTTTGCCAGTGCCAGTAGCTTCGAAGAAAACCCGATTACCTGTGACGTTTCATTTTGCAGTTTTGAATTAAGCTGTTTCGGTTAGCATGTTTGGATCGCAATTTTCATTGCATTAACACTTCAGCTGGAGAGTTACCTTGCGGCACTAACAGAGTTGGTATAATTCTTTAGGCGAGAACCCACCAGGATTTCCGTCATCGGTCACTCCCCTTCTGCTTGTAACAATGTTCCCTTGAAATATTCACACAATTCGTTCTGCCAGGACGTTCGACTGTGGATAGTATGGAGGTGACCGCCGGAGAACTATATCTTTTTCTCTGCACTATTCAACGAAAGTCACCGAAAGGAACAGAGTTCCATTAACAGTCACCAATATGTCTGTATACATGCACGAGATGAAAAATAGACCAAGTGCGGTACTGGGTGCCGAAGCAGTAGTCGACGACCCCTGTGAGACATTGTGCCACTTGGTGAAGGCGGCAACCAAGATAATGGAGTTTTTCTGTTAATAGATCCTACATTTATCTTGATTTTTTCAGAACTTGACGGATATCGTAGCTCTACCTTAGTTTGCAACTTCGATGTAATTGCGCATTTGGAGCAAGAGCGAGCAACTTTTTCACTATGAAAATCAAGATGACACCAAATGTAACCTTTGGGCAAATCCTTCGTCCGGCTTATTGCGGGTTGCCCGGTGCCATATTGCATCAGGTCACTAGGTTGGAATTCCTTTGGAACCACCACTAATTCTACGAAGAGCGAACGACAATTAACATTCGACATGGAGCTGCGACGTCCATGGATCTGCTTCAGTTCAATGTCTTCGATCTTCTGTATCCACTTTGAGTTGTGATAGTGAACTACTTGCTGCAACAATGGGTAACCTGATGTCGCGAAACGTATGAGAGGCGTTGTTTCCAGGATGGCATAGATTACGTCTGCAACAACGTAGCAAACTTCGGACTCAATCAATGCACTGCCTATTACCATATCCTCTGGTTCTACTATTCTGTCAAGAAGGTGTGATAGAGCGTCATCCTGACTAATGTTTCTAGTCGACTGATACTTTATTTCAAAATCTTATCCCCAAAGCACTATGGCCCATTTCTGAAGACGATTGTTGAGTAAACAGATATGCCTTCTTTAAACCGAAGGTAGTAAGTCGGGGGTTGGTGATTCATGGCCAGATTCAACTGACTACCATACAGCATTTTAAGGAATTTCTTGTTGGCGCAACTGATAACCAGGGCTTATTTTCCCATATGACTGTAGATATGTTCCTCCGGCGTCAACGACCGTGCGGCTTGGGAACTCTTTGCTCAGTTCCGTCAAGAAAGCGGTGCGAGATGGCCGTGCCAAATTCCTAGTTAGCCGAATCCGTCGCAACAAAGACGTTCGATTCCGGATAGTAATTGCTCAGCATCAACACTGTTGATAGCATGCCTTCGAGTGTGTCAAATAATCGGTTGCATTCTGTGCTCCAGCACAACTTAGAATTCCTGAGAAGTAATACTGTAGGTGGGTGTGGCAACCCATGCATTTATGACAGTGTACTGTAGTGACTAACCAATTCCAAGAAGGATCACGGAGTAGCCACATTATGTGGCACAGGAATTTTCTGGAGGACTTCAGTATTGGCTGTGTATGGGCTCCGTCCATATTGATGGAGAATTAATCGCAAGCATCTCAACGAATTCGTGTACAAAACACAATTTTCTTCTCCCAAGCTAAAGCAATAATGCTGGATTCCATCATGCAGGCTTTTAATCCGATTTTCCAAATCCACTGGATCCGTACCCATTATAATGATATCGTCAAGATTTACTGCAACAGATGGAATGTCCTGTAACTTGGTGTCAGTGAACTGCTGCAATGTCGTTTCTATTCCATTGGTAGGTTGATAGATCGGAACAGACCGGGATGAGTACTGATAATGAACACTTCCTGAGAATACTCAGAGACCGCCACTTGAAACTATGCATCCAATAGGTCCAATCTAACGAAACACTTACTAGTATTGTGTCGCAAACAAATACTCTTGCATAGGCAACGGATACTGGTGATCTTCCGAAGCGGCACTCAGATACGTGGAAAAACCTGCTGAATTCGGACTTTCGCGTTGTGCTTTGTGACTACCAACATAGGAGCAGTCTGTGAGGAATAGTTCACTAGGTACATAATGTCCATCTGTTGCAGTCACTTCTCTTCTTTGTCAGCGCTCGATGAGGCCGCGTAAGCTACGGAAAGTTTGGTTCGGAAAACAAGCTTTGCTTCTGGGGAGTAGGAAACTACTATCGTTTTCTTGCAGCAACCATGGTCATCCAGGAATACGTGGGCTTGTTTGCAGCGTATACGCCCATAACGAGCTTGAGCGATCACAGCCAAAACATACAACTGATTACACATAGAATTAAGTGGGGCGTCCAAAAGTTAGAGTTTTTCGATTCAGTTAAGAAAAGAAATATATTTTGCAAATCTGAAAGGCACATAATCGCACGTTATTGAAAACCGAAAACATGAGTTCACTGGTTTTTTCAGGGGTTCACCGGAAGTATCCAGCTCACTGCGATTAAAAAAATTATTCTCTAATCGATTATCACCCATAATTATAGGTAATGATCGATCATCTTTAATGTCTTTTGAAACGAAAGAGAGGTCAGATCCTGTACCCAAGTGAATATGCATGGGAATGTTACTGTTATGTACATTAACAGATAGCCTGCGATGTTTTACGTCTGTGCGAAGGTAACCATTACGGGATTTATCTCGTATTTGGGTTTCCGTCCGAGTTTTCTGAACTACCCAGGATGAGTCACCGGAACTGCTCCATTGAGCTTCAGTGATCCGCTCTGTGTCCTCCTTTGTGACACTGCAGACAACGTTACCTTTTGAGTGAGCACAGTCGGGCATAGTGCCAGTCACCGCAATGCCAGCGGTCAGTTTGAGCGTTGTTGAAAGGGCCGCTGGTAATAGGATTAATGCGCTTGGCTGGGACCACATTTGTCACGGCCAGTATCTTAATGAAATCGGGCACCGATTATCTGCTAATGACGTCAGTGTCGCGCTTCAGTTTCAATAAAATTTCCTATTCAGCAATGGCTGTCGTCAAGTTTACTTTAGAGTTTTACTTAATGTTTTGAGGAGACGGAAGATCACAAACAAATACTAGGCACTTGAATTAGTCGCTCCTGATTCCGCTAAGGCTGAAGCGCTCACAGTGACGGTTGGCCATGTTCGCGTAAGACACAAAAGCGCCCCGATCGCTTTTGACGGCCCTTAAATCTGATTACCGCAAGTAAAGAAAGGACGACGCTTCTCTACTGATTTCTATCAAATAAATCAATAGCCTCAGCACCTTTGAAATCTTTTGCACCCTTAGAAAGGATATAATTCACCAACCGTTCGTGGTTTTTAGTCTTGTAGTGAGCGTAAAAATTTCTGTTTACAGTATCTTTCGGCATTAAATATTTTGTAATTCCCGATTTCCCGTGTTTTTACGGATTGAACGTCCTGTTCACTTGCTGTCCCCCGTTAGTCGCGCTGTTACACTGCTTGCTGCTCTTTCTTATTTGCTCTACACTCCTTGTAGCTAGTACCAATACATGTTAGGTCCAGTCTTTCTCTTGTTCTCCGTATTCCTGCTTGTTATGCATGCGACTAGAATCTGAGTAGCACCCCACAATTTGTGTCCCTGACTGTGAGCAGGGTTCCGTTGTAGCCAAAAATTGTTTCGGCTGAGCCCTTTACCTAATTTCCCGAAATCGTCCTTTGTAGCTTTCGTTTTGTCTGGTTCTTTGGATCACTCAGATACTTATATTTTTGGCCCAAGTATTAATGTAGCATTGCTAACTGTCCCATTGGTACCATTTCATGACCCGCCTTTATAGTTCGTCCTGTTAAGATACGAGTCTTACGTCATACTATTTTCACAATCTAGTTGTAGTCATTTACTAGGTAGCCTACTTAGGGACTACGCTTTACTGCTCAGAGACATTTTTCGTACAAATTTACTAGTTTTTCTGGTGAGCCTCCAAAGCATGAGATAGTTGCTAGAATGGAGCGACCAGGGAGTACGCGAACCAACCGCTATTCGGCCGCTTGCCTCTAGGCGATAGAAGGCCATCCACCGTATTGTGTGCGATGAAGAGATTCCTCGACTCGCCCACAATGGCTGACCCAAACTTTCGGGAACCCAGGGTGCAGTGCCTTCCTGAAGTAGTGAAACCCAGCCGTTCTCAATGGAAGCAATATGGGCCCCTGGGGACCATGGAAAATTCCTGGAGATCCTAAGATGAGAAAATTTTAGGGGGGTTATGGGGGCGCTATATGAGGCCACAGTTAACAAAAGTCACTTAAAAACTTTTCCGATAGGTTCTCTCTGCGCACTTATCTCCCCTGGTAACTACCGGTCAGTGAAATGAATTACGTGGGCGCAAGTGGCTGTTTACGATGGTGTGAAAGCCAGACCGTGCAGACTTTCTGTTGCGGAGCTGACACAGCTCCACCAATCTTGCGCAGATTTCGCCGGGCTCACCACAAACAGACAGCCATCATACGGCAACTTAGACTGCGCAACTAACAACCGATTCGTCCTCAGGTCTTTGATGCCTATCAACAGTGAACCAACTGAGTTTCACTAAGGACATTGATGCATCTACACTGCAAGCTGCAGTGAACCTAGCGAAATCTTGTCAGAATACTCCGGTAGTTACCGCACCAAGCCACACTGACACAAACTGCGTTTTTCTCTGAACAATACCACTGGGTGACAACTCATGTGCCAGTCAGTTTTCTTGTTCGGATGTCCGTGCGATAGCGCTAGGTTACGTGTTTTTCGTCTCCACTCTCAACGCGCGTGTACGTCTGGCGGCTAGGTCACATTAGCCCGCAACGTTCCGAATTCCATTGGCTACTCCGCGCGAGTGGGGTACTATATCTGAAGAATGTTCGTTTGTCCCGTCTGAGTCGAAATCTAGGACGCGTTATAGCGCTTTAGTACCATTCAATTCAGCCGACGTTTTCAAATCATTTTTCCACTGCCGATATTAGGTGGGAATGCATCTATGGAGTGAACAGTAAAGGTAGCGATAAACCACCGACATGAGGCAAGTGTTTTGTATCTGTAGCGCAAACGGTACCATAGCGAGTCTGTGACATGCATCTCCTTATCATGCCATAGTTCACACTGTAAGTCGTTGCAGTAGCACAGAATTACTCCCCCTCTACTCATGAGATTGGGAAATACCGTGGACGAAGACAGTTCGAGATTCGATGTCCACTCATCACTCTTCTAGGCTTAGGTTCTTTGGTATGTGCCAGAAGCGTAGAAACTGGAAAAACAAGTACCACTCAAGATACGTTTGGCAGACGTGCTTTCTAAAACAAGATCTTTATAGGTGCTTATTCGCATGCAACGTAGGGACCAGTTGTTTAGGTTAGAGAGCTGAAAAGTTAATTTCTGGTATAAGTGAACACGTACCAACGTGCTTTTCGCGTTAACGCAACTAACGTCGAGGTCTTCGACTTCAGTGAATGCACAGGCCGCTAGCTACTTTGAGTGTTGCACTTGAAGCAATTTTACTTCTAGCACAATAGTAAATATTTCTTTCCGGAGTGTTTATATCTGCCGTGTTTAAGAACGTATGTGAGTGGCTTATAGTAACCTTGCGAACAGCACAACAGATTCCGTACCATACGATGACGGGGAGAAAGCAGATCGCCTGGCTCGTCATTACACATCCGTTTACGCACTGAAGGACCCACCACTCAACAGACTCGATGCCTCGGATCTCAGCCATCTTGAGGACATGGAATTCAACGCAGAACCAGCTGCGAAAAGGTTGCTCTAGCTAGATCCTAACTCGTCACCTGGTCCTGACAATTTGTGTTCCCTCTATCTCAAGACAGTTGCATATTACATTGCCGCACCAATCTACCAGATTTTTCAGCTCTCTCTAGAAGCTGGACGTTTGCCCGCCGACTGGAAACTGAGGACAGTGCAGCCAAAGCACAAAGGTGGAAATCTTCTTGGCTTGATCTGTCTGACAAGATAATTTCCAAGGTCATGAAGATCATCAAAAGCGCTCTATAGAAGCACTGTTCTGACCTGGAGATCACCTACACTACACAGCAAAGGATGCTCCTGCACCACCAACCTACTAGTGTTGAGGGAAAAATGGGTAAGATCAATAGATGCAGACAAACGCCTAGACGTTGCCTTCTTTGACTACAGCAAGGCGTTTAATAAGCTGCCACATCGGCGTTAGCTGTACAAGGCCTGAGAAATTGATGTCAGAGGACGCCTATACCCGTGGATGGCCGACTTTTTGGGAAAGAGAACCCTACAGGTGCGTGTGAATGAAACACTATCTCAGCAAATGCTTATGACCAGCCGGATCCCGCAAGGATCTGCCATCGGACCTGAACTTTCAAGCTGTTCATCAACGACCTTTCCGAAACGCTTCAAACCGAATACCTGATTTATGCGGATGACCTCAAGCATTGGTCAGAGGTCTCGGACGTCGTTTCTGCTCATAAACTACAGACCAAGCTAGATTTACTACATGAATGGTTCACCAAGTGTGGTCTGCGTGTCAACTACGCCAAATGTTGGGTCCTCCCGATTGGTGCGTCTGATCCATCTGGCACCTACTATATTGGTGGTTTCCTCCTCAAGAATGCCGCCCGGGAGAAAGACCTAGGTGCATTAGTGGTATCGGACCTAAAAACCACCCAGGACACACTAAGGAGAGTGACCACCGCTAACAAGACTTGGGGTACAATAAGAAGATCATTACTTCAGATAACACCAAACATCTTCCCACTACTATTCACCTCTCACGTGCGAGTTATTCTTGAGTACGGTCTACAGACTACGTTTCCGTTTTCAAAGCTAGAATGTACCGTAATAGAAAGCGTCCAGAGACGAGGTTCAAATTTTCTCTTCGGACTGCAGGATTTCCACTATCTTCTTCGGCACCACAAGATGAATATATTCTCACTGAACAACCGTGGCCGCTGTGAAGACCTCATCTCCACCAGACGCATACTAAGAGGGGAACTTGGAAACGAACAGCGGCGATTTTTAACTCCACTTAGAAGGCCGAACACGACGTCACACATGAAAAATATTAAAACCGAGGCTGCTCGGAGTGCGCTACGCCGTCGTCATATCTACTCGAGTGGTAAACGGCTGAAACAGCCTCCCAGAAACCGTAGTCAGCGCACAGAATGAGGAAAGTTTTGAGCGGCTTTTGGATTCTTGTCTGCACAGGATGTCTGGACAGCACGGTTCCTCTGCGATTCTCCTAGTCACTTGTGGACCGTTAGGTCGCTAAGGCACTGTTTCTTCTCGTGCTGATCTGGAAGCGACGGTGCTTACATGGGACTTCCCTTCTGTCCTCTACAAATCAAAGAATAATGCACAATGGACAACGCGATTGTTAGTATTTATTGCAGCCTTTAGTACGGCTTCACTAGGATTGAGTGATGATTGGAAAAGCACAAGCTGCTTAGCCGACGTAACACAGAAATCATAGCTAGCAACACACAAACATTTTAGGTTAGAAAAGGCACTTACTTGATCGTACAGCTTTAAGCTGAGCTCCTCTGTGAAATAACCACCAGGGCTCTCTGGCGTAAATATGATGTTGATCGCTTGAGCATGACCTGAAATTATAGCACATGATTAATTGATCCACGAGTATTAACACCAATGCTTCTCAGTATAATGATAATACAAGCAGCGGCGAAGTTCGCTTTGAGTATCTAATCCCTATAACGAACAAAATGTTCTCAGTGCCTTCTGTTTGATAAAAGGCTTGGGTCCATTATGGGTATTTAAAATGAGGTCGTTTCTTTTGGAGTAGTCAAAAGAATATAAGTGGAGGTCCGCATTTCGGAGATGGGTGGACTTGAAGAAAGGAAGGTTCTTAGTATAGTGAACAGAAAATCATCGGCATAAACTTCAGTTGAGAGAATGGCAGAGATGATATCACAGGACCCCAACAAAAGTCTCCTCAGTTTAAGTCCCTGATAAATAAAAGTTGAGAGATATCAATTTGGGTTAGGTTTGCTGACGTAAGTCACCTGATTACTAGAGCTAGATAGGTAAGTAACAAGTTAGGCTCGGTCGTTGACTGTTTACTACTTGAATTACAACCGCACACCGCATGCACATGGAGAGATGTCAATATCGTTGGTTTTAGTGCCTTTTTAAATTTGACACACTCCCATGTCTGAAGGCAACCACCGCAGCGATTTTAGGCAGCTGAGATGAGCTGGCTGTATTGTGTTATGGCATGTCATACTTGTTTTTTAGTAAGTCTATGCACGGTTCACACACTAAAATTGCTTGATTCAATGCGTCTTCTCATTGCTAAGAAATCTGTGGAGCGCCTCCTGTAGAACTAGTGGTATTCGGAGATAGTGCACCCATGTGGTTTGAAGACCATGGTGCGCATAGATTGATTGGTCTCTTTTGGGTGAGCACCGGCCTCGTTCGGAGATAAATGCTCAACAAGTCTTTGTTATCACGACGCTTTTGAGGTCAAAGACGGTAGGTAGTTTAGAATTCGTGCTCTGTTGGCGCTGCACCACTGACGGGAAAGTAGCTACCTAGGCCATCAAGTCATGAAGTAAGTAAGGCACTACATGTGTCTGGGAAGAAAATAAGGCAGGTTTAACGCTAGCCGCAGGTCGGTGTGGGTTACTCAAGCGTAATAATACAACTAGACTTCATTTAGCACTACTAACTGCAGGTCATTGTCGAGTAGTCCCTCACCTGCGAACGAACCAAATCAGAGATGGCGACCCTTTCACAGATTATCCATCATCATCTTACTGCACATCATCGAAATTACACTCATTCCACCCAAATTTATCAGTTAAATGAAGTGCAAATTAAACTGGCGGAATAAACTTAACGCTTCAACATCTTATTCACTTTCAGAAATTTGGACGGAGTTGTTATAGAAAATCACACGCAAAACTGCTTCATTTTTAAGTTTCCGTTGGAATAGCCTAAATGCTTGCTCATCCAGCAGCGTGTTTAACTGCTGCACCATACACGCAGCCACCAGTTCACTGCCATTTATTCAATATCCAAACCCACAAAGCACCTAGTTCTGCGGGTTGTCGGATCTACTATCGATCGGAGATGAACACATGTTTTATTTACACTTCGTGTGATTAGTGTGCGTTAAGTTTAGCGTCAGCTCGCCTTCCGAGTGCAGATTATTAGTCGCCAGACTTCGTGCGCACGTGTGTGTGCACTTATCAGTGTGTGGGTGTGTGGGCGTAGACGAATGCTCCACTCCATCTGCGAGCTGAGATAGTACTGGGAACGTGACAAGAGAAGCAGTCAAACGCACAACGAAGAGTAGCAAAACAAGGCGAATAGCATTTGCTGTTGCGGGGAAACGGCTCGAGCTGGGGGTTTGTATTCTGGATGCAGCACATATTAGCACACCAAGTGTGCTCGTTAAAATGCAGGAGAAATAAAGGACAAGAAAACAAGCTCTTTTTCGTACTGCACTGATTGTATGGCTGTCGGACTCGTTAGATGCATAGTTAGTTTGGCGCGGAAGTGCGATAACCTAGTGGCGATGGTCGTGGACTCTAAGCTTAGTAAATACTACCCGTCGGATACAACCAAATTCCGGCTCGGCAACCGGTGCCTCGCCACTGAACATCTTGGCCGAACTAGTGGTAAAGGTAAAACCGTGAAGCTAGATGCACGTACAACTCCAATGCGAAACCAGGCCAACAACCTTGTTCCACCTACTACGGCGGCTCGCATCCTGGCCCAGTCGATATTGTAAGACAACAACTCTGTGAAGCATGTTATACCAGCACGCTTAACTACACCGGACACCGCTGTGTGTGTGACTACATACGCGTCGGCTGTCGCTGCCCAAGCACCAGAAGCAGAATCTATTGCTACATCTAACGCATCACACAGGGTGCTACAAATGCCCCACACGTGTTCAGCACTCCTTCAAAAACTAGCCACTTCAAGCCGAGCCTACGATCCACTGCCAATCGTATGTTCTAGTGTTACTGTATCAAACGTCAGCTTCAGAAAAGACAAACTGTTGGACAGCAGAAAACAGTGGGATTCCACATGTTTACGAATGGGCATCCAAGACAAACCGGCTAGCATGGTGCGCATTGTACAGCATCCAAAGTCGACCCACTACGGGAAGCCGTGGTTGTTACGTGTGGCGCCACAACCAGCAAATGAGGCGGCACTTTAGCCAGCCACCCGCCGTCAGGCCTACTCATGCAAAATTTAGATGTCCCCTAGGTTCTTGAAGCGAGTGTCAACAAAGAAAGCAGGGGCATGATAACGACCACCAGCATAACGACGCAAATTCGATCTTTATTCAAGACGAACCGCAGCTTTAAGCCTTTGATGGTCGTGAAATACAAGCCCATGAGTGGCAGAACAGACGCTACCTCCATAGGGCCTTCTCACTAGATAATGTGATGGCTTAATCGAGCAGAAGATTACCTACATCATCAAAGAATGAAGGGTGTTGGATCCAAGGGAAAGACAGTTGTGCTCCTGTCAAAAGCATGGCGGAAAGTGCACTAGTAACCGGTTGCAGGTAGTGTAAGAAGCTTCACTTAGGGCTACGAATAAAAGCCTTCAACACCGGACCCCAGATGATCGAGAAAGACAGAGAGAGCAAAGTCACAGGAGTCTGACAGTGACTCTACTAAGTCATAGTTGTGAGGCATACTACTGCGGCACACAATAAATTGAGGCTACAGCGACTTTGCTAGTACTTAATAAAACCGGAACTTCGTCCTGGGACCGTTCTACTAGTCAAAATGAAACGTCTTAAGTTCAATGTTAGCAATTTACCAAAAACGATCAGATTCAGACCTCGCAACCGTCGGCAAAATCTCGGACATGTCATTCGCACCTTCAGATACACTTCCAGTGTTCGAATTATTCTCCTCTACGTGCACCAATGCTCATGGCCACTTCAATAAATTATCCAGGCTTCAATGTCGCCAAGCCTCAAGGTCTAGAGACCTGATAAGTATATTTGAGACTTGGCTGAATGATGGAATCAAGGAGGCGGTGACCGCTCTATCTGCTTTGTCCGTCCCAGGTAAAGATCGACCTAGTAGGGGAGGTGGCTTAAGTTTGTACTGCTGCAGTGGTCTACCTTTCCAAGTCAATAACGACCTAGAGCTTCAAGCGTGGATTCACGTTGGCGCCGCCTGCAAATAAAACGTGGTGCTACATGTTTAGTTGCCCTCCTATGCCGTCCTGCCGTAAGGAAGTTTGAAACGGACAATCGTCTAGCTTCTGTACAAAATACCGTTCTGGCTCAGCTTAACTCTCACGCTCTCCTAGTAGTGGACTTCAACTTGTACGCACCAGATGCTCCTGCCTTACTGGGTGAGCGGTTTAAAGCCTAGCTACAAGTATTAGTCGCTGGCCTAGCACTCCAAAAACACATTACTTCCCTACAAGATTCAGAACTGTGAACGATCCCGACAATTTAGACCTCATATTCACCAATGAGGAACTTATGCTCGATACATTGTCAGTGA
This sequence comes from Dicrocoelium dendriticum, assembly GCA_944474145.2. Taxonomy (NCBI): domain Eukaryota; kingdom Metazoa; phylum Platyhelminthes; class Trematoda; order Plagiorchiida; family Dicrocoeliidae; genus Dicrocoelium; species Dicrocoelium dendriticum. The sequence goes on from OX104065.1 coordinate 104,976,851, forward strand.
GTAGCCTCCCGTGGCGCAGTGAGCCTGCAACACTGCTTTTCCGCTACATCTGTTACGTTGAACACCCTAAGCTGAAAATCGAAGAGATCCGCAAAAGAACAAATTACAACCTTGCAGCCGACCTCATTAAGACCACTGATTGGTTGTTTCTGGCGGAACAACCTCCGGTGTCGCTTGGGAAATGTACGTAAATCAGTTCCTTACTTTAGTAACAAAAACATCAAAGACTAACATCCTTAGCTTAAAAAGCAAATTCCTTTCTGAGGAGCAGCAGGTGGAAACGAATGGCCATGATAGATTCACTTTGTAAAGCATACTAGTCTGATCCAAATGGAACTGAAACGTTCTCGGAAATGAGCGAAGCCACTGTGTCAATTTGGCACGCGCAGATAAATTGAACCACAAACAGGATTTGGTGAAGAAGTTCCACCGCCATCCTAAACCACTTTACAGGCATGCTAACAAACTTCACAAAGTACAGTTTGGCATCCCTACTCCCAACCCCGTCTGTAAGTAAGCGCGAACTACCCAAGAAGCAGCTAATGCTCACAGACATCATTTAGCTTGTACTTTCCAGAACATGATGGGTTTTCACATGTCAAGCGTTCTCCCTAGAAAACCCACAAATGTCTGTTTAACAGCAATGCGATGTGGAGGATGTGACTCGCCAGCAAATAAAGCCACTGCCTCTTGCTTCACTTCGGTGAGACATTGTACTTCAGCAACTGTGTTGATTTCATGGGGAAGATTGGATTCAGGTTTGGTAACCGGCCAAACGATAGACTTATGAACTGAGCATACAGGCACAGATGCCAAATGGGTGTGGTTTCCTGAAGTCGCCCTGGTGTATTGCGTGCACGGTAGCTAGCCAAAGGCTCGGAGTGGTGTCCCCTAAGCCAACTCCCCACTACGGATCAGGCAACCGGGTTGTATCACACCCATTGACAAAAACATGGATTGATCTTCTGCTCAGTTGCCTTAGTTTATACCACGTGCTCAGCTTATTCACACGCCACCTGTTCAGTTGCTACCAATCGCTGTTGTCCGTTATCAGCTGGTTCCTATGTTCACATGTCCACTTCCGATGGTTACATCGACGCTCGCAAAGCTTGTCCAGTGGCCCTCCTTCAGCCTCAGTTCTCATTCCGTCTAGCATGTACGTACGCTCACGCAGATCGGTCTTGCGCGCACCTTGGAATCCCATACCATCCATCTTCGCTGCTTTTTCGAAACGCGCTTACAAGATCCCAGTGCTATGACTCAGTAGAAAGCTCCCACCGATGATGAAGCCATATTTCACCTCCGTCTACCCGATGATACAGAAGCAGCTGCGGCACGTTTGACTGGCGTTGGTGTAGCGCTAAAGAGTTAAGTCGTGGCCGCGCTGCTGGACTGCTTTCTGATTAATAGCCGACTTCTTGCAGTTCGGCTTCGGAGATCATGGAGGATCAACGGATATCTTGAGGAAAGACGCAACATTTTTGTGATGTCATCTTACGCACCGAATGACTGCAGTACCGACGCAGTACTGACCTTTTCTGCCGTGAACTTCATCACTTCTTGAACAGAGCTTGCAAATCCGATATTGTTGTTCTTGCTGGTGATCCCAAAGCACGGGTCTTTTACTATCATGCGAAAGTCACCTTGGTGGTCACCTTTACAGTGTCATCATTCGGGCTGTGTTGCCACATGGAAGCAAGCCATGGCAAGTTCGCGTAGATATGCGCCTGCTATCGGTCTTCGAGGACGGGTGCTGGAGGAGGATTGCTCGTGGGTGATGACAACAACATATCTACAACAGTGAAGTCAAACACCGTATCTTAGGGAATGCGAGTATTCCCTTCAACAAGCAGGTTTTGTTGAGCCAGTTAAAATGTCTCGGTCACGTCCTCCGTACGTCAGCTAAGCGCTTACCCTACTGGCCCTTTTCGCTTGTGGCTGGAAGAGACCGCATGCCAGTCAGTCGTCCACTTGAGGACGGCGTATGAAATCGTTAACTTCACGTCTTGTTGCAGTTGGATCCGGATGTCTGCCTGGTTGCGCACAGTAGGACAAGGAGTGCTGATGGCTGTGAACAATTCCGGATATGGTGCAAAAACGAAACCACTGTAAAAATTTGTGTGTACAGTTGATTAGATTCAGCTGTCTAATGTTTAATAATTGGAAAAAAGAACAAGATGAAAAATGGCGTGCGGAAAATGTATGACAATAATGACAAAAGTTCCGGTGTTCTTGTGGCGCAGTGGTTGAAGTGTGTGTTGCCCATCTTTAGCTAATGTGTCATGTTGATAATGTGGGGATTAAATCTGTGACTTCTACGGTTTTTGTATGGCTCCATGTCCCTTCGTTAGACTGTTGCCAATACTCCTACTCCTACTTCCACTCCTACTACTACTACTACTACTACTACTACTACTACTACTACTACTACTACTACTGCTTCCAGAACTCATCCCCATCTCATATCCTTCTCACACATTTCACATCATCACCAGAAACTAGCCGCATCTCCTCCACAGCCGCAGATGTGTTGAAACGAATGATATCACTACGCCAGTAAAGTTCATCTGGTCCGGATAGCATGCGTCCCAAGTCATGGATGGTAGCTGCTACAAGCTTGGCTGAACCAGAATCTAAGTTTTTCCAGCACACTCGACGAGATGCAGATTCCAACACTGGAAGCGTGGAATACTCACCCCAACTACAAGGAAGAAAATCGTGCTTTGCCTGTAAAATGCCTCCCGAGTACTCTTCTTTCTGCACTTCCTAAAGTCATGGAATCCATCGTTGCAGATGCACTCAAGGGATATAATTCAAGGTGCCATCTTATCCTGCAAGAACAGTTCGAATTCCGCCAAAACCGCTCTGGTACCAAGGGTCTTTTCTTAGCCCGTTTTAGTTGGAGGAAATCCGTCGATGCTAAAGAAAGAGTCGACGCCGCCTACCTTGATTTCTCGAAGATATATAATCGCCCAGATCAGCCGATTCTTCTTAATGAGCGTCGGGGATATGGGAATGGTGAATCTATCCATGGCTGGATTCATCCATTCCCACTCCAATGACGCTTGAATGTGCGAATTCGTGGCGTCCCTCAACACTCGGTATTAAGACCAAGTTTATTCCTCGTATTCATAAACGACCTCGGTTAATTGCCGATGTCGTACTTTCAACTCTTTGCGGACGATCTCAGGATTTGACGGACAATCAAAAAAGTAACTTACCAAATAGTACTGCAAGGTGACTTGAACGATGAACTATCATTTATCACTGGGAAAAAAGAATGTGCTTGACAATCCCGTAGGATGGTTGTGGTCAAAATTAAAAATAAAGCATCAACGAACAAGTAAACCGTCATCTTAAGCGTCTAACGATTGAAATGCGCTACTGCATAATGATCGTTTAAATCGGAATGTGATGTGCACGTACAAAATGGTATGGAGAGCAGTTATAGTTCAGTATCTCCATGACAGCGCTCGGCCCATAACTTGCTTGAGTTTAACACTGTCCAGTGCAAACCAATGAGCAAACGCCACCACACTCCCTACCAATATCGACTGAAGCACACGTCGTGCAGTGCGTATCTCATGAAAGTGATCTTGGGGTGCTCGTGTAAGACGATCGCGGACGCTCAAATCAGACTGAAAGTGCAGTGAAAAATGCCAGCCAACACGTCGGCCTACTACCGACGGATTTTGGCCGGTTTGATCTAACTTTCTTTTCGCAAATACTCGACGCTTATGTGAGACCACGAGTTTAATACGCCATTCAGAGGTGGCAACCCTGGCAAAACAGTATCTCACTGCACTTGCGAAGCCACAATGGAGGGCGACAAAAAGGTTAAGGGATTGCTTCACCTTTCTTACTGGTTGATATTAAACAGTCAAGAACTCTTATTGAACAATATTGTTTCCTATGAGGTGATCTCATATTTGTGTATCACATCCGCAAGGGCTCTAGCCACCAATGCCGACCCTTTTTGAAACTCAGCCATAACACCTCACTGAGAAGCCACCATTGGAAGTTAGTGACACAGTATAGTCGGTTGGAATGCCGCCGGAACTTTTTTTCATTTCCTGTATCGCAGCCGTAGAGCCGACCTCCACGTTTTGTCACATCTGCTCCTACGGTGTCCGAATTCAAAATTCGACTTATGATAAATCACATCATCAATATTACATGATTTACCCAAATTACTGCGGCCTGCTACAATGCAAGCAAACAATGGATAGACGGGAACTTTGTGGTAAGTACCACGCTACGCGATTTTTTATACATCCATTTTTGATCTCACGCTTCACTTACGGAACACTGGAGAGCGTTTGCTTTAATATCCGGAGTAAATCCATTGTTTCATTGTTCCATTGAGTGCATCCATTTGCAAATATGATTTGCTCTGGCGATTCTTAAATACTAAACCAAAATAGTACAGCACGTAGTTGCCTCGGAGACTTTATCTATACCCTTAGACACGAGCTACCAACGCGGCATGTTCTCACCCCAGTGGTTATAACGAACTTTTTAGGACGCCTTGTCTGACAACTTGGTGATTGCATTTTGTTTTAACGCGCTCCTGTAGCTCAGGCGCCAGGTAGCTAATAACCTTTCCATAGTTGAACTGGTCCGAGGTCTTAATATTCTAGAGAAGTGAAGTGAGTCCATCCTTATCCCAGAATAGGTGCACCACTTTGTGCTTCATGCACTTTGGTTTAGGTTAACCGCAATTATATTTGCAAGCATTTGAGCAGGACAGCGAGAAGTTACTTTGTTGTTGTGTACTACGGCGATCTAAGTGGTTTGCTTTTTTGTCCTCGTTTTGACACTACATCCATTCAGGTCTGCGGCGGGAGTTTTTGAGTGCGTAGCTGTTCAAAATTCGGATTAGCTCATGTTTGCTTGGATCTGATTAAATGGAAACGATAATCATACGGTAGAAAAGAAACATTCCTAAATTAAGCTCCCAGATAGGTTAAAAACAGACTGGAATGGCATAACGCTTATTGTGAAAAGTAGTTATTTGCTAGCTAGTGCCGTATATTTTCCGAGGCAGTAAGATGTCAGTTTATATCTAGTCTGCTTAATTAACCGCCGATTACCAACAATACGTTTGCTAGGGATAATTCATTGAGCACAGCTGCTAATATCGAGCTCAGACATACAGTTAGTGAGGATCACTAAGCTTGGTGGACGAAGGGTGTCATCGAGATAGAACAAGCTGACCCTCCGGAAATTTCTGTAAACATGTCTCTCTCATTAGATCCACAGGTAATAAGAGACTAACCGTAAGCAACTCATTAACAAAAGCAGTGGTGAGCCAAATCATAAGCACCAGCGCCCCAGCATGTACGTTAGGTAGGGAAATTCGGAGGATCACACAGCTAGCCACCAATGCGCTCGGGTTTCCATACTCGCATCTACCATACTCCACGGCGTGTAAACATCTAGGTGCTATCTGTAACTGCGGAAAGTTGCGAGCTTCATCATCGGTTGCATCATAACTATCTGCACCTAAACGAAATGCCTCCGAATCATTCCAAGAATGGAGGACTCCCTTTCTTCTGTGAAGTAACTGCCTCCTTTAGGAAATTCGTACCCTTCCTTCTGCCCGGAATGTAACTTCTACCGCGCCTGTCTGCAAAATGGCAACTAGATAAATTGTGTCAAGTAGCGAGAGATTAGTCTCCTTTGGTTTGCATCCAACTTGCTCGCTTATGTGTCTTTAAAGTTGTGCAGCTAATTATGTGAACAATGCATACGTAAACAGAAAACGGGGTTGCGCCCAGGTCAGAGCATGATTGCTCATCTCTTTATCATCAACTAGATAATATAGCACAACTGTGCTTTCAGTCGGACTGCCAGCGTATGCTTCTTGGACATATAAATGGATGGTGCGGCTTTGAAATCAGCTGTGCTTTATCAATGAACATTGTTTTTACAATATAGCTATGGATACATTAGTTTTCTCAGAATATTTTAACGTTGGTACTGGTCAAGCTATTTCCAAGGTCACCGCTAGTGTCCTTCGTCTAATATTTGAGAAAAGTTCAACATATTGTGCACGTGAAGATGGACGGCCCCAATTGAAAACCTAACTTGCAACACTGGTTTTAAATTCTTTTGTCCGAAACTGTTTAATTGCTGCTCTTTTACACCGATCGTTTATTCAGTGATACTTCTACACAATGTCCTTTTATCCGTTCCTACAAATTTAGTTCTGATAATGTAATTTTAGCTCATCCGTTGTCGATATTGTAAAGTGCTGAAAATGTACCCATCTGGATACATAAAGCTTATTTTGACTTGCCTTGGCTTGACTCTGGACTCAGTTACATAGGCGCTCTCCAGAGTTGCTTAACGAGAAGGCGAATACCTGATACGTTTGTCCACATCCTCCAAACATTTTATTCCTTGACCTTGGCTGGCGCGCAGGTATAAGGTGGGCATTCACGATCCTTTAATATCATCAGCGGTGTGAGACAGGATTGTCGCACGTCCTTCTTCTTGTCCAATTTCGCTACTAGTGACACATTGCAGCATGCTTTTGAAGGCTGTATACCCAGATGCGTCGAGTTGCTCTTGAGTGATCCGCTTCATGACTTGGTGTATGCTGACACCATTGCTGTAATCGATGAATCCTCGCAGTCTTCGCAGGACCTACTACGCGGGTCGCATATGAATGTCTCACATTTCCGAATGACATTAGCCCCTCTCAAATTACAAGGTTTTCCTTTAGAACAAGTAAGAAGATGCTCATCCCGTTAGCTTTTCAGGCCCTTCTTCGGAAATAGTGGGAAAGTTTGTTTGCCTAGGGTGCCGCATTAATACAAACAGATTAGCGGATAAGATCGACAGTAGTCTTCGCCGAACTGCGACAACTCGGCCCCCAGTTGACAACAACATTTCACTAAAATGCTCACTCCGGCAGATTACTACCTTACTGGCGAATGGGAGTTGCGTGGCTTGTTAGGCATTATAGCGAAATCATGAGCGACGAATATTTCCATCACCGTTATCTCCAACCCTCCGAATTCGTGCTCAAGACGGATCAAGTGTAACTGGTAATTCCTTCCAAGTAAGCTTGTAGGGCAACTAACCATCAACCTCTATGAAATCTTTTACACTAAGTGGAGAGTCCGGCAGGTTGCTGAAATTATGAAGAGCCAATTGTCAGCACCGAAAAGTCGTGGGAACTCTGAAAATGGCTCAATTACACTTTCTTTCTTCGAGCTGGACCTTTCTATGCTTTTACACACCTCTATATGCGCTCCCTGTGATCTCCCTTGCGGTAGCTGCTGGGTACCATGGGTCAAGTGACAACACTCAAGGCGTTTGGTAGTCCAAACACTACGCGTTCTTGAGTCACGATGCGTAAATCATTCGTCCGAATTCACGTAAACTTCTGTTATTCCGCATCCAGCTTTCCTTCCGTGTCTCTGTTGCATGACAGCTTTAACATGTTCGGCTTGCTGAAGCGGACCTAGTCTAAGCTATCGTATGCATATATGTTATTAGTAATTGGATAGTAGCCTAGTCCACTAGCAGCTTTGACTAAAAATCGAGCTCTGCGTATACGAGTTCGCATCAAACATCCGACGTGATTTGTCACTTACTTGTAGCGCATTCAGAACGACGTTGTTCAATTTCTACCTACTGACATTTTAGATGGCGAATTCACAGGAAATTGCAACGTATCGTGACTCAATGGAGCACGGAAGTGCACAAGATAACACGTGACGTTATTCTGCAGAAGTACCAATTGCTCGGTCTTCCTTGTTCCTTTATGCTACTCAGTGAGGCACCGCTATTGTCGTCACCTGTGAGATGATTAATTCACAGACATAAGCAGTTCGGCTCTTTATAAACAAACCGTCATGATCCGTTCCGCTGACTAGCAATGCTAGTGTCCTACCATGAGTGACGTATGCAGTTCTTCACCTGCTGAGGAAACACATGGGCATCTGCTAATAGTGTAATCAGGACACACCTTTCGGTATGAGATAGACTCACCAGGGGCAATTCCACCAGCATTAGGCAACATTTGGAAAACTGGCGCTCCGCTGGCATTTGTCGTACCACTGGACAATGTGCAGGTCGGGTGTAAGCTAAAATTCATGGGAGCCTCGGTTGGGTTTTTGAGAATAAGCTGTCGCTCTGCCCAATCACCTAGCAAAATTGAACCGAATCCAAGCATGTGTTGAAGGGTAGTTGAAGAACTCAAATCTGGTGGTCCAGATAACTCCACACTATAAAAATAGAAGGGAAAGTATTGAGGTCAGCGACCGGTACACAAACTACTAATGGCTGTTTACTAGCGAATGCATAATGTTCAGATACCTATATCGGATATTACCAGTCGAGAGGAACTATTTGTATCACGGTTGTCGATAATCGCAAGCCTACATATGGAGCTTTAGAGACAATACTCCAACATAAACATACGTATAGCTAAAGTTGCACTCAGTCCCCACTATTCCGAACTTCAGTAGCGTTTGTCAAAGAGCAAGCGACAGAGGACAAGGTTGGTTAATCGGATTAACATGTAGAACTAAAGAACTGAAGTCCCCCAAGCACACCAGATGTAGTACATCAGAGGCCAGTACAAGATGCTAGGTGAAAGATGATGACACTTTCAGATTTTAAATCGATTTAGATTGCAACTAGAATTTGCAGTTCTAGTGAGACTTGAAGGGACGCTTCGAATCACAGGTTCGATAGGCAGCAGTGAAATGTTATATCACAGAAGAAGAGTTGCTGCGAAGAGAGCTCTTTTCGATAATCCTCCTCAGGCATTTACAGTTATGAGAAAACTTAATACAACACGATAAGCTATTTAAAACTGCAATAGTGAATGGTTAGGTCACAGTTTAACGGTAGGGCAATGAGCTAAGCGATAGAGCAGTCAATGCATTCAGGCGATAAACCTCACACGCTTTCACACCCCAAACACTGAAAGACAAACATAACAAGAAAGAGATGGTTGGTTTGGCGTCAAAGTTCACAGTAAATCCTGGGCAATGGTAGGTACGGGCAGAGTCAATCGTTTCGGCCAAGGCAGCGTGAGCGTTTGTACAAGCGTCCTCTGTTTTCATAACTCCGGTTGCGGCAGCGTGATAGCCATTGCTTAGGTGGTAGCCAGCAGGGGCTTCCTGAGTCCATTTGAGTTGCGTTTGGACACAGCGTAACGAACTTTGAAAGCGTCATCGGTCCGAAAGTGATGCCCCGTACTAATCAGGTGCTCAAGGACGGAGCTATAGGGATTCTTAACTGTACCGTGCCGTAAAGAGGCGGGACATTGTTCCGCTCTCCAATTAGACAGACGGCTGGTCATGTGTCCGAGGTACCTGGCAGCACAGGTGCAGCTGAACCGATATACAACGAAAGCTTCGGAATGAGCCGGGTGTCTGTCTTTGAGGCTTTTATTGATAAACGGAACAGCATCAGCAAGAATATGGACTCTTGCAACTGGATATGTTTGGTTCACAGCGACAGAATCTTTTGGTTGGTAACTCCTAGATAATATCTCCTTTAATGGGAACCGAAATGAAGACACGCTTTTTCTTTACCGCGGGTGTTTCTTTTGCTTGATAAAAGCAGCAGAACGTTTGTGGATAAAATCTCGGGATAACGGTAGTTTTATAAAGTTGTGAAAATGAAATTCTCTTCAGCATCTAATGTTTCTGGGCTCCAGATTTTCGCGGCACGATAGTAAACACGGCACACAAGATTTCACTTGTATTTCATGGGCACAAAACTAAGGAAATGCGTATACTGGCCCACCCGCGTAAAATTGCGGAATACTCTGCTCTCAAGCAATCCTTCAGCTCGGCACCCCAGCAACCCATCCAAAAATGAGGTTTCGCCATCGTTCTCGATTTCACAAGTGATCTGTTCGTAGTAACTCCTCTTCTTCTAATGTATGGATGGGCATAATATACCAATTTTGGCACTGAAGTTTGACACATTCAGAGCCAGATTACATGCTGCGCCATCGGTCAAACCGCAAGAAACGTCACAAGAAGCCATTTGCTGAATTTGCCGCACGCAACATTTAGGCATTGCTTTATCTCTGTGGGTAGAGCCCAGTAACCATGTTAGGGACGCTGGGGATTTTTGCTTTACCGTGTTGGATTCTACTTTTACTTGGAAATACTGTGGTATACGTGTTTTCTCCGTGTGAATTTTGCACCATACGTGGCTTTTGGTGCATTTTTCCATATGTGCGAATTAGGTGGATATTCTCCGGCCAGTGTCGGAGATCTCAATGATTGGCCCAACTGCCGTCTGCGTCCGCCATCCTGGATTTGTTCTACAGCAATCGGACAGGTATCTGCAAGACCACCAGACTGACCGACGGCGTTTGGATTCAGCATACCAGTGCAGACTTCGCAGCGAACGGCTTCCAGTGATCTGACAGTCATAATGACACTTACTGGTTGCCTACGGAAAGCTAAGCCCAAAGCTTCCGAAATAAACAGTTGTGGCGTGGACAACAGTGTAAAACTAGTGCGACTTAGAATAAAATACAGAAAAGGCCGAAAATACTTCCATTTTCCATGTGTTCGCCTTAGTCTCAGCCAGATAAAAAAGCTTAATAGTACGACTGATTCTCTCCGGTTCTGCATCGAGTGTACGTCTCTTCCACTTGTCAGATGTACAACTACGTTGGCGCAGAAGTACCATACGCTGACAAAGATTGTAGAGTAGGCAGCAGCTGTGAAAGCTGTCCCATATGAACCAGACAAATCAGTGTCCCGAACTCGATGCTCAACATAAAGATCCAATTCAGCACAGTGTAAGAATATGCATCCAGAGAGATCCATCCCGACACTAGCGTCTGCTAATAAAGGTGCGTTTGCTAAACATTCCTCAACAGAATTACCTGCCACACTAAACGCTGTTAGAGGGCGGACAACCTACGCATCCGTCGTTGCTACCCATATGACTGAGGCATCTCCCATTGCAACCCCGCCGCTGCCGAAAGAGTTACTACTGCCAAAAGCACCACGGGACTCAAGGCCCCATCATTTGTTTAACCGAAGAAAGCAGCCACTTTTCCCTCCAAAAAGGAGAAGATTAAATACTACCATAATTCTCTAACTGTTATATGCTCTAACGTGACTGGATCCGGGGCGAACTCCATAAAAGATAAGATACTAGAGGACAAAAAACTGTGGGACTCCCTACGTCAAGCTAAAGCAGTCAGTATGATGCGTCTCCTCCGTCACTCAAACTCTGTACACTACGGTGAACCGCGGTTACTCCAGGTAACATTTTAGTCATATAATGATGCAGAGGCAGTTCTCTTGTCAACCACTCTCCTACATACCAACACATGCACTGTTCGAAGTTTTCCAGATGTTCCTTGGAGCAAAGGCCAGAAAGGCAAACAATTCCGCAAGAGCACCGTAAACAACAAGACGCAAAATCTATCCATGTTCACGGTGTCCCCGAGCTCTAGGCATTAAGCGCGCTAGTGGTCAAAGCACATGATGAGATGAATGGCTTTTTATTCGTGGAGTAATCTCACTCGAAAATGTTATCATTAATTCGACATCAAGGTTACCGCTATAACCTAACTACAAATGGTGTGGTCCCCGAGTGATGAAAGTAGCATTGCCATCCGAACTGATGGCAGATGTGATCAAAATGTGGCACAAAAAGCGTAAAGTGCTGCCATCCATAATACGTATAAAGGCAATAAGCACCGGGCCACAGATAGACAATGTAACGCTGAGCAAGCAACTTACCAATACAATTCTGTCAGCGTGTAGCTCAGAACGGAAACAACGCCAAAACACACCGACAGCTGAAGGAAGACAGGATGGTCACACTCTTGTTGGCGCTGAGAGCTCTGTAGAGCAAGCTGAATTGGCCCTAGGGCCTGCGTCATCGGTCCTACAAAAAGTGACCGGCAGCCGACGCGGCAAGGCTCGGCATACACCCTCACCGAAAAGCAGCATTCACAAACAGGCTCCTAACAACCGATGCCCTCACCTGCTTGTATAACAATGCACAAGGTGTTCAGAGCAAGCTAACAAAACTTCGTCTTCGTCAGGTCTCCAAGCCTTGGGACCTAGTTAGGGTCACCGAAACATGGCTGAACACGGAGATCACCGATGCTGAAATTGCTCTACCCGGTATGACTTCCATTCGAAACGATCGACCTAGCAGAGGAGGTGCAGGGTTCTTGTATTATCGATTGGACCTGCATGTTGATGTCATTGACGACCCAGAGATGATGGTCGTCGATTCTATTTGATGTCGTATGCACCTATGTGGTGATGTGTGTTTACTAGCAATAGTTTACCGCCTTCCAATGTTCACCTTGAAGATAGATAAATGCCTAGCTTTTGTGATGGAGCGACTGTACAGTCACGTCCTTCTGATGGGGGACTTCAACCTACACGCAATCGAAGTTCCAGCATCGCACAGCGAACAATTCAACACGGATTTGCAAGATGTGCTCGCTGATATATCTGTACAACCATGTCACCTCTTTCACGCGATTCCGAACGGGTGACACACACACTGTGTTGGCCTTTGTGCTCTCCGACGAGGAAATAATGGTCGTCACCGTGACCATAGATGCGCCACTTGGTCGTAGCGATCACTCGATGTTGCTCTTTCGTTACATTTGTTACTCGGAGTACCTCAGTGAGAACAACGTGGAAACCTATGTCGTTACACATTACGATACACTGTCCAACTTCGTGGAAGAAACCGACTGGTCCTTCCTGGTCGAGAAGCCGCCTGATGTCGCCAGGATGTTGTTCGTCATTCAATTCACTGAGCTACTGGCAAATGCGTTAGAAAGCAAGGTAGTTCGCGCGAAGCAAACGAATTCGTTCCTGAGGAGCCGTACTAAAAAATGCATGACCTTAAGGCATTCAGCCTGGCAAGCTTCCAAAGTCTGTCCAATTAACCTGACCTGAGGTGCTTAGACAACTCAAAAAAACCACTGCGTCAAGTTGATCCGTAAAGACAAACTCCAGCAACAACAGAAATTAGCGGCAAAATTCAGTAAAAAGCGCAAGTTGCTGTATAGACACGTCAACAAACTCCGCAGAGTGCAGCGCAGGATCCCGGTATTACGTGCAATAGATGGTCTTGTGCAAACCGCACAAGCTGCAGCCAACGTGCTTCGCTAACACTTCATCCATACTTTTCGGATTGCATCATCATTTCATGCGCTTTTGACACAGCTTCCATCACCACCAGGGTTAAGCCACATATAGTCCACCGCAGCCAGTGAGCTGAAAACGCTAATGTCATTGTGCGTGCACAGCTCATCTGGTATGGAGGACAACAAAACGAAGGCGTTGAAGCCAGCGGCCACGAACCTTGCCAAACCATTAGCTCGGTTCTTTGCACGTTGTCTCGACAAAGGGCAGGTTCCGGCAGTGTGGTAAACATAGCCTAGTCACTCCTATTTACAAAAAAAGTAATCGTTCGGAGCCCTCGAACTACCGTCTAATCAATCTGCTCCCAGTTTTATACAAAGGAATGGAATGTATAATTGCAGTGTCGCTCATGGGATATCTTGAGAGCAACAACGTCCCAGTGTCACAGCAACACGGATTCCGCCGTAATGGATCCTGCACTATAAATTTGCTGCTAGCCGGAGCAAGCTGGAAAGAGTCAGCCGATGGCAGCGTGGGAGTCGACATTGTCTGCCTGGACTTCTAAAAAGCGTTCGATCGTTTGGACCACTACATTCTCCTTCACAAGCTTCAAAGCCGTGGAATCGGTGACACAATATACGGCCGGATCGGAAACTTCCTCACTCAACGTCAGCTGAATGTGAGACTCCGTAGCTCCATTTCTGCCCAAATTGACGTCCAATGTGGCGTGCCTCAAGGAGCGGTATTGTGGCCACGTTTATTCCACACATTCATTAAAGAAGCTGGCAGTGTACTGCGGTCAAATGTCTTTTTCAGAGGATAGCAAAAGTTGGCATAGGATCAGGACATCGGATGATCATATGACATAGCAGGGCGATCTCGCTCGGCCTTATGCGTGGTCCTCCGACAACCAGCTCCAGTTCAACTTGACCAGTTGCAAAGTCGTGAGCATACGCCATCACCTTACCCATGCATTTCGGCTTGGGGACCAGCAGTTACAACCTGCTTCCCAAAAAACGACCTCGGGTTGATCGTACTGGACGAACGTGGTTGCTCGAGACAGGCTGTAAAGGCATCAACAACAGCCTATAAACATCTTGGACTCTTACTGAGGGCTTTCGGAAATTTTGAGCCATCCATCTTTCCGCAAACGCTGAACGCCTACGTTAGGCCTCACATGGAAAATGGGAGCCAGTCCTGGTGTCCCAGGCGCAAGCGCGACGTAGATGCACAACGTAGAGCGACCAAACTCGTTAGAGGATGGTTTCATCTCCCCTACCAACGCAGACTGCAGTCTCTGAGATTGTACTGCGGTGAATATCGACGTCAGCGAGGAGACCTAATCATGGTTTACTTAACACTGACGAACCCAACTCACCCATGTCGCAATATGTTGCAGTTGAGCCCAACTACCAACCTGAGAGGCCATCAGCTCAAACTAACTACACTCTACAGTGGACTTGATTGTCGACGAAACCTTTTCTCCCTCCTTGTGTCCCGTGACTGGAATCTCCTTCCGAGTCACGTTATCCTTGCTCCTACATTAACGCTTTTCAAAAAACGCATTGATGAAACGCTTTCAAACTTGCATTACTTGATATAGTCCGTTCCACTTGAAGGACGAAACAACCCAAAGCTAATCATGTGTTAACGGTCCTCTCCGCAACGTGGCGGTGAGGATACATGCCGAAGTGTCCATGTGATTATTCTGGATGTAGCTAAACTGGATTAAAATATCACATATGTAAAATGAAGAAACCAACGAGTGAGCCTTGTCGTTTCCTTTCTTATTTCTTACGCACTTACTGAACTATAACAGCTCTCGATACGAATTTACGTAAGCACATCCTATTTCCACGTCAAACTATCGTTGTGCAGTAGCACATTTGACTCGATGGAAGCTTAAAATAACGCAGTATTTATTCGATGATCATACAAATTTTAATGTTTACTTCAAACATCCTACCGGACATGTTGAGCACATGCTTTCATCCCCTTGATAAATCATTGTTCATTGCTAAACTTGTTCAAAACCAGCACCGTCGTACAAGTACCGTCCAGTACAGCCCCTTTAACTGTGAAATAGGCACTAAGCAAAAAAACATGGATGGTTCCGCATGTACTCAAAACCCTAGTAATTAAGTAAAAATACAGAAGGCGTAATGCGACTGGACGGTTTTCAATCCAAATCACAGCCGTTCCAAGCAAACGTGAAATGTGAAATTAGGTAGCGTTGGTACAAGCACTTCCCAGAATGGGAAGTTTGGTTCACCATTGTTCCCCATCTGCGTGACACGGTGTCCGATATCATTGGACCGATCCCTTAACTCAGCTGTGACCTGTACTTTTCAATGAGGCAGTTGACAAGCACATACGTAACCAGAGCACTTGCAACGCTTGTCCGGCAATTTAGGTTGGGCAGCAAATGCGCACGCGTGCACCTGCGTTTTGGGCACGCACAATCGCGTGCGAAGCCATGGAGCTCACTCTAACGGTATGCATGACAGCCCTGCAACAGTCATTTCGATGAGAGATGGGCACGGAGAGACCACATGAGGCAGTCGAACGATAGATAGCTTTGGTCGCAGCGCGGTATGCTGACTATCATTTGTTCGGGGGGAAAACAACCATGGCACACGAGGAGCGTATTTGGCAGTGAACGCGGGCGGACATTGTAAGTTGCTCAATGGTGGAACGATCGATAGCTGTAGTCGTGCCTGTCTAGATGTTTACACCAAATCAAAAATGGACCATCCTGGGCCAACACAATAAATGGTCAATAGTCGCATATGTTTACCATACTTACTGAAAATCAGTTACGGTCAATGCCCTTGTAGCCTTAAAACTCGCTTCCAACAAAGCGTTGTAGTAAAAAATGGTGGTTCCTTCAATTCTATCTCACACGTTAGGATTAAAAGCGACTTGGTAAGTGAGTATTTGTCCGGCTTCATTTTGACTCAGCAAGTTCGTCGCAAGAGTGAACAAATGCTACTTGGAACATCTAGTTCCTTGAAAACCTATGTTGCCTAAAGATTACCGGCTCTTGCGTAGCGTAATTTCACGTTACACTTGTTTCCCACAGTGTAACTCACATTGGACATGTGTCTCAACCACATGTACCTTCGTTGTCATGTAACAGCCTTATTTTACTGAAGACTAGATTGTAGTAATGTTTCTGTGCAGGCCGCGTTGACTAACCGAGTACGCAACCGTCGCCCATTCAGAGGCCCACACACATGGTGATTATTGGCAACGTGAATTTAAATGCACTACTGTCGCGTGGCTTGGAACCTCCAGAAAACGAAGTATAATGATAGCAGCAGCGAACTGGTTCTCCTTACTTCAAAAAGGATTGCCAAAACATACAGTTCCATGAGATTAGCTAGGTTGCAATGTCTAGGTGCACTGATATGTCTCGGTACTCAAACGCAGGTCTCTGCTACATCTCCGATTGGATGCTCCTCGGATTTGTAAGCATTAACATGACAAGCAAGCTTGTAGCACTAAGCACAGTTGCTTTGAAACTTATGACTCGGACGCGACAACGGCACAGAGTGCTCTTAGAATTCTGTAATGAGACTGGACCTTACCGTGGTGCGATGGTTTGTGTGCCTCAGCGATCCATCGAGCTATGCTGGGTGGTGCTTTTGCACCTTCAGAGTCACTCATACCAGATTGGTGAATGGTTAGAGGCCAGACAAACTCAGCCTCCTGGTCCTCCAGGTTGGGGGTTGGAATGAGGGTGGCACTTTATTCCTTAACGCAGACTCCTTGTAGCCCAACGCCAAACCCGCTGCCTTGCGGTCAGGTTTTTGAACCAAAGGCTTTGGTTTAGGACCCTAATCGTTCTCCTGTTTAGGCCTGGGCAACCTGACAGTATCCTGCCCCCGCAATACAAGGAATCTTTCCTCAAACAATTTACTGATGCTCTGGCCACCGCAGAGGATAACCAACGGTGCCCTATCTGTTGCATCGAGCAGGGTGGATAGGGGTTTGGATGCTACTGCTCAAGCATTCCCGTCTTCTTATTCTCCCTCTTAAGCTTTTTCACTCTTACCGTCCCGTTCCAACTTCACTTTTATCCCCCCAGTTTTCAACTCCCCGATTCTTGGCCCTCCCCCAACATGCTTTCCTAGGCATTTATCTTCTAATTTCAACTCACATGTGAACGCAGTGCGTAACTCCTCTCCTGTCGACAAGCCCGTGTCCAACCAAGCGGTCCATTCCCGTTCATCGGTTTCCATTAGGAGCTCTCGATCCTCCTTTAGACTGGTATGCTTCAATGTACGCACACTGCTACAAATCGGTCAACTGGCAACACTAGCCCGAACATTGGAGACCCCCTCCATCGATATCTGCTGCTTATCAGAGACCCGCCTGCAAGACTCAAGCTCTGTGCTCACTCTGCGATCCCTTCAGGTGACGCGAGCAGTGTTTTCTCCTTGCGCCTATCCGGTAACGATTCAGCTTCGAGCACCGACCAAACTGCTGTTGGCATTGCTCTGAGTCCCTGGGCTGAAGTTGCTCTGGTTGCTTGGATTCCAATCAGTAGCCGGATCTGTGCGGTCCGATTGTCTGGCTCGTTTAAAGCTTTGAAGTCGCGCTTGACTAATAGATGCCTATTCATCATCGCTGCCTACGCGCCCACAAACTGTAGCGATGGTTCGGTAAAGAACGACTTCTACCGCCAAATGACCCAACTCCTTCGCTACAGAAGAAGCACGGAAACTGTTGTGCTCGCAGGGGATCTGAACGCACAAGTTGGAAAGTTGTCCACTGATGAAATACATTTGGGCGGTCAGCACGGTGTAGGCTCCCGTAATGATAACGGTGAACGGTTACTTCATTTGTGTGAGGTTACTCGCTTATTTCTTGCGAGCACAGCACCCGCCGGAGGGTGACTTGTCGCCCACCAGACTCGAACCAGCCTTGGACGCAGATCGATCACATTGCTATCAGTTACCGCTGGAGAGGCTGCATCCAGAACTGTCGCACGATTTGAAACACATGTGGGGACACCGACAATGCACTTGTATGTGCTGACATGCGGATGCGTTTTGGCGGACGCCCACGACGATGCTGTGAGCGAATTGACAACCGCCAACTGACAAACCAGCTGTTCTGAATGCGTATCGAGGTACGCTGACATGCGAGTTGAGTAAGAGTTCGCCGGAGCCAATTGCTAGTCACTGGTCACATGTTCGCCAGAACTTACTAGCAGCAGGCAAATCCGCATGTGGTATGCCTAATAGCCAACATGGTTATTGGGTCGCTTCGCAGTCTCCAGAACTTATCGACGCTCGCCGGCATATCCCCGCTGGAAGTGAACACAATGAAACTCGCAAAGAGCTCCGGGCTAGACTTCGTGCTAGCCTGAAAAGAGATCGCGAATCTTGGTGGTCTCACTGTGCGTCAGAGATGGAAGTGGCCGCTGCCCTTGGTAACCACCGTAAATTATTCCGTCTGATACGGGAAGCGGGCAGCAGGAGACCTGGGGTTAGTGAAACAATTTGTGATGAGAGTGGACAGCCTATCCACAATTTGTCAAAAGGTTTGGAGCGTTGGGCTGAGCATTTTTGAAAGCAATTTAATCGGCGAGAATTGTTCGATTCTTCACCGGCCAGTGATCGTCCTGCTCCGTGGGCTGTCCCTTTGGATCCACCCTCTCGCTCAGAAGTCGAACGTGAGATCGGACTGTTGAAGTTAAACAAAGCCGCGGGACCAGATGACCTTCCTCCAGCCCTCTTCAAATTCGGAGGCTCTGCTCTTGTTGATGCTCTACATGAATTCCTAGTGAAACTGTGGGAGCAAGGGACTGTCGCAACCGACTGGAGCCGCTTCGTTATTGTTCCTATCTTCAAAGGCGGTTCGCGCTCGGAATGCGTCAACCATAGATGAATCAGTCTGATCTCCATCGCCTCCAAATTACTCGCCTCCATAATCCTTCACAGACTGACTGGCGCTCGTGAAAGCCACATTCGTGAGGAGCAAGCCGGGTTTCGTCGGGGTCGTGGCCGCATCGATCACATCTTCACCTTGCGTCAGTTGTTGGAGCACCGTCACACATATTGGCGACCCACCGTATTCGTGTTCCTCGACATAAATGGTGCCTTCGACTCGGTTGATCGATGTGCGCTTTGAAATTGTCTACTCAGGAAAGGTGTGCCGGAGAAATATGTTAATATTATCCAAGCATTATATGCGCGTAGCACGGGCAGAGTAAGGGCTTAAGGCAAGCTGTCGTTGCCCTTTACTATCTCCAGCGGTGTGAGACAAGGATGCCCGCTGTCACCTTTCCTCTTCAACTTCTCTATTGTTGAAGCCATGAAGTTTGCATTAACAGGACATGACTTGGAAGGCGTGGAGCTAGTCCCAGGAGACTACTTCTTGACATGGAGTATGCAGACGACATTGCCCTCATCTGTGACAGCTGCCAGACGTGCCAAGCCGCGCTGGACAGATTAGCACTGGCTGTCAGCCGCTTCGGGCTTTGCTTTGCACCATCGAAATGCAAAGCGTTCCTCCAAGATTGGCAGGGATCGTCTCCTGCGCTGACCATTGGTGGGGATCAGCTAGAAGTCGTTCGGAAATGCAACTACCTGGGAAGTTGCATCAGCGCCTGTGGGACCGGAGTTGAGGTCACGAACCGTATAGCAAAAGCTCGAAGTGCTTTTGCTGGTCTTCGCTACCTATGGCGGCGGCGCGACATAACTCTCGTCTTGAAGGGTAGAGTGTACAATGCAGCGGTGCGTTCGACCCTACTGTACGGTAGTGAAACCTGGCCCCTAAGATCGGCAGACATGAAGAAGCTAGTTACGTTCGACCGTTGATGCCATCGCAGTTTGGCTCACATCTCGTTGGAACACCACGTGAGTAACGAGCGTGTTCGACGTCTTGTTTACGGCACAGGAAAAGGAACTAAACCGCTCAGCACCGTTATTTCACGTACCAGGCTCCGATGACTGGGCCACGTGTTACTCATGCCAGCACACCGACTCCTTCGATGTGCGTTGTTTGCTTACCCGGGATGTGGATGGAAGAAGAGGTGGGGCGGCCAGGCGATGACTTGGTCAATAGGAATGAAGTCCCTCACTTCGGAGCTAGCCTCGGTTGGAGCGTCACGGCTCCCTGGTTTTGGTCCAAAAGACGATGAACGCGTTTGGCTAGATACACTTGCTGATATGGCAAGGTGTCGACCTCAGTGGCATTACTGCTGTGAGTTTCTTTGTCCCTCCCCATCCCTTTTATCCTCCCCCTCCAACTACGATTTCATTTCGTAGCGCAAAACATAATAATTTTTTCTTTTTGCCTAGTAGCCGGCTGGTAGCTAACCGGAACGATGCCTATCCGTTGCTGGTAGCTCAGCTGGTATGCAAATGCATTTACTTTTTCTTTTTTTCCTTTATGCATTGTATGTACGTATGTATTTCCTTTATGTATTGAGGCACAATAGCGGAGGGGTTTCCCACCTCTAGCTGACATATATGATGATGATGATGATGATGATGATGATGATGATGATGATGATGATGATGATGATGATGATGATGATGATGATGATGATGATGATGATGATGATGATGATGATGATGATGACGATGATGATGATGATGATGATGATGATGATGATGATGATGATGATGATGATGATGATGATGATGATGATGATGATGATGATGATGATGATGATGATGATGATGATGATGATGATGATGATGATGATGATGATGATGATGATGATGATGATGATGATGATGATGATGATGATGATGATGATGATGATGATGATGATGATGATGATGATGATGATGATGATGATGATGATGATGATGATGATGATGATGATGATGATGATGATGATGATGATGATGATGATGATGATGATGATGATGATGATGATGATGATGATGATGATGATGATGATGATGATGATGATGATGATGATGATGATGATGATGATGATGATGATGATGATGATGATGATGATGATGATGATGATGATGATGATGATGATGATGATGATGATGATGATGATGATGATGATGATGATGATGATGATGATGATGATCATGATCATGATGATGATGATGATGATGATGATGATGATGATGATGATGATGATGATGATGATGATGATGATGATGATGATGATGATGATGATGATGATGATCATGATGATGATGATGATGATGATGATGATGATGATGATGATGATGATGATGATGATGATGATGATGATGATGATGATGATGATGATGATGATGATGATGATGATGATGATGATGATGATGATGATGATGATGATGATGATGATGATGATGATGATGATGATGATGCGAATTATGTAAACCCTGACTCATTGTTGCTTACGGACCAATTAACTATTTAGGTCATTTGCAAGCGAAGATAAGTTTATTTACGGAAATGGGTTTAAGCGGTCGTATATATGGTATATGTCAGCAGCGTCCACCGGCGTTCTACATGCAATGAAAAAATCGCTTGCTGCAGTTGGCTATAACTTTGTCAAATGTCTCGGTTATGATAGCGCAACCTTTGTTCACGAGGTTTTCTTTCATTGCTCTAGTGAATCCGGTCTGCTTTCGTAAAGCCTTTGTTTCAAATAGCCACATATAATGATATCCAACGGATTCAAATCTCATGACTGTGTGGGCCACTCCACTAGTCCACCACGGCCGATCCAACAATGACAGAATTTTTCGATGAAGTATTCATGTACCGCTTGTGCGTAATGTGCAGATGCGACATCCAATTGCCACCAAATGGTACAGTACACTCCGTCGGCCTCCATTTGATTAAGTTCGCAGGTTGGGAGCAGTTGCTTGTAATACGATGCTATGAAAAATATGAATGTGTACTACCAAATAACAAATTACTGATCACATTCCTTAAAAGGCAAAAAATGGTCGAACTATTTTGCGTGCAGTTATTCTAGCCCAATTCATGAGTTTTGCGCTATTTTAAATACGCGAGACCCTGTATTGGCGCGGTTTGGAGGTAGCCCAAAAATGCTGTTTATCTGTTCCATATAAGTAAGTACGTGTATCATAAGTGCAAAGTAGGGAGTAAATGTTCATGTGCTCAAAATATCAGCGGCAACCTGCATTCCGTTTGTCAGGAACGTTGGGGTTCAAAACTTGAACTTATGGTGCCCCAAATCCACGAAACTCTCCTTCTATTGAGTTGTTGTTAACCACCTATCGAGTGGTGTCACAATACTGCGCGATTTTAGGTAGGCTGTGACCGTCCATTTAGGATACTTCAAGGATAAAAACACAAGCAGAAAATTCATCCGTAACGATGTGTGGCCGCCCGGTTTATCAAAAGCTTTAACACTATAAGCACGTAATGACTGTTGATGGACCGCGTTACAGCGTTTATAGCGTTGTATAGTCAAACACTTACTGCAAACTTTGACACGCACTCACTATACAGACGAAGGATAAACACTCGCTGATCAGCAGCCATGGAACATTATTCAGGCTTGAGATAAGTCGCAGAGGTGCATGTTTGCTGGTGGTCCATTGCGGAGACAGTGATCAAATAATGAAATGACAAAGCGCACGCCACTTAACTTGCACCAAATATTGATAGTCAGACTGTCAGCTATGGTGGCCAGAGCATCAGTAAATTGTTTGAGGAAAGATTCCTTGTATTGCGTGGGCAGGATACTGTCAGGTTGCCCAGGCCTAAACAGGAGAACGATTAGGGTCCTAAACCAAAGCCTTTGGTTCAAAAACCTGACCGCAAGGCAGCGGGTTTGGCGTTGGGCTACAAGGAGTCTGCGTTAAGGAATAAGGTGCCACCCTCATTCCAACCCCCAACCTGGAGGACCAGGAGGCTGAGTTTGTCTGGCCTCTAACCATTCACCAATCTGGTATGAGTGACTCTGAAGGTGCAAAAGCACCACCCAGCATAGCTCGATGGATCGCTGAGGCACACAAACCATCGCACCACGGTAAGGTCCAGTCTCATTACAGAATTCTAAGAGCACTCTGTGCCGTTGTCGCGTCCGAGTCATAAGTTTCAAAGCAACTGTGCTTAGTGCTACAAGCTTGCTTGTCATGTTAATGCTTACAAATCCGAGGAGCATCCAATCGGAGGTGTAGCAGAGACCCGCGTTTGAGTACCGAGACATATCAGTGCACCTAGACATTGCAACCTAGCTAATCTCATGGAACTGTATGTTTTGGCAATCCTTTTTGAAGTAAGGAGAACCAGTTCGCTGCTGCTATCATTATACTTCGTTTTCTGGAGGTTCCAAGCCACGCGACAGTAGTGCATTTAAATTCACGTTGCCACTAATCACCATGTGTGTGGGCCTCTGAATGGGCGACGGTTGCGTACTCGGTTAGTCAACGCGGCCTGCACAGAAACATTACTACAATCTAGTCTTCAGTAAAATAAGGCTGTTACATGACAACGAAGGTACATGTGGTTGAGACACATGTCCAATGTGAGTTACACTGTGGGAAACAAGTGTAACGTGAAATTACGCTACGCAAGAGCCGGTAATCTTTAGGCAACATAGGTTTTCAAGGAACTAGATGTTCCAAGTAGCATTTGTTCACTCTTGCGACGAACTTGCTGAGTCAAAATGAAGCCGGACAAATACTCACTTACCAAGTCGCTTTTAATCCTAACGTGTGAGATAGAATTGAAGGAACCACCATTTTTTACTACAACGCTTTGTTGGAAGCGAGTTTTAAGGCTACAAGGGCATTGACCGTAACTGATTTTCAGTAAGTATGGTAAACATATGCGACTATTGACCATTTATTGTGTTGGCCCAGGATGGTCCATTTTTGATTTGGTGTAAACATCTAGACAGGCACGACTACAGCTATCGATCGTTCCACCATTGAGCAACTTACAATGTCCGCCCGCGTTCACTGCCAAATACGCTCCTCGTGTGCCATGGTTGTTTTCCCCCCGAACAAATGATAGGCAGCATACCGCGCTGCGACCAAAGCTATCTATCGTTCGACTGCCTCATGTGGTCTCGCCGTGCCCATCTCTCATCGAAATGACTGTTGCAGGGCTGTCATGCATACCGTTAGAGTGAGCTCCATGGCTTCGCACGCGATTGTGCGTGCCCAAAACGCAGGTGCACGCGTGCGCATTTGCTGCCCAACCTAAATTGCCGGACAAGCGTTGCAAGTGCTCTGGTTACGTATGTGCTTGTCAACTGCCTCATTGAAAAGTACAGGTCACAGCTGAGTTAAGGGATCGGTTGAAATTTATCGGACACACTATAGTGTGTATCTAAATCATTGCTGGTGTTGGGTCGCATGGTCTTTGTCGCCAAGCTGGACTCAAAGTCGTTTTTCTACGCATGCAGCATGGAGTGGACTAACTCTCACTCACCGCCTTCTTTACTCTGGTACGCGTGATTTTCAAATTATACTGACCCCAATTTTGCTGTTGGGCACGTCGAAGGATTGTGGGCCGGCTACTTCGATGAAACCTGGCCTCCATCCACCTTCCTACCAGTCTTATTTCTTCGGTTTACACTGCATATGGTGTGTTTGGTTATAACTTTGGGTGGTGCAGCTCAAGCCATCAGTGATACCTCTCTAATTGCAGGCGTCCTGTGACTGTCCTATTAAGGTCACAGCGACGGCAAATCTAGAACGGAATGCGACTAACAATCCCTGTGTGTGTGCGTGTGTGAGGTTCTGTGTAGCTTCGCGGCTATTCCCGAGTGCTAGCTCCACAAGAATCTACGATGGACTAATATTCGCTCAAAAAGAGGGACATAAGCGAAAGTCATCTTGTCCACAAGTAGACTTTACATCATAACTGTTGTTGATATCGATTAACCAAGGCATCCTTTAAACTTGATGACGTATACGCAAGCATTCGCGAAGAGCTTTTGGCGCGCACATCCAGCAGAGTCGTGTTGAACGGTACATGACTGATTAATAAACAATGCCAAAATCTACGCACCGGATGATTAGTGTTGCATCCTGTGCTCACCCCATCAGTAGATGCTGTGTTTCTCCAACATTCTAAACCTGGCAGAAAACGTGTTTGCGAAGGTGAACGGGTTAGAGAAACGCTTGCTTATCAACCCGACAGCCGACCAAACGTTCAGCGCGGTCATTATATAGTGTCAGAATGATAATTCCGCAGGTCCACACGAATCGCTTATGGTGCGGAGCTTGACAAAGGATGCACCAAAACAGCCCTTTATCAACTGATTGACTTTCAAATACCCATTACTATTTTTAATAAACAGTTGTCAATTTGCTTAAAACTAAATTGCGTCCAGTTTGAATTGCAAATGGTCCAGTTGGGTTTGTAAAACGTTAGGCTTAAACAAAAGTTGTTATAAATAGGACCTAGGTGAGTAGTGCTAACCCCATTTTCTCTTTCTAGACGAAGGGTCGTAATAGAGCAAAATGGTATAGGCATGATCTTTTGATCGGAAACTGAATGGTAGGTAGAAAAGTGGTAATAATCCAGGTCTCGTCATTGAATAATCCAAAATGCCCGAAAATCTATGATTTGAATGTGCCTAGATTTGGCTTTTGAGGAGAATGCAGTGCCTGTGCATGCATACACACCAGCAAATATCGCAAACGCAGGATGAACTGGACGATTAACTTAACACAACTAAAGACGTCAAAAGTGAGGTCCGTTTTCCAGTTACAATGTTTTATGGTATTCTCCGCCTTCATCTCGAAACGAAGTCAACTCTGGCTCAGAAGTTTTCTATCAGCAAATGAAAAGCAACCATATCAGCTTCTTTCAAGTCTGTGCTTTTTTGTCTACTATGGTATGACAACCACAGTGCCATTAGCCCAAGCCAATCTTAAAACTTTTAAGTACGTCAGGCATACGTAGACATGATAACGGACATATCTTCTGCTGTCCGCGTCCGGCTCCTTTTCTTATGACCTATCTGGACTGTATAATCAATCAGCATCTCGTCCTGCGGTTCTGCTCTGCTCCCTCTGCCACAGTGCCGACCATGTCCACACATCTATGTATTAGCTACAACCGCATCCCTGAGTCGACAATCCAATACATTCCATGTGACACTCACAAACTTGCTCAATCTGACATGCTGCTAGCTACACGTCATATTTGGCTGGCGCACATGGAACACTTATGCAACCATTGGTTTTACATTGACTCTGCATCGATGACTGCATTCAGTTTTGAGGGTTTCTCTCCCACACATTTCGCGTGGTGCTAGTCTTCACGTGCGACGTAGGGGATCTTGATTGTGTACTCCACACTGCTTGGACCAGTTTTGATTTTGAGTGGTTAGTACAGAATTGAGGTTTGTCTTGCTTGCTTAATTGATAATCTCTGAAACAATACCACTGATTAGCTTTGTCTTCCGTTTCTGAAGTTTCCGGGCAGCTAACGCGTTATTTAGCCTTTCTAAGCTAACTCTAGCCTACAATCTTCAATTTCTTGGATAGTGCATTTTCTTTAACCACCAAAGCCTGAGACGAAATGATTTGAGACCTCACCACTGAGAAGTTTCACTAATGGCAGTTGCCATGATGCTCTATTTTCGCACCGCAAATCTTGCCTGTCATCTGTCAGGCTACATCTGCAGGACACAAGAGCAAGTCCAACTTGGCGAATCAGAAAAGAATTGCACAGATAGCAGCTAGACAAATCACCTTTGCGTGATGCAGCATTTAAAATAGGGTGACGTAGTTAATCAAGCCCTACGGGATTCTTAAAGAATTCTCGGGCAACCGGATGCAATGGCACAAATAGATCAGAGTGAAACACATTCACGTGGTTACCAGGAACAGTAACACGATTTGGAGTCATTACCAATTTGTGGAAGATGGTCACATGGCGGAGTGGCATAGGTGGTCCTAATGAAGATTCTTTTAAATATGGGCCCATACATAATTTCCTTGACAACTTTTGTGAGTTTAGTAAAACGCCATGCTGAAAAGGTTACATTCTGAAGCTTATATTTCTTTGTCCCTTTTCGCACACGCTCAAATACTTATACTGGCGATTAACGACATTAAAACATAACAGAACACTATGGATTCTCTCTAATCTTTCTCACTTAATTTGATTTAGTAGTTAACAGGTCAATGGTAAAGAGTTTACTTCGGACGAAAGAGCTGAAACTTGACATATTCGACTATATGGTCGGCTATGGGCTCAAAAGAATAAAAAATAAAGGTTAGCACTGTACAATCATTAACAGTAAACTAGCAAACAAAAAGGTTGTATTTCTGAATCTCTTACACATTGTTTTCCGCAGTGCACAAGGCTGCTGCCTTTGCTTTTTCCAGCAAAGCTGGTATGGTTTGATGCGGCTTTATTATGTGATGTTCGTAAGTGTCATGCGGGTTACATGATGTAGTGTAATGCAGACACTGTACTTTCGACATAACCTTTAAACACAGTAAATGCAGGGGACGAAAGAATAACTTCTGTAAGGAACTCCATGTGTGACAGACACAATTTCGTCGAAATTCTAACTGCTTACACTATTCGGTCAGCTTTTGTTACAATCCAAAGGCCCCTATTGCAATTCAGTACGAACACGAGCAGGGCACTCTAAGCTCACAAAAGGCACAGAACTCGGCTAACGGACAGAACATAGATTCGGATTCCAATCGATAGCTCCAAACACTACAAAGCAGAAGACAATACCTCCGAACGAGATCTATATTGATGACAACTCAGGCGTCCATCAATAAAACACATGGAGTTGTGTACGCACATAGACAGCAGATGTACAATCGTACTTTCTTCTTCAAAAAAGAAGCAAATCTTGGTGCGTGTGCACTAAATTCTAAAGCTCAGAAGCCCACCAAACTGGTTTTAAAGCTAGTGCATACTGGTGCTGAAGAGCGCTCACCGCTATTTTGGTAGTCTGAGTTAGTTCATCCACTCTTAGAGAAGGTTGAAATCCCTTGTTCAACTTGCGAAGGCCACTTTGCACATTTGCATGGTGACGTATTGTTACGGAGCTGGTATAGCTCCATAGGGTTCACCCGAGACATACAATCACCATGCGGCGACTCTGGCTGCGCTAGTAACAACTGAGCCATCCCCAGCATATAGCTTTCAAGTGACAAGGAACCAACTAAGTTCTGCTCAGGACACTTGCATCTGTTTTGTACACTAGAGTAAACCCACTGAACTCACCTCATGATAATACAATCTCTATCGTGTCATGTCGAAGCGAACCATTTGAGTTCCTCAGTTACTGCGGTAGTTACCGCACAAAACCATAATGACACTGCCTGAGATCCCCTCAGGACACTATCACTGAGCGACAACTCATGTGCTTTGCTAACATACACTTTCTCTTTAGTTTAGGCCATTAAATTGAGCTATAAAAATGAAGGTGTACAAAGCATGCCTCACCTTGGCTGAATCAGTAAAAGTGCTCTTGCTAACGACCAGTCCTCCTTCTTTTTTGGGTCAGTGCAGTCGTGCCAGCTCACACGCATTCGTCTTTAATGTTGGCTCGCGTGTACGCCTGGCGTTTGGGTCCCGTTAACCCGCAACTTTGCAAATTCCTTTGGCTACTCGGCATGCATGGGAAACTAGCTGAGAAGAACGTTCGTCCGTTTTGACTAAGAGTTGCAACACTAGCACGCGTTATAGTACGAATGCTTTAAATTAAAGCACCCTGATACGTTACTTTGTACTCACTGCTTAATTGAGTGTACTGGTTACGGTGGACAACGCAGGCTTACTAACTGTTTGGACATAGGTCTGTTTTGTGAGCATGTCAGGTGTGCGTTTCGAAACACCATGTATCTCTATTTCCTACATCACATAAAGGAGGTTATGTTTCTCTCACGTATACGGCTGAATTTTGATTTAGAATGTTAAAACTGCTGACTAAATGTTCTCGAGTACCATGCAGTGCGTCTTTAACTAAGTAACTCCAGTTCGTCGCCTCAAGTCTCCCAGCCTGTTAGGGTTTGCGTCGCTTGAGTTCTACCTCTGGGATGTCCTGCGCGTCAGATGTACATAAAGAACAGGGATCATTTCGGCCTAGCGCATTGTTCATAATCATCTTCCCAATCATGAGCCATTTGTTAGGGAACGTCAGGTCAAAGATGGATTGCTTACTTTCTTTCTTGAAACCGTTGAGCGAAGGGAGGAACATTAAACGGAACATCGGCAACCAGATTCTGCAGGTAAGCCTTGGATTCCTCTCCTGCAGTGGCTTGAGCTTTCAGAACATGCAATTTATAAAATCGCGGGATTAGAATGTGAATGTAATTAATATGCACCGCCCACCACAACAGTCGCCAGGTCGATATACATCACAGTTGTGAAAGGAGGGGTTTGTAACAAAGACAAGTAGGTTAAGGTCGTTGTGTCTCAGTCTTAAGTGATATCAAGTGGGATCAGAGCACTTAAGTTTCCGGATCCTGTATGGATTCGCACTGGTGCTAGCTACGAGAATACATACCACAGGCATGGTTGCTGGATTGGTCATTCCGGAAAAAGACAGTACCATCTAACTCACTTTCCGCATATGTTATCTCTCAGCCCAATTATACGTTCGAGATAGCAATGAGAGCCCAAGCTCATGAGATATGGTGCAGACGAATTCGCTTAATTTAAACGAAAATAGCAAAGTTTGAGACTTTTCACACTCCCTCCGAATATTGCAGAATAGATTTTATTTCAGTTACACTTAAAGGTCAACGCTACTGCAACTGGATTGTTTTTCCATGCCGTCATATTTCTCACTCAAGATAAGCCTTTCAGCACAGCTCTGTATGCTTAGATGTTCAGGGTAAAGTGTTAACAAAATGTCTAAAGAATATTTCCACAACTTTATATTAATAGCAAATTATACTATATATTGAAATTTACTTGACAGCCATCATATTTTTGTATAAAATTGCAGACATTTAGCAACTGTCTATGTTGTCTTTATGTCATATACAAGTTATTACATGGCCTTACTATGATTTGGACCTTCGGAGTTCAATGAAAATAATCTGTGGAGTGGGTCTGAGCATCAGCATAAGATTGGAGTAATCGCACACACTTGTTGTCCCATAGCATGCATTCTTAATATTGGATCCAGATTTAAAACTCCGACATAATGAACATTTATATGCTCTCTGGATCATATAAGACTTTATCACAACGTTCTTCCTACGTTATTCATGCACGAGTACAAAATTCATGTATTTGCCAATCTAACCCCTGAATCAATCAACCTCCCGCACAGTCGGCAAATATGCTTTTATTATCCTATCTGTAAAATTTGATAATAAAGCCCTGGGCATTTGTGCGTATGCAAGGGCGTTCCGTAGAGACTGGAAGAGAAAAGGGTGTGGTGGATGAATTGAGTGAAGTTTTGTTTATTGATTTAGCGTGGGTGATTTGTTGTATTTCCGATCTGTTGTAGATGGACAGTTCAATGGCAAGTTATGCACTGGCAAGTCACTTATAGCCAAACACACAAAACTTGTTTGTTTCCCAGCTGCGGCCATTTCAGTGGCGGGGCCCTCAAACTTAGCCGTACACTTTTGCTCCATCGGTAACATTACTTAAACTCGCGCTTTCGGCAATGTTCGCATTTTTTTCTACTCAACCCACACAATCTTTAAGGCCATGATGACCTATACTCGCGATATTTTAAAATCCCGATGTGTTTCTACTCCACTGATGGTCATGCTTTTTTACGATCAAGCTGTGAAATATCAAATAAAGCGAATGTACAAGAAGTACAATAATTCTACTATAAAGCATCGTATTAGATGGCGGATTGCTCTACGGAAGAAAACATTACTGAGTATGACTATCTCCATTATAATGAGCTCAAATGTCCGAGCAATTATGAGCGAAATGGATGAGATTCAAAGGAAAATTTTCGCTGTCGTGAATATTCGAAGCTTGGCATAACCACGCTTCAAGAGACGTAGTTCCATGGAGATGTTGTCGATGAAGTTGTAGCGATCGAGAGTTTCATCTGCCATCGTATCGACCGGTCAAATACATACAAGAACCGCGGCGGAGGTGGCATCATTTATGTCAATGCTGTGTGGTGCACGTTAATGAAAAGTTGGTTTCGATTTTCTTCTCCACGTTAACTGTTTGATTTTGAAATGTAAACCAAAATGTTTAAGTGGCCACCAAACGATTTTGCTTGCAACTGTCTACATGGCCTCCAGTTATTCCACTTCTGAGGCCGAGAAGTTTTACGATTAGCTGACTTAAAGTGTCATCGACCACATTGATTCTTCTCTTTGCAACTCTGCTGGTGATGTAAACAGGTTTGACGCCACTATTTTGTCACAGAACTTGGTCTTCAAAACGTTAGCAACTCTTCCAACAGACTTGAAGCAACTATAGATCTTATATTTTCAAACAGTGCGAAGCCGACTTTTGTGTGCAAGCAGGCACCGATTAGTAGTCCTGACCAGACAAATATCAGGCTTTCTCCTATTGTGTACAATAAAGTATAGTATAGCGATATTACTCCTTGCAAAGCGCAGGCACAAAAGAACACAATGTGCACCGGGGAACATATATCGACTCCAGGAAATGAATCCATCCACAGATGTTAGTATAATTTTTGGCAACGATGTATCCAACTATTGCGACCAGTTAACGAGCTATATCAACATCTGCTTTGATACCTGTATACACTAGCAACCATTTTCATACGTGCGGATCGGTTTTCATCGCCCTACCTAAAATGCTTGGGTAGACACAAAAAGAAAGCGTTCAAAATGAAAAACCACGCTGCGATGCAATCATTTTCTATTTCTATCAAAACTGAGTTGCACCCTTTAAACAACCTATATGTCCAGACCGTACGGGGAAATAGTAGCTGCCGGGATGTCTGGCATATGCTGAAGCAACTTAGTGGAGTCTCTAACCGAGTGTCAAATAAAGATGTAGACCTGGAAGAACTGAACCAAAACGTCAGTTGTTTCAATGCTAACTCCGTTCCGCACCCTGCTTCCCCAAGCTTGGATCGACCCACAACCTCCTTACTTGCTATTGACAGAAATACAGCGCGCAATAAACTACTACAGCTAAACTCCAACAAAGCAAGTGATCCGGGAGGACTGTCACCCGTTGCCTCAAAGTGTGTGCCGATTACTTGGCCCAGTCTCTTGCTGACCTATACACATTGTGCATGAAGGAGTGTAATATTGCCGACTGCTGGAGAAGTGCGAGAATTAACCGGTACCAAAGAAAAGCTCAGATAAATACTTACCATTTGTCTGCACCTCAGTAAAAGTGAAGATATTTGAGCTTATTATTGTAAAGTTTCTGAATCAGATACATTCAAATGATCCGCTACAGTTTGCTCAAGACGCATTAGCCTATCTTATACATTCAGTGCTGTCGCCACTAGAAAAGAAGGTTAAATCCGTAGGCATGTATCTTCTAGATTACAGTAATGCATTCGACAGTGGAAACCGTGAGCTTCTTTTGTGAGACTTTGCACGATGCCGAAATTACACACTCTAGTGTCCACCTTTTAAGAGACTATTTCACTGGACGTACCCAGTTTACTCGACTTGGAAGTAAAACTTCCTCGCCGCTTACCGCAAACACTGGAGTTCTTCAAGCAACCATAATAACTCCATACATCTTTTCCATCTACACCGCCTCTGTACCTGCCCTTGTTATTACAGTATTGCTGAAATATGCAGACTACGTAGCCGTCGGTATGCAACGACCGACAGCAGTCTCAGTAACTAAATTACAAGCCTACCTGGAGAGCCTTGTATTATGGTCCATGGTGCGCGTTGTATCGTTGGATGAATCAAAATGCAGCAACGTCAGTTTCTTCCTACATGAAGGCCATGGTTCTTAGTAACTTCTCATGGAACACCTGGAACTTCAGATGGATGGCGAGAATTTGGATTTCAGTGTCAGTGAAGTACCTAGGTGTAACACTCAGTCATGATCTTACCTGGTCACTCAATGTTAATGATGTTTTTACAAAGGCTTTCACTCTAAACCCTTCGTTTGCAATATTTCTTTGTCACCCGCCACTTAATTCTGAGATTTATCACCGCATGTGTCTTAATCCTTTGGGTCTATTGTTTCACTGAGATATTTCCTGGTTTCCTAAGAAAGCACTTCAAAATCCTAGCTGGGTCACTGGCGCAATTATCTCGGTGTGGTGGAATTCCAAAGACGACTTTTGTTGAGATTCTTGTGTCCACTCACAGTAATTCATACATAAGGTTGCCTCGAGAATACCTACTGATGCAACTTCACCCTCTTCATGGTGCACTCTCTGTGTGTATCAACACCTTCAACCAAACAAAAATATAAATCCATTTTTGCCCGCACAAGGTCTTACCACTCATCAGTTATTACATATCCTGCACGTTTTTTGTGCGACCAGACATCAGTTGTCCTAGAGCTTAAAAACAAGTTTGCATCGTAACCATGCTACTCGTGTATTGAGTGCTTTATTTCTTTTACCATGCTGAAAGCGTATGTGTAACAACTGAATACTCACCTTTATGGGAGCATAAAGCACTTTCTTGAATTTAAATGAATTGCATTCTGGCTTAGTGCATGTGTTTGTGAACAACCGTGGTGAATAGAATGGGTTCTCGGTGACCTTGTCTTGTTTTGTTTCGGTTTTCCAGTGAACTTGGTTCCATAGCAACCACCTTCAACTGCCATCCAGCAGGCTGACCTTCGAGGGGCTAGCGCCGCCTACGCGAGTTTTACTATCCTAGGATCGCTTCCATTATCATGGGACGATGTAAGTAGCCTTCATAACAAACAAAGTTGGATACCGTTGATGGGAATCGCAAGAGTGTATCTACACTACTACACAACGTGTGTATTGGCTTCGCCATCATCAGTTACAGGCAGCTCATTGTCGCGAATAACTTAGACCTCAGTATTCCACTAGGCAACATAACGGAATTGATTTTATGATGCACTTTCGAAAGACAATTCCTATTTGTTGGAATTTATTACAGACAGATTGATAGTGTTGCGACGGGGTCCCGCCTAGGACCGCTTCTAGCTCATCTTTTCTTGGTAAAACTGCACGTGACCATTGCAGCCGATCGTCTCAACGTTTGATTCCTACCATAGTTACAAGGATGACATATTTATCATTTGTGGTGCAAATTGGACTTTCTACTAGCTCAATTCAACAGTAAATTCATCATTGCGTTTCGTCAGTGAGATCGAGAGCGAAGGAAAATTTGTATTTTTGGATGTTTTTCTGAAAAGACTGAATGGCGGCTCTCATGAGAGAAGCTTTTTCTGGAAACCTACTTGAGTCGGCCAATATACCCACTTCGTGAAGCTTTGTACCGTTGCAACACAAACGGAACCTTTCGCTTTGCTTGCACTATTGTGCCGCCATAATCTGTTGCACGGAAACGCTTGATGCGGATAAAGATGGCATCTTCAGAACGTTGCAAGGGAACGGATACCCCGTTCCGCTTTTCAAAAACCCGTTACGATCCGGTTGCGCCTGAAAA
This sequence comes from Dicrocoelium dendriticum, assembly GCA_944474145.2. NCBI lineage: Eukaryota > Metazoa > Platyhelminthes > Trematoda > Plagiorchiida > Dicrocoeliidae > Dicrocoelium > Dicrocoelium dendriticum. Next base: position 105,011,442 of record OX104065.1, read on the forward strand.
GCATGATGTATATACCAAAAAAGGACGTATTTATCTCAGTTTCATTTAAAGGGGATATCGCTTTTGACTTATTGAAGAGAAGACTCTCAAGCGCAGTGGCCAAAACCTACCCAACCGACCACTCGAGTGTGCTCGTGCAGACTGCTCCATTTGTAACACAAGATCTGAAGGACAGACTCCAGATCCAGTCCAAATCTGTTCTGTATATATTTACTTCCATCTGTGATGCAAGACATGCTGGACACACGACCAAGTGCTTGACAAAATGCGTAGCAGAACACTGCCCTGGGTCGCTATGAAGTGGCTTACTTAAAGGCATCAATAGCGCTATCATGGAGCATTTACTCCTGAGTAGACATGAAATCTGGATAGCAGATGCGTTCAGCATTTTCTACTCCGTGCCGCTGCGTCACCCTAAAGCGCTCAAAAAGCGTCTATTAAAGTCGGCTGAGGCGATCGCTATTGTGCTGACCCACCCTGATTGGTGCAAGCAGAAAACCCTAGTGCAATCACTATTGTTACCTTGGCCCCGCTGCTGTTGCCAGATATTCGACTCTAGTAACGTAACGTCGGCTGCGTTGCCTGCTTACAGTGGAATGGCCTGCTTATCGATCCAATTTACGCGTCTCGTTCAAAAAGGAGCAGTCCTCTAACTAGCTTTCACTACCATACTGCGTTGATCGTTTCTTCCTTATAATTGTAATGGCCTGATGAGAATTATTGAAAAGAGCTCTCTTTGCTAATTGGACTTTTATTCATAGGCCTAGTTCATTAGCTCAGGTATACTTTAGATCAGTAGTTTTTGCGGTTACTCACGTGGCTACTGTGTGGTTCGTTATTACCTTATGGTCGCTCGCTCCAGAGAAAATCCGGGAAGCTGCGTACTCCGAGGTGTCCATTCTGAAGGCTGCATTCAGACAACAGAACGATCTTGGTATCATTCATGTGTTCCAGCCCCATATTAAGTAGTCGGAAATCGATAGATCGAACCTTATTTGGATCTTTAGAAACGCGCAGTATGCTAGTGGGTCAAGTCTGAGCACCATTATGGTCACAAACGGACTTTCACTGGTTCAGATCCCCCAACTATCTGTCACGTAATGCAACTCTCTGGGACCCGGGAATGTTAGTTCACACAACCGTTAGGGCTACGTTGTTACGCCTGTATTTCAGATGCAGCAATGAAGCAATGGTTTATGCCAGGTAAAAAGCGAATGCTTGCCATGTCTGGTAGGATGGTTAGGGTGAAAATCGTAAATTAAATACTACCTTGTCAGTAAAACAACGTAGGAGATACATAACTCACCAAGGGGTTTGGAGTAGCACATATATTCCTGGATTTTAGGTGGGTCATAATTCCGTCCACTGTTTGTCGTGCACTAATTTTATCATCTGGGAGTCACAGGCTATATCAGGTAATGTAAATGTGTCAGAGCGTCGTCAAAGCGTTTTTTGGAAAGGGATAATGGGAGCTTTGATTTCGTGCGCCGGTAGGGAGTCCCAAATTTGTGACACTTGGGGAGAGAAAGAGTTTCGTCGACATTCCCGTCGGCTGTACTGCGAGGCCGGCATAAACTGATGACCCTTAGAGAGCTGTTTTGACTGTTTCAAAAGAGAGTGGCAGGTGCATGTGGGGTATGTACGATCTGATACACCATTATGAGATTGCCCCTTAGCCGCCGACAACGTCCGCTGTACAGTTTGTGGGTTTTCAGCATGAGTGGATAGGGTAGACGGGACAAACCTTTGACGTTCTTCGTCGACCTGCGTTGTGCAGTATCAAGCGCGGTAAGGTAGTGCTTCTGCCAGGGTTTCCACGCTTGAATAGCGTATGCTGCGTAGGGGCTTTACGTAGGCGACAAGCGTTTTCTGAAGGATTGAGGCGTTAAACTTTCCGAACGCTCTACAAAGAAGGCCGAAGTGTTAGCTTGTTTGTTTTGTTGCCTTTTCAGTCTATGTCAAACGTCCAAGGTCTTCTTGCACAAGCGCGCCAAGATCAAACTCATGAGAAGGCTGATGTAGAATTTGTGGCCCTAGGCGGCAGTTGTGTGTACTATGTTGGCGTAGGCTCAGAATTTTGCACTCGCTGGCGTTGAAGTGCAGCATGTTCTCGATGGACCAGGTGTACGCTTTGTCCAGGTCCTTCTGTAGGGCTGTGTGGTCCTCCACTGAAGCGATAGCAGACCATATATTTGCATCATGCGAAAAGACCAGACAGTTTGAAGACAGCACGCTTGCAAGGTTCTTTATGAAGACCAGGAACAGCCGTGACCAGAGTACCGAGCCCTGAGGTACGCCGCACTGAATTTCGATTGGTTCTGACAGGGTGCTGCGAACTCCCACATTCAAGGGACTTTGAACGAGAAAGTCGCCTATTCAGCCCAGAACGGGATCACAGGCGTCATAATTCCGGAGTTTGTGCAGTAGAATGGTCCAGGGGGTCGAATGTGTTTGGGAAGTCCAGCTATGCTGCATCTGCTCCTACACAATCGTCCCCAGATTCCGTCCAACTTGCACGGGCTCTCGACAGATAAGTAGTACAAGATAGAGCACGGTGATATTTGTGGTGTTCTTGGACGAAAAATTTGTTACTCTCCAGGTACTTTATGAATGCCTCAGCTATGATGGACTCCATGATCTTGAAGATCACCTGAAGACGTGTTATCGGGCCATAATTCTCTGATTCTACACGATTACCTCATTAGTAGATTGGATTGATGATCCTGTGCTGCCACATCATGGAGATGTGCACCTCGTTAAGGCGTCGCTGAAAGATTAGTGCTAATGGTTTAGCCAAACTCATGGCAGCGACATTCAACATCTTCCGGCGAATGCCATCCTCACCCGGGGATCTGTATTCGCGCAGGAACACCAGCCGCTTCAATACAGCTGTGGTTGTAAAAGATTTGCTGTGTATGCCTGATGGCTGCATGAGCTATGTAGGCATGGCGTAGGATGGTTGCATGATTTGGAAAGTACGACCACATTGTTGTCAAGTAACATGGCCACCTTTTGTGCCGTTTGTGCTAACCCGCATGCTGTATGCAGAGCAGAAATTCCGCGCTTGACCCGGCGCAGTTTGTTTACATGTCTGAATAGCAGCTTGGGTTTAGAGCAGGGATGTCAAAGTCCAGCCCGTGCGCCAAATGTGGCCCGCGTTAACATTTTAACTGGCTCGCGGCTTCATCATGAAATAGTAAATTCAGGCTGAATATGACCCGACAATTTTCCCTCACAAAATGTGGCTCTCCGTGCAAAAATTTGGATACCCCTGGCTTAGAGCAAACTTTGGTCACCAGGTCTTGTTGGTTCTTTACTGTATCTTTCCGGAGGAGTTTAACGCTGTGGTCCATTTGTGTTATATAGACGTCCTCACTCGGAGAGGCTACGTAGGCGTGCCATGCCAAGTGCCTCAATGCCATACATTGCCGAGTCCTGCTCCTTAGGAAGGACTTCATCCTTTCGTGTTGTTAAATTTTTATTTCAGACGTGCTTGCCACGAGCGCGTTGAATCTGTCGACAAATTCCCCGTAGGTCACTTCAGGGGACCACCCGGCTAGGAAAGATCAGCTTGTTGCAACAATGAGTTCGGCCAGGTTATCATGGTTAGTTATGACGTAAGATGGATCGGTTCTTCCTTTAGGATATTATGCACAGCACAAGTATTGGAACACTAGTGTCGCATGATCGCTGCGTCCATCATCATTTCTTCGTTGGTAAAAACGAGGTTTAAGTTGGTCCCTTTGTTTCCAGTCCTCAAACGCATTTGAACGCCGGCGATTAGCTATTGCAGATCCGCTTTGAATTGTTCACTCAGAGTGGCCGGTGTTGATAGGCAGTGCAGATTGGAAGTCCCCTAAAGTAGAACTTGGCTATGAGATCCTTCCAGTAGGTTCTTCATAGCGAAAGATAGGGCCTGGTCCATTTTTAAATGAGACATTGGTGGGCAGTATACAATGGTCAGTAGGCATAAATCGCCCTGCCTTAAGTGTAGGCAGCACCATAAGGCGTCCAAGGTTTGAATCCTAAGGTCGGAATGGTATTAGAGAACTACACCGCCTACTTTTGTGGCTTGGTCGTTGTGCAAGAGTGGCATGCCAGGTAGTACGATTTCTGCGTCGGTAATAACGTCGTTTAGTCATGTCTTGGTTACTATGCTGCGGTCCCATCATGTTGAGTTTGACGAGATCGAAGCTCGACCAATATACTGAGTAGGCCTGACGTGTTTGTGTACAAACAACTGAGAGCAGCAGATTGCAGAAGCGTATCTGAACACGCAAACGTTTTCCATAACTTTAAGCCTACCATTTTGGGGCCAGCTGTCAATCGTTTTTCGAATATATGTTTTTCCAACGCCCCGGAGCGGCTTCGATCTGTGGCATAAAGCACCCACTACCTAATCCATTAAAATCAAATTGAATTGGATTGCTTCTTCCTTCCTCTCCGTACTGCTGAAGAGTTGCACTACATTCCTGTTCGAAAATGCAGACAGAGGGGATCGTGGAAAATTCTCGCTGGTTTTGTGTTCCCTCAATCAATAATGGCCTGGCTTCGACCGACTTCAGACGTGTCTCTGGTGGCAGTTTAGTCCGTAACTTGTGCTAACTACCGAGCACTCTTTCAACCTTTTGTATGGAGTAGAGCAGGACTTTCAGCACCCTTGGACCGCTTCCTTTATAGTTGGGTGATATGGGTAGCCTTGAGGTTGGGCTGGCAACCACGACATGAAGAGAAAGCGCATTGCGGATGTACCGCCCCTCTTCCAGCTCGTGAGCTTGGGCCTGCGACCACTCGGATGACTGGATTGCGGGGACACCATGGATAAATATTGATCTTCCGTCGGTTTGCTTGTGGTATTCTACCGGGCTCTGCTTCCTTAGCCGACGCTCACTACAAGAAATGTCAGGGAATATACGAACGCTGCATGCCGAATCATGAAGACGGTCAGCTGACAGAAGGGCCGTGTCCGCTTTGTCACCCGACTGAAATGTCACCTGAACTAGCACTGGGCTGACCAAATTCAACTGAGTTTGGGTTGCTGACGATAAAACACCAGCTAACCTGTTTGTCCTGGATTTCCATCGCTTTGTATATGGGCTCCCATAGTATAAGGTCGTCCAGTAATTTGTTTTTGATTGAGTTTGCTTTTGACTCAGGCAGATTGAAGCATAGCATCTGCATCGAGTTCTGCGCTTTCTTATAGTTCGTAATTTTGAATAATATAGTGCCTCTTTTTACTAGTGGCGTGGTAAGCGGTCTTTTCGGGGGCGCATTGGTATTCTTGTCATCGCTAACGCTCTTTGGAGTAGTTATAGAAATATCCGCTAACTTTGCCCTGGGTTTGCATGCAGCGACGACGGGTGCGTAACTTGTCAGACTTTCGGCACTGTTAGATAAACCCGAATGCTTATCATTTGAGACAGAAACACCCCACCACTCTCTGCAAAATTAGGGTTGTCTGGGTTGACGGACCCTGGTAGCTAGTTCTCGTGGTTAGGGTTGCTGGGTCTAAGCAATTAAGAATACACTGGTTCTGGCCATTCTGTTTCCCATTTTAACTTTTATTTTGGCAACGGGAATCGAGTTCTGATGCTGCTGATTCCGATGCGACTGCTGTACCGGCCGTCGCACGTTACACAATAGCTGACACGGCATGGCTAGGCACCTTACGAGTGGATTGATTACACACTTTGTACAGAAACAAATGGAGTCTGATGTGCACTGTAGTTGTTTCTTTTCGCTACACAAATTTGCACAAGTGTGATGGTATTTCTTGCTGCAGTTACTGCATTTTACTCCAATTGAATAGTCTTGGAGCACCACTTCGAACGACAAAGAACTTTTGTCAGCCTCCGAGTGTACCGTGAATACATCGTTTTCCTTGTTGCTAGGTTGCGAAGCATAACCGAGACGTCAGTCACGTGTGTATGTTGCGATTGCTGAACGTGTAGTGACAGGTACACGAGGTCGGTTGACCGTATTCCAAAAGTGCTACCACAGTTGCAAACAAAACCGGCTGAGGTCGGTGCGCCTACTTATATCGGAGTGAGGGAAGCAACAACACATCATTCGAACGACAATCGCAAAATCGCGCCTTTCGTCTTTTCATACTGCAGCGAAAAAAACAGAGTAGTCCAAGTAAGTGATTGGTTTATATTCAAATAACACGAGGTGTGCAGATTGCAGCATAAGAACTCACTGCTTTGGTCTTGCCGTGATCTTTCATGAATTACAAGTGGACATATTTATGATAACAGGTTCTTACCGTGCGGTATGCTGCAGAATCTGTTGTGTTATCAAGGTTATTATCATCGTAAACATACAACAACCTGTGCAGAGTTCAGATGAACAACCTTCCTTAATTAACCCCACCCAACCTGCACATAGGAATATATCAATGGTTAGACAGCCAGACCATTGATGACGCTTATGTGTCTGTCGGATAATTAAGAAATCATTACAAATGATAGTAAAAATCTGAATTAATACGCATATTTGTGTCGTCGGATGTCTGGGTACATCAAGAAGAAACCATTGTTAACAGATGCTGAATTCAGCATTTTCGCAGCCTCCTCAGGTGTTTACATGAAATTTGTGGAATAAAATTGTTAATATAAAGGTCAATCAACGTGCGTTATTTTGTGAAAATGCAAGCCGGTCGAAAACCAGTGAGAGCACGTGATTCGGATTAGAGGAAAAAACAATGACTAACCCCATTAGGGTAAGACAAGGCTGGTTAATAAATCCGTCCGTGAACACAAACATGGCTTAAACCGCGGAATTACTGAAGCTTCAGCCAACTAAATCTTGACCGGTTTCGTTTCGCTTTTAATTACCTTAACTTCTCCATCTGGATTTTAGCACACAGATCAATCAGGTAGGGGACGCCATTCCACCTACTGGGTAGCTTGGGGCCATCTGCAACCGTGATAAACGGCTCGTGTTCTGCCACCCTTGCTGACAGACTTCTCGCAGTTCGGCTAATGTACGTGCTCCTGCAAGTACGCCCGTTCGGTCAGTAAAGAGAAAAGGAACTTGGACAAAAAAGTACTACCACTCTGATAGCTGCTGTCCTAGGAACAAGCTATAACTTGTAATCACCTTGCATTCTTCAAGCCCACTCACCTCCACAATGCATCCCTCCCTCCGGGTTCCTTTGACTACTCCAATAGATCGACCTCAGTGTGACCACCTATCATTGATCCCGGTCCTCCATTAGACAGAGAGCACTGGAAGCTATTTGTTTATCATACGGATTAGCTACTCAAAGAGAACTTCGCTGCTGCTGCTAGCAGGTCATGCTCAAGCGATCATCATCATATTTTCGCCTGAGATCCCTGGTGGTTATTTCACAGAGGAGTTCAGCCTGAAGCTACAGGATCAAGTGAGTCTTTCTTCTAACGAATACTGTTTGTATATTGATGGTTATAATAAGTGTTATGTAAAATAAGCAGCTTGTCATTTCCCAAGCAGCATCCAATGCTGAATAATGAATACACTGATGTGCAGCAAGTAGAAATGAATTCTGTTCAACGCCTTCGAAATAAGGTGAAAAACATTATAAAAATTGTCATCTGTGAATATCATTGTCGTTTTCATGCAACATTCAGAATATCTGACTTACGGTTTTACGGGGCTCACAAACGTGTGATGTCATCAAAATTGTGCAATCATTCTCTGAATCGATTAGCGGTAAAGTATAATCTAACAACATTTGAACTGCTGCAGTGATGTGGCCTCCATCACATGTTCAGCCAAACCATACCAAATATTTACCACACTCCGTTTGAAGCACAGTGCGTGAAGCTGCACTTGATGGTGTAATAAATGTATTGGTATATGGCGAAGAAAATGTTAAAGCTTGATACGTCCCGTCGGAGGATCGGTTAGTGGTAAGCGCAATGAGGGAACAAATACCAACAGAACATGGTAAACAAGCACTAAATACCAACCCGCTTGTTACCGTTTTCTCGCCTGAGCGATCCACACATGGTTTTATGTATAATCCAAGGTCTGTGGTTTCCAGACAAATTTGGATGTGGGTTGATGTATATTTGTTTTGCTGCTGTTTGTGCGGGTCATCCGGGTTACGTGATATGATGTAATACGGCCAGTGCACCATCAACAATAGCCTTGAACACGGCTAACGTGGTTGAGGAAATAATAGCTTCTGAGAGGGTAATCCATGTGCGGCCAACACGCAGTGAGAAGAAGTTTCTTCGGCACTCCAACCGGCTGAATTATTCTGCAATTTTGAGATGGTGATCTCTCAGTCTGTTGTTGTGACTTAGGTTCAAAAGATGATGGCACGGGTGATTACGATTGTCTGGAATTTGGTAAATGCTGATTAGGACACCATGCAGCCGCCGATGGCGTCCGCTGAAAATGACAGGCAGTCTGTGGCGCTGTTCGTATGACAAGTAGCTTTGCAACCTGACACTTTTGGTCGCCCGACGTTGCGGAATCTCTAAAGCAGTAAGATCTCGATTTAGCCATGAATGCCTGCTTGAAGCGCGTATTCAGTATAAGGGCGTATGTAAGGGAAAAAAGTTGGCGTAAAATGGATGGTTCGAAAAGTTCTAAAGCTTTCGGACTGTTCCGGGCAGCCGAGATCCTGTTCGTGAGAACGAGTTGCCAATCCTGCTCCCGCAGTTTATAAGTGTGAACCATCCGGTGTCGTAAGTGGACCACTCGATACTTAGCTATATTAAAAAAGTGAACTCAGACCCACCAACCATTGATCGTGTCAAGGTCGTTTTAAAGCTGGATACGGTCTCTTGGAGCTCTGATCGCCTACCAAACTCTGTTGTGATCGGTGTAAAGTAAATAGTCAATCGCGAGTCGGTTCACTGGCTTGTTAATGAAGACCAAGAATATACGGCGCCCTAGTACCGAACCATGTGCCACACCACATTCGGCTTGAATTGGGTCCGAAGAGGATACACGTCCTCTCAACTCCAGTCGCTTGTGCGGGAGGAAATTGCAAATCAATCGAAGGAGAAGGTCTCCAAGGCCATATCCTTGAAGTATGCGAGAAAGATACGGTGGTACAACCGGTCGAATGCGATGAAAAAGTCAAGGTGAGCCACAGCAACTCCTGCGCCAGCATCCACCATTTCTGTCCAACTGTCTTATGCTAACAATAGGTCGGTGGTACACGACCGGTCCTGGCGGAAGCCGTTTTGCTGCAGAGCAACGTGACCGAAACCGTCCAGGTAAGATATGACTGCGTCCATAATCCTAGCCTCCATAACTTTTGAAAGAACTGGCAGCAAAGTCATCAGTCGATAATTAGCTCAATCGGGACGGCTACCCCATTTGTAAATTAGTTATTGTCCTATGTTTCCCCATTGCAGTAGCGCGCCTCTCGACCATGAAGCGCTGGAACAGTCGCGCTAAGGACTCAGCAAAAGCGTTAGCCGCTACATCAAACGTCATTGGGCGGATGTCGTTAACTTCGGGACTGAGGTGCAGGCTCATGGATGGCAGCATATTCATCCCAGTGTCAGCCGTAAAACCTACATGGTGGAGTAAAGTTGGAAGCACCATAGATTCTAAAGGTCTTGAAGACCACGAAATACAAGGAAATGTCGGTGCATGCTATTGTACCGTACGTTTGAGAAGAGTCTTTCGTTTTTGCTCAGTCGCCGCGCTGGTCAGGGGTAGATTGGAACGCACTAATTTGCCGACCCACCAATGGCATGTAAGTCTACTGTATTTACTCACCCACGCATGTCTGGGGGTGTGAATACGACGTGAGGACGCATATCGGTGCATGTGTCCTTGAAATATGTTAATGACCCTCGGGAGTTCGACACCGGTCAGTTCAGATTGGGTCGATGCCGACGTTTTTGGCTGGTGGTTTGCAACATCTCGACAGCAGTGCATAATGCACTGGCTACCGTGTTCAAATGTTGGTGGCGCTTCGACAGTTGCTTAATGTTATCCCAGCAAATGATAAAAGGGTTAGTGACAACACTGTTGTAGACTGAATGTTACCTTCACATAAACCACCTTAGCAAAATAAGAATTCGTAACAATTAGACGGTGAAAATATGAGATGCTACTTCTGCATAAATGAGTCCGGAACAATGTCTACCAGCTACTGGAGGCTCATCGGATCTATTTGCAAGTGCGCGGCCACCTAAGGAGTTAATTCCAGCAGAATACAGAAATAAAAAGAAAGCTGAGTGCAGTGGCTTTTGAACAGATTTTATCAAATCTCATTTTATTCCATCAGCTTGGACAATTGCATCAAAATCAGTTTCGCAATGAACACGAGAAGGAATTTTACAGTATTGGTATGGTAAAAGAATCCTAAAAGTAGATAAAGAAGCGTTTAGGTCAAATCTAATCACCCATTTTAGAAAGAAAGGTGATGGAAGAATCCAGCGCGTACGATGCATTTATTTGATGAAACCAGTCTGTTTACGACTGAATATTCAAGCGTTGTTGGTGTATTAAGCATTTTATTGACTTGACTTGAGTTCCCCGCCTTGGCAGACTTGAATGTTTAAATATTCCTTATCGCCCAGATACGTATCCGGCCAATCTGGAAAACCTTAATATGCCATCCTACTAGCATTTTTGGTATTTTAAGTATCCATGGAAACTGTGTAAATAGATCACTGACGATTCACGCTCAACCGTTTGTTCCACGGTCATGACACATTCAGTAGTTGCGAATGACTTAACAAGCGTAAAAGTATTGCCCATTAGTTAATTTCCGGTGGCCGGTGGGACTCTCTGGGACTCGTTTAACTTCCGATATAATTCCACGGGATGTACAGCTGAGCGGCTAATCGTACTCCCACAACGACAGAACAACAACAGATCATGGTGACGTGCTGGTATAGATTTGTTTTCCTATTTCGTTAGACTGCTGCTACCAAAAGAAATGCGGATGTTCTACGTGTGCCCTAAACCTCGATCCACCTGAGTGTTGGCGAAATGTGGGTGGGTGAGATTTACTGTTTTATGTGAAGCTGCCGTTTGCACTAGTTACAAAATACCCAAGACAAAATGAACCGTAATCGCTTTCAGCTCATACGTGCTTTTGACACGTCAAAGAAATTGACCAGAGGTTCAAATTCCCTACAGGCCTTGTGAACTGGAAGCAGAGAGTGCGGAGATGATATCTGAGATTGGGGCAGCACTACACGTCTGCTGGTGGACTCGCACCAAACCGCAATCAGATCCCTCATGTATGAATTTGAAGTTGACGAGCTGCTAACAACTTGTCATGGAGTGTGAGGCATGAATCCAGTAATAGCTAGTGAACATCCAGTGGCCCTAGCTTGGCGAAAGCTGCTGCTGTCACACTCGCTTCCGTAGCAGTCATCCTAGGAATACTGTAAACTGGCTTCCATGAACTTACCTGAGCTACAAATCAAGTGGACTGGTCACTACAGCAAGATTCATCTATCGAAGCAATATAGGCAATCCTAAAGGAGTATGGAAAATGATTGTGCGCAAGATCCGTACCCCTCAATTATCAGATGGTTGCACTAATGAAACTAAAATGGTTCGACAAGTATATTTTATTTGATTAGACATTGACGTGTACTAAGGAATAAATTCAGTCCGATGGGTTCTGCCGCCGATTACGTGGTGTCATAATCATGGCTGATTTCACGCAACAGCACCAGTGTTCAAAAATCCCAGCCACAACGAAGACGACCCACAAGAGGATCATTCATTAAGTGACGCTGCACTTGAGGAGTACAGATGACGGAGCAATGTTAAAGGGTTCAGCCGGACAGTCCCTGACTTCCAGGAGGGACCATGCGTCGGCACTTGTGGTGCACTTCAATTCCTTATTCGCAAATATTTAGGAGGCGGTACAGAGTTTGATTTGTGTAGGCCCTGCCCATTTTGACAGAAGAATTACGGCATAGTAGATGCTCGCAAGATATTCATTGGTAATTGGCGGTGCTTCACATGCTATACCTAACGATTCGCATCTACTTGTCTGCCCCATCTTGACTTCTGTAACAGACCTTTCCAAGAAGTCGCTAACCGACAGCGGATTATTGAGCAAGTACTACTGCCCGGTTGGGAAGTCAATTTCGAAGAGTGATGACCGAATCAAGATGGAAAGTACCGGCTGAGTATCCTAAAAGCTGTTTTAGCCAAAATGACCGAGAAGTTCGTGAAAAAATGCCTGCTGTAGCTGACAGAGTATAAAGCTCTGTTCATACCCGCGCAGCACGGCTGCAGGTCACATCGCTCAAATATAACGCAGTTAATAAAACGCGCTATTCCAGGCCTTCGTTCCAAGGCTTATTAGTACTTTCATCCTGTGGCTTGAAGTATATGGACAACAAGAACAAATTATACAGAAAGTGCTTTCACTGGGTTTCGGCGCCTAAACAATCTTTTACAATTACTCTGAAGAGATTGCAACTCGCCTCTTCTCTCTCATCACAGGAAAATGCTAGAGTATCGACCACTGGTCTTCTGTTCGATCCCACGGAGCAACATGTAGCTACCAGGTTCATACCTAGTCTACGCAAACATCGAGACGGGTGACTAGGGTTGCACAAACTATCGTATCGTCAGTTTCGAAACGACTCAATAAGGACAAACCGGATTTATATATCCATGCTTTTGATTCACATACGCGCAACAAACTGCATTTGAGGGCAACATTACAACCTTGCAGAGATCCATAAATCAATAACAGGAAAACATGTCGACGTCTAGTCAGTCTCACTTGGTAAACCAAACCAATAACAACAACAAGGAACAAATTTCGTGAAATCATAGAAAAATGCACCGTGAGCAATGGGATCATGTAAACACAAGCACGCTCTGGGCGGCAGCTTGCTAAAGACTAGCGCGTGATAGATCATATTTGGTGGTAGTTAGTGCTCTCTCTAAGATATCACACTTGTACACGTTTCTAACTTCTGAGCAACTCATTATACCCCTACCAGGAAATATAGCTTACAGCATGAAAAGATGGCTTTCCAAATTTGCACTGTACTTCAACAGGTTTAAAAGTATGCAACATATAACTAAATCTTGGAAGAATATGGCTATCAGTGTCGAATATTTTTCTTTTAACGGGCGCCTCGTCTTCCGGATTTATTCATCCAACACGGAACAGTCGTTTGCTTGAAATGGGAAGCGGAGTATTTCGACTTGTGCGTTACTCATTCAAGTCAATTCAAGATTGCGTTATACACCCTCATGAAGGCTGCAGTTTCACCTACGACACCCCATTAAACTGAACAACTGGAAGTGCGTCAAATGCCACAGCATTCAAACGGCAGCAGAAACCAATTTTAACTTGTTTCACGGCTCAATAGTAAAGTTTGCCACGTAGTTCTTAGATGCAAACACTATATTCATGCAGAAATCATGCTATATATGCAACGACTGACAAAACGTAGCTGTACGGCATTTGCACCTTGTCAGGGAGTTATGCATTTGTTCGGATTATGAATTTGTTTAGAGGCAAGGGTTTTGCAAGAGTCAACACCAGTAGATCTAAAAGACTGAACAGAAATTTTCCTGGAAAGCAATTACACTTGGACAAGTATACTGTCTACCTGTTAAAGTGTTTCAACTGCGGGTTCCATGGATATAAAATTATTCAAAACTAAGCAATACATCAATTGCATCAGAATTAACGTAACAGTGGACTGCGAGATCAACTTATGAGAGCAACATAGAATAGCAGACAAAGATAGAAAGTGACAATCAATTAAGTATGGGGAATATTTTATTCGGTATGACTCGTTACAAATAAACTGTTAAGGTTGCGCCTTATCAAGTCTTGCATTTTTCAACAGACCTACAAATTGCTAATGGTTCGCTAATCGTAAATCTCATTGTCTCCAACGATCACTTCTTCCTTCAGAAATGAAGACGAACTGATAAGCCATCAAATTACTTTTGTTGGCAAGTTAACCTGGTTTTTCCAGTTCAGCATTCTGCAATGTTCTCATATTAGTCTAAAACCTGACCAGCAATGGTTTGCAAGGACATGCGTCAAACCGACAAGTAGTGAAGCATATTTGAATGGTGGATGCTACCAAACCCCCAATGCGACCCGCAATCTCAATGTGGAACATGATTCGCAAGATTTGAAGCAGACAAGTAAATGCGAATCGTTAGGTATAGCATGTGAAGCACCGCCAATTACCAATGAATATCTTGCGAGCATCTACTATGCCGTAATTCTTCTGTCAAAATGGGCAGGGCCTACACAAATCAAACTCTGTACCGCCTCCTAAATATTTGCGAATAAGGAATTGAAGTGCACCACAAGTGCCGACGCATGGTCCCTCCTGGAAGTCAGGGACTGTCCGGCTGAACCCTTTAACATTGCTCCGTCATCTGTACTCCTCAAGTGCAGCGTCACTTAATGAATGATCCTCTTGTGGGTCGTCTTCGTTGTGGCTGGGATTTTTGAACACTGGTGCTGTTGCGTGAAATCAGCCATGATTATGACACCACGTAATCGGCGGCAGAACCCATCGGACTGAATTTATTCCTTAGTACACGTCAATGTCTAATCAAATAAAATATACTTGTCGAACCATTTTAGTTTCATTAGTGCAACCATCTGATAATTGAGGGGTACGGATCTTGCGCACAATCATTTTCCATACTCCTTTAGGATTGCCTATATTGCTTCGATAGATGAATCTTGCTGTAGTGACCAGTCCACTTGATTTGTAGCTCAGGTAAGTTCATGGAAGCCAGTTTACAGTATTCCTAGGATGACTGCTACGGAAGCGAGTGTGACAGCAGCAGCTTTCGCCAAGCTAGGGCCACTGGATGTTCACTAGCTATTACTGGATTCATGCCTCACACTCCATGACAAGTTGTTAGCAGCTCGTCAACTTCAAATTCATACATGAGGGATCTGATTGCGGTTTGGTGCGAGTCCACCAGCAGACGTGTAGTGCTGCCCCAATCTCAGATATCATCTCCGCACTCTCTGCTTCCAGTTCACAAGGCCTGTAGGGAATTTGAACCTCTGGTCAATTTCTTTGACGTGTCAAAAGCACGTATGAGCTGAAAGCGATTACGGTTCATTTTGTCTTGGGTATTTTGTAACTAGTGCAAACGGCAGCTTCACATAAAACAGTAAATCTCACCCACCCACATTTCGCCAACACTCAGGTGGATCGAGGTTTAGGGCACACGTAGAACATCCGCATTTCTTTTGGTAGCAGCAGTCTAACGAAATAGGAAAACAAATCTATACCAGCACGTCACCATGATCTGTTGTTGTTCTGTCGTTGTGGGAGTACGATTAGCCGCTCAGCTGTACATCCCGTGGAATTATATCGGAAGTTAAACGAGTCCCAGAGAGTCCCACCGGCCACCGGAAATTAACTAATGGGCAATACTTTTACGCTTGTTAAGTCATTCGCAACTACTGAATGTGTCATGACCGTGGAACAAACGGTTGAGCGTGAATCGTCAGTGATCTATTTACACAGTTTCCATGGATACTTAAAATACCAAAAATGCTAGTAGGATGGCATATTAAGGTTTTCCAGATTGGCCGGATACGTATCTGGGCGATAAGGAATATTTAAACATTCAAGTCTGCCAAGGCGGGGAACTCAAGTCAAGTCAATAAAATGCTTAATACACCAACAACGCTTGAATATTCAGTCGTAAACAGACTGGTTTCATCAAATAAATGCATCGTACGCGCTGGATTCTTCCATCACCTTTCTTTCTAAAATGGGTGATTAGATTTGACCTAAACGCTTCTTTATCTACTTTTAGGATTCTTTTACCATACCAATACTGTAAAATTCCTTCTCGTGTTCATTGCGAAACTGATTTTGATGCAATTGTCCAAGCTGATGGAATAAAATGAGATTTGATAAAATCTGTTCAAAAGCCACTGCACTCAGCTTTCTTTTTATTTCTGTATTCTGCTGGAATTAACTCCTTAGGTGGCCGCGCACTTGCAAATAGATCCGATGAGCCTCCAGTAGCTGGTAGACATTGTTCCGGACTCATTTATGCAGAAGTAGCATCTCATATTTTCACCGTCTAATTGTTACGAATTCTTATTTTGCTAAGGTGGTTTATGTGAAGGTAACATTCAGTCTACAACAGTGTTGTCACTAACCCTTTTATCATTTGCTGGGATAACATTAAGCAACTGTCGAAGCGCCACCAACATTTGAACACGGTAGCCAGTGCATTATGCACTGCTGTCGAGATGTTGCAAACCACCAGCCAAAAACGTCGGCATCGACCCAATCTGAACTGACCGGTGTCGAACTCCCGAGGGTCATTAACATATTTCAAGGACACATGCACCGATATGTGTCCTCACGTCGTATTCACACCCCCAGACATGCGTGGGTGAGTAAATACAGTAGACTTACATGCCATTGGTGGGTCGGCAAATTAGTGCGTTCCAATCTACCCCTGACCAGCGCGGCGACTGAGCAAAAACGAAAGACTCTTCTCAAACGTACGGTAGAAGAACCTTTAAAGCTTCTTTGGCTGTCCTAGTTAGACCATCTGCTGTTTAAATATGGGGAAATCCACAGTTCATTTGCGAAGGCTGTTCACCTGCTTGTACAGTGGCTTATGATTTGAAGCAAATTGCTCTGATTAAGCCTACTGATATGCTGCTTTGTCCTTGCGCACTTGTTGGGTAGACTGGTTATTGTGGACACAACAGACCATCAAGGTACTCGGACTCGTATCGGTTTGGTGGGCATACCACGCCGCGTTACGTTTCACCATGCATTTGCATGTTCTACTCCGTACAACCTACGCCATGTTTCTCCAACTGATATTGTTGACATCCGATTCCCCACAAACAAACGTGTTTAACTTATTGACATAAAGTTGGTAGTCAATATCCAGTGCATCCTTGGCTAGGTCGCTTCAATGTGTCGTATTAAGATGTCGTAGCTGGTTTTAGTCCGTGTCGTTCGAGTTCTATCCTGTGGGCATCAAGCTTAGCAGGTGTATATGTTTGTAAGATTGTATGACCACCCCGATCTAGAGGGTTATCGATGATTACTAGCTCGACCATAATTTCATGATTAGTGGACACCAGGTCTAATATGGATGGCGTGTTTGCCACCCTGAATCTGGTGGACGTAGTGTCGCAGCCATTTAGCAGAAAATTTGAGACCAGTTCTTGCAGCTCTGCTTTAAAGTACGTTCCTGGTGTGGCCTGGGATTCTAGAGCATGTAAGGTGAAATCACCAGCGACTAAAACGTGAGCGTACTTCCAGTTTTTCACCTGTCTCAACAGATGCATCAAGTTGCAGTCCATCTTAGGTGTAGATGATGGCTGAAAACCACAGCCAATAGGTCAACGCCGTTCCCCCTCAGCCATAAGCGACACCAAAAGAATTAAAGCCCATCGGTTTCCGAATCATGTATCCGTTTGCACTGAAGGTTGCTGCGAAAGTAGAGGGTTAGTTTGCCGCATTTGCAAGCTCGATCATTACGGGCGATATGCGTATCAGTTGGCGCGATTTTTGTATCCGTTACCTCAAAACGCAACCATGTTTTCGTGAGAACGATGAGGTCCCAAGCTGCTGACGCATATTTCAGTTTCAATTCAGCGAATTTCTTGAGTACATCTTGAGTGTTTGTGTGCATGCAGGAAAGCTTCTTCGAGACTATAGGCGTGTTGGATGTGATGAATGACGTGAGCGTGTCCAAGCGGACTGATAAAAGTTTGGCGGATAATCGTTTTTGGATCGGTTGCAGGCTCTCGAGACGAAAGTAGGATGTAATCTTTGCATCAGCTGCTCCAGCTCCGAGTGGTTCTTCGTGTTCTCCTGTGTCCCTTCGGGTGTTTTGACAAGGTAAAATTATCACCGTGTCAGCTACTATAGTGGACGTTCTCATTGAACTTGGCACTCCCACTGCTTTGTCAATAGACGGTGATGGTGTTCCTGCTGTACTCTAAAGAATTTCTGTTGGTTGCCGGTAACGGAACTTGGTCCACTTCTCTAGGTTATGGTGTGTCGTCAGCCCAAACTGTGACACCAGTTCAACTGCCTGAGACCACACTCCTTGTAGTTAGGTGACACGCGGATCCTTGTCAACGAGATGGCGACGATATTTTTGGCAGAAAGAGCCTCACGGCTGTGACGCAAATGCTCCCGTTCGTATCCCTGAGCATCGCCGGAGGAGGAATCTGGAACTGCAGGAACACCGTGAACAATCACATTTCTCCTAACCTCATTTTACGGCTCCCCCCTTTGTTAGTAGGATCTGCTGAATTTTTCTTTCCACGGGTTGTCAGGTAGTTTGCGCACTCCCCTTGAAGCTTTGCGGAGTCTATTCGCAGACAGCAGGAGGGCATCTGTCTTCTCCACCGAGTTTAGTATTGCCCGAATTAACCGGGGTTTCACCGTAGTATAGTGAGTTTCGGTGACTCGCGAGGCGTTTAATTTTTGTAAGATCAGTATGGACCCCGATCGCCGTACAGAAGGGACTCCATTGATTTCGATCATCTGTCAGTTTACGCTCAATAGTATTGCATTTTAATTTGGAGACATTAGTGCACACGAGGTTTAAGACCCCATGGTTGTGTTTGGTGACTACTGGTTTTGAAGCCTTAGTTTCCAGTGCTTTTGGTGAATTTATGGACGGCCCTGGTGGAGGCTATCCGTTCTGCCACATTGTGGTTTTACCTAGTCCGGCCACCAAAGTTACCAGTGCTGTTTCCAGTGTTTGCTTGGCGGCGACCGGTGCGTATGGTGCTTGGTTCCTCATTATGGTGGGCTGACTGCAGCACTGAGCGTCCTGAATGACTACGAACTACTGGGTGCGACACACTGAAGAGAAGTTAAAACGGACATGCTACAGACAATGTTTTACTTGTGGTGAAAAGAGAACACGAACTTGGAACTGTTGGAGACTGATACGTTGACGTGCGGTTAGGGCACTTGGCTCTCTTCTCTGGTCTAGCCCTGCCATTCACTAGTTGCCCAACAGCTTCCGCTAGCATAGAAACATTATAGTGTTGCTCATCCCAACACTGGCACCCGAAGACCGCGGTTTCGTCCTGGTTGGGACTCATCAGTTCGAGATAGCCTGAGTTGGGCTGGAACTCAGAGCCTAGTGGCTCATGGTTGACACCATAAGCACTATGCCACTGAGATCCACGAGCAACGCTTGGTCCAGCGGAAACGAATGCATAGTTGGGCTTGGAGAATCCGCTGGTGGTTGGGTTGCTACAAGCAACCTCTATGGTGGCCTCGGTTCACTTGAGGTGGACCTCGGTCATTCCGATCTAAAAGACCGTAAGTAAAATAGAAACATTATAGTGTTGCTCATCCCAACACTGGCACCCGAAGACCGCGGTTTCGTCCTGGTTGGGACTCATCAGTTCGAGATAGCCTGAGTTGGGCTGGAACTCAGAGCCTAGTGGCTCATGGTTGACACCATAAGCACTATGCCACTGAGATCCACGAGCAACGCTTGGTCCAGCGGAAACGAATGCAAAGTTGGGCTTGGAGAATCCGCTGGTGGTTGGGTTGCTACAAGCAACCTCTATTGAGGCCTCGGTTCACTTGAGGTGGACCTCGGTCATTCCGATCAAAAAGACCGTAAGTAAAATAGAAACATTATAGTGTTGCTCATCCCAACACTGGCACCCGAAGACCGCGGTTTCGTCCTGGTTGGGACTCATCAGTTCGAGATAGCCTGAGTTGGGCTGGAACTCAGAGCCTAGTGGCTCATGGTTGACACCATAAGCACTATGCCACTGAGATCCACGAGCAACGCTTGGTCCAGCGGAAACGAATGCAAAGTTGGGCTTGGAGAATCCGCTGGTGGTTGGGTTGCTACAAGCAACCTCTATTGAGGCCTCGGTTCACTTGAGGTGGACCTCGGTCATTCCGATCTAAAAGACCGTAAGTAAAATAGAAACATTATAGTGTTGCTCATCCCAACACTGGCACCCGAAGACCGCGGTTTCGTCCTGGTTGGGACTCATCAGTTCGAGATAGCCTGAGTTGGGCTGGAACTCAGAGCCTAGTGGCTCATGCTTGACACCATGAGCACTATGCCACTGAGATCCACGAGCAACGATTGGTCCAGCGGAAACGAATGCATAGTTGGGCTTGGAGAATCCGCTGGTGGTTGGGTTGCTACAAGCAACCTCTATTGAGGCCTCGGTTCACTTGAGGTGGACCTCGGTCATTCCGATCTCAGTGGCATAGTGCTCATGGTGTCAACCATGAGCCACTAGGCTCTGAGTTCCAGCCCAACTCAGGCTATCTCGAACTGATGAGTCCCAACCAGGACGAAACCGCGGTCTTCGGGTGCCAGTGTTGGGATGAGCAACACTATAATGTTTCTATTTTACTTACGGTCTTTTAGATCGGAATGACCGAGGTCCACCTCAAGTGAACCGAGGCCTCAATAGAGGTTGCTTGTAGCAACCCAACCACCAGCGGATTCTCCAAGCCCAACTTTGCATTCGTTTCCGCTGGACCAAGCGTTGCTCGTGGATCTCAGTGGCATAGTGCTTATGGTGTCAACCATGAGCCACTAGGCTCTGAGTTCCAGCCCAACTCAGGCTATCTCGAACTGATGAGTCCCAACCAGGACGAAACCGCGGTCTTCGGGTGCCAGTGTTGGGATGAGCAACACTATAATGTTTCTATTTTACTTACGGTCTTTTTGACCGGAATGACCGAGGTCCACTTCAAGTGAACCGAGGCCTCAATAGAGGTTGCTTGTAGCAACCCAACCACCAGCGGATTCTCCAAGCCCAACTTTGCATTCGTTTCCGCTGGACCAAGCGTTGCTCTTGGATCTCAGTGGCATAGTGCTTATGGTGTCAACCATTAGCCACTAGGCTCTGAGTTCCAGCCCAACTCAGGCTATCTCGAACTGATGAGTCCCAACCAGGACGAAACCGCGGTCTTCGGGTGCCAGTGTTGGGATGAGCAACACTATAAGGTTTCTATTTTACTTACGGTCTTTTTGACCGGAATGACCGAGGTCCACTTCAAGTGAACCGAGGCCTCAATAGAGGTTGCTTGTAGCAACCCAACCACCAGCGGATTCTCCAAGCCCAACTTTGCATTCGTTTCCGCTGGACCAAGCGTTGCTCTTGGATCTCAGTGGCATAGTGCTTATGGTGTCAACCATTAGCCACTAGGCTCTGAGTTCCAGCCCAACTCAGGCTATCTCGAACTGATGAGTCCCAACCAGGACGAAACCGCGGTCTTCGGGTGCCAGTGTTGGGATGAGCAACACTATAATGTTTCTATTTTACTTACGGTCTTTTAGATCGGAATGACCGAGGTCCACCTCAAGTGAACCGAGGCCTCAATAGAGGTTGCTTGTAGCAACCCAACCACCAGCGGATTCTCCAAGCCCAACTTTGCATTCGTTTCCGCTGGACCAATCGTTGCTCGTGGATCTCAGTGGCATAGTGCTTATGGTGTCAACCATGAGCCACTAGGCTCTGAGTTCCAGCCCAACTCAGGCTATCTCGAACTGATGAGTCCCAACCAGGACGAAACCGCGGTCTTCGGGTGCCAGTGTTGGGATGAGCAACACTATAATGTTTCTATTTTACTTACGGTCTTTTAGATCGGAATGACCGAGGTCCACCTCAAGTGAACCGAGGCCACCATAGAGGTTGCTTGTAGCAACCCAACCACCAGCGGATTCTCCAAGCCCAACTATGCATTCGTTTCCGCTGGACCAAGCGTTGCTCGTGGATCTCAGTGGCATAGTGCTTATGGTGTCAACCATGAGCCACTAGGCTCTGAGTTCCAGCCCAACTCAGGCTATCTCGAACTGATGAGTCCCAACCAGGACGAAACCGCGGTCTTCGGGTGCCAGTGTTGGGATGAGCAACACTATAATGTTTCTATTTTACTTACGGTCTTTTAGATCGGAATGACCGAGGTCCACCTCAAGTGAACCGAGGCCACCATAGAGGTTGCTTGTAGCAACCCAACCACCAGCGGATTCTCCAAGCCCAACTATGCATTCGTTTCCGCTGGACCAAGCGTTGCTCGTGGATCTCAGTGGCATAGTGCTTATGGTGTCAACCATGAGCCACTAGGCTCTGAGTTCCAGCCCAACTCAGGCTATCTCGAACTGATGAGTCCCAACCAGGACGAAACCGCGGTCTTCGGGTGCCAGTGTTGGGATGAGCAACACTATAATGTTTCTATTTTACTTACGGTCTTTTAGATCGGAATGACCGAGGTCCACCTCAAGTGAACCGAGGCCACCATAGAGGTTGCTTGTAGCAACCCAACCACCAGCGGATTCTCCAAGCCCAACTATGCATTCGTTTCCGCTGGACCAAGCGTTGCTCGTGGATCTCAGTGGCATAGTGCTTATGGTGTCAACCATGAGCCACTAGGCTCTGAGTTCCAGCCCAACTCAGGCTATCTCGAACTGATGAGTCCCAACCAGGACGAAACCGCGGTCTTCGGGTGCCAGTGTTGGGATGAGCAACACTATAATGTTTCTATTTTACTTACGGTCTTTTAGATCGGAATGACCGAGGTCCACCTCAAGTGAACCGAGGCCTCAATAGAGGTTGCTTGTAGCAACCCAACCACCAGCGGATTCTCCAAGCCCAACTATGCATTCGTTTCCGCTGGACCAATCGTTGCTCGTGGATCTCAGTGGCATAGTGCTCATGGTGTCAACCATGAGCCACTAGGCTCTGAGTTCCAGCCCAACTCAGGCTATCTCGAACTGATGAGTCCCAACCAGGACGAAACCGCGGTCTTCGGGTGCCAGTGTTGGGATGAGCAACACTATAATGTTTCTATTTTACTTACGGTCTTTTAGATCGGAATGACCGAGGTCCACCTCAAGTGAACCGAGGCCTCAATAGAGGTTGCTTGTAGCAACCCAACCACCAGCGGATTCTCCAAGCCCAACTATATATATAAGCTTCCGTTAGCCTTTCACACTTCATCAGCAGCATGCAGTTTTAAGGTCGTGGGTTTGTCGGCTGAGCAGTCAAGTCAGTTTTGCGCATCAAGGGTAAGCGTGAGTCAGCGTCTTGTGGCGCCCTGTCTGGAGCTTGATCGATTAGTGTTATGTCCAGTTGGTTTGGGACCACAGATTGAGTGATAACAAGTTCCTCCAAAGCTATGTCGAGAAACAGGGGCCTGGAATTAGCTTGGGCTTTTCGGACTGTCTCGAGAATTCTGTATCGAATGGTTTCACATAGAAGGGCGATCGGCTCCTAGTGATTGAGCCATCCGTCTGTGTTTAATCAATCACGACAGTTAAAAGAGTTAGTGGTGGTGATGATTTTAATCATAAAAGGTAATTCCACCTATGATGGATCCCTGTGTAGAACTGGCAAACCCAATTCAAATGAGCGTACAGTGACTAAATAGCGAGAATATAGAGAGTAATTCATATGACCCAGCGGCACGCGTGGCACATTTGTAGGTTTAGCTGTTTCTATTCCGGGTAGAAAAACTTACTAATGCGTTAAGTGAAATAATTGCAGTGCATAGGTGAAGACCTGTGCGAGCACTGAAATTGTGTACGGGAACATTAGTTACTTTAACATCGAACCCAAGTGGTACGTACTCACTTATATCAAAATTAAATTTCCACCAGCCCTGCATAAGCAACGGGTTCCGAGGCTGCCTGTGAATGAGCACCTATAAAGATCTTGCTTTAGAAAGCACGTCTGCCAAACGTATCTTGATTAGTACTTGTTTTTCCAGTTTCTATGCTTCTGGCGCATGCCAAAGAACCTAAGCCTAGAAGAGTGATGAGTGGACATCGAATCTCGAGCTGTCTTCGTCCACGGTATTTCCTAATCTCATGAGTAGAGGGGGCGTAATTCTGTGCTACTGCAACGACTTACAGTGTGAACTATGGCATGATAAGGAGACGCAGGTCACCGACTCACTATGGTACCGTTTGCGCTACAGATACAAAAACAATTGCCTCATGTCGGTGGTTTATCGCTACCTTTACTGTTCACTCCATAGATGCATTCCCACCTAATATCGACAGTGGAAGATGGTTGCTTCCAAGCAACAGCCGCGTTCTAATCTGTGGCAATTTCAACGTACGCGAGTTGGAATTCTCTCCATCCCTCAGCGAAGCATTCAAAGCCGAATAACAAGGTTTTGGCACGACTGTTCCACTGTACAATCACATGAGCTCACCCAACAGGTACAAAGCTGATAACAAACCGGTGGCACGAAATCTCACAGTTACAAGTAAAGAACTCACGATCGACAAGATATTTGTAGACTCCCAACCAAGATTCAGCAATCCTTATAATTACGTGTGCTATGCTGGATTTGGGCAGATACAAACTGGTCCAATGCGTGTCATCTCACGCTACGACCTCCTGGTAGATCTAGTTGCTATGACGGGTTGCGAAACAATGTAAAGGGGTTTCCCTGGCAGGATCCGGATTCCGTTTGTTGGATGTTCCTGCAGCCTGATCTAACCGCTTCTGAAACTAAGCAGGTTCGTTTCATCAAGCCATAGCCGTTCATCAAAAGCAGGACGTGAAAACGCATTTCATGAGGGAAAGCAGTTTGGCAGGTTGTTATAGCTCATCCTTATCCCGGAAGCCCTTGCGACCACTTGGCCGAGCACATCCAGTGTACTTCTCTTGTCCGTGAGGGAAATGTAACTCACCAACCATATCAGATTTGTGAAATTGCCAAACACATAAGCTACCATACAAGCGTGGTAACAGTATGCAGAACGGTACGGTATTCTCACACTTGGCACATGGCACGGACTAAGTAGCCAATGTGCTACGGATGCAGTATGCCCTGACCTCCCAACGACAATTGCACCAGTGTTGCATACGGCAGACCATCGCCCTACTTTCAGCACTTACGTCCATCATGTTAACCCCTACAAATTCGTTGAGGAAACTGCTCTCACTGCGCAACTACGGTTCTCATGGAATCGACCGCATTCACCCGAGGGCACTGGATGTAGCAGCAGCAATGCTCGCCGAGCCATTGTCACCTTTTCTTCCATACTGCTTGATTAAACAAACGGTGCCTACAATGTGGACACATGGACTAATCATTGTTGTTCGAAACCCGAAAACTGTCCTCCTCCCTGTACGCTCAAATTGATGGAGGAAATCACCGCGAAGACTAGTCGACCATCTTGAACGCTGTAGCATCATTGCACCGGAGCGGTGCAGTTACTGTAAGCTCCGGTCATGCACAACCAACGTTGCAAGCGGTAGTTGGAAACAAGCGGCTGACATAGAGAAACGGACCGATGTTATTTCGGTCGACTTCTCTAAAGCCTTAGATCGTCTGGACTACCGCATTCTTCATAGCAGGCTAGAAAGCAACGGTGTTGGTGGTCCTGTTCTGGGGTGGATGGGGTATTTCCTGCAGTAACTGCATGAACTCAGGTTTGAGCTCGAAGTGCGCAATCCGATCCGGTTAATTACGACTGCGGAGTTCCACGATGATCAGTGCTGGTTACCGTGTCTGCATGTCGTCCGCCTTTAGTAGCTTGCGCGTTTGGTGGACTTGGCTTTCCTACCTTTCTCTGGTACTTTTAAAGTATGGCGGGTCTTCAGCTGCCGGGGAGATAAATATGCACTTCCATAAGACCCACGCACCTCGTATGCATGAGCACCCGACAATCTGCTCCAGATTAATTCGTCCAAGTATAAGTTGGTCCACATTCGTCATTGGCCAAATAGCGTAAATATACTTGGAGACGAAACCTTGCTTCGGTCACGCGGGATAGTGACTTGGGATATTTAATCAGGCTAACCTCGGTTGCTAAAACCAGTCTGAGAAGGCGCCAAAGACACGACGGTCTGTTGCACAAAGCATTCCGGTGGAATGATCCATCTGTATTTCCGCAGCTTCTTTGGACATATGTGCGGGCTCATGTGAAATGCGTTATATAGGCCTGGCGGCCATCATAGAAACGAGATGTTGCAGCGCTCGACATTCAAAGGCGGAGAGCCACCAAGCCTGTCAGTGGATACTTTGCGCGTCTCTACTATCCTAGGCAAAGCTTTTACAGCCGTCAGTTCCGGCGTCTTAGAGACGACTTAATAATAACCAACCAATTTGTGATTAACTCCAACCACATCTGACACCCCTACTGACACAACAGCATTTCACTTTGTCCACGCAATGCAGCCGGTTAGAAGGCCGCCGGAACTTTCACTCTCTCCGTGTATGTCAGCCATGGAACTCCCTCAGTGGTTTAAACTACGTATTGACTTTACACTTACGGACCTGCATTACGAAATTTAGGCTATGCACATTTGGAGACTAGACGAGAAGAACTGACTAGCTCCTTTACGCGTGCTTCCCTTTGGGTTCAATGGCACATCTGCCAAAAGGCTTTTATACTTCGCACCTTGTTTCCTTTTTAGAATTTTTGGTTCATCATCTTGTCATCATACCCAAGTCGCACTCGCTTGGTATTTTCCCCAAAATATGCCATATTTATATTGTTCTGCTTTGTTTGTTGTGGTACATGTAGAATGTCAATACTTTGGCTGGTACTACTGCTTGTTTATACGCAATGCAATGCATGATCTTTTCTGAAATGTTTTCACCGTGAACTTAAGTGAAACGGGAACCCCTTCGTCATGCAATGTTAGTTTCGAAAGATATCAGCGATTTTCTATTTCTGTGGCCTTTCATAAATTATAAATGGTGTTTCTGCTGCGCACAATCATCATCCTCATCATCATCATCATACACGTTAGCTAGAGGTGGGGAACACCTCAGCTACTGTGCCGCAATACACAGAGAAAAAAATGAGAAAGAAAAAGAAAACAACTGGTGAAAGCTGGCTGAGCTACCGGTAACGGATGGACATCGTTCCGATAAGCTACCAGCCGGCTGCTGTGCACCAAAAAAAATTATTATGCAAAATTAAATAAGGCTAAGTAATGAGATAGTGGTTGGAGGGGGAGGCTAAGAGAGATGGGGTGGGACAAAGAAACTCACAGCACGAACGCCACTGAGGTCGGCTCCTAGCCATATCAGCAAGTGTGTCCAACCAAACGTGTTCATCGTCTTTCGGACCCCAACCAGGGAGCCGAGACGCTCCAACCGAGGCCAGTTCAGTAGTGAGGACCTTCATTCCTCTGGACCAAGTCATCGCATGGCCACCCCTCCTCTTCTTCCATCCACACCCCGGCGCGCAAACAACACACGTCGCGGAAGTCGGTGGGCTGGCATGCGTAACACGTGGCCGAGCCATCGGAGCCTGATGCGTGAAATAACGGTGCTGAGCGGTTCATTTCCTTTGCCTGTGCCATAAACAAGGCGTCGAACACGCTCGTTGCTCACGCGGTGTTCCCACCAAATGTGAGCTAAATCGCGAAGGCACTGATGGTCGAACGTAACTAGCCTCTTCAGGTCCGCTGTTTTAAGCGGCTAGGTTTCACAACCGTACAATAGAGTCGAACGTACTTCTGCATTGTACACTCTACCCTTCAGGGCAAGAGTGATGTCGCGCCGGCGCCATAAGTGGCGAAGGTTAGCGAAAGCGCCCCGAGCTTTAGCTATAAGATTCGTGGTTTCATCTTCAATCCCACGGGCGCTGATACAACTTCCCAGGTAGTTGAATTTTTGAACGACTTTTAGCTGATCCCCACCAAGGGTCACACAATACCGCACAATACCGCGAAGCGGCTAGAAAAGCTTTCAACGCTTCGCCATAATGGTTTACAACGCGAAAGTATGGAGCAGGAGGTTTGGTTGCATGCGTAACAGCAGCAAGTTCCTTTCGAACATATATATATATATATATATATATATATATATATATATATATATAAAGTCCATGTCATCTGCTCACCCACGAGTAATGGTGGACTCGTACTAGTGAAAGTCAATGAAAATTGCTATTACATTAATCTGCCCCTAATTTGGAGCGTTAATGTTACAATAAGTCCTGACCCACCAACCGTATACAGTTATTGTTCATTCAGAGATTTTCTAGCTTTTGGATGAAGTTATTATCAACATGTCTGCTATAATCCAAGTATGTGCCGAAAAGTTTACTCTTATTGCGTTATTACGTAATAAGAAACCGTAACATCGGTGAAACTTCCATAAATGTGTGGTTGTACGGTGATGAATACCGAGCAATTCAATGCCTCAAACCTTTTATCAGTACCCGAGTGAATTATAAATGAAACGTTTGTTTTCTGTTGGTATGTTACTGCGGTCACGTAGTATTTTGTTGAAATTAGTTCTCAATATTCGAGTTTTTAGTTTGACAACTAACAGGAAGGCAGGAAAATCAGCAGGCCCATGACAGCAGACCGAGATACAGTGGAAATATCACATGCTGATGAAAGCACTGTGGGGGAACCCACAGCTACATTACTTACAGTATGAAATAAACATCGAAACGCACGGCACTGCAGGAACGCCGCCGAGACTTCTTTTGCACTTGTGTCTACTTTTGCCGATGCTTGTTAACTCCCACAATTCAAACAAGTCCATCACATACTGATATCCCGATTCCGCTTAAGTACAGTATGCGTTAAGTTGCAACTTTAAGCGAAGTTTAACAGCGTAGACTCCTAAACTGCATCCAGAAAGCTACGGAAACGCTGCTCAACTGGCAGCAATCAAATCAACTCGCTTGATTTTGGAAGGGTCAATGGATGTTACATTGTACACTAACTGTGTGATACAATCGGAAGTTTCAGCCTTCTCTACTTAATGGCGGGAGACAGACAGGAAGTTGATAATAATTTATATGAATGTCGACTACTTACCGAGGAATCACACATACTCCTTTTAGCTTCAGGGAAAAAGGATAAGACCATAGGTTTCGTTTTGCTCTGCGTTCTAATCCGTCGTTCAAAACAGGCTCTGCAAGTAACTGTAAACTTTCATTACACCAGGAATGGATGAATTTTGGTGAGAACTTCACTCGTATCTTCTGCGTTTCTCCCACCTTCATGGGGCAGATACCTCCGACTAGTTCAAACGGGCCGCTTGCTAGCAAAGGCCTAGGAGTTAGCTGTAAGGAGTATGAAATTGACCAACCCAACAGTGTAACATAGTTTGATCATATAAAATAAGCTCAAAAACGAAACGCACACATCTGGTTCCGGTCTTATTAAATTGTTTCCCAATTCGGTGAATGTTGCTAAACATTAACACTAAATAGAACAACATACATGTATGCATTGGGCCAACACACTTTGCCGTAAGTCTGTGGCGGACCATGCTGGCTGGAATTGGGAATAACAGCTCTGATTAGGACAAGGCTGTTGGATCTTTTCATGGGAACAAGTCAAATTACTTTTATTTAATGGGTATGTTTGCGTGTTGTTGGCTATAAAGTCTATATTGGAGGTTAGAAATTTTCTAATATCTTAAGGATCTGATTAACAATTGCGGGTAGTGAGACTGTAAGATTCGCTGTATAGCTCTGAGCCAAAACGCCGAACTTAGTCGTCGACAGGTTCCCGACCGGCGCTACAGCATCCATTAAGTTCGCTTTTTGAGAAAAAATGTACATCAAACTGGACGCTGGTTAGTAACTTTATTATATATGGCTCAGTCTCTGAGTAAATATGGCCTCTTTATTCGAGATATACAAAACAGCTGGTGGAGGTGGTCTTAAGCGAACAATGCATTTTCCAACCAACTTCCGGTTTTAAATTTTTTCGCATAGTCACAAAAATTATAGAAAGTAGCTCTATCGTGTTTTGGCACTCAGAAAGGCTACTTGAGATAAATGAACAAAGACAATGTTACTAAAATCACTTTTGTAGGATAACCCATTAACCTAATGCATCGCAGTGAATCCTGGTGCATCATTCCTTGTCCCTATGGTTGATCAAACTAGTACGTACTCCGTTCACTTTAAGGTACTATCAGCCGAAATCCGCCTTTGGATTGAATACAGATTTAATAATCGCGACCCTGCCTACATTCGCAACGCCAGCGTCACCAGTTGTGACGAACTCCTTCCTGCTCTGTAGCCAAATATGGTGTACCAAATGACAGCCATTTTATAACCTACTTTCTGTGGCTTTTGCTTGCCACTTAGATATGCAAATCTCAAATGACACGCAAATGTGAGAAATTCGTCTAGATTGTCAGTCCGTTATCAAAGCTTAACTTGCTGACATTTTTCGACGTTAGCCCTCATTATTTGTAGTGTGATATTCTTTGTCATTGTTGGGCCGCCAAACCCTGTGTAAGCTACTTCAAATTCGTGTGTGTGCACTGAATTGGGGCAATGGTTGTCAAATCAAGCAGAGCTCACACAAGCATGTCCCCAGACCTTATGCATACAGAGTCGGTCTGTTGTGTGAATCTAGCTGCATCACGACGCAGCTATAATGCGCAAATATAATGCGGTTGCACTGTCACTCTGACTAATAAAGCTAGAGATGGACGACGACGGCTACATCTCAACTAAAGGTTCTTATAAAACCGGTCAGGCTAGTAAACCTCCAACAGTTATGTGTATACCAACATAGGGAGTAAATCACGATAACTAAACAGTTTTCACGCGCCACGGTGCTATAGCAACCTATATTCAAACTTCAACTGTTTCGATACGACATGTAAAATTATGAAATTATGGTAGTATGCAAAAATTGCTATTTATGTAGTTTTTATTACAAGCATACCAGTTGCGAGTGGCAACAGTATCAATGGAGTGACGGTTGGAGATAAAGAATGGTGTCTTCGCTGGGAAATTATAGACGAAACAGTGGCTGTTTACCTGTAGTAGATACGGGCTTATATTTTGTACGGAAACTCCACAGATTCTGTTTTGACCAGCACACAGAGGACCGAAGTCGATACAACTCGAGCCATCATTGGAGGCAACCAGCAACGGGGGACGCACAATTGGACATGCGAGTTGCAGAAACAAAGTATTCTCAGTTCTAATAAAAGCAGTAAAGAAGGAGCAATCCGAAATGTGAGGATGAAGCATAATCTCTTAGAACTGATCATTACATTTATATTCGCAGAAGGCCGACGTGACAGGCATACACGTACCTCAATGCTTTTTGTTATCATATCAAATGTAAGTGATACACTTATTTGAACATTGATTTTGCACAACATTACTTTCGTCGCTTTCAAATTGTTAAGGCGGTAATGCTGTTATTAGCGGTTATATTTTTTCATCTGAAAAATAACCAGCCACAAAATGTGCATGATCAACTTTTAGTGCCGACAGTAAAGATACTAACATGCATTCCGGTTTCTTAAACTACTCAAATGGTGAAATATGAAAAGCTTAAGGGATTACTGGGTTTTCCTCGAAAAAGGATAACATGCTTAAAATTTTACGCGCTTTGTATGGTTGATTACAAAGGAGGCATTGGTTATTGCTATTGCATAGGTTTCTCGTCAAAACGGGAGAGACGGCTATTTTTAATTGTACAAAAGGAAATGGTGACTGCATGTAGCAGCGCTACGCAAGGACGCACTGATTATAGCGCCTCGATTGGCGATGAAACGCCCGCAGTAAAATCACTAAGTTCAGCGAACAGTCCGACTACCCTACAAAAATCTAAATTACCAGTTTTCGTTTCTATGACCACAGGGCGTATATAAAGTGGCCTATTAGTATACAGAATGTAGCCTTTAAACCCGACTACATCTGGCTTCAGTTGTGCCAATATCGTTTATAAACGACCCTGATAAACGACCAGCCATCTGTTTTGTGCGATCCTTTTGTATCTATATGACCAGAGAAGAGTTGGACTGTGTCTCCAACTGTCGAGAATTATGTCATTTATTAATTTACATGAATGCAAACGTTGCCACACGTGGGTCACAAATAAATTATAAATAAATTTGTATATTTACCGACAAACGGTACATGACCCCATAAGCGGGAGCGATCATTTGTATAGTGAAGAGGTTTCATGGTTTATGCGACGTAAATTATAATCGTAAAAGAAAATTAAATAATAGAACGACGGATCATGTTTTCTTTCCTCGGGTCTTAGACCCGAGCACTTAATATGCAAAATTTACCGATATTTGTATCATCATTTTCTAGTTTGTGAGGCTCAGGAATAGATAATAAAAGGGAGGGGATACTAGGCTGCACAGACACAAGATTCGGTATTGTAGGTAATGACGTGTAGTGGGTAAGCTAGTTGTAAACAAAGATCTGCTCATATATTTTTATACCAGCTTCTGTCAATGTTTCTAAACTTTGCTGTGAGACAAAGATCTTCAAAACGTTTGATATAGTGAGGAACGACTGTTGGGAATTTTGAAATGTGACATGGCTTGCACTCATGCGTATCTGTAGGGGTATTTTGTTCCACAGATCAGTTTGAGTTGCAAACTTTGTGCATATCAAGTAGCAGCCATTAAGTGTGGGGTAGACTGCAGCTTTAGGTAGTTCAAGTGTAGTGCTGTCTTCGTAAATTCGTTGGTTTCTAAGGTAGTAGAAGAGAACGAGGTTGTTCTTTAAGCATCGCAGCCAAAGGCTCTCGTTTTCGACAGCGATCATAATAACTCCGGTTTGACCAGCGCCCAATGACCAGCTTGGTAAATGATCGTTGGACATATTCCGGAGCTGTTCTGTCTTTCTTTCTCAGTTGGCTGTGAACCATAGTACAGTATACCAGAGTCGTTCGTACTATTGTCTTGAATGACTCAAGTCGTGATTCAGGTAGGGAGAAAGTTCTGGTGATATATCCGCCTAGCTGTTTTGTTTTTACAACCTGATAAAGCACATGTTCGGAGTAATTAAGAGAGTTGGAGTACCTAATTTCTGAGTCCCGAACTGAATCAGACTTCGGGATCATGTTTCTGGCAAGTTTGGTAGAGCCGTCTGGGATGCGGCATCTGTACCCAACTACTTGGGATTTCACTGCGGAGAACTTCATTAATCAACGTTCACTAGCTATATTTAGTGCGGATAGGTCTTCACAGATGTTTCCCAGACACACACTACTCACAAACATCCACCATTAATCTACCATCGCCCATTGGACGTCTGAAGGACAGGAACTTCGGTCTATTGGGAAGTGACGGGTGAGTGAGCCAATCTGCAACATCAGGACAGGTACTGTGAGCTTATTGGCAACACGTCGCGCACCAAGCAGAAGACATGTGTTAAAATTTGCGCACCTAATCGTCAGCCCTCGGTAGCTCAGGTGGTAGAGCAACGGTCCGGAAATTCGTGGACCGGGGTTCGACTCCCCGTCGAGGCATATTATTGTGCGTGAATTTTAATCGTGGCTTCTACTTTCTTCGAACTTCACACTACTCACAAACATCCACCATTAATATGTGTAGTTGGCCTGGATGAAATGAGCAGGTTAATTTGACGTCGTCTGCTAACAGAAATGAGTGTCTATGTTTGATCAGATCGCATATATTGTTTACGTAGATTAGGAAAAGTATTGGTCCGAGCACACTTCCCTGGAAGACGCCGTTGGTTAGTTGTTTCGGTGTAGCATGGTGTTGACCGATGTTAACTACCTAAGTTCGACCGTTTAGGTATGAGTCGAACCAAGTAAGCAAAGGATTTCCAATTCCGTATGACTCTAGAGCAGACAGCAGTGACTTGTGCGGCATGCAGTCGTACGACTTTTACATGTCCAACAGAATTATGCTGATTGCCATTCATCTGTCAATCACAGTCGTGACGTGACTGAGGAATTGTAGCTGACAGGTAACGCAGGAGCATTTGAGAGAAAGCCATTTTGTGGGGATTGATCAGATCCAGTCTTGTAAGATATTGAAGGATGTTCTTCTTGACTATTCTCTCTAAGGCTTTGGAAGCAGCAGAGGTGTGATGTATTGGGCGGTAGCTTGAAATTTTATTCCTTGCACCATCCTTGTATTTAAGCATTATAATGGATTGCTTCCATTAACTTGGGAACCAACCGGTAGTGAGAGCAAGTGTAAAGAGGTTTAATAACAGTAGAGCGAGGTTTTTTCCGAGTTTTATAATAGTTGGGGAGATGCCATCTGGGTCTGGACAGGTTGATGGTTCTATGGATGGGATGGCACTTTGCACCTCCGTTAACGTCACAGAAAGATTGCAGTATAGCTCAGTCGTTCTTTTTGGAAGTGGAGGATGAAATAGCTGAGCGTTGGGGAGAAAACAGGAGGCAAAACTAGAGTTGATAACCTCGTATATGCGGG
Organism: Dicrocoelium dendriticum; assembly: GCA_944474145.2. Lineage (NCBI taxonomy): Eukaryota > Metazoa > Platyhelminthes > Trematoda > Plagiorchiida > Dicrocoeliidae > Dicrocoelium > Dicrocoelium dendriticum. The sequence continues at coordinate 105,045,545 of OX104065.1, forward strand.
AGATGTCGCGCGTTATTGAACCATCATCTACAGCCAACGTGTCAATTTCCTGATGGGATTTAGGGTTCCTTCTTTTGAGTAGTTGCATCAATCTACATACTTCCTCAGGATTTATAAGTACCCGAGTATTTTCTTTGAGTTTGGCCGTTTGGGTTAGACGTTGCAGAGGTAGCAGATTCTCGTGTATTTGAAGCAATGTTGCGAAGCTGTTGTTCCTGCGATATAGCGATTTAAATTTCTTTAATTTGGTTTTGGCTTTGTACAGAAGCTTAAGTTGACCACTATGTTCATATGTATTTCTCCATACAGTAGGTACAAGTAGATCCACACTAAGGGCAATATTGTTGATAAACTCATTTGCAGCCACAGTAGGGTTGTGAGTTAGGAATGACGTATTCCAATTCACTGTACTGATAAGTTCATTAAATGAGTTCCAGTCTACACGATGGAGGTTGCGAATGGGTTTTAGCATTTTACTTGCTCTTTTAGGTAAATCAATAGTCATATCACAAAGCCCCGTGTTGTGATCACAGTCAGGTAGTGGATTATCAGTGAATATATAAGTGTAAGAGATCCCCATAGTAAATATAATGTTTAAGGTTGTGCCACTTCTGGTTGGCTCTCTAACTTGTTGGGTCCAGCCATTGAGGTGAATACATGAGATGATTTCCTCAATCCCATGCAGATTAGTCAGCAGTGAGTCCAATTCCGTTGACTCAGTTCATTACCATTTATAGGTCACGGCATTAGCATTTTCATATTCACATTCTTTTGAGAATTTCTGGATGCACAAGAAGCATTTTTAACGTAATAGTTGTGATCTACTCTGGTTGGAAGAGGCGTAACAAATAAAACCGAGGATTGATGGACTCTAGTAGATCATTTAGATTCTGCAAAGCGGTGAGACAAATAACTTTAGTAATCATTTCGCATTTTGGAGTGGTCCCCACTTAATTTCATCGCATCTTTTTTATGCAATACATTAACAAATAGGAAGAAACGGTCTCAGGTGATCGACCGTGTTGCATAGATTTTGAGGTTGTTAGAATATGTCAACCTCAAAAGTCAGTCTGTCCGTCTTGAATTGGTGCTGGTAGGTTACCATAGGTTTCAGATTAAATGGCCTAGATTTTTAAAATGCGTATGTCATTCCTATGATGATGGAAGCATTTGTAGTTGGCACTGTCACTAATATGGCACAGGCACTTATCCTTTCACCAACACTCACACTGCTGTACCGTTGAGGTGCATTTGGGAGACAAACATTCGTGGAATACAGTGAGTGGAGAGGACAACACCGAATCATTCACTACAATCCTAAAAACGGAAGCCCACAATTCAGGTATGTTGGATAGTGGATGCTAAGTTCTAACTGTTTAGACACCCACATTGGAGTGTGATCAGTAATCAGGCATGCATGTTGTGAGTACCAATTACCATTTCCCAAGGAGCTATGCCTAAAGTTATACTTCTCTACTAAGCCACTGGGGCTGGATGTAGATTGTCGAAATCGAGCCGAATATAGTGAACTATTTCATAGTTCTTGTTCGCACGAGCATTGCCTAAGTACCGTTGTCGCTTCGAGTACATTGCAATGCGTATCATGGGTCAGCGTTCTGCCGATCCAGAGTCCTTACCTCCCCTGTCCACAACGTAGACACATTTGACCTGACCCGCCATTTAGGCGCTCACGTTAGACTTGCCAAAAGCCAAAGCTGGTACATCAGACCTTTTAAGTATAAATAAAAATTTCGATCCAGAAGGTGGTTATTAAATTTTGTCGCCGATCATTTACTGGATATAATATTATCAATGCCAATAGTCAAGTGTTAACCATAGTGCCAATTGAACCCCAAATGTAGCTCTGAGATGAAAATCAGGATAACCTGTTCCACTGTGCTGATGGCAGATCAACAGAAGGAAATAAACAAAGGGTCCAGAAAATTTGGATCTCAATCGTGCATTCCAAGGTGCAATTATAAACTCATCTTTGTCCTGGGGGTGCTCGGTACACACGGTCTAAGTGCATGAAAATTTCCGTACTAGGATTGGGAGTAGCGTGTCCAACTCACCGTTTTCGGCTCTCTGCTAGAGCACAACTGTTCTCGACTAAGCGTGATGAGGCGCATTGCAATTAACATGTAAAGGTGAATGGAACGAAATACTTAACACAGCTCAAAAAGTTGCTCAGGGTACTATGTACCAAACGAAACGCATCAATTAGACGGTTCTAGTAAAAATCGTTATATGACGCCTAGAGGAAAAGTATTTATTTCATACAGAGCAAACCCATGTTGCTCCTATATCCAAAAGCACAACTGCACACGATTTTAGGTACGGATCACGTATTTATGCCGACCATTGCGGTGAATTTCTAGGTATTAAAACTTTAACAAATCAGTGCCAGTTGACTTGTAGTTAAAGTATAAGTTAAACAACATTTGGCATGATCATCTTTCTTCAAAAACTGCATCATAAGCACAGCGATTATGATCGAAAACCACCCATTAGTCAACCACACTGTGGCAATTAGCTAAATTATAGAACGCATTCACCGGAAGTGCATAATAGCAGTGGATTCCAAACTGAAGTATTGCAATTTGTCCGCGTTGAAATAGTCCGATGTCCTATTGGCAGCTTATATACTTCCCTAAAAGACAGGTGCGAGGTGTATAACACATTGATTTGGCCACAAACCTGTATTTTGGTGTAGGATCGGACGAATTATCCGGGCCTGGTCCGTCAGTCACGAAACATGCCAGCTGGTAAATCAACATGTTTCCGGGCCACTGGCATTTCCACAAATCGGAGTCAAATGCCAAGTTTGCGCACGTGCGTTCCGTCCCACTTGGTAGGATATTTGTAATACTGCATGGGTAGAGCTGATTCAGCATACTTAAAGTGCGTCTAAAAATGAGGCTGTCTTCTGACACATCATCCGGATAAGTTGGTGAAGACGCACTGTCGATCGATTTGCACTCCGCAGTAACAATGTGCTTGTCGTAGTTCTTTGAAGCGTTTTTACTTGGTGAAACTTCTTTCGTTTTTGAGATTTTTCGGTGCTTTAGCTTAAAGATAGAATAAAATTTATTTTGGAAGTAGAATTGCATGGGCAACATAGGTATAATGACTTCAGAAATTTTTGAGGTAGTTCACTGTTTATGTGTTTCCTTTTAACCCACCTACTAGGAGAAACATTCGCTCCTACTCAATCCTGCTCATCGGTTCCGACGACTCTTGTGCTTAAAAATTCGTCTCAGGCACCATCTAATAAAGCACCACAAAATATTCAAGCTACCCGGCATCCCAGATAGCATCTATAGGTGAACACCGGATGTGTTCGAACACCTTGGGTTATCCCTTTCAACACGATCACCTAGAGTACAAGTCTGCGAACACAGTAGATCACAGGAACGTCCTCCAGCTATGCATTTCAGCTGCCATTGAATTATCCCATTCCAACGGCTCATACGCTTACTCGAAACGCACGGAACTATAGAAGTTCTCATTAACGCTCGTTCTTTAAACAAGAATACTTTTTTCGTCTTTTTATGTGTTTGCCGATACCTCAACTGATTCTCTTTGTCGAAAGCGTTTCGCTGATCAGACCCAGGGATCCAATTAGAAAACCCCAGGCGATAACCGCGGCGATACTAACTTAATCATAGACCAGACAGTTTTCACTTCAAATTTGAGTGAACGGTTAAAAATATTACGGACCCAATATGATAACGATCGATATCAACAAGTGCAGCGTTTATAATCAGCGCTTCCACAGCGCACCCCATTGAATAAGATCAAAGTTCGTAGTTTCATAAAAACAGTCGATTTGATCTCAGGCCGCTCAGTAAAGGTCGAACTAGTCGAAGGAACTCGTCAGCGGTGTGCACACTTTCGGTCCCCTACTTGGGATCGAACCCATGCTCGCTAGACGCTGACGCCAACTAGCCGGCCGCTTATGCCACTGAGTCATGGGGATGGGGGCTAGGCTCTTTCCCAGCTAACCTCACTGAAGTTGTTTTGATCCTTTTTCGCAAGACTGGTTGTAGCAGATTATGCCAACGCGGAATGAAGCCTCATTTGGTCTGATTTGCACCTTGGCTTTTTCTGATGGGAAACTCATGATTCTAAGCAAAATCCCGAGTAGTAGACATGTCGTCGCTAATTTCCTTTCCGCATCAAAAGAACTTATTCTACTTGTCATTTTCTTGTGGCCGTTCGGTTACTTTCGTGACACTGATGAGATATCTGCAGCAGAGTTGTTTGGTCATGGCATGCAACTCAGCAGTTGAAGTCGAGGTAGTTTGGCTTCATAAGAACAAACATTCACCAGGATTATTGCGAAATAAACGCCCCATTAACACCGCAGACGTTCGTGTCTCAATCCTTTAAAAAAAGGAGTAAATTAGTTACCAATTGCATTAAATTTTATGATTTCAGCAGACCATATCAACTGCATAATGTAATTTCGAAATGCAATGGAGCAAAGCTAAAGAAAAACATCAAACCCTCGTAAGGTCAAATAAACTGGAAGGACTTAGGAAATTAATTGGGAGAGAAGAAGGATTCAGATAGGATGACATCACATCCATGGCATCGTTCATATGTTCAGCAGCGATGAATTATACGGCCGTAGACAATCTTTTCAAAGAGCATTTTTTCACTTACAAAAGCATTAATAAAATATCACAGTCCGTCGAAAGCACCTCCAGCTTATGCACTGTGTATGGTAGACGTTCCTACTGAAAGGATAAAGAAAAATCAATCCGCCATGACAAAGTTCTTCTACGGCGGTTCTGATAGAGTTCTACCAGCTTAATTAAATTAAGGCAATCTTCATACCTCTGTCCTCTTGGGGAACAAACTTTCCTTATGACTGAGACTCAGTTCTTTTATGTCCTACTGGAAAGCAGGCGATATAGTAGATTTAAACGAGGGTGCGAAGCGTTACCTAGCAAGCGCCCGCCCGATGAGCCATGCTTGCGTGTTTCTTACGCTTATTAGGAGCATGATAACAACTGCAATTTTCCAGTTTTTACTTTCAAAGCGTCCAATTTTATAGTCAACCGTAGTTTATTGCAACGCGACTCTTAGAAATCATTCAGGTTAGACGTTCTTAGCTAGGTCACAAGCTCAACCGAGGAAAGCACAGCTTACAGCTTCAGTTTCTTTGACATGCAAAGTGCTTTTGATGAAGTAGCTAATGGCAAACTTTTGACCAATTTGGTTCCTTCAATACGTTACAAACACTAACCAAGCAGTTAAAGACGATAAGAACATATTCTATCATAACCCTGTAACAAATTACGTGCTTGCAGGCCACCGCATTTTCGCCGTGTGAACTAGCGAAGTTTTGTCATTCTTGTCCACGCTAGACATTACATTTGCGGCGATGGTATGCACACATCCGATTTCTGGGATCAGGAGCTCCTGCCTCGAAATATGCAATAAACACAAATGATTGTTTCCGTTGAAAAGAGGAATGTTGGCTAATGATAAGAAATAAAGACTAAACTAAGCATACTATCTGGCAAACCGTTAGCTTGCGGAAGTTTGGGAACGAGGCCAATGGTTACTCTGTTGCAACAGCCACAACTCCTCCCGAACCTGTGAAGTACACCACTGTTAAAGTCCTCGAGCTATTTAATATAACCAGTGCCAGACATATGCTGTACATTGTATGTGTAGTCCCAATGTTACGTTATCTTCTTCAACAACACAAGACACTGTGCCAACTACACTGGAACGTTTTCAGTGGGTTTTACAAGCCTTTGCTTTGATTATTACCCGAAGACTACGAATTCATGAACATTACAAGCTGTTGCAGTTTTACGATATGATTGAGTAGTCCAGCTGGTTACACCATCCAGCTGCAGCACACGGCGCAGCACCGCATTCACAACAATGAGTTCTTTCTCCTAACGGCAAAGTGGCAGATCATAATGCGGCCAAGCATTTTCCCCATTACATCTACATCGATTTGGCATCGCCCCAACTACCTACTAGATTCTGAGCGCTTCTTGGTGGAAACGAACGACCGTCAAGTATGAAACCACCCCACCTGTAAATTATGGCAGCACGATCAATTTGGGTCCACAGCTGGAAAATTGAGGGGGGACACCAAGTAGCATTTCTGCGCACACTGCTAAGAAACTACCGGTGCTCAGCGCAAAGTCGCAACAGACACTCGCTGTTGTACATACACTCGGAGTTAAGTGCATACTTTCCACCTAGCTGAGCTTGAAAATAGCCCAGACGACCTATCTGCGCATTCACATCCCCTGTAAGAACATTGACGTTTGAACGGGTAGTACTGCCTATTAGCTTGTTCAGATCGTGTTAGCAAGCGTCATTGACACCATCAGAGCTGCAGTCGGTGGAGGCATAAGTGGAAAGCACCAACAAACAGCAAATGGTACAGCCTCATGAATCTTACTTGATGTCGTCAAACGGGTTGCACACAAATGGCCGTTCACATGAATCCAATCAAGCAACAATGACTCAGCTCTGGAGCTGAGACCGATGTCCACTCCAGCGTGACCAGAGGTGGCAGCATCACCGTCTCCAGATGCGTGAAACCAATAACGAGAGGACAAGCCGTTGCAGTCAGTTCAACAGCCAAGTGTGTGCCATTGGTCTTAGTTTCGGACGCACAGCACACGTCAATACCCAATGTGTTCAACATACGTGCGAGTGCAACCTGTTGACCTATCTGTTCTTGAGTGCGAACGTTGAATGTCGCCAGGAAAACAGAACAGCGGGGCCCTATAAAAAGGTGTTGGCGATTGGCGTTTAGTGAGTGGTACGGAAAGGCAGCTCCACAAGGTAGAACTGCAGTGGCATTGCGGCCGCTGTCAATTGGGCCGCGAGTTATCGAAGAAAGGCTAGTAATTAGAGTTGGGAGAGGAGTAAAGTAAACAGGTTCAAAGAAGGAAGGCGGCATCAGTAGTATGTTTTCGGTTATCCCCCCTGCTGTTTTCAACAGATAAGGCAACTGTTGCAACGCAGCGTTATAGCTGATGGTTAAAGTTTGAAGAAATAGTTATGGCTGTATTTGGAATAAGATACTGCCATAGCGCCCAGACCTAGACAAGAGGACGCTTAGTCTCAAAAGCCTATTCGCAAGGCAGGGGCTATAGCAACAATTCGCTTTTACGGAAATGGACTCCATCCCATTTCAAACCGGAAACTGAGAAGAGTAGGAGACTGAGTCTGTCTGACCGCTAATTATTGACCAACCTTGTAAGAGTAGCTCTCAATGGGCCCGAGGGCCCATTAGTTTAGCTCAATGGGTCGATAAACGAAGCAAACCATCGCATGAACTTAACTTCCAGTCTCGTTGCAACAGCTATCGGAGGTGATGGAAGCATTCTTCACTGAGGCATTAGTGAACATGCCTTCAGTCAACACCATTTGTGCACCACCAACTAGATGATGGCAGGAGTAGTTTGAAGGAAGCGACTGCTGGTGGGGCCGGAATCGACATCGTCTACCTTGACTTCTCTAGAGCTTTCGACCGCCTGAATCACCGCATTCTACTTCATAGGCCACAGAACTATGGAATCAAGGCTCCAGTCCTTGTGTGCATTGTCAACTTGTTTTACCAACAAAGGATTCAAGTGCGTGCTAGAAGATCGCTCTCCAATCCGATTAAGGTGAAGTGCAGTGTTATACAGAGTTTGGTGCTGGAACGCGCTTGTTGCTGGTGTTTATAAACAACTCAATAAATGTCATCTCAAAGTTGCTGCTTTTTTCGATGAACTTGTGATACGGCGATCGATCATTGACAATAAAACACACAACTTTCCCAAACATGACATGGATTGCGCTCACGAGTGGGCAACGAGGAATCTACCTCAGTTTAGCTCGGTTAAGTGGAAGGTGATTCATCTGCGTCATCAGCTGATGAACGTGTATACGTTTAGACAGTATAATCTTACAGAACGCCTACTGCACGATCTCGATTGCTCGAAGCAAGCACAGAAGGCGTCGAGAATCAGTTGTCAGCGTGTCGGCTTTATTCGCAGAGCGTTCGATCGGTTTGACCACAAAATCTGCTTATAAACGCCAAACACCTACGCAAGGTCGCAAGTGAAATGCGTCATCCAGGCGTGGCACCCGTGGAAGAAGCAAGTTTATACTTTGGGTTAGCCAGGAGTTTGACTCAATCAAATGGTGTGTTTCAAAATCCCATGCCCTGGATTTATACATTATGGTGTAAACATCTCGGCACTTTGATGCATATCTCAGTGCGAACATTATGGTGAGTCCACAAAACCACATTTCATTTAATAATCATATTTTCTTTACAAGAGTTGTCAAGCATTGCTATTTTACCCATAATACACCACTGTTCCATTAACATGGACAGTCGTAGAAGGAAGTTTAGGACATAAAATCAGTTAACCTTGGTTAGGCTGCACAGTGGGCTGTAAATTATGCTGTGGTACTCGTGCCTTTTCGGACCAGGCAACTGTGTTAAACGTTCGCCGCTTTTTGTTAGAACCAAGCAGGTCACCGTAACGGCTTGGTTATTCAGACTTCCACTCCACACTCTCTCAACGCATTCAAAATTGCGTCAACATCTAATCTGAAGAGCCATGCACTCCCCAACGTGTAAGCATATCGAGCAACTATCGGAAACGACATGCACAACTATGCTATCGTCATCTGCGAAATTCACAATGCCGTAGGGGTGGGCATCCTCGCGGTACACTCAGCCCGGGCGCGACTAGTGGTGGCCACGTGGCAGCGAAGCGCCGTTACGGCGTACAGCTGACACGTTATTATAATTAGTATTATTATTACTACTACTACAAACAATAGATTTTCGCTCGATCTCTTCATCTTATGGGGGGGCCACCGAATGATGCTGCTGGAACAGAGTGCACAGGTCTAATTCATGGCACCCGAAGCACGTTTATGCGGGAAGCACCTCCTAATTTTTTCACAGACCGAGTGTTCTGTGCGCGGAGGAGGAAGATAGAAAAGCTGCACTAATGCAGTTGATGGAAAACTTAGTAGATATGAGCTAGTTCACAATCACTAACGTCGACTTGTTTGTTGGGAGGACACTTTGAACAACAGTACAAGTGGCCACCAGTGCTATCGAGTGCCAACCCACATATCCAAGACCTGACGTTGTAAGCAACAACGCGCCGTAATCTAAGAATGAAGATAGTTTGGAGGCCAAAACTTTGTGTGTTAGAAATTCTACAGAAAGGAACGGTAGTGCAGTCCAAGTTTGAACCCGCAACAACTGAGTCGAAAGAGAGTCAGTACATAATTAATGAAACACGTTCATGTAAACCAGTGGGTCCCCTTCAGCCATTTAGTTAAGGCAGAGAGAAGACAGAGGTTGCGATATGTCAAAATTTCGATCGTTCTCTTTAGTCGCAAACATAATCCAAACAGAAACACACAAAGGATTATATACATGGAAAATATAAGCAACATCAATCAAAATGTTACAGTCAAGCCCATGGCAACCGAATTGATTGCCTCAAGAGTTTCTGCGCACATAGCACAGGTTGCTAAGCTTTAATTAACAAGGCCTCACTAACTGCCAGCATTATCGGGTTTTTGTTACGTAATAACACTTTGAACACTGTCTCGGGGTTCACGTGATGACTGGTTGCCATATGCTTGGTGATAGATGATGCCGGGCTCAGATTAATTCTCAGGTCAGTCCCATTTTGTTGCGTAATCACTTGTCCCAACCACTTTGGTAAGAGTGCAGCTACCCTCTGAGCTAACTGACGGTTTGTTCTGCCTATGTAAATGTCACCGCAACCGCAGGTGAACTGATAAACAACTTGAGAGGCTGAACTGTCCGAAAGATGCTCTGATTTTTAGGAAAAACGAGTCCTAGCGTGGTATGCCTGAGTCGCATCTGGGCTGTCGTGTAGGCGCGCGTTAGGGCAGACCGGAGCTTGCGTCCGATATCATTTGCCACATGGTCCCCCCTTGAACGGCAAGAACAAATAAACATCCTATTTCTCAGCCGTCAACACCAGTGTTTTCACGCTGGGAGGTCTTCTGTGTACTTGAATAAACTTCTCAGGACATCCATTAGAAATCAAGGTCTTGCGTATAATTTCTTCTTCTGCTTTTAACGTTTCGGGGCTGCAAATGCATCTAGCCCAGTAGAAGAGAGTTTTCACTAAGCCGCCTTTTTATGCGATCTGGGCGAAGCTTGAAAAATGAAGGTACTGTCCACTCCAAATGGATTTGCGGTGAACACTGCGCTGCAACGTACCTTCAGCAGTCTCCTAATGAGTATATCCAAAAACGCCAGGCGATTGTGTTGTTCCAATTCATGTGATACCGACAGATTAGAGTGAATCGCATTCAGGATGGTCAGCCGTCGGGTAAAATGTTCTGCGCTGGTGAAGAATAAATCTCATCCACATATCGTCTGTACAATTTCACTTCACCAATGCTGGCAGCAACTTGCCTTTCTGTCAGGCCGAGGAAGATGTCGGCTAAAACTGGTCCCAGAGGGCTGCCCATAGCGACCCCGTCAACCTGTTTGTATTCGGTCCCCTCAAATGCAAACCGTATGTTCTCAGTTTGCAATAGAATCATATCCTTTAAACACTCCACTGGCAGGCCTACAGACATATTCTGACTCAGGATAAAATCACATATATTATCAACCATCACACGTAAAGGCAAATTTGTGAATAAGACGTTCACATCTATTGAATACACGAGCTCTGCACTCAGTGATAATTGTTCCAGCGTCTCAGCCAGTTCAAAGGAGTCTTTCAGACAATACGTAGCCAGGAGTTTATGCACCGGATCTAATAGTTTAGCCAGCCACCGCGCGACATTGTGATAAGGTGAATTGTTCATACACATAATCGGACGTAGCGGGAATCCTACTTAGTGTTACTTGGGAGGGCCTCTCATTCTAGTTGTCTGTGTCCCAATCGGTTTTAAGTGTATGTGTTGCGACTCATTGATGGAACCATGTGGCAGGAGGAGCTGGAGCATTCTTGACACATACTTCTCCATCGAGGTGTCGTTTTCGGCTCTATTATCTAGCTATAACTTCAGCGTGTCTCCCTAAACGAACTCCATCTTCGAAATGCAGTCAGGCCTGTTCATCACCACAATGCCCGATCCTACATCCGGCTGCAGGAACACTAAGTGCTCCATTTGTTCCAACTTCTTGATCACCGTATAGTGTTCAGATTGCAGACAGCACCTCTGACTTACCGGCGTACACAGGAACTGGTTCGCAATACCTACCAATTTCGCCCGATTTTGATTGGTGTTGCTTAGTTTTTCCATGTATATAATCATTTGTGTGTTTGTTCGTATTGTGTTTGCGACTGAACAGAACAATCGAAATGTTGACATATCGCAACGTCTGTCTTCTCTCTACCCGTTCATGTAACAAAGTGTTGGGAGCTAAATGCCATCTTCAAATGTTCTTTAAAAATCGCTACTTTGGGAGGGGCGTTCCAGGGTAAACAGACTCGGAGGAAGAAATACGTACGTCGACAATCTAGAAGACTCTGTTGTCCTCTCAGTTTAAACCGATTGTATCTCTAGTTGATCTTCGGACTGAGTTTCAAAAGGTAACTTACAGGACTACGGTCGCTCAGTATTTGGTAAGGTCCCCAGGTAGTCGCCGGTAGCAGCCACTGAACATTTCGAATATCTTCAGTGGTTCTTGGTAGATGATGAGGCGCAAATCATTGATATGCTTCGTTTTTCTACGTTGTGGAGATTCGAGCGCTGCGAAGTCAAGCTTTAGACAAGCTGGCTAAGCCTGGATAACGTATTCGACGTGGGGACGCATATAGGCCTTGAAGATAAATGAGTACAAAATTCCGAGTGCCCTTCCGAGTGCTCATTACCACTTTTTGGGTCGGACTTTGACTGCCTGAACCTACCGAGATCGTAGTGTACCGGCAACTCTAGGTCACGTTCCTGAGAGCTTGTCTGCAGATCATGCGCCCCAAGCTTGGAGATGTAGGCATGTCGATGGCGCAGGTGGACAACGTATCATTTGTCCACATAGAGGTCGCTTTGGAGGACGTTTTGCTTGTGTCAGCCCGTAGACTTAAGGATCGCAAGTCTGCTTGTAATCTGAGGGCACAAGTTCGAGTCTTTATAGGGACCGGGCGATCCTCTTAATGTCCGTGGCTCACGCGCGACTGTTGGTGGTTGCACAGAAGCAAAGCGTCGGTCCTGCGTGTCGCGTACTGCTGATGCCTTCTGCTTTACTTCGTAGTCTTCCATTCTTTTGACCGCCCGCAGAACCTTAACGTCGTCCTCCAGACGTAGAAAGGTTGAGATGATAGATCCCTCCAAGTCATTGATAATAACTAAGAATAAGCGTGATCAAAGTACGGAATCCTGCAGTACGTCGTAACTCCACACGAGTCGGGTCAGAGAAAGATGTTTGTACTGTAACCTACACTTGTCTTTCACGGAGAACACTACCGATCCATCTTAATACTGGATCTCCAATGCGGAAATGCTAAAGTTTATGAAGCAGGATTCCAGGATCCAAGCTATTGAACGCTTTCGAAAAGTCCAAGTAGATAACAACGGTTCCAGTCCCCTCAATGACTTTTCGGGCCAATTGTCTTGTGCTATCAGCAGATTAATGGCACAAGCCCAATGCTGACAAAATCCTTGCTGCTCCGGCGCAGTGATGCCGCAGTTGTCTAGATAATCCATCAGTGTGTCTGCGATGATTGTTTCCATGAGTTTGGCTAGTGTAGGGAGAAGCGTTACGGGGCGGTAATTGGCAGACTCAGATTGTACTCCTCCCCTGAGAACAGGAGTGATAATACTCCTCGTCGAGTTTTGTGGAACTATGCTATCGTCTAGACAAATTTGAAAGAATAAAGCCAGTAGTTCGGCTAGGTGCATTGTTGTGACATGCAGTACTTTGAGGTAAAAGTTATCCACTCCAGGAGAGCTGCGTGCACGCAAGTATAGAAGTTTTTCAGCACCATTTGCGCGGTGAAGGTGACGCTGAATAAAACGGACGGTGGAGTGACCGAAGCAGGGATAGTGGTCATGGTTTGTACCCCTTGGAAATTACGTGAGTACTGGGTTCGTAAGGCGTTGGCCGCCACTCCCCCTGTTTGGATACCCATCAACCGTAGTGAGTGGCTGGATTCCGCGCCGCACCTTACGAGGTCTATTGACATATTTGTAAAGAAGTTTAGGAGTCAAACTTAGTCGTTTCGTGCCTCCGGTTGGTGTATAAGCTTGTTCGCGCACACAAACTGCACCGGATGGTTGCGTTGAGCTACATACGCTGTCCAATTTGCTGCGCTGGGATTGTTTTGATTAACGAGCCGTGTGCAATCCCGCACAATCATATATTTTCATGTTCTGCTTTTCAAACATGATTTTGGTTTGAGGGGACGATGGAAAGTTTGTGGTCCTGATACTCTTTCGACTAGTGACGTGATTGTTTGTAATAATGTTTCCCAGGTTATTTCTGAGGTGCACTCAGACATGAATGCTCAATTACCGTTTTCAAAGAATGCGGATAAAAACGTGGTAATACGCAATAGATTGCATTCTTCCGGGCACTGCATCGTGGTTACCAACGTAGCAAATGTAATCGACAGTAAAGTTGAGTGATCGCTTCGACCCAAAAGACCACACACGTTTAGCCCATCAATCATGTGCTCCTCGCTGGTCAACACCAGACCTAACATTGTTGGCTCATTCTCTGTTTGGAAACTAGTGGGAGAGGTGAGCTGATTATACAGAGGGAGTTACAGATTGGTCCTTGCAGATGGGCTTTGGACTGTTCACTATCAGTTACTGGAGTTTACAGCTTATGGAGGTTGAAATCTTCTGTAATAAGTATATGACTGTATTTCTGATTTATCACAACACGAATGGCCGATATTAGTCGGCGGTCCATTTCTGGAGTCGATTTCGGCGGTCGGTAAACTGTGAACACAAGACGTGCCGGCGTACTTCAACCATATGTTACACTAAAGGAAATCATCAACGCGCGTTTGAGGACCATCTATAAGTTCACAGTGAAGAGTTATGTTGTAATCAAAGATCACTCTTTCCCTACCCGTTCTTTCGTTGTGGAGAAGTGACGTACCGGGTAGAGTGATTGCAGCGTCGGTAATCTCACAGTTCAACCACATGTCGGTGATCGTTATGATATCTCTGGGCTCGGAAGTTCGACCGACTTAATACTTAGGCTCTGTGCATTGATAAACAAACAGGATAGTCTCCCCGGAACCAAAAGTGAGCTAGCGGATGTTGAACTAAGGCGGCAGATTGTGCCGACCGTTGAGGGTTTAGCCACTAGCTATTTATTTTAAGACTCCTTGGCCCTTGAAGTTTGCTTGGCTTATACAACTGTTCGCGGTTGTCCGCGTCTTGATGGTTTTCCGTAAGTAGTCGTATGCCATCGGATGCTGAGATTGCCATTAGACCAATCCTTTCACAGAGTTGTATGAGGAGAAAGATTCACCAACTGAGCCGTCTCCAAAGAGTGGTCAGCCACTCGTCGCCGTGTGCCCACTGCATTTAACCGAGTTTTTGTAGGCAACTTCGTGCGGAATTTAGACCAGTTTTCTAAGATAAGCAGTGTTATTAACTCAAACCTCAGCATCAGCTTCATCAGAGGTGGACCTTTTTCCCTTGTAGTTGGCTGATACTGAAATTCTCGTCAACCGCTTTTTAACAGCATTGTCGATGGACGGTCGCTGGTGGATGTAACTCCATTGCTACCGGTTGTGAGGCTTCACTTTCTTAGAGGAGGATGTTTGGAGATCAGGAACCCCGTAAAAAATACAATCGTCCGATTTGCTTCACGATTGCTATTCTCTTTCGGACATTTGTTCCGAGGGATGTCCGGAAGTACGTGCACCTCGCGTGATGAGTAAAGGAGCCGAAGCGAAGACAGCAGAACGGCCTCTGTGTCATTAGCTGTTGCGGGCCCATCAAATATCTTCGCAAAAACGCGCCACAAACTCCGGCGTAATGGCTGTGGAAAGTGGAGTCCAATTCCTCCCACCAACGAAGCAGACTTCAACCACTCCGAGACGCAGCACAAATGCGCACATGTTGACAATGTTCTTTTGCAAACGACCATCCCGGCACAGTAGCTATTTTCACTAACTTAATGACCCATAATATTGATCATAAAAGAGCCTGCAGAGGACCACTTGTCTTACTTTCACTTCGCCGCTAGTTGGGAGTTACTTCGGTCACGTGCTTTTGTGTGCGTCGATAGCCGGGCAGCCTTCGTGTCTAAGCCACTAGCGCGCGTCTACCGTCACCCATTCTCGTGTGCGTAGCCTCGTCCGTCAGGAGGGCTCACCGTCCACCCGAATAGGTGTGGCTAGAAACGTTCTCACGCTAGCGCAGTTTTCCGCCTCACCAGCGTGCACCCCGGGCTAAGCTAACGCCACCACGTCAGCGCAGATCCGCTCGATCGACCAGCTTTCCAAGCCGTTATCGTAGGCGCGCTCAAACCGTGCCAGTGACAATCCTATAAGGCTCTAATTCTTATCAGAGGTGTCTCCTAATCATAACATTAGAAGAACTCGGTGGCGCTTGGAAAAATCAAGGTTCACCGTAATGCAGTGAATTTGGGTGAAGTGGGATCCGTCTAAGTGTCGTAGGCACAAGTGAAATAATGCCAGTCGCACTACAAATGGAATTCCAATGAGCTTGGTCTTCCAGCAACTTCCTCTTTATGGTACTAGACTGCGATGCTGGAACATTTGTGCACACAACAGTTGAAACACCGTGATTACTTCTGTTGACTTTAGGTTTGTGGGTACTAATTAATACCGATTTAAATGGTTTGGCTGGTTTGGAAGCTGTGTCACCTTCATATTTCTCGGTGCTGTTTCCGGAGTCAGGGGTGGGCTCTCTGGATTTTGAGTGGAGGAAACTGATGTGTACGCTTCCTGGCTTTTCGCTATGGTGCATGAAGTCGGGCCTGGGGCTGCCAACGTCGCCAATGACTTAATATGGGCTGCACCGTTGAAAATAGTGGAGGTAGGCACGCTGCATGCTTCTCCGCTTATGAGAGTGAGGTGAGCCAGTGGGTTTAGAGAAACTGACGCTGCAGTGCTTCCGTAGCGTCCATTCCTCTACTTCGGCCTAAATGCGGAGCTTGAGTTGGCGGTTTGGGGTAAGAGTGTGACCATATTCACCTCTGAAGTTGCGACCTTAATATTCAGTAATTGCGCGATTATCTCAGTCAACCTACCGCACTTATTCATGGGTACACATAAACAGTTGACAACTGCAATGAGTGGACATGTTGGACGAAACCAAAATGCTTCGGCCACTTTCTTTATTTGCCCCGCTTCTTGGGGTGTTCCCGACTGCTAGGTTAGAGGATGGACAGTACAAATGCTTGGAATCGCTACTTGACATGGCCCTTAGTGTTACCCAGCATAGAACGTATTGCAAGCATTTCCTTCTTGGCTGTGGTTTTTCTATCCTCTCGTTAATTCTAACCGTATCGTACGGTGCATAACTGTCAAGTGTGAATTTATATATATATATATATATATATATATATATATATATATATATATATATAGACACACAACCTTTTCAGTCGTTTTTTATGGCTAACGTTACATTCCATACACAAACATAATGGCATGCGGCATATGTATTGTTTACCAACCGACTCCTACGCACATATATTTTGGCTGATCTAGCGGAGTTTATTGAAGCACGTGTGCTGAAGTTTGGGAACATGACTTGCAAACGAAATGAAGGTGTGCTAGACCTTAACTCCAGGTTATACTGCATGGCTTAAGCGCGTAGATTGCTGAATTATCTAGATATAAGGTTGACTATAATGCCAAACTGCGGAAGTAGCGACAAAAATATCTACCGAACGCTGCTTTATTTACAACTGATAGCCACTGACACATAGCCGTAGAATGTTATCTTTATGTATGAATTGTGATCCTACAAGTTGGCAGAAGGTATGCAAGCTTTATAATAGTTTCCCACTAGTACCTGCCCTTACTATTCATTAACCGGGGTTTAAATAACCATTTTACATTTAGCTAATCAATTGTTAGTACAAACCGTTGTGGTTGATAGTGTTGGGGAACAAAGTTGTCAAATTTGTTGTGGAGAGCCACGGATTAATAACTGTAAAAGTCAGCTTCGTTCACTGTTGAATCGGTAACTTACGGAGTACAGGAGCCGTGACTTGGCAGTTAGGGAGTCAGCTTTATTATGGTTTATTTCATATCCTCTACACGTCCGTTTAACTAGTATACTAGCATTGAACCTTGTTGATATATGTTATGCCAAAGGATATTCTGGGTGGACTTGCCATATGTTATATTTGCAAACAGGAGGCCAATCGAGCGTTGTCAAGTCGGGCCGACCACGACAGCACTGGCTCGTGGAACAAATCAGGTTTGGCTCCGTCTTGCGCAAATGAAGCGCAGATGGAGTGGGCTTGCAAAGACTATGGCTAAAGAAGAACGGAAAGCACACTAACAAACCTGGACTGACTCAACAGTGATGCAATGGTGGCTAGCCAACTGAGTGGAAAAAGCATAGGTTAGATCAGCGAACAGGAAACGGATCAAGTGCCCTCCGACTAAGTTGTCTATAATCGCATGGGCGACACTAGCACTAGCCAACTTCAACGTGTTCATAAACAGCACAGTAGATGAACAGAGCGTGCTGGTTAGTAAACACAGATGAAGCGAGTTAACACAGTGAGAAAAGCTGCCGCAATTGAAGAGGGCTTCAATTGTTTCTTCAGTATAAATGCTCGCACGCTTCGTGAACATGTTCTAATCAGTTTCCAGATACTGCTTTCATTCTTGAAGTACTGCTCAACATAGTGACTGCAGTGGAATTCTAGTTCACGTCGTTTCAGACCATGTCAACTATTTCCTGTGTAACGGACAAACTAACTTGTTCAACCGATCTGGAGATTTCCCGTACTGATTGACACCAAAACGACCAATCACAACGACTTGATTGCTTATTGGACTTTTCATGACAAAACCTCAGTTACTCTCTTTCTCGTTCACATTTTGACCTAGATTAACCACAAAAGTTTACCATTTTTGCATCGCTCAATGGTTAAGCTTGCTACTCCCGCCTTCTGTCTTACTCCTTGTGCGTATTATACGGCCCAGTTACACACCCAGCTTCATTAGCCTGTACCGGTCCCGTCCTACTTTCTTTGTTTGCCTGACCGAATTCTCATCCAGACCTTCACACTTACTCTCGTCCAGGACACCTACCATTGTCTGAATGAGTAGTCTAGACTGGCTCAACAAGCCCGCGTTCCATGTGCGCTGCTCATTGGCTGATCGATTGACCGATTAACCCATGCTGACACTGGAACCGCTTCGCTAAATCGTGCTTATCTGTTGACCATTGCTATTTGTGGCACGTTGCAGTTGAGAGACGAATTAGTGTACACATTTGGTCTGGAAACGGTTTGAAGTTTGTTATTAACTTGTTATCTAACCGTTTGTAAATAGCATCTTAGCTCTTCCGGCTGTGACTTTTAGCTTGATACGGCTGCGCCACGAGTTGCTCAGGTTCCTAGACCGATTTGTCGGTAACACCCTGGTCACTCGTTGCTCATCTGCGTTTACGGTTTTATATCAATTGGTTGTTTCCCACTATGTTTACTCCTATTTTCAAAACGTTTACGATATTTAGACTACGTAAACTGACTCCGATGTTACCATATTTAGGATTGCACAGCGTTTGAATATGAGTTCCGTCGTAGCAGCGTGAGTGCTTGAATTTAGCTAAAAGATGTTCAAGAAATTGCTCGCTGGACAACATATTGAGCTAACCTTTGCTACTCTGGAGGGATTTTGATCCAATGTAAAAGAGGCAGCTTCCCTTGAGATTTTACGTTCCTCGTTAAGCATACGCGAAGCCAGTTCCTTTATGGTGGCTGTGGATATACATGGATTGAAGGCAACCTGGATCAATTGACTCTGAAAACAAAGCAGGAAATGTCACACTACCGGCCAAGACAATCTTTATGTTATGGATATATGTCAAGTCAAGTCAGCAGAAGAGGTAGGTACCCAATTGGGTGTACCTTCAACCTTTTACATTATCACCTGTAAATGTACTAAACGGGTGCCATCAAAAATGTTAAAGTTTACAAATAGATAGCAACGTCAGAACGGTGCACTGTCCAATGTCGATCGAGCAACCATCGTATAATGCGGAAATACATTCATTAGATTTTCACCCATTCAGTAGGAAAAGCTTTCATTAAAACTTTGTTTCATGACTAGTTTCAGATGGCGTAAAATTTAGTCTCCAAGAAAATAGATCGGGGATCTCGCGCGAGATCAGCATTTGTAATGTAACGGTGGATAAAGTCATAATCATCCTCATCAACAGCAGTACATCAGCCATTTGCACTGATGCTTCCATGCCATACAACCATGATGAGCTATGAAATAAAGAATAAGAATAAAAGAGAGAGAAGGGGTCTTACCTGAAAACGTTAATGGACTAAGCGAACATTCACGGTCAAGGCGCCTACACCGTGTGTTAACGACATACCGTCACAAACAGCTGGCTACCGTGCAAAGATAAGGCGGTATCGGCGATACAGCTTCCTTGTGGCGCTCACTGCCACGCGTCATAGTCAGCCATTACCCCGCAGATAACTCAGCAC
The DNA here is from genome assembly GCA_944474145.2 of Dicrocoelium dendriticum. NCBI lineage: Eukaryota > Metazoa > Platyhelminthes > Trematoda > Plagiorchiida > Dicrocoeliidae > Dicrocoelium > Dicrocoelium dendriticum. Next base: position 105,065,214 of record OX104065.1, read on the forward strand.
TAAACACACGTTAAACAGGCAACCCGACTAGGCGACAGCAGCAGTCGCGCCACTGGTGTCGGTTGCGAGCCATGTCCTGTAAAGTCTCATGCCAAGCACAAGGCGAGTCCCGAGGACTCCAGCCCGGAAGAAGAGACGGACCAACGGCACCCAGTTTGATCGTCAGTGACTTCATTCCTTGTTTCCAAGTCAACTTCTGTCCACCTCGAGCCTTGCGCCACCCAACACCTGGTAGACTGAACATGGCCCTCCTAGGTAAGCGGTGACCAGGCGTAGGTAACATGTGCCATAACCAACGCAACTTATTCAGTGCTATCGGTTGTTTTAGAGAGCTAGCATGATTATCACTACCTAGTACTCGCCTACGCACATCATCGTTACGGACACGCTGGTGCCATCCGACACCAACAATGCTTCGCAGACAACGATGATCGAAGACTTGAAGGCGCCTCAGATCTTCAGACCGTAGCAGTCAAGTCTCACTACCCTTAACATGATCATGCCTGTGCAGGCGTGCCTCGCTTGGTCGAGAATAAACATTTTATTTATTTATTTATAGAGCAAAACAGCCCTCACTGCGGTCTTGTATACAAGACATTTCAGACGCAGGGAACTTCCCTTCTGTCGCCAAAGATGCCGCGGGTTCAAGAAGACAGCGCTGGCCGTTGCAATGCATGAAATGACTTCCGTTTCCAAGCGTCCACTGTGGCTGATGCAGCTGTCCAGATAAGTGAATTGATCAACCACCTCGACTTACTCGTTAGCAAGGTTCAAGGGGCTGGTAGTCCTGCATCAACAGTTTGCACTTTGAAGGTGCGAAGTGCATACCAAATAATGGGACCACTCTAGACAGTTAATTCAGGGTTGATTGTGCCGCCGCAGCATCGTTGCCTCATCATCATCATCACCACCATCATCATAATCATCATCAACATCGTCATCATCATAGTCATAGTAGGCTGATAACAGCATGAAACACTTCAAGCAGGCAGCCCGATTAAGGATCTAAAGCATTTCATCACTGTTGCCGACTACGAGCCATTTCCTGTAACATCTCATGCTTTACACAATGCGAGCTATGTGGGCTCCAGCCTGGAGTTCGAAACGGACAAACGGCACTTGGTTTGATAGCCGGTGAATTCACTTTCAGCTGCCAAGTTAACTTTTTCCCTTCTGAGGCCATGATCCACCCTACATCTGGCAAACAAAAAGGGCCCTCCTCGGTAAGCGGTACTTGTCCAAGCCAACGCAACGTAATCAGATCTACCTGTAATTCTACGGAACTGGCTTGAAATTCACCTCCTAACACTCGTCCACGCAGATTGCCGTCGCGCACATGCTGGTGATATCCGACACTAGCAATGCTTCTCAAAAGTTGATGACCAAAGGCTTGAAGGTGTTACGCTTGTTGATATGACTAGCAGCCGACCTCAGTAACGTTCGTGCTGTGAGTTTCTTTGTCCCACTCCTTAGCTCTTAGCGCACCCTACAACCACTCATCAGCATTTGGCATTTTATAATTACGAGTAGTAAATTATTTTTTCGGCTACATAGTAGCCGGCAGGTAGCTTACCGGAACGATGCCCATCCGTTACCGCTAGCTCAGCTGGTTTGCAGCTGTTGCATTTTGTTCCGCTTTTTCTTTTAGTTATTGCGTCACACTAGCTGAAGAGTTTCCCACCCCTAGCTAACGTGTATAGTTTGTGTGTAGTGAAGGTGTTACACGTCTTCATACCGATAGGTCCAAGTTTCACTCCCATAGAGTAGTACGGCCCTCACCTCGACCTGGTAAACATGTCGTTTCCGACCGTGGGAAAACCTTTCCTGACGCCACAGATGTTGCAGATTCAAGGAGGCACTGCATGAACTGAGTTCATTTTTCATGCCAAGCGAATTGGTCAGCTACCTTGTGCTCCTCGTTAGCAAGGGTCAATAGGTCATTAAATGTTTGGTGATCCTGCAGCAGCACTTCGCACTTTGAAGGTGTGAAACGGATGCAAAATTATGGGACCATTTTGTAGAGGCTATTCAGGGTTGAGTGACCACACCAACATCTTTAAGCTGGGATTGCTTACTCTTTGACATCATGTCAAACACTAGGGGGATTAAAAATAAAATACCGTATACATAAAAGCTAAGGTAATCCTTCTGTCACATAGATTTGTGCACGTGGATGTGGAAGGATTAGTGTAGTGTTCCAAAGTGTATAACAATTCGCAAGTGTCGGTAACTTTAAGCGAGATCTTAGAACGGGATTTCACTTTTTTATGCGCGAAGAACACTGTATATGGCTTGCATTGTCCCCTAAATTTCGGTGTTATTTGAAAGAGAATAGGGTATATAAGTTCACATCTTTTTCTATATTCACTCTGGTAAGATTGCACGTGCTCGGTTGCCTAATTTTATCAGATTTGTATCGCATTAGTGTGCCTTGCTGAGCATCACAAGCTATGACACCAACACACACTACAATTGATTAGCCCAGATAGTCGGCGTAACAGCCTGGTCGTTCCTTGCCGAAAAGCCTCCAGAAGTCGCCTGGCTCGAGATTGTCAAAAAATTCAACCGTGTGTTTGCAGGAGCTTCAGAGATAAATAGTTGGAATGAGTCTTAAACATTTTCTTTCGTAAAACAAGGGACTCGAAAATAGTTAACTGTATGTAATGTAGCATGACAAGTGCATAGATTAGCTTTGATGCCAGAAACTTGGGACAATTGCGTAGCCCAACGTAACCACTGCACCCAACTACTCAGAGAAGATAAAGCCGTACATCAGCAGAACGTTGCAAAAACCTTTGGTGTAAACCATAAAATGCTGTACAAGCATTTCAATTGCGTTCGCGATCTTGGGAAGGCATTTACTCTACTCAGGAAGGCTGATGGCTCAACAAGAATGGATACAGAAGCGGCATATGCCCCATTTCAAAGAGTCTTGCCATCAGGTGATTTTCCAGATTTTATTGCCCCGCCGCCAGTATTTGCCTGCATAGCTTTTGCGGTTGAAACCCTCTTCCAAAGCTGACGTCTCCGTGCAAACACAATTTCCAGTGTGTCCTTACTATTCGTCCAGAGGCACTTGGAGCAACAGTTGGAAAACGATCGGAAATTTCGGCTTAAGTCTTCCTGCGCTGCATAGACTAGAACAAGGTTTATGGCATATGAAAGCTTGAAATAATACCTCAGATTCACATAGGTGGAAGCAGGACCGAGCCTTCAAACTATCGCCGTGTCGCTACTTCCCGTACTCCCCAAAGTCTTGGAATTCATCATTGCCTATACGCGAGTGTGCCATCTGGAAAAATGTAACATCATTACTCCCGAACAGCACGGCTTCCGTCGACACCGATAGTGCACGACGAATTCACTAATCACAACGAGTAGTTGGACCAAGTCAGCTGACATCGAAGACGTTGAAGTGAGCTGCCTGGATATTTTGAAGACATTCGGTGGCTTTGATCATCGGACACTGCTTTCCGAGCTCCAGTTTTAAAGGATCGCTGACATTCTCGTAAGCTGGATCACCAACTTCCTCCTTCACTGGCAAAGAGTAGACAAAGTTTGGAGCTAGTTATCCGATTCTACACACTTCGAGTTTGGTGGCACGCATCGTTCAGTTTTGGTATTTATTAATAACCTCACAGAAGCAATCGCCTGACATTCTCCATTGTTTGCCGATGACATCAAGATTTGGCGCAAGTTTCAATGCTATGCAGATCAGAATTGGCTTCAGAATGACATAGACACGGTACATCAGTGGTCAATACAACATTTACTGCGATTCGACCTGATTAAATGCAAGATACCATCTATAGGACACAAGTGCAACGGTTCGGAAAGTAAATACTTTTGCGATCTTCCGTGGAACGTTATTTGGACGTGCTGGTTAAGGATGACCTGGGCTGCATCAGGCAATCCGAAACTGGTAACCAACATGTCAGTCTGTTTAGTTGGGCTTTCGACAAATATAAATCTCTATTTTGTCGCATTTGTTTTGTACGTAGGTTCGCAAATCAAACCTAGCATCTATGGCTATAACACTACCATAATGCACTGGAGCAGCCTCAACCTCGCGCTTCCAATACGTCGTTGGGATGCGCAATCTCCCATACGTGTAGAAGCTGAAATGATTGGGGGTATCCAGCGGATGGTAGTGTGGATTACGTGGCGATCTGATAATGACCAACTTGATTCTGCAAGACCCACATTATGTGAGCCGTTGTGACTGCATTACAACAACCACAGTTACAACTGTGTTACTGCATTCAGCAGGAATGCAAATCTGATAGGGCATTCCTTGCAAGTTGCAGAACATTACAGACATATGGAGTGCCACAAGAATACCCTTTCTATTCTTTTGTGTCACCCGTGGAATTCTCTCCCTAAATTGCTCATTGCTGAACGATCCCTATCCATCTGTAAGTGGTGGTTGGATGACGTACTCAGACTTACATTTTGTTACTTGACGTCATCTCTCCGTTCTACTAGCAGAACTCATTTTGGACTTACCAGCTATCACCTGCTAGTGCAGTAAAAACCACGCGGGGTAAAGGACTACAGCGGAATAAACCATCAATCTTTATTATGATATTTAATGTACTACCTGCTTGTTTAAACATTTTCGATAGCCCCAGCAGCCCACGGAACTTCTGAAGCAGTGCTTCTTAAGACGTATAAAGTCATTGTTCTGTGTTCACCTGCGAATAGGCCAGATATACTTGTTTCCAATTCACGTAGTATAAATAGGTAAGGAATGCCATCTTTAAATAACTCATCGGCCTCCGAATGACAGGTCTCAAGCAGCATGGGTGCTCAATAAGTAGTATGTGTGCTCTCTCTGGTAACTTGAAACGAGCCAAAGTGTGGAGTGTCATAAGCGAGCGGATCCAGTACCGGTAGGCAATGACTTAAATTCAACGATTCCTCACTACTTTCCATATATTCCCCCTTCGCATGCAAGGTGTACACATGTACACGCGAAGAAAATAGGTTTTCATATTTCGCGTACAAATGTACACGTGCACTAATTTGCAAAACCGACGATCAGCGATTAAACTCTTCCACTAGGTTAGGAGATGTAATAAAATATTAACAATATAAGCAAGAATTTTTGGATGAAACTTATTTGGTCGTGTACGTAGGGCATAAGTAACAGATGTGTATATTTCCCGAGCGGCTGAATACTTCTCCTTTTTTGGAACGATCATTTGGTATGTTGGTGAACAAAGTTACTCGCATTCCATACAAAAGTACTCATGATATGTGTGTGGGAATTCACGGCAAAATTATGTTTCATCGAGAGTTCGAGGTGGCTAACGCAGCTAAGCTCACCTGGCCTGGTAGAAGGGTTCCAGTTTGTGGGTGAATAGTCAGAAAATCTTCCTCAATACACTTTGTTGCATCGTTGCAAAGGGAAAAGAACCAGAATGATTCCGGGTCGGAGAAATATGACATGATCGGTCGCAGTTCAAACGCAATGGGACCAACTGGAAATACTGGACCAGTGGAACCAATACGCGGTTGTTTGTGCGTATAGGGGTCAGCCGATGTATGAATATTTCTGATCGTAAACTGCACTGTGCTTGTTTCCCATAACGGTGTAGGGGGAAACTGTAAGTCGTTTGCTGACAGCTTGATGGGCGTAAGAACACCAATTCCCGAACAGGTCAAGTAGAACTTTCTGTCAGGTTTGAAAAATGGTATAGGCATAAAAGTATGAGGCAAATATTGCCAAACAATCGTTTAAAAATAAGTGTTTATTTTATCAATACATATAGGCATACATATACTGCGTATATTTTGCAGTCTAGAAAAAGGTAAGTGTCCAAATGCGTGCAAATGGATTTGCTACCCCCTATTTCGCAAGTATAGGCTGAATAATAGTAGAAATTGAGATATCCACCTAAATACACGAGTAATTACCTTCAAATGCCGATAAATATTGAGATGCATTAAATCGCAGCATCAGATATTTTTGTCCACCTTCAAACTGACGGATGACCGATGTGTCTCATTTAAATTAAGTTTAGGTTGCAGTGTTTCTAAATAAATGTATTTTCTGTTGTATGTTTCCCTTCAGTTTTTTAACAGCTAAAGTGTAGTTCGCTCAAGCCCATCCTCTTCTAATTTGGCTGTGATATGATAGGACCAGAGCGTGGATTGACCCAAAACCTTGAAGATTGGGTTTCACGTCGACCCTTCTTCTTGGTCGGAATGCTTTAGGTGTGATATCAAGTTTTTGTCGGTCGATTTCATTCACTTGTTGATTGTAACTGCCCATAGGACTTCTTGATAAGCTAAGGTTCTCCTGAAATTGGTCAAAAGGTAGTTCATCCATCTTTATCTCTTTGGGTTGACATAATTTCCTGTGCAGCTAGTTTAGGTGGTAAACCCAGGTTTAGGATCCTGCAAACACTTCCTATGCAGCATTTCACACCTGCATTCGATCATACCTGTAATCTGTGATGCACGACTTATCCGCTAGTCAGGGGCTAACACTGACTCTAAGGGCCTGGATGAACGCACCCATGTTCCCTGTCACCGGCTGAATATTACTTTTCGTTTTTGATTTGATAGGGTGTTTCCAGGGACTAACTTCAGCGAATCAAAAGGCATACGAGGCCGTCTATTCGTTCAAGTGTCCTATGAAATGACTTCATTCGGTACCTTCTGGTTAGGTGTGCACCGGCAATGAAAAACTGATTTAGCAGTTACACCCCCTATACTCTCCTCCATTTTAAATTGAGAACAGCGTAGTCATATTCATAAATCTCAGTCTGACAAGCTGCTAGCACGCGAAACAGTTGTGAGCATATATATTCGACAACGCACAGTTTATAAAACTCCGTGAAGCTGGCCCAAGTGAACTGTGTTCCGATAACCGCCACAAATGTCTTTACCGTCTAACCTGATGGGGATCTGTTAGAGAATTCATCCAATCCCTCTCCATTGTAAATTTTGTCATGCTAGATCTACTAAAAACGTAAAGAAACGGCACGAAAAACAACGCTACTTATTCCTCAATGAAATCGATGGTGTAGATTGCACTGGCCCGTTAGGCAAAACCGTCGATTTAGATCATTCGGTAGCCACCATTGACTCTCCAAATGCCATGGAGGACATTAGTGAAGGCATTATCGGTACACAGGATGCAGTCTCACGCTCAGATACAATGAAAGCCACGTCTGTAAAGTTACGATCTGAAACTCGTCCACCCAGAAAGCATTCAAATATTTATCTAAAAACGCCTGATTGTCCCAAATCGGTGATAAAATTATCCTCGATTGCTTCACAGGAAATAGACGTCAGGGCGACTAACGCATTCATAGGTACACCCATATCAGGACGCAAAGTATATAAAGACATACCATCCACTAGTGATAACAACAGTCATCCTCCAAAGCTTTTTATTCCTAGAAAGGGCCTTAATAAGGTCGGAGTGAAATAAAAAGTCCTACCATGGCTAAAAATGATAACACCCATATTATCTGTAAGACGAACTCGTGAAGTCTCAAAATACGCTTGCGGACTAATTGGTCGTAACATTCGCTAGGAAAATTAATAGTACTCTTTCTTGCCCTCCAATCTACTGGCCCCCACCTCTTTTACCACCTCCTTTGATTAACTCCGCAATAATACGTCACTCACATATCTTAAACTCTCCCAACCTACTCCAATTTTGGAACTGCTCCAACCATTACACTTCCCATTTTATTAACAAAGGATGCTGGAACTCTCACTGTGAAGGAGTTATTACGGATCGCGCAGCATCTAATATAGGCTCAAATGCTAATGAGTATTATGGCTCAAACCTGAGTCAGGATGCTTACCGAATTGTGTTACTTAATAAAAGTTCACTGTTAAATAAGCTACACTTACTCCGTACATTCATGTATTTTAATAAACCTAATATTGTCTGGCTTACTTAACCTTGGTGCAGCACAAATGTGTCGACTGACGTCAACCGACGGAGATAAACTGATCAGAAGTGATCGTAGGACCGGTAGAGGTGGAGATTGCATTATTTACTACTCACAAAACCTGTTTGTTTCTGGGTACACACTTCCGCTTATCTGTGCCTCCCTTGATTCCGTTTGACTAATTTTATCTTTCGGTTGCGTATATCGCCCACGTGGTGCCAGCATGTATGAATAGATCCAGTTAGTAAATTTTTTCGGCTACGTTTCGAGGATTACTCTGTAAAATAAGATAGTTTGCTGATACTTTAACCTGCCTACATATGCTGGTCTAGAGTAAGTTCAACCGGAAATCACGCACACTTTAACTTTTCTTATGACTAAGGGATGGATTCAGCATGTTCTTTCACATACAAGGGGTACAAGTGTGCTGTACCAAGATTTTACTTAGGATTTATTTCCATTTTCACTGAGGCCAGGATGCGACCACAAATTAGTTGCTTGCAAAATAGTGTTCGACCCCCCACTTGTCCATTCAAAAATACCTTCTTTCCTCCCTCAAAGTGTAAACTGGTACTCATTTTCCATTACACTCGGGTCGCAAAATTGGGACATTTGCTTTCTCTAACATGACCTCTAGGATATATCTGCTCCTTTTCACCACAACCTACAACATTGCTTGCAACTATTGACTACAAGCAAAACGAAACCTTTTGCTTGCCCATCGACTAGCTCGACTATTGCTGAAAAACAGAGAATCTAAATGCGAACACTAGCTCGAAGGTATGAGAAAGCTTGTGCTTTCAGCTTGTTGCTGTGTCTGCAAAGACTTGTAATTGAAACGGACGTCAGGAATGTTACGCATCCTAGACAAAAGGTGCAACGCATTTTATATAGCAAAAACAAAACTGGTGATCTAAGTAACTTATGGAAGAAGAGAAAAGCGCGACTAACAGATCTACCATTCAGATATTATCACCCCAGACTGCAGTGTTCTCGACACTCCTAATTTTATGGCAGATGGCTTAAGTGCATACTTTATAAATAAATAAATAAATAAATAGTTTATTCTCGAATTGGTCGAGACACGCCAAGCAAGGCATGATCAATAATTCGAATTCTTCAACAAAAATATGCGACTCCGGTACCTTCAGTCTCATCTGTCACCCCCGAAACTATTTCAGTTGTTGACTGCAGCATCGGAGTCAATAAACGTTTGCTTAACTTGCTTCGGCCATCTCATAACCTTGTCCCGATAGGATCTCCTCAGCAGTAGTCAAGTGTGATGGTGATGATACACCAGTAATACTACTGAATAGTTTCCCCTGCACTTACAGTCAGGCTAGTCTCCTAAGAGACGGAAGGGATCTGTTGTCATACCGCGATATAAGTCTGGGCCTAAAACAGATATTCGTAATTATCGCCCCAGTAGTCACACCCCCATCTTGTTGCGACTAACGGAGAGGATTATAAAGGAACAATTCACTTCTGTTCTATTATCGCACAGTCTTCTTTCACGTTCGCAGCATGACAATTTAAATTCTAGTTCGTGCATAACATGCTAAATTGATTTCTTAAATAATCTCATCAGAACGATTGACTGGTCTTCAATACACTGTCTTATATCTTGAAATGCAAAAAAAGTTCGAGCCAGTCCTGCACAAGAGGTTATTATCGAAACGGAGTAGTTTTGACAAATCAAATCCGGCTCTTTCTTTGTTTTTACTCTTATCTGACTGGACGCTCCCAGCTAGTCAACATAAATGGGTTCATGTCTACGCCCCAACAAGTTACTAGTGGCGGCGTTCAAAGCAGCGTTTTAGGTCCGCTTCTTTTCCTGCTATACATAAACTACGCTTCGGAAGCTCATACACTTTACAGATGATTTGAAGATAGTATATTCGTTCCGTTCCTCTCAATATAAAAATGAGATAGTAAATATTAAATGTGATCTACAAGTCATAGAGGGCTAGACTGCAAAGTGGCAGATGTACTTCGCCATCTCAAAATGCAATATCATGGCTTACGGATGTCATATTGAAGCAGGATTGTTTCTAATTTATGGTATTCTCATTCCAGTGTGCTCTTCTGTCAGATATTTAGGACTAAGGTATACAAGCTCCTTAAATTTCAAAGAATATGCGATTTATATATTTCTTAAGACAATGCAAATATCGGGAGATATCAGTCAGTTATTAACACTGAAAGAGACAGGGCCCATTGCACATAAAATCAGTGTAACAACTTTGTTAGGATACTGTAGCGTTACGTTCAGAAATTTACGTACATGTAACCTGAAGGCCACAGAAAATGTTCAACGCGCCTTCCCTAAACACATCTTTGGTTACTCCATACTTGTTCTTTAAAAAATGGATGTAATGGATTAAATCTTGAGGCTTTATGTTTCCGTAGTTTGTGGTAGTACGAAAACATAGTTCCATTCTTGTGAGTGCGGATTTTTCCACTGGTCTTAATGATACCTTTAAGGCCTTAACTGTCGACTGTCGATTCCAGGAGATATTTTTGCTCAACTCTCAGGTGGTATATTGTTTGTTAAACTGTATGTAGCTAACGCGTACCTACAGCTCGTTGTGGAGTAGTGCTCAAGGAAATTATTGACGATTAATACATAGCGTGGATTGTTTCAGTTCAATCGCTTGCCTTTCGGAGTTAAACCTGCTCTAGCCGTCCTACGACATCTAATTGCTACAATGCTCACTGTCGTCAACGCTGTCGCAGCTTACTTAGATGATATCTTAGTCGTATGAGCGAATCCAAATGAATTCTTATTAACGCTCGATCAGGTTCTTGACCAAGTGAGGGAGTATGGAGAACCCTTCCTGACGGAGAAGTGCAGTCTGTTCCTGCTACATCCGAAATACCTGTGAGTTATCATTGAGTATAACGGACGCCGTCGCGATGAAGGGAATACATCAGGTAGTGTCAAGATATCAGCATCGAAATACGTGAATAACCTATTGTATTTACCATCCAAGTGTCATAAAATTAGGTTCAGTAGACGCTTCAAGCGGTTTACGGACCACAAACCATTACTGACCATATCCGACTAGGCATAAAGTTATCCAGAGAGCCACTGCAAGCTGCATACAGCGGTGAGCTCAATGGTTGCTTGTTATGCTTCTAGCATCAACAAATCGACGACCGATGTTAGGCAAGATGACGAATTTTCACAGTTAATTGCTGACCACTCTGTGGACAAAAACGAGACGGCGAGTGTTACTGTTAGGGCAGACAAGGAAATCAATCGAGTGATTCTTGATACCGCAAAGCGCCCCTCAGTTTTATTGACATCATTACAACAACACAAAGCTCAGGATGCCTCACTTTGTAAGGTAATAAGTACTTGAAAGAAGACTGGTCAGTACGAGTACTACATTCTGAACTCATTCGCTATCATCGGCACCAGAATACTTTGTGAATCATTGATTCATGTATACCGTACGCCGAACGAGCATTTGTCCCGACAACGTTATGCCGACCCATTCTGGTCCAATACCACAAGAGTCATCAATGGATAACTCGAACCAAGCCGGCTGCTAAACGTAGCGTTTATTCGCCTAAAATGGCCGCCGAAATCGCGCACTTGTGTAAAGAGTGCGAACACTGAGTGGTGAAGCGGCAAGTACCCAACCCTACACCACCTACAGTGCACTGAAAAAAAACAAAGCCTTGGCCTCGCGTTCACATAGACTTCACCGGGCCTGTTAAGGGCGGGTCATATATCATTGTGTTAGACGCTCCCTCAAAGTGGCCAGCTCAACAGCCAGCATAAAGCAGCTGCCTTTGGGTTTCGGTATGCTCCAAACACTGGTTTCAGACAATGACCCATAGTACACCTAGGAGGAATTCGCAAAATTTTGTCCCTCCAGTGGTAGCATGAATTTGCGAAAGCCACGGTTCCATTGTTAATCGAATGGTCACTTTGCCTCCCGGTTTTATTCCTTAGGTTTACACTTGATATGAAATGTGTGGATGGAGCTGTGAGTGGTGTAGCGCCAGCTCACCATGGTACCTCTGTAGATGCAGGCGTCCAGTGACTGTCCCATAGAGGCCGCAGTGACAGGCAAATCAGGAACCGGATGCCGCCAACCACGTTGAGCGATTTGCTGATAAGTCCAAACAACTATTGATCAAGGCACTGGGAATGGTCAACAGATGATAGCATACACACCTTTCTCATGGTGCACCGTCACTCTACATCCACCGTGTAACAGAAAGTCGCCATCAGAGATGCTACTAGGTAAACAATTCAGATACAGAAAAGATAAAGCCGAATCGAAAAAAATTGGCAGACCGGACAAGCACAAATATGTCCCAACATCAACAGCACAGGGCAGTCCAGGGCTGTGACCTAGTTTGGGCCAGAGATTATGGACAGCACAAAAAACAATGGGCTTCTGGTACACTTACCAGACAAATTGGTAGTCACCTAATTAAATGAGGTGGAAGCTAAAATGTGGCAGCGCTATGTGAACCAGTTACGACTCTACTCCGACAGCGACCAGTATCTACCGAACCCTACTCCTAAGCTGGCTTTCCAGTTATTGCTTAAGGAGATTTCGCTGCCGAAACCAACAATACGGAATACTATATTATAGAGCAAGTAGAAATGAATTCTGTACAACACTTTCGAAATATGGTGAAAAATGTTATAAAACTTGTCAACCGTGAATATCGTTATCGTTCTCATGTAACATTTAAAATATCTGACTCACGGTATTGCAAGACTCACAAATGTGACATGTCATCGTAAGTGTGCAATCGTTCTCTAAATCGAATAGTGGTAAAATATAAACGTAACAAGGTTTTCAACTGCTGCACAGATGTTACCTCCATCACATGTTCAGGCAAAGTGTTCCAAATATTTAGCAATCTCCGTTCGAAGCACAGTGGGTGGGGAACACATTTGACATCCGGCACGATAAGTTTGTATCTGTGTCCGCGTGTGCTGCATAGGCATCGGAATTCAAATCGTAGCGCGAGAGTACACCTAAATCCTTCACGGAGGGTGTGGGATATAGTGGTTGGTCGCCGAGGGTGTAGGTTCGGCCGTCAGCACCCTTACCCAGGATCATAAATACAAACTTGGCTGGGTTGACCGGGAGATGAAGTTTTGCAGACCATGTGGATAGGCGGTTGAGGTCTTGCTGAAGTAGGTCACAGTCGTCGGGAGCGTCACTTTCTCTCCAAATCTTCATGTCGTCCGCAAACAAGACACACGGCGACCGGAGAAGCTGCGGTAGATCGTTGACGTGGGTCCGGAACAGAGTGGGCCACAGCACAGTGCCTTGAGACACGCCACTTTTAGTGGGATACTAGTCAGTTAGATGGTTGTCGACCTGTACCCTCCACTTTCGTCCAAGGAGAAAGTCGCAGATCCACCGGTGCAGTGAGCCACCGAGACCACACATCCTGAGTTTGTGAAGGAGAACCTCATGGCTGACGTTGTCGAACGCTTTACTGAAATCGATGAATATCACGTCGACATACTTCCCCTTGCTTATTGCCTTCAAGCACTCATGCCTCATCACAAGTAGTTTGGTAATGCATAAGCGGCCTTGCGGAAAACCGTGCTGGAAGTGCGTCTGGACCTCTTTTGACTGTAGCAACTGCAGCAATCCCTTCTCCACGACTTTCTCAGCAACGTTTGCCAAATTAGGTGTCAGACAAATTGGCCTGTAGTTGTCTATTTGCTAAGGTCGCCGCCTTTCGGAATAGGCGTTACCACCGAACATTTTCAGTCAGTCGGCAACAGATGCAGATCCGTAATGGATCGCGCATGCAGATGAAGATGCAATTTTATATATTGTTATGGTCTTCAGACAGCCAGTACGGAGTCGCTGACCCTTGGCTTGATTCATATGGACCAAAAACAATGGAGGACTAATTAGACGCAGCAAGAGGGAGGCACGTATACGGAAATCCAACGCAAATGGTTCTTTTCCTCAATCCCTACATATGCTCACATTCAAGAAGACTGTGGCATAGCCGAACCAATCACCAGTGAGGCATCTGCTGCTGTATCATGTAACCTAAACCTGATCATACACTTGCTTGTCATGCGATCCCGCTGTATCAATGCAGCCGGTCCGATCCACGCTCCAATATCCTGTCCACCTACTCAGAGTAGTTCAGGTCATGACACACTGCACCGTACCCATGGTTCCATGCATCCGTTGCGGGAACAATTTCTCGAGATGGGTCGAGATCCGTTAAAGGGCGGTTTACATCAAAAAAGGAATTCGCTGTGTTAAAAGCACTCGGGCAGTCTTGCATCAGATTTCAAGGATTTGTTGTCAATGGTTTGTTCAGCGGCATCTTCATCAACACGTGTTAGTTGTGGGTGAGGAACTACACTACAAAAAGCAAAACCTGGTAATATAATGTTAAATATTATATTATGTTATTCGTATGAGATCGGAATTGGAGGAGGAATCTAATAGGGAGGGGATGGACAAAAAACTCACAACATAAACGTTACTGGGGCCGGCTCTTCGACATATCACTGTGTCCAACCAAACGTTTTCATCGTTCTTAGGACTCCAGCCAGGCAGTCGAGATGCACCAACCGACGCGAACTTCGAAATGAGGGCTTTAGTTATCTCGACCTTGGCCTCCCCTTCTCCTCTTCCGACCCCAACCCCAACGCTCAAACAATGCACATCACGGGTGTCGGTGTGGTGGCATGCGCAACACATGGCTCAGCCATCGCAGCCTGCTGCGTGATATAATGGTGCTGAGAGCTTCACTAACACTTCGTGCGCCAAATACGCGACGCCGAACACACACATTACTCACGCGGTGCTCCCACCAGACATGAGCTAATCCGTGAAGGCAGTGATGACCGAACGTAACCAGCCTCGTTATGTATGTCAACCTGATGGGCCAGGTTTCACAACCGGATAAGAGGTTTGAACGGGCAGTTGCATTATAAACTCTGCCCTTCAGGGCGAGAGTCATGTCGCGTCTCTGCAACAGGTGGCGGCGATTCGCAAAATTACTTCGAGCTTTTACAATACGGTTCGTAATCGCATCTTCGATCCCACTGGTACTTGAATTCCTGAACTAGTTCTGGCTGAGCCCCACCAAGAGTCAGCGTGAGAATGGGGTCCTGTCAAGCTTGGAGAAGTACTTTGTACTTCGATGAAGAAAAGCATATTCCAAAACGATTAACAGCCAGTGCTAATCGGTCCAGTGCTAGTTGGCACGTATGCGCGCTGTCACAGATGAGGGCAATATCGTCCGCATACTCCAAGTCAAGAAGTCGATCACCAGGAGGTAGCTCCACACCTTATAGGTTGTGTCCAGCGAACATTGTTTTCATGCCTTAGTCAATAGCGGTTAAAGGAAGGAAGGCCCTCTTGAAAATTGGGACCATGACGGAGCGGCTCCAGTCTGTCGTTACAGTTTCCTACTCCAAACGTTCCACTACCAACTCATGTAAATCATCTACAAGAGCAGGTCCCTCGAATTTGAAGAGGGCTAGGGCATTTCTATCTGTCCCTGCGGCCTTATGCAATTTGAACGGTCGGATCTCAAGTTCGAATTCAGCGGCTTAGAGCGTACCTAAGGAGGCGGCCAATGGGGAAGAGCACACAATGCGTTGCAAATTGTACGGCCCAACGCTTTAAGCGAATTGTCATGCTGTGGGTGTGCTGTCCACTCACGTGCCGTATGGTCTCGATAACACCAGGTCTCCTGCTGCCTGTTTCTCGTATTAGAAAGAATAACTTACGATGATTGCAAACGGCAGTGGATGTTACAATTTTCGTTGCACCGTGAGACCATCGGCCAGGGATCACGCTGCTCTCTGGGCTGTCACTTTCGATCTGTCCTCTTGCTCAGAAGTCGGTCCAGAGATCGGACTGTGGAAGCTGAACAAGGCCACAGCATCAGATTATCTTAGTTGTTGATAATTTACATGATATTCTAGTAAAACTGCGAGCAGAAAACTTTCCCTACCGACTGGAGCCGCTCCGTTATATTTCCGATCTTCAAAGATGGCTCGCGTTCGGAATGCAGCAATCATACAAAGACCAGTCTGATCTCAATTGTCTCTAAATTACTGGCGTCTGCCGTTCTCCACAGACTGAGTGGTACCCGTGAAGCCCAGATCTGCAAAGAGCAAGCCGGGTTTCGTCGAGGTCCTGGCTGCATCGACCACATCTTCACGGTGCATCAATTGTTGCAGCACCGTCACACATACCGGCGGCCCACCCTAGTCGTGTTCCTCAATATCAAACGTGCCTTCGATTAGGTTGATCGAAGTGCCCTTTGAGATCGTCTACGCAGGAATGGTGTGCCTGAATAATAGCTAAATATTATCCAATGATTATAAGCGCATAGCACGGGCAGAACAAATGCTTACGATAAGCTGTCGTCACCCTTTAATATCTCTAGTGGTGTGATACAAGGATGCCCGATGTCACCTTTCCTCCTCAATTTTGCAGTTGACGAAGTCATGGAGATTACATTTGCAGGACACGACTTAGACGATGTGGACCTATTCCCAGGAGAACGACTTCTTGACATGCAGCATGCAGACTACATTACTCTCATCTGTAACAGCTACCAGACGTGCCAAGCTGCACCAGACAGATTAGTACTGGCTGTCAGCCGCTTCGGGCTTTACATTGCACCATCGAAGTGCAAAGATTTCTTCCAAGGTTGGTGGGGATCGCCCTCTGCACTGACTCTTGGTGGGAATCAGATAGAAGTCGTTCGGAAATTCAACTAACTGGGAGATTGTATCAGTGCCCGTGGGATTGAAGATGAGATCACGAACCGTATAGCAAAAGCTCGAACTGCTTTTGTTAGTCTTCGCCACCTATGGCGACGGCGAGACGTCACTCTCGTCTTGAAGCGTAGAGTGTACAATGCAGCGGTAGCTTCGACCTTACTGTACGGTTGCGAAAAATGGCCCCTTAGATCAGCAGTCATAAAGTGGCTAGTTACATACGACCATCGGTGCCTTCGCAGTTTGGTTCACATCTGGTAGAAACTGCTTTAGCAAAGAGTGTGCTCGACGTCGTGTTTATGACCCAGGAAAAGGAACTGAACCGCTCAACACCGTCATTTTAAGCATCAGGCTCCGATTGCTCGGCTACGTGTTATGCGTGGCAGCCCACCGACCCCCGCGACGTGCGTTGTTTGCGCTCCTGGGTTGTGGGTGGAAGAAGAGGAGAGGTGGCTAAGCGATGACTTGGTGGAGAGGAATGAAGTCCCTCACTTCGAAGCTGACCTTGGTTGGAGCGTTTCGGCTCCCTGGTTGTGGACCAAAAGACGATGAACACGTTTGGTTAGACACACTTGCTGGCATGGCTAGGATCCGACCTCAGTGACGTTCCTGCTGTGAGTTCCTTTGTCCCTCCCATGCCTTTTAGCCTCCCCACCCAACCACGACCTCATTCCGTAGCATAATATAGTTTTACCTCATGTTTTTTTTTGTAACCTAGTAGCCGGAACGATGCCCATCCGTTGCTAGTAGCTCAGCTGTACGGATGAGAGACCTGGCCCATTCGTAAAGATGACTTGCGCAGGCTATCCGTCTTCGAGCACCGCTGTCTGCGGTCCATTGCCCGTGTGTGGTGGCAGCACCACGTAAGCAATGTGGAAGTTAGACAGCGTGTCTTGGGACGTGGAAGTCACTCGCTCGAGGAGCTGGTCTCACTACGTCAACTGAGGTGGTTGGGACACGTATTGCGCATGCCTGTCCAGCGTTACCCCCGTCGTGCGTTGTTTGCACTTGCTGGACAGGGCTGGAAGAGACGGTCTGGTGGACAGCCTACAACATGGAGAAGCCGCATGAAAAAGTTGACGAAACAATTGGCCTCGGCCGGTTGTTGTCGACTACCTGGTTGGGGTCCGAGAGATGAGGATACTTGCTGGTTGAAAACCTTGGAAGTTATGGCTCAAGATCGATGTCAATGGCGGACGTGTGCATCAGTGTGTTGCGGTGTCCCTTCCTCCTCCCCCTAAAAAAAGAACAAACTGAAAAAATTTTCAAAAACTGTGAGTGGTAAACTTGACAAAAAAAGCAGTGCTTGTTGCTCTTTTCTTATTATTCATATTGTTTTCCTATTCAGCCATGATTCCGATGGCACAATATCTGTACCACAGATTGTGTATAATATATATATATATATATATATATATATATATATATATATATATATAGTAGCTCAGCTGGCATGCAACTGTTGTATTTCTTTTCTTTTTTCTTGTCTGTGTTACGGCACAGTAGTTGAGGTGTTTTAGACTTCTAGCTAACGTGTATAAGGAAAAACTCGCTTAAACGTAACGAAAGTTTCCACATGGCTGTGGTTGCCTGTCTGTGGTTGAAACGGCGGTGAGTGAATGTGTTGAACTGCGCACTGCTTGCAAACCTGTAAAATTTACCTGTGAATTAGCTATTGTTGTCAGGAACAGCTCTTTCTGAACAGTTGAATCTGCTGAGGCTTTGGCGCAGTTTTGATAAAGTAGAATTGGTGGTTGTGCTCATTCTGAGAAACTCTTCAGACGACTTGCTGTATGAGTCCAATATGACGAGGAAACCTCGACCGTTGATCGGTCCTACGAAGTCGACATGTATACGGCACCAAAGTTTCGTAGCTTTTGGTCATGAATGGAGCCCGGTTTTGTGGCACTTTTAAGATATTGGCGCAATGCTGGCAGCGTTAAGCTAATTCTTCTAGCTGCTTGCCTATAAAGGGCCAAGATACATACCTGCGGACAAACTCCTCTATCCGGTTGATCTCAGGATTCTCGGCATTGAACTTCCTGCGCTCCTGAATGGAATTGGGGAAGACAACACTCCGAAAATAGTATCCAGCCGTCCACAATAGTAGCACTGTTGCAAATCGACAGAGGAACAAAACGTTGCCAACTCGTTTTGTGGAACTTTGTGACTTGCTTGAATACTGGGTGCCGAAGCGTTTTGATTCGTACATCTGCGGTAAGTGTTAGGTTGCGCAACGTGCCCCTCACCAAGGATTTGACGTCCGGTGCAATTCCTATCAAGAAATATCTGTGTCATCATGTTCTTGCCGATGGGCAGCAATTAGTCGTGTATCTCTGCTTGTTGCGGTAGTTCCCCTTCCCTCCACCAATAAAAAGCAGCAAAAATATCAAACTGTGTGTGGAAAATGAAAGAAATTGTTTGTTTCCTTTCTTCTGTTACTGCAACCCTGTTCTCCTATATCGCCATGGTTCTGATGAAATAATAGATGTACACAGGTGGTGATATATATATATATATATATATATATATATATATATATATATATATATATATATATATATATATATACCCCATGCTGAGGCTGATGTTGCATTCATGATGTTTCTTCAAAGTAATTGGGCTAAACCAACGTACACTTAAACTAGGTCTTTTTAATGTGGATAAAGTTCAATACATTTTATTTGGTTTGTTCTGTGTAGTTGATAATCTTCTCCCAACTTGCACACGCCGCTCATGCAAATCATGGTACACTTGCGTAATTGTATCGCGTGGTATTTTTTTTAAATAACTCGGACATTTTTTACTCATCACGGATCCACTGATAACCAATTTCCTCTATATACTTATTTAGCGAGTATTTATGTCGTCATACGCGTTTACTTTATTCGATATCGGCATTTTGAGTGATTGGCTGTTGTTTGACATCACAGGTGTGGCTGCGCTTGATGTGCATGTTGACAAGGTGCCTACCTGTCTATTACCCACTACCTCGTCCATCTGGCTCCAGGAGACAGTTGGTCATTGCTGGAGGGGACGGGATGCACGGTCCTTGTGGTCGTGTTGGGCTCGAAGAGAGGTTCCAGCAGTCAGTGTGAAGCGGACTACGGTCCAGCCACCGCCTTGTGGGCACTTGATTCCCCAAATACAGCGTTCTTGGGTTTGCCTGTGAAGGAGTGTGGTCCGCCTCCGTTGATGAAACATGGCTCCAATCCACATGCCTCCCAGTCTTATTCCTTCGGGTTTACACTAGATATGGGGTGTGGGGATGGAGCTGTTGGTGGTGCAGCGCAAGCCATTCATGGTCCCTCTGTAGGCGCAGGCGTCCTGTGGCTGGCCACAGTGACAGGCAAATCCGAAACCGGATGCCGCCAACTATATATATATATATATATATATATATATATATATATATATATATATATATATATATATATATATATATATATATATATATATATATATATATATATATATATATATATATATGAAATGAATCAAGGCCAGAAAACATTTCAGGGTTAAGATATCTTTTCGGTAAAATCTCGTCAGACCCAAACTTTTACATGACACGGATTATGTGGGGTAAGCGTCAAATCGGGCTGGGATTGATTTCTAAGGTGTTTGAAAGGTCAAGATCGATGACTAAAGGTGGCTATAGATGGTAGGAAAAGTGCATCAAAGGAAATTAATACAAGATTCAGGGCCTAAAGTAAATAGCTAAGGTCACAAAGGGTAGTTAAGTAACCATGTCAGTCGGCCAAGGTAGTAGTATCGGCCGTATGAATCGTTTGTGTACGCATAATTCCGGCTTCAGATGATGGATGTAAATAGCCTCGGCGATAGACAAGATTTGCTTTCGGAAGCCTTGTGATAAGCGTTCAGGTAGTGAATAGATGACTTTAAAATCATTCTCCGATGCAGTATGGCCACTTTCGAGGAGGTGTGACATGATTGAGCTGTCTGAGGCCCTCATTTCGCCTTTGTAAAACCACGCCGGGATGTGCTCGCGAATCCTCTGGGATAGACGTCTCGTTGTGCGACCCACGTATCGTGCACCACAAGAGCACGAGTACTGATAAACGAGCATTGAACGGGTCAACGATGGCAGACTATCTTTCAAGGGTTTTGCAAGCAATGGTTTGTTGTGGTAAACAATTCTTAAGCGGGCTGCGAAATAAGTTTTCTCAACAGCATCTTTCAAACGTCGAGACAGGATATCAGCTGCAGTGTCGCCCTTAAATGGTAAATGTATGAACAGCTCTTTCTTGGGAGCAATGCTTCTAGGTGGCTTTTGCTTGCGTTCTTTCATATGCTTCATGATAAACTTATCGGGATAACCATTCTCACGAAGGGCGTCGCTGATTCTCTGTAGCTCTTCGTTGACGGTATCCGGAGTGCAAATACTGCGCGCCCTGAAGGCAAGAGATCGAATTAAACTCCTCTTGTGCTGTAAAGGCACCGCGCGGTGCCTTTACAGCACAAGAGGAGTTTAATCCGATCTCTTGCCTTCAGGGCGCGCAGTATTTGCACTCCGGATACCGTCAACGAAGAGCTACAGAGAATCAGCGACGCCCTTCGTGAGAATGGTTATCCCGATAAGTTTATCATGAAGCATATGAAAGAACGCAAGCAAAAGCCACCTAGAAGCATTGCTCCCAAGAAAGAGCTGTTCATACATTTACCATTTAAGGGCGACACTGCAGCTGATATCCTGTCTCGACGTTTGAAAGATGCTGTTGAGAAAACTTATTTCGCAGCCCGCTTAAGAATTGTTTACCACAACAAACCATTGCTTGCAAAACCCTTGAAAGATAGTCTGCCATCGTTGACCCGTTCAATGCTCGTTTATCAGTACTCGTGCTCTTGTGGTGCACGATACGTGGGTCGCACAACGAGACGTCTATCCCAGAGGATTCGCGAGCACATCCCGGCGTGGTTTTACAAAGGCGAAATGAGGGCCTCAGACAGCTCAATCATGTCGCACCTCCTCGAAAGTGGCCATACTGCATCGGAGAATGACTTTAAAGTCATCTATTCACTACCTGAACGCTTATCACAAGGCTTCCGAAAGCAAATCTTGTCTATCGCCGAGGCTATTTACATCCATCATCTGAAGCCGGAATTATGCGTACACAAACGATTCATACGGCCGATACTACTACCTTGGCCGACTGACATGGTTACTTAACTACCCTTTGTGACCTTAGCTATTTACTTTAGGCCCTGAAGCTTGTATTAATTTCCTTTGATGCACTTTTCCTACCATCTGTAGCCACCTTTAGTCATCGATCTTGACCTTTCAAACACCTTAGAAATCAATCCCAGCCCGATTTGACGCTTACCCCACATAATCCGTGTCATGTAAAAGTTTGGGTCTGACGAGATTTTACCGAAAAGATATCTTAACCCTGAACTGTTTTCTGGCCTTGATTCATTTGATTACAATGGGAATATTTGCTGTGTTGAAAAGCAGCATTGCCCGTGATTCCTTGAAGATTTTGAATGAGTATCTGAAGTTCAGTACTCGGCTGGAGGAATCCAGAGTTGAATTGGAATTTCTTAATGAATGCGTACAGGCAAGCCGCTATCCAAAACACTTTTGGAGAGAGATACGGCGCTGTGGCCTCTACCCAAACGCAAAAACTTTGAAGAGGCATGCACTTAATTATGTGGACACTATCCGCGTTAAAATGTCGGAGCTGGAGAGATTCATTTCGCAAAGGTTTCCATCGGTGTCAGGCTTGTCTGAGGATCTGCGACGGCCTTTTGAGGAATATGTGGAATTAGTTAAGCTGAAAATGGGAGCAAGAAAGCGAAGGAAATTACTTAGTACGCTTAACAACCAAGTCCCACAATTGACCTTTCCGAATAACCCGGAACGGTATGTGTTCAACCTTTCCAGTGTAGTACTAAGCCCAACACAGCTGGAAGTGTTATCATTAGGCCCTAAGTTTTGTATTCCACGTAAGAAAATAGATCAGGCAGCCTTAGAAGTGCAGTTTGAAAGCTTAATGATACAAACTAGAGACCTGTTTCCAACATCTTCTAGTGATGTTGAGAACCTAAAATCTAGTCTAGTAAATAGCTGTCATGAATATGTTAAGGCTAAACCATCTAGTAATGGTATTATTTCAAGGGAGCAAATTCAGGCAATTAAAGAGTTACGGTTAAACAACGAATTAATTATCTCTAGACCAGACAAAGGATCCGGCATAGTGTTATTAGATAGGGTGGATTATATCTGTAAAATGCAACATATCCTCAGTGACGAACGTAAGTTCCAGAAGCTTATGGCCGGAAAGGACAACACAGGGGAGTTAGAGAAACAGTTGGCCGGCTGCCTCAAGCGAATGATGCAAGCCAAACTGATCACAAAGAGCGAATACGAAAAGTTGAAGCCTTCAGGTGGACACCTACCGAGATTATATGGCCTTCCAAAAGTTCACAAGGAAGGCGCCCCAATGCGTCCAATCTTGGACATGGTGGGTTCTCCCCAGCATTTGTTGGCCCAATGGATGGTGAACAAATTGCAACCGTTACGGGATATGGTTTGCACTTACTGCGTGAGAGACTCCTTCGAATTCATTGAGAAGATATCTGAACTCAACTTTACTAACAAAAGGATGATATCTTTTGATGCCCAGTCGCTGTTTACAAACATTCCCCTGCTCGAAACGGTGGAGTACGTGTGCGAGTTAACCCGGCAACTACCAATATACGCTAACTTTCCGGAGGATCTGCTAAAGGAGATACTATTTCGCTGCACGTTAAATGTTCAATTCATGTTCAATGGTGAGATGTACCGTCAAATTGATGGAGTGGCCATGGGATCTCCTTTGGGGCCGTTGTTGGCTGATATCTTTATGGCGAAATTAGAACATGGTCCACTCAGGAAGCACATCTGTGGAACTGAAATGTACATACGGTACGTCGATGACACCTTCGTGCTTTGCGAATCCGAAAAGCATGCAGAACAGTTGCTGAAGGCCTTTAATGATGCACATAATAATCTACGCTTCACCTGTGAGCACGAAAATAAAAACCGTTTACCTTTCTTGGATGTAGAAGTCATCCGCAATTCGGACGGCTCATGTAGCAGAAAGGTACACAGAAAGCATACGTGGACTGGACAGTACACTAATTTTCACAGCGCGGTGCCTTTACAGCACAAGAGGAGTTTAATTCGATCTCTTGCCTTCAGGGCGCGCAGTATTTGCACTCCGGATACCGTCAACGAAGAGCTACAGAGAATCAGCGACGCCCTTCGTGAGAATGGTTATCCCGATAAGTTTATCATGAAGCATATGAAAGAACGCAAGCAAAAGCCACCTAGAAGCATTGCTCCCAAGAAAGAGCTGTTCATACATTTACCATTTAAGGGCGACACTGCAGCTGATATCCTGTCTCGACGTTTGAAAGATGCTGTTGAGAAAACTTATTTCGCAGCCCGCTTAAGAATTGTTTACCACAACAAACCATTGCTTGCAAAACCCTTGAAAGATAGTCTGCCATCGTTGACCCGTTCAATGCTCGTTTATCAGTACTCGTGCTCTTGTGGTGCACGATACGTGGGTCGCACAACGAGACGTCTATCCCAGAGGATTCGCGAGCACATCCCGGCGTGGTTTTACAAAGGCGAAATGAGGGCCTCAGACAGCTCAATCATGTCACACCTCCTCGAAAGTGGCCATACTGCATCGGAGAATGACTTTAAAGTCATCTATTCACTACCTGAACGCTTATCACAAGGCTTCCGAAAGCAAATCTTGTCTATCGCCGAGGCTATTTACATCCATCATCTGAAGCCGGAATTATGCGTACACAAACGATTCATACGGCCGATACTACTACCTTGGCCGACTGACATGGTTACTTAACTACCCTTTGTGACCTTAGCTATTTACTTTAGGCCCTGAAGCTTGTATTAATTTCCTTTGATGCACTTTTCCTACCATCTATAGCCACCTTTAGTCATCGATCTTGACCTTTCAAACACCTTAGAAATCAATCCCAGCCCGATTTGACGCTTACCCCACATAATCCGTGTCATGTAAAAGTTTGGGTCTGACGAGATTTTACCGAAAAGATATCTTAACCCTGAAATGTTTTCTGGCCTTGATTCATTTGATTACAATGGGAATATTTGCTGTGTTGAAAAGCAGCATTGCCCGTGATTCCTTGAATATATATATATATATATATATATATATATATATATATATATATATATATATATATATATATATATATATATATATAAAGGCATGATGGCAGGAGAGTCTGTGATACTCTAAGGCTGGTGGTGGGTAGATCCTGACAGATGGTCTATCCACTGCTGCTACTGTTGTGCCCAGGGATCGTGTCCTGGTCGGCACAGCCAACCATATAGGCGTGATAGTGCATGCGCTTGTTCAATGGGAAATATCGACTAGTACCTGATCTCGAAATCATAAACTGTTAAATTAGGAGCCCAACCTTGTAGCTGGTTAGCTTTGTAGGCCGGGATGCTCTTTTTCAACCCATAGGCAGGGCTTATGATCTGTCGGAAGCTTGAAGCTGCGGCCGTACAGCATCACTTGGAATTGCTTCACCGCGGACACTACGGTCAATGCTTCTTTCTCAATCTGGCTGTAATTTCTCTCGGCCTTCGTAAGTGTCCTGCTGGCATGGGCGATTAATTTCTGAGATCCCTTGAGTTAACTCAGTTCCTCGGCTTGGGCAAACGGGAAGCTCACTGCATACACAATACCTGAATATCCGCATTCTTTCCCTTGCCTCGCTTTTCCTCTTTTTGTTGTCGTTTCTCCTGTGTTGTGGCCTACTGCCAAATGTTGATTGAGCAAGCGTTATATATATAAGTACATGTGTGAAATTACTGCACCACTCCCGTGACTTGATGCATATGCGGCTAAGACAATCTCTTTGGAGGGACGAAAATGAGTCAACTACAGGTTTGAAGACAGCGATGTTTTGAGCCGTTCGAAAGCATTCTGGCCTTCCGGTGTCCCGTTCAAAGTTTGGCCTTTGGTTAATAGCTTGTTAAGTGGGGCACGCAGGCGGTGCATCTCATGCAAGAATGCGCTGTATTGCCTGATGAGCCAACAAAAAGAACGCAAGGACTGAAGGTTTATTGGTGGAGGCATCTTCATTATGGCTTCTAAGCTTGCGGAATCTGGTAGACGTCCAACCTTTTCAAGGATAAAACCAAGGTATTTGATGATCAGCATGAAAAATCTGCCTTTATCCTCAGAAATCCGAAAGCCGTACGATTGTATCCAACCACGCACTTCATCCAGCCGGTTAGATAGCTCTTCTGATGTTCAACATATCACTATGATATCATCCAGATATGCAGCGGGCCCAGAGAGGCCCGCTAGTATGGTATCCATCAACTGTTGGAAAATAGCTGGCTCCGCTTTTACGCCAAAAAGCAAGCGGTTGTATCCTAATAGCCCACGATGAGTTTTGCTCGTCATCAACTCTCTTGAGTCTACGACAACATCCACTTGAAGGCATGCATCGGACAGAGCAAGCTTAGCAAACACTTATCATCATTTAGTTTTGCAGTGATATCTTTCGGTGGGGGTAATGGGTACTGGTGGTCGTCCAGCGCAGTGTTAAGTTCAGTTGAGAAATCAGCGCCGACGCGTACCTTTCCACTGGCCTTCTTCACCGTGAAAATAGTTGCGGCACATGATGAGTAGTTGTCGGCTGTGATGACTCCGACTTGTTCCGTCGATCGAGTTTTTAATCAACAGATGATATGGCTGCAAAAATTAACGGTCTCTTAGCCTTAAAGAATGGTTTGGCTCCTGTTCGCAGGCTTAGTGCTGTATTGATTTTCGTACAGTGGCCAGAGCAATCCTGAAAGACAGAGGCAAATTTTCGTTTCAGCGAACGTGTCATGTCTTCGACGGACTTCGATGAAGGGTCTGGAATTGCTCTTATTCAGAGGAACATCAAGGAGATGCAAGTTTTCAATCCAGTCGTGACCAAGTAGATTCGAATTCGGCCGGTCTGAAATGTAGCACGTTCCTGACTCCTCCACGCGTTTTAATGCAATCTTGCTAGTTCGCCGAACAATTTTAGCACATCATCGGATGCATTGTGAGAAACATTGTAAGACTTGATTATATTTGGCCTTCTTATGCGATTACAAGTGTTCCTGGAAAGAATCGTCACGTCCGATGCCGTCTCGAATTGCAGTCTTTTGGGATAACATTGATCAATACGCTGGTGAATCGTCGTCTGGTTTTACACTAACTTTAGAATGCAGCAAACAGGGACAGAGACTCTGTTCTATCCTTTCTAGAATTCCCACTTCGATAATACTTCTTCATGTTCTTCAGCCGGACCTGAACGCAGAATTCCTCCTTATGGCTCCGTTTATAGCACGTTTCGCAAATATAAGGTATGAAGGGGCAAAAACGTGCGAAATGCCATTCGCCGCATGACCAGCATGTAGTGGGAGGTTTGTTCGTAGACAGCTTGCACGGTTTGACTGAGCTGAAAGGAGTGCATGTTATCGATTGGTGCGATGCTCTTCTGATTGAGTAGGGCAATGTCCTGTTTCAGAATCAACGACCATTTGCATTCGCTTACGGGAGCCTTCAGTGTCACATCGAGATCTTGATCCAGCTTAAATCAAAGCCGCATGCGGATCTCAGCATCTCTAGGGGACTGTAGAGTGCTGATGAAAATGAGACACTTAAACAGATCACCGATAAAGAGCGCAGCTTGAAACGCTCACTCTCACGGTTAATCATGTCTGCTAGGGCCCCAAAGTCATCTACTTCCCGTCTGACGATTTTCAGACATTGACGGCCAACACTAAACAAGGATACAGCCTTACCAAAACTTTCAATGAGCTGTGACACTGCCACGCCGAACGTCAGATCCTTCGGTTGTTTGAGCAGAATGTAGTCTATGAACCTAGTATGTTCACTTGTGCTGAGCTTGCGGAGTAGCAGCCACAACTTCCAAGAGTCGTCTTGACGAATGCAGTCCGTCCGGAACATGTCTTCCCAGCGCTTGAATCACGCTTCGAATGTGCATCCAGAACCCGCGTCATAATTGAATTCAGTGAGAGCATTCGTGAGAAGATCAACGGAAGTGGTCTGCGTATCCCGCGTCACTGCTCCTGCGGATTGCAGACTCAAGCATTGCGTAAAATTCACGATCATTTTCATTTGAGCCTCTATTCGAGATTGCCGTTGGGAAAGTAGCTTTTGGAATTGTTCAACAGCAAAGTTTATCACATCTCTAATTTTCTCCTTTTCCAGTTGTTATGACCTTCCCAATTGACGCAATGCTGACATAGGCAATTTACTGCCCCACAAGACCTCCAGACCAACCGAAGGAAAGAGTAGGATGTCAATGAGCTTGACAAAATAGCGCGCTAACAGCCATCAACAAAACACCTCTATTATTGACCTTGGACTTCTGGAACAGGAAGGTCGACTGGCAAGCTTAGCAGTTCCATACAGATTTGGCCGATCTTCAGGAGGTTGGTAGTCACGTACAGACCTTAGAACATTGCAGAAAGCTTGAAATTTATGTGATAATCGGTAACAAGCGATTACTCGCTGATATAATGGATTTTCCGGGGAATTCTTATATTTTACCTATGTGTGTGTGACTTCGTCCCGGTACCCGGCAGAGACTCCCCAACGGAGCGCAACCAAGAGTTAGGAGCCTCTTAGATCTGCCCCATCAGCTCAGATGGAATTCCCAAAGAATGCATAGCAATCGATATCAGCTTTTGCGAGGGGACCTCCTAAAGGTTTACCAGTTTATGAAGAACCCAAACCACTTCCGTTATCGGCTATCGGGACTGAACTAAAACATCAAGTTAAGTGGTCATTCCCTGAAACTGACAATACAATAGAACCGGCTGGAGTGGCGTAAAAATTTTCTCTCACTCCGAGTGCGTCAGCCGTGGAACGCTCTGCGAATTATACCGCCTCCGTGCAAATATAACGATATTTAACTAACTGCGTGACGAAGCGATGTCTCATTGGCATTTTATTTTAAAACTTGTGTTAGACAGAGGGGTACCAAATGCATTGCAACTGTGAGTTTCCAAAATCACAACTAATAGATTTATTGATTTATACTTTTATCACAAGTATATCTCAGCTCTTCTACACGTATCTATAGTGAGTGCAACCAAAGTGTTTTCCTTTCTCATGAATTTTTAGTTTCTCCATGATTTCTATTCCATGGGACTTGTCAAGCCTTGCTTTTTACTCGTAATACACCATTATTCCATTATAAGCACGTGGCAGTTCCGTTGCTTACTTACGCTTATGCTAAGCTGTCAACAATTACCCTTTCATGAGTGTCAAAGTGTGGAATAATGGAACTTCCATCTAAAATTTTCTTTATAACCTATATCGGCACGTTATCTGTGACCAAATTTATATCTGCAATTCCGACATGTATCCGTATGCGAGATGCAGTTTATGCAGATCGACATAGTTAGTGTAAACGGTTGGTGTGATGAGATTGTGCAAGCAGAACTATACGGTTTGCGAGGTGAAGCAAGCGGCAGACTTGTCTCAAGCGAACAGAGCATTTGATTGGACAATTACGCATATGTCGTCTATGCGCTGATTAGTTCGCTGGAGCGGGTCTGCTTAACGGATTCAAAGGAAGAATCTCTTGAATGCAGTAGCGTCGTTAGTTATCGAAATGACTTAGTTATTTACGCCGAGGTTCCTACATGCTTGTTATACTGTTAATTTGCTGAACTCGCTTTGCGGAACAGAACGTTTGTCGCTGAAGGAGCGAGTTCTGTGACAGTAAGATGCAGACAAGAAAGTAGGATCAATTGTTCATTTGTTCCCGAGCTTGGCGGTTTTCTCGCAAACGTTTCACCACCATGCGAGGTGGCATACTCAGTGCAGTGATATGTAGCGTACAAGCTTACTAAATGAATTCTCCCTCCATGATCGACCTGCAGGCGACTTTGAACGTGGCAGTGTCGATTTAGGTCCCGTGACTTCTACCCACTTCCCCAAGGCTAAAGTCGGCGCCCGAGTTGTTCTGCCTCAAACCGCGTGGCAAAAGGTTCTTTATTTCTTTCTGTCGTGGTGGTTCGTATATTGAATCGATGTCCACGCGCATGATTCAATCAACATGCGCGTGGACATCGATTCAATATACGAACCACCACGACAGAAAGAAATAAAGAACCTTTTGCCACGCGGTTTGAGGCAGAACAACTCGGGCGCCGACTTTAGCCTTGGGGAAAGTGGGTAGAGGTCAAGGGACCTAAATCGACACTGCCACGTTCAAAGTCACCTGCAGGTCGATCATGGAGGGAGAATTCATTTAGTAAGCCTGTACGCTACATATCACTGCACTGAGTATGCCACCTCGCATGGTGGTGAAACGTTTGCGAGAAAACCGCCAAGCTCGGAGAACAAATGAACAATTGATTCATCAACCCAAGCTACCGGTATTTCGAAACATTTTAAAGAAAGTAGGACCAAAACAGTAAGTCCGCGCAGCGTGGCGCAGTAGTGCCAGCTCTGTATGGAGTACAGACAACATTTGGCAACTTTCAACCGCTGCAAATATGCTGCGCATCATTTTCCTAGTCAAATATTATTCCTAGCTCTCCACGTTGCTTAAGCGTAGCAAGCCTGCATTCTCAATAGCATTCAAATTCCTGTGAAGTGACGTGGGTCTGTGTTTCACCGGTCCCCTCAAGTAGAACTTGCGCAAATGAATGTGACAAGACCATCGAAACTAGGGCATGGCTTCCTTGTTGTAAGCTGGTGGCAAAACGACCTGCATTCATCCAAGTGTTTCGTAATAAAGGCGGTTCATAGAGTGTATAAGGGGCTCGTTGCGTTGTGAGTGACAAACCGGATCCTATCACGCTTGTTATTGCTCATATACCTAGGAAGATGAAGTAGTTGATCTCACCAAGCACTAAGGCGAGCGATACTTATGTCAGTAAAAAACCGTTTCCACAAGCTAGCCGATTCAACGCCATGCACTCAAAATCTAACTGGTCTGCAGATTCCGAGTGACGGAAATATGGAAGACGCCCTAGTAATAACGGGGGAGTCGCATTCATGTGGTTGTAAAAGCCTTCTGTGGCTTTTGTCAACGGTACATTGATAATGAGTAAGACAATATTCATATCGGCTGCAGACACATAACACAGCAAGAAATTACTGAATTTTCTCGGTAATCCGGTGGCAACACTGCAGCTACGTCTCACGAATAGCTACTTGATTGATTCATCCACATTTACTACTACTCAACCAGGCATTGTTATGAAGAGGAACACCAAATTGTATAGGTCTCAGGATGCGTCCACTCTGTAAGAATTCGGTGAGGTATATATTGGCAGTGTTACATCAACACAGGAATCCGCGGCGTTTGTGTCGTAAACATTACCGCAATAGTCCCTTTTCCGTTTCCGGGTGGGCAGTATATAGTTTGGCTACAGCCTATTCATTTATATAAGCCGTACTTGACCATGCATACTCCGTTTAGTATAAGACAAGTTGTAGGTGCACTGCTCTGCCGACAAATCATGATATTTGCAAGGTTTACAGTTGTTTTACCGAGAGCGAAGAATTTGATCACGGTTTCATAATCATCTTAGCTAGAAAACATCCGCAAAGAAGAGCTGGATTGGCAATTGTTCATTCAGATCCTATTGACAGTTCGAAATCACTCAGAAGCTTGTGTACTCAGAATCGTAACCTAAATTTTACAAGGCACGACCTAGGTTTGTGCTCCGTCGTTCGATAAATATCACCGTCGTCTGCAAGTTACCGACGTATCCACATTACACTGACTGTTTTCATTTACGTTGAAAAAGTGACTGAAAACCGGAGTCGTCAATTTTAGTATCGTAAGGAGCTAAAGAAAATCATTAGGCTAAATATTTCCGGAAGGTCAACTAGGCGTTCAGCTCTCATTCGAATTTTAGTGACTATCCGAATCCGATATTTCTGCCTAATTCCATTGGACCAAGTAACGGCAGTAATATTGTGGTAATACGTGAGATGTATTCTTCTCGTTACTTTTTCTTATGGTAGTTTAAACTAAGTAGCATGAAATCGAACCACCTTGATGGAATCACGCGCTACAGGTATTCAAGATGCATGCGCGGTTTCTATTGTGAACTTGAGCGGCGCGTTGTGACAAGGTTTTACTGTAGATCATATAATGAAATAGGTACTACCTTAACAGTTCGCTGAAGCAACGGCGAGAGGATTTGTAGAGGTAAATGCTCAATTACCTCAAATGTGAATGGTTGCAAGCTAAAGAGAATCCACATTTAAATAAACTATTAGGATAGGACAAGTGCCGTACGTTTACTATTATGACGTAAGTTTGGGAAATAGCTCTAGATTCTGCTAGATGATTGGTATAAGAAAACAGATCAGCTAAACCGGACTGGCTTCAGTTTTCCCTAACATATTCAACTATTGATTTAGCTAGGGAGCAGATTAAATGGAAATCTGCTGTGCATGGGGATATAGCAAACTTTCAGTGGTTTTGCGCCGTTTCCAACTATCCTCCACCAACTTAGATCTTTTCAAAAAGCGAATGGAGGTTGCCCATAACTTGCAAGCTGTGGTATTGTGGAATACCTTTTCATGCCGTTAAACAAGATTTAAGTATCACGTGAAACAAAGGAAATAGCACACAAGTGAGCGTCTTAATTTTTAACTTTCTCACACAATACGTCAATTATAATTTATTCCCATGTTGTTTTGTATGGTTACAACTAATTCTCATGCTACATTTTCGTTATTCATCAGCGTACTTACACCAGTAGACGCCTAGATGTATGACCCACATATCTCTTGCTTTTTTTCAGTTTCACCAAAATGTCGTACAGGACTTATCAAGTATCAGATTATTGCCCGTAATCTTGCGGCGCGCGTTCGAATCCGTGTAGTGGTGGGCGTCCTTGCGGTGCACTCAGCCCGAGTGCGACTGGTGGTAGTCGCACGGCAGCGAAGCGCCGTTACGGGGTACAGCTGGCACTAGCCGATCCTCGCAATGATGAGCGCTCCCCAACATAAACTGGCTCGTCGGCAAGGGAAGGCGCTTCTGCCAAGGAGATAATAGGCTAAGCTGCACAGTATTAAGGGAATAGTTTCCTCTTCTCAACGAAATGGATAAAATCAATCCGTCAAACCCGTCGCAACAAGGCTGGTACTTAAAGTGGTGTGACGATCTGCATACCTTGTCGACCCATGGGGTTATACTAGATGGTGCCCCGGGCAACTTCAGTGCCACTTCTAGCAGGTTGGTTTATGGTTAGAGGTCAGAAATACCCAGTCTCCTTGTCCTCAAGTTCGGGGGTCTGTAAAGGGGAGGGCGTACATTTCCGTAAAAGCAAACCTTGCCACATCATCAATGCATTGTTGATCGTCTTTAAAACCAAAGACTTTTATTGTGGACTATAATCGTGCTCCTGTCTAGGTTTGGGCGCTATACCAGTATCTCACTCCAAGCTAACCATGACTATTTCTTCAAACTTCAAGCAGATCCTGAATCAGCTATAAAACAGCGTTGCAACGGTCGCCTTATCTGTTACAAGCAGCAGGGCGGGTAAGCAAAAACATGCCACTGATGCTGCCTCTCTTCTTTTCACCTGTTTATCTTATTCTTTCTCCCAACCGTCAGTACTAGCCTTTCTTGTATAATTCTCAGTTTAAATGGCAGCAAGCGCAATGCCCATGCAGGCATAATATCTGCAGCTACCTTTCCGAATAACACACTGGACGCCAATCGCCAAAAGCCATTTATAAGGCCCTGCTGTCCCGTTTTCTTGGTGACATTCAACGTTCGCACTTGAGGACATATGGGTCGACAAACCTCACCCGCACGCATTTTGTACACACTGGGTATTGATGTGTACTGTGTTCGAAACTAGGATCAGTCACAGTTGTTGAACTGACCGCGCTCGATTTGCACTCTCGCTATTCGTTGCAAGCTTCCGGAGACCCCGATGGGGGAATCACTAATAAAGCTGGGTTGAGCATAAATCTCAGCTACACGTTTGAGTTATGGTTGGTTGGTTGGATTCCCGTGAGCAGCTATTTATGTGCAACGCGATTGACGGCACTAACTAAAGTTGATTCATGAAGTAGTTCAATACGCTGTTGGTTTATGGTTTCCGTTTATGTCCTCAATGACCGCAGTTCAGATGCTGTCAAGGACACTTCCTAAGACACGCTGAACACGCTGCTTCGCAGTGTTACTATTTAGGTCTCGTTGTTGCAGAGCATATGAATGCGCATTTATGTAGTTTGGGATCTTCAGAGTCTCAGACCGGTAGCCTTGACTCCTACCGGACAGACAACGGCAAGCGTCCGTTGCAACTGTGCGTCGACCAACAGCTGCTTCTTAGTGCTGCGGTTTTTAGAGGCAATGGCCGTCGAAGTGCATTTGGCCAGCGGTAGACCAAAAATGATCACGTCGCCATAACTTACAAGTGGTATGGCTCCATGCTGAATTGTCGCTTGCTCTGAAATTCCTAAGTGGATATTACTCATGCCTTGGCCGCTGTCGTTTTTCCATAATTTAACCGTGATGCATAGCAAGCGCCTACAAGGGTTATCCAGTGGGAAGTTATCTGAGCTCCCGGTCAGAAAAGCCTATCAGTATGTCCTATGTACCGAAGTTGCACGCTCTCCCCCTCAGTGGAATTGTCACTCGGCCGCCACGCACGACACGGGAGCCGCAGCTAGCCGTCTATCAGTCGTCACTGCACTGGACACAGGATGTCCGAGAAGTCGCTGAACCTGACGTTATCCGGAGGAAAACGCCCGACTGGCTCAGAGCACAATGTGGCCAGACGGACTACCAGGCACCAACCAAAGCGGAATATGAGTGCAGAAGGGAAGCGCAGGGGAATACTTATGGCTCAAGAAAGCGAGGGGTCAGGAGCAGTCGGAAAATATCGCAAGCTATTCTAAAAGATCAGCACCACTGATTCCAGGAAACCATGCGTCAGATAATCAGAGATAGCGCGTGTGCATGTTTCATAATAAGGAAGGAAGTGTGGCTCATGGGCGGAGCACTTCCGAAGACAGTTCCGTTGGCCCATTCTTCCAGACGCCTTTCTACTCAGATGATGAAGGCCAAGTCATGGTCAGTTTAGTTGTTTCATCAGAGGCTAAGATCCAAAACTCGATCACAGCCCCTAATCGTTTTCAAGTCGCTGACCCGAATTCCCTAGCACCCGCACTATTGAAGGCCAATGTTGAGGTCCTTTGCAAAGCACTAACCTTGCTGTTGGAACAGGTCTGGTAGGAAGAGACCATCACAGCTAACTGGAGTGTATTAATTCTAGCAGCAATCTATAAGAAGGGCGGTCACCCCGACTCTGTCAACTACAGGGGTATTAGGTTAACACCGGTGGCCATGGCATTATTGTTCCGAATCCACATTCTTCGCTTCCCATCAGAACAAGAATCTCGAAGATGGGAAGAGCTAGCAGGCTTCTGTCCAGGGCCGGGCGGTGTTGACCACATAGAGACCCGGCTGCATGTGCTAGAGCAGCGCAACACGTACCACTACCCGACTACAGCTGTGTTCCTCTACTACAATAGCGCGTTCGGCTCAATCGATCGATCCATTCTGTTCGAAAAACTTGTGCAGAAATGCGTTCCTATGAAATCTGTGAACAATTTATGCGTCCTGAACTCGGACCCCACAGATCACGTCAGGTTCCATGGTGACTAGTCGCATACATTTCCGACAACAGGTGGCCTTCTTCAGGTTTGTCTAATTTCTCGGTTTCTTTTCAATTTCGTCGTGACATGCATCATGGAGTGTTCCCATGCGGAATATCTTGATGCAGACGTTTACTTGCTGTCTGGTGAAAAGCTAGTCGACCTAGATAATGAGGAAGTATAGAGTTGCTGTTTAATGACATCGGGGTAACCCAGTCAACCATGGATAATCTCATCATTTGGTATGCTCATTAGACCTTCATACTGCAATGTGCTGCTGCAGGATAACCAGCCATTTTATCACCCATGTGTTGATATCGAGGCACTGCATGTATTTGATCAGTCTACTTACCTTGGCAGACGAATCAGCAATGGTAGGTGAAGCAGCACTCAAGTCAGTTCAAGTATTGCAAAGGCTAGAAAGACCTTGTTGAACCTGCGACATCAGCAATTGGTTTCGCTCGGTCTGAAAGGCGCAAGACCAAGGGGAGGGTCGTCTTTCTGTTTGAGAGTGAGACTTGGGTCTGAGGACCTGAAGCACCTTCAAGTTCTTGATCATCGTTGCTTGAGAAGTACTGCTGGTGTCGAATGACACCAGCGTGTCCGCGATGGTGATGTGCGTGGGCGAGTGTTAGGTGGTGATTATCAGTTCCTTAGAACAACAGATCGTACCGGATACGTTGCGCTGGATTGAGCACGCACTATTAATACACGTATTATTAATAAATATGCCCAGTCGCAGCTTATCGAGGTGGGTCTTTACCTGATTGCTAGATTAGTGTGGTGAAAAGTTCGAGGTTAGCAAACGTTAACCTGGCAGCAAGAACTGATTTCACTGGCGACCAAATCTGGTGCCGTTAGTCCGTTTCGCCTTCCAGGATACAGTCCACGTGACAACGATTGAGACGTTACAGGATATTGCCTGCAGTCGACACCAGGGTTTTTTATAGTGAGGTATCCGCGGAGTAATGGCCTACTATGACGTGGAGAAGTGAAAGTCGCAAGGAACCTTTCTCTCCGATACCGCCTTATATTTCACGAAAGATACCTGTTTGTGATGGAATATTGTTGGCAAGGACTAGGCTACTGAACATGTAATGATTATTTTATGGCATTAGGGTTTTAGGCCAGGTATCATGCCACTCTATCGTAATATTTGTCGTTCCGTAGGTCAAAAATGTTAGACGGAAGTGAAGCACCAGTTCACACGACCGAGGCACTGCATTTTATGACGATCATGATGAATCGGTCAGTCAAATTAATATGTTCTTATTATGAGTAGAAGGATGTTGGTAACTACTTCTGTACGTCGCAATCAGCCGAGGATTCAACTAAGTCGAACAACCTATCCGGAAAAGCACCAGACGCCCGTTTCGCCCTATTGGAGCTCAACAGTGGTGCGCATCCCTCAGCCTTCTACGAAGGATCGAACTCATAAAAGCTAGTGGCTTGTGCCAACTGCCCCGCAGGTTATGCAACTGCACCAAGGAGGACCGTAGCCGACCAACACGAATTGTTAGCTAACGGCGATATAGCCCGAACCATCCTCTACTGCTATGCTGGCACCTGTCATGCAGATGACAGCGGTTGGCCTTCCTGCGTCAGGACTTCCCGGTTACGGCAGATATGAATCGACATAGCATTTGATGGAATACATAAGGGCGAGTTTGTATTTCCATAATATTATGTATTATAAAAATCCTTCCATTCATAAATAATACAAATTCGCAATTACGGATTCCATAAAATGCTATGTCGATTCATAGCTGCCGTATTCGGGAAGTCCTGACGCCGGAACGCCAACTGCTGTCCTCTACATGGCGGGTGCCTGCATGGCAGTGGAGGATGGGTCGGGCTATATAGCAGTTAGCAAACAACTGGTGATGGTCGGCTACCGTCTTCCATGGCACCCTTGCATAAGCTGCAGGCTAGTTGGCATAAGCCACTAGTAGGCATCGGTTCGAGCCTACGAAGATGGCCGAAGGATACGAACGACACGAGCACCAACAGGGCGAAACGGCCGTCTGGTGCTTTTTCGGATAGATAGTTGACTTGCTGATTTATCGGCTGATTGCGACGAACAAAAATATTCACCAAAATCCTTCCTCTCATAAGTAATACAAATTCGCAATTACGGATTCCATAAAATGCTATGTCGATTCATACCTGCCGTATTCGGGAAGTCCTGACGCCAGAAGGCAAACCGCTTTTATCCGCATAGCAGCTTCCTGCATGGCAGTGGAGGATGGGTTGGGCAATATCGCAGTTAGCTAACAATTCGTGTTCGTTTGCGACCGACCTCCTTGGCGCAGTTGCATAAGCTACGGGATAGTTAGCATAATCCAGTACCAGTCATGGGTTCGATCCTCCGTAGAGGACCAAAGGATGTGCAATACTGACGAACCCCAATAAGGCGAAACGGGCGTCTGGTGCTTTTCCGGATATGTAGTTGACTTATCTGAATCGTCGGTTGATTGCGACGAAAAAAATACCCACCAAAATCCTTCTACAAATATGTACTAATAATTCGCTTTTATTTTTGTTTGTCGTAATCAGCCGACCATTCAGATATGTCGACCAGCTATCCGGAAAAGCACCAAACGGCCGTTTTGCCCTATTGGAGCTCATCAGTGGCGCGCATCCTTCGGTCCTCTGCGGAGGATCGAACCCATGACTGTTAGTGGCTCTTGTCAACTAGCCCGCAGCTTATGCAACTGCGCCATGGAGGACGGTATCTGACTACCACAAATTGTTAGCTAAATGCGATATAGCCCGAACCATCCTCTACTGCTATGCTGGCACCTGCCATGCAGATGACAGCGGTTGGCCTTCCTGCGTCAGGACTTCCCGGTTACGGCAGATATGAATCGACATAGCATTTGATGGAATACATAAGGGCGAGTTTGTATTTCCATAATATTATGTATTATAAAAATCCTTCCATTCATAAATAATACAAATTCGCAATTACGGATTCCATAAAATGCTATGTCGATTCATAGCTGCCGTATTCGGGAAGTCCTGACGCCGGAACGCCAACTGCTGTCATCTACATGGCGGGTGCCTGCATGGCAGTGGAGGATGGGTCGGGCAATATCGCAGTTAGCTAACAATTCGTGATGGGCGGCTACCGTCCTCCATGGCACCGCTGCATAAGCTACGGGATAGTTAGCATAATCCAGTACCAGTCATGGGTTCGATCCTCCGTAGAGGACCAAAGGATGCGCAATACTGACGAACCCCAATAAGGCGAAACGGACGTTTGGTGCCTTTCCGGATATGTAGTTGACTTATCTGAATCGTCGGTTGATTGCGACGAAAAAAATACCCACCAAAATCCTTCTACAAATATGTACTAATAATTCGCTTTATCGGGTTCCATAAAATGCTATGTCGATTCATAGCTGCCGTAACCAGGAAGTCCTGACGCCGGAACGCCAACTGCTGTCATCTGCTTGGCAGTAGAGGATGGGTCGGGATATATTGCATTTGGATAACAATCCTTGATGGTTGACTACCGTACTCCATGGCGCAGTTGCATAAGCTGCGGGCTAGTTGGCACAAGCCACTAGCATTAATGGGTTCGGTCCTTCGTAGATGACCGAGGGATACTAACGACACGAGCCCCGATAGGGCGAAACGGGCGTCTGGTGTTTTTCCGGGTAGGTAGTTGACTTATTTGAATTGTCGGTTGATTGCGACGAAGAAAAATACTCACCAAAAGCTTTCTACTCGGAAGTAATCCAAATTCGCCCTTACGGATTTCATAAAATGCTATTTCGATTCATAGCTGCCGCAAACGGGAAGTCCTGACATTGGAAGGCCAACTGCTGTCATCTGCATCGCAATTGGCTTCCTGGCAGTGGAGGATGGGTCGGGCTATATCGCAGTTAGCTAACA
The DNA here is from genome assembly GCA_944474145.2 of Dicrocoelium dendriticum. NCBI lineage: Eukaryota > Metazoa > Platyhelminthes > Trematoda > Plagiorchiida > Dicrocoeliidae > Dicrocoelium > Dicrocoelium dendriticum. The sequence continues at coordinate 105,104,510 of OX104065.1, forward strand.
ATTCGTGCTCGTTGGCGACCGTCCTCCATGGCGCAGTTGCATAAGCTGCGGGATAGTTAGCATAATTCAGTACCAGTCATGGGTTCGATACTCCGTAGAGGACCGAAGGATGCGCACCACTCACGAGCCCCAATAGGGCGAAGCGGCCGTCTGGTGCTTTGCCGGATAGGTAGTTCACTTATCTGATTTGTCGGCTGATTGCACCGAACAAAAATACTCACCAATTTCCTTCTATTCATAATTAATACAAACTCGCTCTTACGGATTCCATAAAATGCTATGTCGATTCATGGCTGCCGCAAACGGGAAGTACTGACGCCGGAACGCCAACTGCTGTCAGCTGCTTGGCAGTGGAGGATGGTTCGGGCTATATCGCAGTTAGCTAACAATTCGTGATGGTCGGCTACCGTCCTCCTTGGCGCCGTTGCATAACCTGCGGGCTAGTTGGCACAAGCCACTAGCAGTCACGGGTTCGATCCTGCATCGAGGACCGTGGGATGCGCACAACTACAAATCCTAATAGGGCGAAACGGCCGTTTGGTGCATTTCCGGATAGGTGCTTAACTTATCTGAATTTTCGACTAATTGCGATGAACAAAAATTATATGTCCCTTTAAATTTTAATGTATATTCACCAACGTCCTGCTGAAGCAGAATATTGATTCGTTTGTGAATTAGTTTAATAACGGTGTTACTTCTTTGCAAATTTGAATGAAATGAACAGAACGTTTCTCCTATTTTGCGTGGAGAATTATGCGCTTCATTTCTGTAAAACATTTCACCTCTCACTCGATGTTATAGCGACGGGTAGTTCACTTGAAGTTTTACTTTCTCTTTTCCTCGTGCCGCTGAAGGAAAGCAACATTACCATAAAAATTAATTAGAGTACCCTACTACAAACGTTACGTGAATGCTGTGTTGTTTTATTTATATTTGCAGCCGCTGGTACTGTTGGTAATGCATAGGTTAACTTTTGAGACATCAGCGAAGCAGAAAGAAGGGTGTACCTATAATACCGAATACCCTCATTAGTCGCATAGTGGGTTGAAGTATTATTGCGTTCGTTCACCAAAAAGCAGCTTGGTTTAGTCAGTATCTGCTCTACCAGTTTAGTCTGAAATCTAAGAATGCAAATCAGTCGATATCGGTGTTTGCGGTGACCTCATAATGGTTTACCAGATTACGAAGAACTCAAATCATGTTTTCCGTCCGCTGCTTAAATTGAACCACAAGAGTAATCTAAGTGCTCGTCCCCTGAAACTGGCAATACAGTATAGCTGGCTAGAATGCCGCAGAAATTTCTTTTGCCTCTTTTGGAACGCTCACTCTAATTATGCTGTCGGCCCCCAATCTGACGATATTTAAAAAACGAGTTGACGATGCATTGTTTTAGTTGCTTTTCATTTTATAACTTGTTAGCCAGGGGCAACAAAATGTCATCAAACTGTATGTTTCCAAACTCCCAAACAATGGACTTATGGATTGATACTTTGATTACGCAAACATCGACTTTCTATATAAGCCTATGGTGAGTCCACCAAAACGCTTTTCACTTTATTATGCAATTGTGTTTTCGTAATAATTTCCATCCCATGTGATTCGTTAGGCATTGCTATTTTACCAGTAATACACCATTACTTCAGTCTTCCATTGTTCATTTAGTAAACACTTGTGAGATACAAGCGAAATACTTTAAACAGCTTATAAAATTTTTCTAGACGAATTTGTTCGGTCGAATGTCCGACTGATGAGTTCACATTAATTACAGTGACCTTCATGGTGAACGGTAATCCTCGATTTTTCGGGAAACACAGCCAACTGCAAGTGCCAAGAAACTTGCTGTGCACGATAGGACAGAATGTGGTTCATCTTGAGTAACCTTTTCAAAAAGACTTCACCGCACTGAAGACAAGTAAATGCATTATCTTGGCTACACAAGGAAGTTGCTATGCTGCAAAATTTGCCGGTACCTCCAAAGAAGGAACCTCAGCCTATCCGCGCTTAGCTCGCATTGTGTATACTAAACTGTGTGTGACTGCGGAGTCAGTAACATAGGCAGCATTGATTGGATTCTGACTTTCGCAGTTAAGCCTCATGTGCTGAAGTGGGTTCAGCCTAAAATCATCAGAGCCACTACATCCTGAACTTCCGCGCTCGTACAAGTTAATGGCGTCCTAGATCTGCTGGTTACAAATCACCGGATAGAACTCGGCTCAGCGCTGAACTTTGTGTTGTGTCAAGCTACTCTTTAGCCACCTTCTATTTTCCGTCGTTATGACAATACGCTTGATGAAACTATTCTTGCGCGGTCAAAATAATTATTTGTCAGGCTTCGACTGTTCCGCAAAAAGTAGTGATATTCCATTACTTAATTTGCATCTCAAGCTTGTCTGCTCGCATCAAAATGTAGTCATAGATATGCTTATGGTTTTGTTCACGATACTGAGGAGACAATACAAAATGCATGCACTTACTAGCTTTCATCTTCTTTTGTGCTTTCCAAACTGCTAAACCGAACTAAGGGTTTTAAATATAGTATTTTAACAACACACGTGAAATTACTTATCATTCCTGACAGTACGTGTTAAACTCTTGTTGGTTGCTTAGTCTTTCTTTAGAGCTTAAAGGCTACATATATTGGATACACGTGAACATTTTCGTATGACTTGATGAACACATGTGTATATGTGAAGAAGATGTGAAGCTAGCATCGTGAATGGAATGGGAAAGTTCTCCGTGCCTAGTTATTTTGGTGCAGGATGAAGAAGCAGGAATGTGAAATTGCAACTTCAGTGAACCCGGAAGCTTCCCTCTCTTAGTAATCTAGTTACAAACATACATAAATAAATAAACGAATAACTTGTAGGTTCCTCGGCGATTCGAGGCGAAGTCCAACTTTGTGGTCTGATCAATGAGTACAGCAGGAACGCACAAAACAAGTATTTGTTCACGCCTTATACAATTGATCCAAAACGAATTTTGAATTGGTAGGTTGCAGGAATTAAATAAATTGAAAATCCAGGAACAACAACAAATGCAGATTTAAACAAAGGTTCAGGTAACGAAATACGGCCATCCGTGGAACCGTCCCCAGGGGACCAGTTTCCATGCAGGATATTTCCTCGAAAGGTTTCGCCTGCACATCCATGCTGTCCCTGGCCGCATACCAGTGTGGCAAAGTACCAAATAAGCCATCACCAGTTTAATAAATGCTGTGTTCTTTTTTGCATACACGCATGTACTATTGGCGATGAAGCCTCAGCCCGGTCCGTCATGCGGATCATTCAATTATGGTATTTTTATACGCCAGACAGTTGGTGTTAATGTGCCTTGCATGGGTATAGCCTCTTATAATCTGGAAGGTTTAATCCATCACCTCAGGAGACCAGTCATGTCGTGACCAAACATGAAATAAGGAAGCATGTGGAATAAGAAAAACTGAATGCATTGAATTGAATGTAGCTTCCCTGTCCTGGTGAATGCAAGTAATGCTTATTACAACTAACAGATTCTCTCAACGGTTAATGAAGTAATTTTCGCAGTTTTCAGTGTAGCTAACCAAAGTGACTCTCCACTGGCTTTTTTGGCCCATACGGTAAACATCAAAGTCATAAAAAATGCGCAGTTAGGAAGGCGTGTGTCAATATCCAGACAATGCTGTATGTTCTCTACTACCCTAATGTACGCTCTACTTGGCGCCTTTAACTCAGACTTTGTATGTAGTTTGCGATTGAATACGCCGCATTACCTAAATGGAAACTCAAGTTATCAATATGTATATTATCACAAGAAATACTGCGCCAATTTGTTAGCAATTAGCTGGCATTTCTTTTCCTTCGATAAATTCAGTTTATCATGAAATATATACCGCAGATGCCGGAATCTAGTGTGGCAGCTCAAGCGGCTCGTCTGCAGCCAACTGTGCCCAGGGTGCGAAGCCCTGTTTTAGCCTAGGTTAGGCTACCCAGTGTTATCCCGACTCGTGCGCCACCATCCATTCCTTCATGATACACGTTATCTAAAATTGAAACACCTCAGCTATTGCGCCGCAATGCATAAGAAATGAATGAGAAATACATGTATCAGATGCATGCCAGCTAACCACCAGTAACCAGTGGGCACCGTTCCGGAGAGCTAATAGCTGGCTACTGTGCCGCGAAGAAAGTTCTAGTATATATATATATATATATATATATATATATATATATATATATATATATATATATATATATATATATATATATATATATATATAGGGGCTAAGCAGGAGGAGGGGGACAAAGGAAATCACAATACGAACGCAACTGAGGTTGTTTCCTAACCAGGTCAACAACTGTATCTCGTGCGCCTCCGTTTGCCTTGGATGGCAGCGAAGGGTTAATATAGGGTGCAGATAAACCTGGGGGTATGAGCAAGAAAGCTACTTAAATTGGCTGCATCTCACAAAGTGACCATAAACCCCGTTAAAGTGATGGCAGATGTAACCATGTGGTGTCCCAAAAGCGTGTAATAATACTTGCCTTTTATTCTCGCAAGGCCCCTAACTACAGAATTGTCGAAGATATTATAACATAAGGTATCTCCTTGACGGTTCTCATTGGTATACAACGCGTGCACGAACTAGTTAACGACTTATTTTAGAATGCAACACCTCGATGACGCTGCTGTTAAACGTGCACATTTGTGGATTGAGTATACTAACACGCTTTCGAAATACGATAAATTATTTCTAGGCGAATGGATGCAGACACTCCATAGCCTAGAAAATCGACTGTTATTATGTGGATTTTTCCAGCAACACGTCTAGTTTGGTATGGTCAATCAACCTTTTGTTGTGTAGAAGCCGGTTTACAACTTGTACTTGCTCAAAGGTACAATAAGAGGAAAGAGTTTAAAACGCTTTATATTATGAAAAAGTGTACCTTCCGATGGAGCGATTGTAAAGCATTAGCTGCGATACTAAGGTTGCAAATCTGTCGTCCTAAGAACTCTACCAACGGATAGGCGTGAATAAACTTGTTACGTTAAGTTGGAACAGGATATGAATGTTTAGAGGTGATATTCGAAGAAAAGTCCCCTAAAAGAAATAGTAGAAATACAAAGTTAGATACCTCCCGATTTCGGTCTTGCACGCAACTTGAAAACAGTAATCTTTGGGTTCCGTTGGTGAGAAAAGAAACTCCAGCTGAACAGCGCCATTAGGTGGAAGTATGCCAAATCCATTGTTCGGTTGGACTTCGATACACTAAAAAAGAACTCATGTTGATAGTGAGATGTAAATACATTACTTTAAAGCATGTTAGCACTTGACGGATCTATGCAACTATATAACCTGGGGAGGATCCTATTCATGTTTAAAAGGTTATACTGATCTGGCAAAGTTAGCGTCTAACAGATAAAGCCAGTAGGTGCATGGTGCTTTCATTTACAGTCAGTAAGGTGATAACACCAAACGAAACGTGAAGACTTGCATAGAGACATCGCCTTTCACAGTGTATGCACGCATTTGTTGGTGAAGATACCTCGAACGGATAATGGAAGGAATCGAGGTTTGGATAAGTAGTCGTACTCCTTATCCACAACGATTTACTTTGTTTGCCCCACCACTTAATAAGCTTAAATTTCCTTTTATACGCCCAGCTCAAGGAGAAGATAAAATTGCCTTTCCACTCGAACATCCTCATAACCGGAAACAACTCATGTATGAAACCAGTCACACCAAGTCGTGGTATCTACAATTCCCATGTAATGTTCAATCCGCATGTATAAGTAGTGAGAAGAAACAAGTTGTGGGCCTCAATGGAAATTAATTACACGGTTCTGGCAGTAAGGGTATAAATATAATAGGCAATTAACCGCAACATCAAACAAACACACATGTGAAGTACGCTATCCAGGCCTAGCAGCCGTAGCACAAGCAAGATCTCGCAGCGCTCGAGACTCCACAGCAAAGAGCCACCAAGTATGTCATACGATTGTTCCACCTTCCATATCAATTTAGACTGAGAGGCCTGTGGGACGACCAAATAATGACCTACAAGATTCTGAGGAACTTCAAGCACGAGTACCACCACCCACCGTAAATTTGCAAAAACACGAACATGAGGGGTCATCAGTTTAAGTTGGCCACGCTGTGCATCCAGTTAGAATGTAGACGGAACTTGCCGTCTCTTCGTATGTGTTAGCCATGAAACGCCCTCCCTAATTAGATCAAATACGCACCCACGTTGTCTTTGTTTAGAGTCGCCTTGACATTGCGCTAACTGAACTGCACATCGAGAAACGAGATGAGGTGGCGAACAGTGAACCGCTCAGCATTTCCACACATAAATGAGGTAACTTCTTCTAAGTGTGCCTCAATGTAGACACTATGGGGAATCTGTAGCGGTTGGAAATAAACCCCATTGTATCCGTCCCTTATCCACATAGCGGAGCTGCACGCTATTGGGCGCGTCCCCAGGTTTCATACTGAGGAATGCCTTCCTCGTAGAGGTAACTACCAATAGGTCGTTTGCTCTCTTGCCGAGATGAATAAGCAGTCGCGAATAATCAGTGGCAGCGTCGCAGAGCGTGGGGAGTTCTGCGCTGGACAAATTGTTCACAATGCGATACCTCAAGAGTCCGTACGGCGCTGTGTCAAAGCCAATGAAGTCATTGACCACTCACTTCTTTAACCGGATGTGAGTACCTAACGGAGAGTGGATGAACAATCTTACTAGCCACCTGATTCCGAGCGAACTGCCACCGAACACAAAGGTGAATGGGCCACAAGGGCTGTCCAGGCCTTAGTATACACAGCTGGTTGGATGTTTCAGCGACACGCGTCAATCACTCCACTGCCTGTGGGTCAGGTCATTAAGACCAAAGGTTCCCGGTGCGATCCCTTAAGACAACCCTCTCACTCGGCTTGGACAGCCGGGAAGATTTCTGCTCACGCAACACAAACTTGTGTATCACCTCCAAGTAGTATCTTTCCTTCCCTGTGTTTTGTTGTTATCCATGTATTGTGGCATTTTGCTGTTTGTTTATTGGTAAAGTGTTGAATATGAGCAATATATACCCCTCTTTTATCACTTTTGTTATCAATAATTGTTGTGTCGCTGGTTTAAATTAACGAATTTAGGATAAACACGTTCGAATGCGTTCGTGTAGTAATTGCTTCGTTTGGTGATACCTGTGTGTGCGCATGCATATGCTTGAATCCATATTCTAAGCGATGGAAATCCATGCCAAACAGGCTAGTTCGGTTTGCATCGTCCGACACCCGAATTCAGTCTACTATGGGGAACCGAGACTACTATAGGTGACAATTCAAACAAGTAACAAGGCGAAGACCGCCCTTTTGTTAGCTCCCCGAGTTTGTGATTCGTTATGCGGTGTCCGCATATTTTCTGACATCCCTTGGAGTGAATGTTGGCAAAGGAAGCGAAACCTAGAAGAATACTGCAAGCAAACCGACAAAGGATCAACCATTGTCCATGGTGTTCCCGAGATGCACTATTTCGACAAGTCTCAAGCCCAGCCTCACGACTTGGGAGAGTAGCGCTACATCCGCGAAGCCCTCTCTCTCCATGACGTGATGGCCAACTCAGCGTCAACTTAACCTATTTCTCCTAATTTTGTTGGGGTGGTCCAAGGGTGCTGTAAGTCCTGTTCCAATCCAAAGTATAGCTTGATTGATGTCACCAGTTACGCACAAAACTACCATCAGGTAAAGTCTGCAGGCGGTCGCTTCCATGCCACTATTGGCTAAGCACACACGAAACTTGCAAGATTTTGTCGCGAACCCCCTATCTGTACTTCTGAGTCGGAGCGAGTTCATCTGTCCGGCCGCTCTAAGAGGGAACAGGCAATCCGTCAATCCGATTGGGTAGTGGGTGCTGTGTGCAATGGACTGAAACGGCCCCGGGGCAGTAGGCCAGAAATAGGTTAAAAAAGTCGGTTGCCAGTCGACCCCACATGGGTCGGCGTAAATGTTCAGGGAACGGTTGTGTGTTCAGATACGTTTTGGGAGTCCGTAGCTCGCAAAATCTTTGTATACAAACGCACGGAGCCACCACAGTAAATTAGCCAAGTTTCATTCTCTTCAAGCTTCAACCTCTTAGGGTCTCACCGTAGCAAGCGAGACATGGTTGCACGACATGATTACCAACGCTAAAATCTCACTAATTGCCATGCCACTCTTGCGCAACGACCGGCCGACTAATAGAGGCGGTGTAATATTTTACTACTGTTTCGATCTACACTTCGGCCGCACTAACGACCCAAGAGTAAAAACCGTAGACTCGTTATGCAGCTGCCTACACCTAAGTCCAGACAATATATGTTTCGTGATCCCTGTATACCTCCCAGCAATGTCCACATTAGACATGGAAAACGTTTTAGACTCCACTATAAGGCATTAGGTGGCACAATCTTACAGCTACATTTTTCTTATAGGGATGTCAGGCTGCATGCGCTTTGGCCAATCTGGCGTGGAATTTGAGGCGGAACTGTGAGTGCTAATCGCTGGTTCACCATCGTACTACGATGTCACTTCTCCAGAGCGTTTCAGGACAAGTTACAAACCGGCCATCTTGAGCCTCATCTTTACTAACGAGGAAGTCGTGATAGGGGTAATAAGAACGGGCACTCCATTGCATCGCAGCGACCCTGCGACATCCTTGTTCCACTGCACGTGCTACGCGGAATACCTTAAAGAAAGTGCTGGGGAATCTCAAGTCGTAACCAAGTATGTTAAGAAGTCTGGTCACACTGGTCTTAGCTGACTAGCCCCTCTATATGACCTGATGAGAATTTGTAAACAGATTCAACAGGCTAGTGGTAAGCACATCAGGAACGGGAATCCAGCACTCGGAAAAGATGAAGTCGTTCCTAAGGAGCAGGACTCGTAAATGAAGGGCACGGAGTGACTCGGCTTGGCTAGCCTGCACAGCCTTTCGGAGCTAGAACACCTAGGATGTCTGTACAACAAAACGGAACCACTGCGTTAAATTCGTCAGGGAGTATAGATCAAAGTACCACCAAGATCTTTCGATAGGATTTTACTCTAATGCCCGTTTGCTATACAGACAAATAAACAAAATTCCAAGGGCTGAGCGCGGATTTCAAGTACTGCACAAGGCATGTGGGTTAGCGCAAGCTGCACAAGAAACGATCAACTTTCTTGGACAACAAGTGCACATCCTGCCTACGCAGATCATGCCGACATCAGGCGTTAATCACATACCTATTACAACTACAGCTGTAAGGAAACGGTTTATGTACTTGCGCGATTACAGCTCCCCTGGTATAGACTGCGTTCACACAAAGGCGTTGAAAGTGACAAACATGAGCTAAGCCCAAGTGTGAGCAATACTCTTTCATCGATATCTTAATGAAATGCAGTTTTCCACGATGTTGACGCACAGAATCATCAATCCAATAGACAAAAGTGACAGCCTTGTAGAACCACCGAATCATCACCTGACATCACCGTTACCGGTGAGCTAGGCGATAATGTAGTCTTATAGCTGAGCGACTCATGTGGTATCTGGAAGGTAACAAAATACTCCTTCAGGACCAACATGGATTTCGCAAAAATCGGTCTTGTACTACTAACTTGTTGATAGCTCTTGCGTGCTGGATGGAAACTGTAGATGTTGGAGTAAAAGTAGCTATCACCTACCTAGATTCCCCAAAGGCATTCCACCGTCTGGAGCATTGCATTCTACTGCACAAGCTTTAGAGTTATAGAATCGGCGATCCTATTCTGGGATGGATATATAACTCTCTTTTTCAATGTCACCAGAATGTGAGAGTTCACAGAAACCCTGCCGGAACCAATCGAAGTTCAGTGCGTCGTAAGTCAGGGCTGGGTACTTGCTCCCAACCTGTCCTTGATCTCGACAGCGCACTATTTTAAACTTTCCTACTATTCACATATGATATAAACACATGGGGTTCTATCACCAAAGTGACGGATCACACAGCCCTACAAGATGGCCTGCATAAAGCGTACACATGGTCCACTGAGAAAATGCTTCAGTTCAACACCGTCAAGTGTATAATAATGGGCATACGCAAGCAGCGTACTCACAACTACTGGTTAAGGACAAATTCTACAGCGGGCTTTTCATGGGTGCGATATCGGCGTGCGCATGCAAGATTACTTTAGTTGTTAGAGGCGGACGGAAAAGGCGTCAACGAAAGTAAAGCAGCATTTTGGTCTCCTTCGTAGAGCACTTCGACGCCCCAGCCTTTCCAAAAATGCTTTGCGCGTACGTGAAGATGCACGCTGAACTCTATATCCAACTGTAGAAACCTCGTCAGAAGCACCATCTCACCGCCCTCGATACTGCACAATGCATGGTAACCAAGAACGTAGAAGTTTTGTCCTGTCTAATCTACCCACTCAAGCTGAAAACACTAAAAGTGTACAGCGGACTTTATAGGAGTCTGCTAGCCTATCTCATTAGCTTGTATCAAATCCAAGAAACCATAGTCCATTTGCGTCAACTACGGTCCTCGTGCTCAAAAGACAAAGGTTCACTCCAATGGGAATCGTGTTCAACATTGCGATTGCGAATCGCAATTCATTCACACAACATGTACTTCAAAAGGACCTTCAACATCGTTCATTGAACCGTAGTGCCAAGAGTTGCCCGTCGTGACCCGGTGGCTTAGGGGTAGCGGTCACCATTAACATCCCAATGGCCCCGGGTTCGATGCCTGCTAACTATCTGATGAGATGTAATAACATCGAAAGGTGTCATAGTGGTGCAGTGTTTTCGGGCGAGCAACACCCAAGTTCTAGTTGAACCGCAATCGGCTTTACGACCATCCTTTGAAACCTGGCCAAAAAAACTTCTAAAATGCCATAAGTTTAATTTAGCTATGCAGTACAGCCGACTAGAATACCGAAGGAAGCTTTTTCACCCATAGTGTAACAGCCATTGAACTCCCTTGTCACTATTCAAAAGATGCTTCAGAAGGCTGTGACGCATTTACGCTACGTGATATATCCCATGACCATCGAATGATGGCATTAGGTCATAACCAATAGTGAAAGGATGTCATAATCCACTTAAACTGAATGCAGGAATACGCACACATCTGCTACATCAAGCCTCCATGAGTTATGTATCTAGCGCATTTTTGACGACAATGTTAATATTTTGTAATTTTCGCACTAACCATTCTGCGGGACTCGTCAAGCATTTGATTTGACGACCACTGTTTTATTGATCGCCTTTCCCAACGGTCGGATGTTTAGGCTCCAGTAATCACTTATTTGCTGATAGACGGTAATGAGGGAGGGCATAACTATTTTTCAACTGAGTTGTGGCCAATGCTTGTATTTTGCCTTCTATCGGTCCACTACAAAACTACAAAAAGCTTTTCATGTTAACACCATGCCTTTTTCATTATTTTCTCATTCTGGCATTCCCACGGGATTTACTGAACACCAGCTTTTCCACCTGGTACACACCATTGTCCTCTGCGTTAACGGTTGTCTTGACAAATTTGCTTTTGGAAAGAAACTAGGCCTTAGACCCAAGGTAGTATGTAAGTAGGAAATTTGCGTATATTACAGCGTCTGAAACTATGGTTTCCTACATAAGGTGGATGCACGCGCAAGGTTGAAATGCATACGCAGTGCAAAAGTTACTTCCGTGCAACTAATATAACGGAAAGCAAAGAGGTATTACTTGCGGCAAGTCCACGATTCCGAATTTTTGAGGCAACATGCAGTTGTTTACGATCCTCAGTTCCTTCGAAACGGTTTCATTAACCTCTGCCGCGCCAAAGTCTAGCGATTCTGGTATAAATATCAAGTCAGTTTTGGTGACGACTGCGGCGACCACCAGCTTTAGTATGTTGGCCTGCCCAGACACGTATACAGCTACTGGGACTTCAAGCACCCCAGAAGCCGGTTCAAACGATGGCAACAAGTCGGACTGAGTCCTTTCATCGCTATCTTTCGATTGATAGTTCTTGTGGATTGAGCAGAGGTCAGAATGAATGGTTGACTTCGGACAGAATTTTACTTGAGCCAGAAGCCTTCCATGTGCCTTAATTGGGGAGAAAAATCAGCTATATTTGGCTAGCTAAAGTTACGGACAAGTAAAAAGCAAAATAAATTACAAGAAAAGAGGCATACGACAAGAAGCCAGCATAAAATAAACCCACATCTTCAGAATTAAATCACTTTCAGTAAATCTGTGAATGCATCATTAAATTCTATTGCCATTGTCATATTGCCTCGCTCAGTATCTACCAGTCCGTAAATGTAATCTACAAAATTGAAAGTTGTACAGTTGGTCTCGTAGAACAACCATTGCCGATCGCTCAAAAGCTATGTTTCATTCTCCCCTATTGGATGAACACGCTTTAATCACAGACAAAACAGTACTTCCGCGAAAGCTCAAACAATAAAAATTCGGTTTAAATCAAGATGTAATATCTTATCACAAGGCCAGAAGCCAAACAATAAGCTAAATGCGTTGTTTTTACAAACAGGACGGATTTGATCATGGATTAATTCCATCTCACACTATACTGGTGTAATACTGTTTTCAACATGCAGGACTGACTTTGGGTAGAGCGTTTTTGCAGTTGGCAGAGGTGCAACAACCGACAGCATTCATGTCCCATACAGCTGCTGGAAGCCGATTATCAAAACAGCGCGTGCTACGGAAACGTTACATCAGATAGCAATGGATGCGTTGGCGTGTGCTTCTAACATCAAAATAAACTCAAGCTCCATGTCGAGAGCTACGCACAACGTTCACATCCAATCTCGGTATGTCCACCGCACAGACAACAAAAGCTTCGTGCCTATTATTGCATTTGTTAGTAAATAAATTTGGACAGTATTTTGGAACAGAGAGATCAGTAAAATATAGTGTTGCTTGTCAAGAGGACCTGTTCGTAGGCCACAGAAAATGCATCCCGCATGAAGTTTTTACTACTATTGGGCACTTTAAATGGTAACAACTTATTTTATCAAACTACAGTGGATGTGCAAACGTAGTCACTATTTCCAGTTTGGTTTCACAACAAGCACCACAGTGGAAATGGCCATCGGCCCTCTGTAGTAGCTCGTATGGCATCATCACTACTAAAACGAAGGAATCACTTTTAGGATAGACCTTTGTTTGCAAGGTCATGGCTTGGCGGTATTTGTGGAGTATTTTGTGCATGTTTCTTTCGAATGAGCGAAGGGTGCGTCATACAAGTCGCTAACCTTAGTAGCCCCTATCAGCTTTCCGTGTTTTACGCTGATAAAACTTTCTTGCCATTCCGTGCCCACTAGACGCTGTTCAGTCTGCCATGTGCTCTTTAGTGATTCAACAGAATGATATTCATCAGCTGTAATAGACTGAAGTTAGGGTCCTTTCGGAGTGTTTTCAAAAGAAGCATCAACAAACACATTCGCGCAAGAACATTAGATCGTGTAGATATTTATTGCTTTTGCATATGCATGAGCAAGTTGATCAGGTACTGGTTGTTCAGTCCTTTAACGGACTTGGTTACTCGCGATTGCTATTTATTTATTTATAGGGTCAGGCTACTGAGCCAAAGTCTCCGGGAGCAGCACCTCAAGCAAACCTCCGAAGCACAATAATCACCACACGCGCGGTTGCCCGACAATGTAATCTTATGCCTGCGTGCTCAGCACCCAAGATCGGGTGCTGGAACGTGCGCACACTACTGGACTGGAATTCGAGTGAGCGTCCCGAGCGATACACTGTACTGGTCGCGATGGGACTGGTGCGTAACGACATTGTCATTGCAGCACTCAGCGAGACCTGGCACGCCGATCAAGGCAAGTTGCATGAAGCTGGCGCCGGCTACACGTTCTACTTTTGGAAACGCCACTTCAGCACCACGTGAACATGGAGTTGGAGATGCGCTACCCGATCGCCTAAATGGCCAGCTGGTAGATGAGTCAACTGGTATCAGCGCGCGGCTGATGAATGTTCGCCTACGGCTCGGAAGAGGTAAGTTTGCTAAATTTATAAGCACGCACGGTCCGACCATGTGTTATCCTGACGACACACATGATCAGTCCTACACTCAGTTATCCGGTGACTTGGGGAAGAAGAGAAAGTTTGGCAGAATTCGACCGCGAAGGACTGAAACGCTCCGTTGCATTAAAATGCATGGTGGACGGAGAAGGCGAAGCAGATGGAATAAATAATTAAAGAAATAAGCGTTTGATTCCTCAACAGTGCAAGGCACAGACCAATTGGGTGGTCTTATCGACATGTACAACGTGATCGTATAATATAGTTAAATTTACGTCTTTTGTTCAGTGGTTCCCATATGGATTTTGGAAGTGATTAGCAGTGAAAATAGTAGAGAGATAAAAAATTGAGAACAATTATACATGTAGATTTCGCGGAAAGTTCAAGTAAAGTAATATGGTCATTCATGGAACTGTCCCCAGGAAACTTGCTTCTATTAAGGGTGTTCCCATGATGGGTTTCACTCGCACTTCGTCGAACGCCGAACTTGGGAGTATGATGTTGACCGACCAGCAGCTACACAATGAGCTACATAGTCGCGTATCGGAATCAGCGGCGGCATTCGGGAAGTTAGAGTATCGAGCGTGGAGCATCCATCAGCTTACCGTTAGCACAAAGCTGATAGTGTACCAAGCCATGATGCTGTCCGCCCTTCTATACGGCAGCGAAACGTGGACGATGTACCGTTGAGAATTGCGATGTCTCGAGTGATTTCATGAACAGTGTCTGCGACGGATTCTGTGCATTGGTTGATGCGACAGAGTTGTAGAAAAGGAAGTGTTGCGCAGTGGACTGCATACCTTTGCTGGAAAACCTGAGGTGGTTCGGTTTTGTCTGCTGTATGGATTAGACGCCGGTACCGAAGTAGCTGTTACATGGTCAGCTGGGTGTGGGAAGCGTCATGTGGGGAAACTGAAGCCTCGGTAGCAGGACTTGATCATGGTGAACCTATGATGTTGTACTATAGCTTTATGGTATTGGAAATCGTGGGCGGTTGACCGGCGTGCACGGGGTGATCTTGTCACGAAGGTAGTTGCTGAGTTGCAGAAATCTCGTGTGTATACGGAGAAAAAGCGGCAGGCACGGAAACGACAGGCGCCGATGGCGTGTAAACCATCGTCGTCCAGCGCATGGTGCTGTAGCATATGCGGTCGCGAGTTTCTGTGTCAGGCAGGTGTAGTGAGCCACGACCGAGGCCACTCGGCACCAGTATCGAAACCTCGACGGGGTGCTGTTGCAAAACTAAGCAGAGCCGGCACATCATTGGTAAGTATACTGCATGCGCCTCCACTCGAGTTACAAACCGCGTGCCTTGGTCCTGAGAATTTTTATCTTAGGTGATTGGTTTGCTCTATTGTCTTAATGCCTATTTTGTTAACTCATTTTAATATCTACCTGAAAAATCTTCTCTTAATGTCACATGTCGCTTAAACGAGTGGGGGTTAACTCCGTTTATCTTTTCTAGTTTGTTGCAGCTGCTTTTTAGTCTGTTATTCTGCTACCTCGAATTTATCGCGGATATGTTGATGCGACATTTATTTCATATACTGATTTAGGGTAAAGTGATGTTATCATATCTGTACGATTTATCCGGGATTTTATTTGATATTGTCATTTCAAGTGATTGGCTGTTGCTTACATCCTTAGTGTGGCTGCCCTTGATGTGCCTGTTGACAAGGTGCCTACCTGTCTATTACCCACAACCTCGTCTATACTGGGTCCAGGAGATAGTTGGTCGTTATTGGAGGGGAAAGAGTGCACGGCCTTCGTGACGATGCTATGCTTGTGTGTTCCATGCATCCAGTATGGAACGGGCTACGCTCTAATAATCGCATTTCATACGTCAAGTACGCATGGTTTTCCAGCTGAGCATGGATACTTATACTATGCTTGTTGAAGGAGCGTGGGCCGGCTCCGTAAATGAAACGTAACTCTCAACCACATGCTTTCTGGTCTTATTCCGTCGGGTTTACTCTGAATATGGGGTGTATGGATGGATCAGTAGGTGGTGCAGCGCAAGCCACTCATGATTGCTGTGTAGGTGCAGGGTTCCTGTGGATGTACTACGGGGGCCACAGTGACAGGGAAATCCGGTACCGGATGCCGCCAACCATATATATTCATGTACGCGTACATCTTACTTCACTGGTAATAAAGTGAATGCAGATAATGAACTCAACGAAACTGTTTGAAAACAAAGAAAGAGTACGTCATTCAGCGGATTCTTTTTCGCAGATCTATCACGCCTACAGGCTACAATACTATACGTAGACGATGGGTTTCGTGCTGGTAGTTTGAATCGGTCTGAGTAGGGTAAAAGTTGCGTAACACATCATCTATCCAGCAAACCATAGTACTCGTGTTCGAAATTCCCATCAAATATTACGTGCCTTATTGTGTGATACTTTTGCAAATTTAGTCCTATTCAGTGATATATTGTGATGATCTGAAATAAATAAATAATTTTGTATATTTACCGATAAACGGTACACGCACCTTAAGCGGGAGCGATCAATGTCTACTTACCTGCTTGCAAACTTGGAGTGTGAATGGGAATATATATATGCACAGTCTGTTAACAGACATTATGCCATCAGAACCATGGCAGAAGAAAAATAGAGAAAATGGAAACAGGAAATGCGATGAAAATAATAGAAAAGGATTTTTTGTTTTTACACACACCATGTTGATTGTTTAGTGTTTGTTTCGTGAGTCATTTGTGTGCATTAAAGGGGGGATAAATTAGCAAAAGAACGTTAATGCCACTGATGTCTGTTGTGGGGCAGAACATCCAATGTTCCCAACCATGGAGATCCATCATCTCGTTGTCTCCAACCTGGAAGACGCACTGGTCCGACTGCAGACAAAACTGAGGTTGCCCTCTTCATGCTCCTTCTCCACGTCTTGGCTCTCTACCGCGGCACTTTTCCAATCGCTCCCTGAGAGTGCAAATAACGGTCGGCGTGGAAGGCAATGGGCTGGCATGCGCAAAACGTGCCCGAGCCAATGCATGCGAAATCGGAGAATGAGGTTCTTGGGACTGGCACTACTCGCTCCAAGCACTCGGGCTCGGACTACTGCGCTGCTTACGTGGTGTTGCCACCACACCCAAGCAATACTTCGCAGACAGTAATTATCAAAGACTGACAGTTGCTTCATGCCTTCTGAGCGAAAAAAGCACTGCACGGACGGAAGCATTTTATACCCTCCCCTTCGGCTTGAGACTGACATCACGACGACGCCACAGGCGTCACAATTTGATGAATGCAAGGCGGGCCTTTGCAATCCGTTGTGAGACTTCATCTCCAACATCACCACCAGTCGTGATGCAACTCCTAAGGTAAGTAATGCGCGAGACTTGCTCCAGAACATGTCCAGCAATGGTGAGCGCGGGTTCAGACACCTGCCAGTACTGGAGCAACGTTTTATATTTACCCGGAGTGAAGCCTAAGCCGTACTTCGATGCCTCTATCGCCAAGCGGACCAAAACTCTCTGGACGGTTTGTGGGTCGTCCCCCAGCAAGGCGATATCATCGGCATAGTCCAAGTCCGTGACTCTGTCTCCAGGAAGGAGCTCAATACCACAGTCCTGGACACCTTCCAGTGCTCCTTGGAAGACATATACGATGACAAAATTGAAGAGGAAAGGTGATATAGGGCGAACACCGCTGGTCACAGTAAACGAAGAAGAGAGTGTGCTGTAAGCGTTGACTTTGTCCGACGTGTGACAGCACAGCCCTTTTAGGATGGTTACAAACTTCTCGAGCACAACTCTCTTCAGTAAACAATTCCACAACGCAAATCCATCTTAGTGCTAATGAGTAGTAGTGAGGATTTCGGCATAATTCAGCCAATTCATCATCGTCTATCTACTAAATCAAATGCCATTCGGATGTTCAAAAACACTACGATTATTGGCCGCCGGTGGATGTGACGAAGATCGAGGAGTTGGAGAAGCGTGATGATTTGGTCGATGCAGCCGCGGCATGGACGAAATCCGGCTTGTATATCTCGGGAAAACTCCTTTTTAGTCATTGCGAGCCTGCGAAGTAGGACCGACACGAAGCCTTTGGATGCGACAGAGGTTAACGAAGTACCGCGGTAGTTGCAGCAATGGTCGCAGGAGCCTTTCTCGTAAATCGGAACAATGACCGATTCTCTCCATGAGTTCGGAACCTTCTCCTGAGTCCGAACCTTCGTGAACAGCGATAGGATTTTGCTGACAAGTACACTCCCGCCATCTTTGAATGGAGCCGGTAGTAGGCTGTCGGGACCAGGAAACTTGTGGCGTTTCCAAGATTGGATTGCATCTCGGATCTCTAGTTCAGTTGGTGGGCCTGTGGCGACAGGTCAAGCAACATCCGTTGGGGCAGGAAGTTGTGTTGGGTCGCTGAATTGAAGAGTGAAATGCTCTGCGCGGTGACCCGATCATCTGTGAAAGTTGGTGATCTTTGTGTCGTCTGATTCGAAAGTCGTCTGGCTGATAACGTGGGAATTGCAATCGGTGGTCCTAAGGATGCAAAATAGACGGCGGAAGTTGCCAGCTAATGCAGCGGCGTCCATCTCATCAGCTTGTTTTGACCACCAGGATTCACGATCAGAGCGAAGGCTTGCTTTCAGCTGTTGCGCAATAGACCGGCGGTGTTCGTTGTGCTCTGCGCCAACAGGCACCGACCGTCGGCGATCTAACAATTCCGAGGATTTTCTCGAGATCCAGATTGTGGGAGTGGAGCGTGCAAGGCCACAGCTGGACAAACCGGCCGACAGCAAGGTGTGTCGCGGACTTGACCAGTGTTGATCAACATCTAGAGTGGGAGGTAGAGCGAGATTTTTACGAAGACTTTGTTCATACATCTTCTTCATCATTGGGTCCTCTAACTTGTAGGTGTTAAGTCGGGTGTGTTTGGATCTAGGTGAACCATCGAAACGCATGCAAATGGTCGCACATACCAGTACAAAAACAGTATCGACGAACCTTGACCAATATGAGCAGCAGTCGCGTAAGCTGCCGCGCCACCTGCGACTTATGGCCATGTGGTCAATCTGTGACCACCGCCGGGTTGATGAGGGGCAGCGCCAAGTGGCAAACTGGCGTCCATGATGACGAAATCTCGTGCTGGAGAGGAAAAGCAGATTATCAGCACACCGACAGAGTGTCTCTCTTCAGTGTTTGAGCGAACATCATTATAACCATGCGGTCCCCCGAGGTGGCGCTCACATGCAGCAGACGACCGACGCGCGCGTTGAAGCCTCTTGCCAAAACAATGATATCTGTTTTATGAGCTCTTAGGAGCAACTCATGAAGGTTCTGGTAGAACTCGTCTTTGACTGTGTCCGAGCTACAGTCAATGGGCGCGCAGCCAGAGACCACGAAGAGAGCACGATTTTCGATTCGACGCCTATTAAATTCACAAGCGTCATGGAGCCTCGTCGCATAAATGTGACTATTGATCGGAATCCAATCAATCAGAGAAGTCTCGGCTCTAGCACTGAGGGCGATTCCAACACCAACTTGCTCAGATGCGGCAGACTCGGCGTCACCAGAGAGCCGGAGATGGAGGCGGGTGTTGGGGTGGAGCGGTGACACCAGCTGGTAGACCGAGTTAGAGTCCAGGAGTCGCGTTACACTCAGGCAGCAGATATCAATTCCAAGGGTCTCTAGCGTGCATGCAAGTCCAGCTTGTTGACCGATCTGCAGTAATGTGCGTACGTTGAAGGTTGTAAGTTCGAACTACATTCCTGGTTGCATGGAACGAAGATGGAAAGTTTCGGGACTGGCAGCTCTCTGTTGAGCACTGTGTGGTTGAGTTGGCAGATGTCACGCGAAGAGGTTGACCGGTGTAGGTGGGGTTGATGGCCATAGATGAATCAGGTAAACATGGGTGGAAATGGTACAAGGGAAGGGTAGGTAAAATGGTGGCGTGTGCTTATAAAGTTGGCAAAGTAGCATGAGTGAATAGCATCGTAGCAGCAATAAAGCGGGTGAATGGTTGCAGTAGTAAGTCCATGGTCCGTCAGTAAGCAAGATAATACCCGGTTGCCTAGGCCGCGGTAGGTAGGTTGCCTTGAGGGACCACCGCCACGAGGCATTGGTCAAAGGGCCTAACCCTTAAGGTGGCAGGGCGAGATGAGGAATTAGCATTCATTGGGAGCCGGTGACTGGACAAGCAGTTCATACGGCTTTCGAATGACGATAAGCCATGCCAGGGGCCCAATACACCCGAAGGTAGAGACAAGATTCGATGCTCGGATTCCTTGCCGGTGTAAATGTCTCCAAGGTATCCAAGGGTCAGTGACTTTATTTAATGGTGAGTCACATCCGCCACGTCACAGTGTTGTTAAACGGATATTTGTGGCCTTCATAGGGAGAATGCTTGCCAGGCGAAAACCCACCACGTCCAGGAACACTGCCGCCGAACCATTCTCCAGAACGGGAGATTCCCGAACTGCCCAGCTGGCACCACGAGGAGGTTGCTCGGCGAGCCAGATTAATCATCATATACAAAACAGTAAGTTATGACTATAAGCAACGTGCTTGAAGAGACTGCTCTCCCAAACATGACTAAATGACCAGTTGTCAACTACACGGTTTCATTTGATGATTCAGCCTAAGACACCACGTACGAAAGTAGTAGGACTTCACCTCTCCTAGAGCTTGGTTTAATCGATCGCTCAGAAGGTGTCACCACCAATGACGCTATGTCACTAGGTCTTCCAATATATTGTTATCGGCGAAATTCCAGAGCTAAATTTTGCTAACTTATGTAACAACCCAAGAACAAAACGGGAGTGTATCACCATAATATGGACACCTGCTGGCTCAAAGCTGCTGTTCAAAGTTATAGACACAAAGGTAAATTTGATTCTAGGAAGACCAATCTAAATCCGCATTCGGAATGCACTAAGATAGATATCAGGGTCAGCGTTATGAACATTCTATGATTGGTGTGCATGGAAATGTAGCGTCATTTTCCAAACATTTCCCCTAATTTAATTTTTTAAACGTAACCGTTTTGAATAGCTTTACAAGGAAGCGCAACTCAACGAATATATAAGTTTTCATGATGTACTAGATTTATCTGACCTGCGCAAAGCCGGTTTTCGGGCAAATTGTCAAATGGTTGGCAACGCTACTGTCCCACTTGAACGTTACTCTGAGCGCGGAATTCGTTTTGTTATACACTGCGAAGCAGTCTTCATAAAGTCTATCCAAGTAGCATATTCCCAAAATCATAGTTTCATTAGACAGAGTGGTTGGTAATTCTTTCGGAAATCCTCGAGCAAAAATTTCATAGGGTTGACAAGCTTCGTCATCAAATGTTATCAGAAACCGTTCAACCTCAGCTTGGACGTTAAGGATGTCCTGTTCAAAAAAGCATGTAGTTTTGGGACACCAAACAATCTCCAATGTCACTGAGCTGAATGCATCCAAAAAGCCGGAAGTCAATGATCCACAATAAAAGTCAGATTCTTGGATCGTCCCGACTTCAGCCGTAGGCTGCTCTGTCTCTTCAACCACAGTTTCATCCAAAACTGTTGCCTGTATCGCTGAAAATAAAAAGAGCTCAATTGCGATGCCTATTCATCAGCAGCTGAATGAATGCTAAGGTGCATTACTTACAATTAAAGTCGCGATAACCATAGTCTTTAATGTTTGCTTGAGACGAACTTTGCACAATGTTTTCACTCAAACCATTGAAATGACACCAGGTAATCATTATACTGTTCATGAGTTCACAAAAGACCGTGTGTACTATGGGCCAACTGGGTACCTGTTTGCGATCATGTAAAACTAACAACGTGAGTCGTGATTGCAACGGAGGGCACAAAACGCAAAGTAATGTACACCAGTGGTAGCTGCTGTAAACATCGGTAGCTGTAAATAGGCACCCACACACATTTACGCAATATGCCGTGCAAAAGCGCGAAGTATGAGTAGTCATGTTAGGGTTAACTGATGAAAAGTTGTTTTGACGGAAACACTCACTTACCACCGTTTTCTTTGTTCAGGTCATTTTCTACAGGCTGCAGTAAGAAAAGTTCCAAAACAACAAAGCACGTATAGTTTGACTGCTTTCGATCAAGCGTTCGCAAAAGTACCGAGTTTAAGGTAACATTTCAGCTGGGATAGAGGTGTTCTACCAGCCGCCTAAGCACCGAGGTTGGCCTCATGTTTTGATTTTCGGATAGTATTTGTTACAAGCAGTAAGTGTAAGAAGGATAGTAATATTCAGTTTTGCCTAATTAATAGGTGCCTATGTGCATCAAATGAGATAGGTTCCACTGAAAGCTAATGCTTTTATAGAAGAAGATAAAGATCAAAAGGCAATAAAGCAAATAAGCCGTCGTACCGTTTAGAAGATTACCTGAAGGTACCTTGGCCTATGTATCTACAGAGCATATTCCGATGAAACATTCGCACTTCCGCATGTTTGAGCAGCGTCACTGCACTTTTCTTGACCTATGAACGATTTTTGAGTTAGGTACCTTTACGATCATATAATGATCAGGGGGCTTCGAATGCATCACAGTGACGTAAATGAAACAGATCGTGTACGTGCCAGGTTCATGAATTGACGAACAACTTAACCTACGACATGAGAATTTTCGGAGCCAGGGCAACTAACCGTATCGTCTTCCACTTTCAAGATAACTGCGGAACGCGGATAGGTTTCTTCTCCTGGCATGAAAATGGTGACAACAGCCGAATGCACATTGCTTCGACTATTGCATCAGTTGCCATTCAAACTGAGACCATCGCGCGACTATGTTTGTATAAAATTTTCGATTAAAACATTGGAAGTGATGACAGAGAATTGTTAAAATATCTGTCTTAACAAACGCAACTTACAGTATAGGCGAACAAAATACTCTCTGTTGCTGGGCAGTAGGGGAATGCATTGAGTCCCTTGAGAAGATTCTTTGCAGCTTCATTCAGGCAGACAGCTACCACAAATCAAGCAAAGCGCTGAAACTCACCACTGCTGTGACACGCTATACGAGCACATACCGCCTAAGTCTAGCTGAGACGAATGTTCTCTAAACTTGATACTTGTGATCACGGAGACAATTTTCACTGGTCTGTTGTCCTCGATAGTTAACTGAAAATTATCGGAACGTTGAAATTTTCCAGGTCGCCAGCAGTGGTGAAGGAGCTAGTCAAGCTCAAAAGGTTCTCTACTAGCGTGCCGAAACCGAAATTGTGTGCAGTTCGTCAATGAACGTGTGAAGCGCAATAAATAGGCAAGCAGACTTGGAAGCAGTTGCGATGCGATCCGATATGCATCAAACAAGCGGAATATAGCGTAATTAGGAAATTACTGAATTCGAACATAATTGCTGTAACGCTACCCTGCGACTGAGGAACTGGATGTTGAACAAAAGATATACCCTGATTAGGTACAGCGTATCACCATAAATCAAGTACAACTAAAGCGTTTAGTTCCAACATAGACGTTGAGTCCGCTTGAGTCGCATCCCACGTTCCTCAGCACACCTGAAAGTCCCGTGAGAAGCATCTCTGGCCCGAAATCGAAGTCCACCTTGGGTGGCAAACTAAAACATAATGATGAGACGAAGGTTTTTGTCCATTAGAAAAGAGGACAGACGGTACGAATTGACAGGTCGCTAGTTAAGAGCTTGAAAGAGCTTTGAATAAATTTACAAGTTTCCCTTTCTATTTATGACCACCTGAAACTAAGTGATACGAACATTCCCAGTATTAAAGGGTCGCTGAAACTTCATAAAACTGACGTTCCTCTTTTCGTTATCCTGTCTACGATTAAGTCACTATAACATGCGCCTGCACGATTGCCTGCATAAAATCTTGAGGCAGTAAAACAGTAGCCTGGGGGATAACTTCCAGTCCTTGGAAGCATCAGGTATTACAATGAGGTATTACAATGAGAAGTTAATGTTCACTTTCGACTATTGGTTTTTCTTTTAAAAACGTTTAACTGCTTGATACGATCAAATACATAAGTAATCACCTAACGAATTTACGGATGAAGATTTGTATCTCGGTTCGTGAGTCGAATTGAATTATCGCAGCAATCATCCAACAGTCTACAAGCGCAGCTGCGTAACAACTCTATTTAAAAGAGCACAGACCCATTGCAGCACACCACAGCTGAGAAAAGCGGAGGAAGATCATCTGTTCGAAATGTTTGCACGGAATGAGTATCCTAGAAATTTCATTCTACGCTGTATAACACCAATAAAACGGCCGACACAAGATCAAACATCAGAAACGGATAAAAGGACAATCACTCTACCATACATCAACGGCATATCTGAGATGGCGGCAAGACTGCTACGACCTTTCGGCATCAGATTTGCTCACAAGCCGACAGAAACAATCAGAGACAACCTTTTCAATGGCAAGGACCGGCTTGGCATAGAAGAAACAAGTGGTGTGATTTACAAAATCCACTGCAAAAATTGTGACAAATACTATGTGGGCCAGACAGGAAGAAAGCTCGGCACTAGGCTACATGAGCATAGCCTAGCCATCCGCCGACATGACCAGAACTCCCTGATGTCGGTACATATGAACGCCGAGAATCATCAATTCGATTTGGAGAATGTCAGGATCATAGGCAGAGCAAAAAGTCAAAAAGCACGCGAGTTCATCGAGGCTTGGTACTCGGGAGAGAACTCAATCAACAGGCACTTAGATTTAGACACTGCCTATGAGACACTGAGGGTCAAAAGAATAGTCCGCCCAAGATCAACTGGACGAAGGAACCTCACTGAGGCGGATTCTAGCCACCAGTACGAGAGTGCTGACTACACGGTCAGTTCACGTGGACCAATCGACTCCTGACGTTCGAATCAAGTGATCAATAATCACTTGGATCTGTAAGTGGCCCGCATAAATCGTACTGATGATGTCGTCTAGTCTGACGACGAAACGTCTGCAGCCAAATCAACCAGCTCGGAGAAAACCCGCATACCCGCATCCACATCCCGAGCTACAAATTTTCTCACGGATTTCTCGAAGATACTCTTTTCGCGATTTACCTGGAACTTGCATTTCAATTTCATGGTATGTAGGACGCTCGGAAAATTCGACGCCGCAGTCGTTAAGCAACTGCTTGAATCGTAGTTGGGGCCGAACCTGGAACCCGTTATTCAAAAGTGGAAATGCCAGCAGGAACGCCGTTTCACCGTGCACCAAAATACCTAACGTAAGGCGACAAGGAAAGTCAAAGCGCTGTCACAGCTACCGTGCGATCTAAGACCGCAAAACATAAGAGTGTACAACGGACGTTGTCGGCGTCTACAGGGCTATCACATAATGTTGTGTCATATCCTAAAAAAACTCCAAGCACACTTGCCACCGTCTTCTGAAACCCAGACAAAATGTCTCAGTTCAAGCGGGCTACACAATACAGTCTAGTTGAAGGTAAACAAAAGTATTTCTACCTTTGATTGGCACAGAACTGTTACTCCCTTCCAACGCATGTATTTATTGCTTCACATTATCATTATGTAAAGGACGACCGAGTGACACACTGGCGCATCTACATTGCGTAGTCTAATCCGTAATCATGGAATGACTGCATCAGCACAGAACAAATAGTGGACTGTATCAGACACTTCTTAAACTCCAAGCAGGAATGTTTATATTCATGCTACTGCAAATCTCCTGGTGAGTTCCGAGACACGTGCGTTATGGCCATTCTTCCCATTTTATTATTCTCACTCTCATGGGACTTGTCAAGTAATAAAAATAAACCATAATATAATATTAAAAATACTAATATTATTTTTATTACTAATAATAATTAACCATTGCTCCATCGCTCCACTACCGGCCTACAGTTATGTGGGCATTGGATCTCTACTTGGTCTACCGTTGGCTGACATTTCCATAGCGCAATTACAGAACAGCAATCTACAAACGGAGATAGACAACGGCGAATGCTATCATCACTATATGGATGATGTATTTGTTGTAGCTGATGAACGCGGTAAACACGATTAGGTTCTAGACCACTAGAACCAAGCACGCCCAGCGATGTAGTTTACCTAGGAGAAGAAAACGAACAGTCGCCGTCATTTCATCTGGAATACTGCGTCCAGGCTTGTCCGCCCTGCCTCGTCAGGGACAAAATGGAGCTAGAGAGGGTTTTACGAGTGGGTACTAGGTTAGTTGAGGGATTACGGGGACGGACGTACCCCGAGCGTCTACTTAGTTTGGGAATGCACTCAATGCACTACCGAAGGCTTATAGGAGACCTAATCCTAACCTACCGTATCTTAACTGGGAAGGTTGGTCCAGATTTATCTGAGCTATTCAGTCCCGCTAGATTGTCTGTTCTACGCAGTCACTCCTTGAAGCTGGACAAACCGCGGTCCGATCGGATTAGGTCGGAAATCCGGCTGTCACGTAGAGTTATCGAGCGCTGGAACATGCTTTCGGAAAGTGTTATCATGGAAGCTATGGTTAAGGGGTTTGAGCGGCAACTTGACGCTCTTGGGTGGCAACACGAAACCTTTCCATTTTCCCGAGTAAATGGCATTTTCGTATTTCGGTTTTCGTTTATCTACTTTTCTTCACGCATTGGTATTATTTTCTTATTTCAAGTGCACTTCCTTATTCTGTACCTTCGATTCCTCGTCTTATCCCTTGCTTACTTCACGTGACTGCCACAGAAGGGACTTCTAGGGCAGGGAACGCGAGCATTAACTGGTTGGCCAGGGTGCGATACGGGTGTTCCGTTTAAGATCCATCAAGAACTGAGCACTTCATCAATTCTTGGTTCAACGATCCACTCATAATTGAACACTCACGGGATTCTCCTATCGTTCCAGACCAATCTGAACTGAATGAACTGAACTGAAAAGACCTCCCTATTCGAAGGCAAGTGAACAGCAAAAGGCCTAGATTTGAGAGTGTACAAATTCCAACAGCTTCCCACTTGCGCAACATGAGCGAAACTTGATCCGCTGTCTCATCGAGGTCACCTAAAATTATTACTGAAGATGCGTTGGATGTTGAGCTCACGTTAAGTGAAGAATGCGCTTTTATGCACCGGTGACGGATGGATTTTCAGCCTTGATGCACATGCTATCGAGGTGACAAAAAGCAGTTTAAAAGAGACAGAACAAACAGCAATAAGGCTCAAAAAACTAAGCATCTCACTGGCAGGATTTACTGGACAGTCGCGGAATAATAAAATTTTGATCAGAAAGAAATGTGACGAAATAGGGAATGACTGACGAACCATAAGCTTTCGTGCGGGTGTATATTCCTCTGTACTTTTGTCTGGTCGACGACGTAGATATATGGTTAGAAAATGCAGTGTGAAGTGAGTAGCTAATGTCAGTGAGTATAATTTAAGCAACTTCAATGCCCGAATTTGTGTGCGCTGACACAGTTATATTTGCCAACACTGGCTTTGGAATATCACGCCAACGATACAGATGCTTTAGTTACCTGCCAAGCAGCTAGAAATGCTTACAGAGTAGACCTGGAACTATCACGGGAGAACACTAACTCCAGTGTGGTAGAATGCACGCATTGGTGAACTTCAGAATCAAACCGTATGGTGCACAGGATGCACAGGATAATTTCAATCGAAGGAACTAAAACGAATGTCATTTGATTATGGTGAATTTTTGATTCACGTGGTGAGCATGACAAATCGCGGTTCAGTGTAACTCGAAGATATTTCACTGACACACATAAGCTCACAATATCACATTTAATCTGAAGTTTGGGACAGTCAGTGACAAGCTCTTGGCAACGGGCTGCTTTATGAAGTGAAAGGAACATGTCATTACACTTGGACGTCAGCCACAAGCAGCGGGAATTTGACCATCGCATTAATTCGTGTAAAAACAACTTCGCAACTTGGTTGAGGAGTCCGAAATTTGATACTTCACACCAATGACAACGTCATCTGCATATCTCGGTAAAATGGTTTTTGGGATAGGTATAGAGCTAACGTTAGTAGAGAAGAAGAATGGTGACAAATTAGCTCTTTGAAGGACACCGGATGTTGTGGTAAGTGGTGAAGAGCTTTTGCTGACAAACCTGGTGACCTGATTAAGTTTGACAAACTAATGCTTTAGCAAGACTAAGTAAGTTTGAAAACCAGACCTCCGTAGATCTTGCAACAGCAAAGTACGGTTTACATAACCGAACGCGTTGCTGTATTCGAGGAAGAAAACACGTGTGGCTTTGCTTTTACTGCCTAAGGACGACAATACTGAATGCACTAGAGAAGACAATGCATCTTGTGTGGATCCTGAACTTCTGTGGGCACATTGAAATGGATCTTATACTGGGCCTGGGCCAACATTCTTCCAAGAACAATTTGCTCAAAGACCTTTAAAGCCACCGTGGTAGATGCAGGAGGCAGATATTTACCCGTCCGTTTTTACGGTACTGGCGTTATACTGGCAATCCTGAAACCATACGTAATATTTCCTTGTTTTGACCACATTCTGTATGGCTCTGCCAAAGGCCTGGCTAAGGAATCAACACACTGCTTCAGGACGATGGGAGACAACCTGTCAGGTCAGCATGCCTTACTTGGGTGCAACTGGGTCAGCTTCGTGCACAGTGATGCGACGTCGACAGGAGGCAATGAGTTGATGGACCGCTGAAACGATGCAGCTGATGAGCCAGACCACGAATCACTACAGGTGTAGCAGAAGATAATATTTACTTATTCTACGTTCACATCAGAATTTGTGCTCTGGTGGGTGACTCTGCTGAGCTGTTTCACCATCCACCAAACCCCAAGACAACTATTGCTCCTCAGAATTGTCTGTACTTAGACATGCTGGAGGTGGCGAACTTCTTCCCTTATGAGAGCAGAAAGAGATTACACTAAAGCAAGATGTTTGCTTTTGAAAGTTCTTTGTTCGAGCCTACGAAGCTGCTGGAGATGGGGTGAAGAAAAGCAACCAGCACGGATGAAGACGGTTTCTATCGGGCAGCGGAGATCATAGCGAAACTTCAGATAACTTGTCAATTGGTCAGGGTATGTTGATACATCTGTGTCGAAAAACAAACTGAAATCTGTGGAGGTAACCATTTCTCTAATCCGCGCTATGTTTGAAGGGCTGGATTGCCTCCATTTCCGTTTACGATCTTTATAGTGAGTAGCAATATTGTGGTTAACTTGAATATAGAATGATCTGATCTACCAAGTGGTGTCCGATTGCAGACCAAAAACATTTTTAGTATATTGACAAATACCAAATCCAGGGTTGTCACAGGGTTGTCACTAACTGAACGCGATATTTTAATATATTCTGTAACCCAAGAACAGTAAGGAGTGTGATGTCAAATCTGTTGAAAGCACCACTAAATATGCACGGAGAGTGGTCGAATTTCCCAACAAAAGCAGCCGTAAAATCATTGCAAATTTTGTCTGTATCTGAGGTGGGACAACTGGGTGATATACAGATATTAGCCAAGTATATTGAGTAGTACCTGTTCAGATATTTTGGCTTACACTCTAAAACCAAGCGGTGGATAGGTTGTGACAAGTAGCATAAGAGGCTTTTCACTGACAAGTACCAAGAAGCGTTAATACATGTTAAGATAACGCCGCCACAATTTCGATAGGTGCATGGGCGACCGGTAGGGAAACAAGGCAACACCTTCAACATCTCTATGGAGCCATGTGCGTTGTAGCATAATTATTCTAGATGGTACGTATTTATGGCAGCAATTAAGGTTTCTAAGATCAACCGCTTTTTCCAGGAGTAATCGGACATTGGCGATTAGAAAGTGGATACGCTCATGAGTGTGATCATGCTTGTCAAGCTTTTCTTCCCCAAAGCAACTTTCCATCCCGTATGATGCATTTTTGTAGCGTTATTCCGTTTATTGCACATTCCTCTTATTTTATTCCTGATAGATCGATTATCGCTGTTGCCTTGAGCGGAAACAGGTGACGACTACAGAACATCGCAATGACTGCAGAAAAGAAGGATGGATGAGTAAAAGTACGAGTATTTATCGTCGAAAGCTTGTGTGTCAATAATTCCTTAAATAGGAAACATGTACAGCACGGTCACATTTGAAGACCTCGCCTGTCAAAGATAGAAGCAAAGTAAGCCGTCAACCCAGATGCACAATCAGTGCTGGTTGGGAACTGTCTATCCGAGCCCTATATTAGTGGTTGGTCACTCGTCTGCTTCAGGTGCTTTTTCATGAAAGTCTTGAGTGAAAATTGATGCGCTGATAGATTACTTTCCAAGAACACCCAGAAGAAAACCAACACGTGCCAAAGTTAAAAAACGCAAATATAGTACTGTTCGTTAGGTTACCTTTCAAAGCGGATACGGCAGCAGTAGCTTGCATTCTTATAAACAAGTGCGATGAACTTTGTTGTTTCGTTTCCTTTGCCTGGTCAGACATAAATGGACTCGCAGAAACGCCACTAAACTCTGAATTAATCGCCCAAAATATTAAGCTCAGTAGATATTAGTACTTCCTTTGTGACAGACTACCTACTGCCTGAAGCGAAGTCTTGTTTTGCATTTTGTCTTCGCTGCGTGGGAGAATTGTGAGCGCGTGCCAATGCGACGATGGTCTATGCGCGCAGCTGTGCTACTAAACCCACCTCGGGCACGGAGCGGTGACCGTTAGTGTATTTTGTGAAAGTCACCTGAGCTGTTGCTTGAATTGACAGTCGCATCTTCGAAGCTGCATTGGCCCATCTCATTTTTCACTCATGAATGGTTTCAGTTGTCATCTAGTAGGTTGGCAGGAAGCCCAACTCATGACCGGATACTGTGAGGTCGAAGAAAAGTTTCTAAATTTAATACTTGGAACTAGATCAGCGCAACACGTATGTCAGCCGACAGCTATAAAGCCGCGTTTGGCTTCGTCGTGATTGGACTTTGTGTTAACCCTATGTGAACAAAATGTGTGACTTGCGGATCCTGAGGACGCTGGCAGAGAGCGAGCACTCTGTGCTCCCTTACAACATGGAATTTCACTTGTCGTATTACCGTCTGCTGCAGTCGGAAAACAGATACTGGAAAAATGACTTCGACGGAAAGGCCTCGACCGGCGAGCCAAGTGGCTTGGTCTCTACCGAAGCTGCATATATGAAAACGTCTTGGTGAGTTTCAAAATAGATAGCGACGTTGCTGTGTTCTCGGGTTGTACCACTTAAGTGTAGGGCATTTAGACAGCTCATGCCCAGTTGTTTCGACAGGGAATATGGTAAATGATCTGGTGGCGGGACAAACTTATGGAAAACGTCCTCCTCCCAACCCCTTCTACGACTACAAGATGTATAAGAGGCAGCAGAAAGTTTGCAAGAGTGCAAGAACATGAAGGCGTCGGCATTTCGTAACGAAGCTTGCAACCGCCTCCAAGACTGTACTGAAGAAGATATTTGCTTTCGTGAAAAAACACCTGAAGCAGGCAGGTGGTCTACCAGTATTATAAAGCTCGGATGGACAGCTTTCAACCTCCAGCACTGAGTGTGTGTCTGGGTTGACGACGCACTTCGCATCTGTTTGCAAACAACCAAGTGAGTATAAAGGTTTCGACGTGTTTTGCGCTTACCGTACTCGACACATTGGAATACGGTGTTGAAGTAGAACACCACCTACTCGCCAACATTTACGGCGCCAAGCCTGCTGGACATTACGCGCTCCAACCACCGATTTTCAAGTACTTATTAGCCATCATCCTTATCGGATACCAGTCTGGAAGACTCCTGCTCTGTGCTCACTCTGCAATCCCTTTCAGGTGACACTAGCAGCACTTTCTCATTGCGCCTATACGGTGAGGATGCAGCTTCGAGCACCGGCCAAGCTGGTGTTGGCACTGCCCTGAGTCCCCTGGTTGATTGGATTCCAGTCAGTAGCCAGATGTGTGCAGTCCGATTGGCTGACTCGTTCAAAACTTCAAAGTTGCGCGGGACTAATAGGTGTCTATTCATCAGCGCTGCCTACGCGCCCACAAACTGTAGCGATAATTCGGTACAACTGACTTTTATCGCCTACTGACCGAGCTTCTTCGCCACAGAAGTAGCACGGACACTGTTGTGCTGGTCGCGGGATCTGAACTCACAAGTTGAAAAGTTGTCCACTGATGAAATGCCTCTGGGCCATCAGCACGGTTTAGACTCCCGTAATGATAACGGTGAGCGGTTACTTCACTTGTGTGAGGATGCTCGCTTATTCTTTACGAGCACTAACTTCGAACAAAGCACCCGCCGAAGGGTGACTTGACGCCCACCAGGGGTGGACGCAAATCGATCACATTGCAATCGGTTACCGCTGGAGAGACTGCATCCAGAATTGTCGCTCGAGTTGGAGCACATGTGTGAACACTGACCATTCGCTTGTATGTGTTGGCATGCGGATGCGTTTTGGTGGACGCCCACGACGACGCTGTGAGCGCAAGGACACCAGCCAACTGACGAAACCAGCTGTTCCGAATGTCTATCAAAGTACGCTGACATGCGAGTTGAGTAAGCGCTCACTGGAGACAATTGAAGATCACTGGTCTCATATTCACCAGACCTTACTAGCAGCAGGCAAATCCTCATGTGGTAAGTCTAATAACCAACAGGGACATTAGATCTCTTCGCAGTCTCTGGAACTTATCGATGCTCGCTGGCATATTCCGGCTGGAAGCGAACATAATGAAACTCACAAAGAGCTCCGGGCAAAACTCCGTGCTAGCTTGAAGGGAGACCGCAAATCCTGATGGCCACGTCGTGCATCAGAGATGAAAGTAACCGCTGCCCTTGGTAAGCATCGAAGTTATTCCGTCTGATACGAGAAGCGGGCAGCAGGGGACCTGGTGTTAGTGAAACAATTTGTAATGAAAGTGGACAGCCTATCCACAATTTGTCAAAACGTTTGGTGCGTTTGGTGCTGAGCATTTTGAAGAGCAAAATAATCGGCCGGAATTATTCGATTCCTCTCCGACGAGTGATCGCCCAGTTCCGAGGACTGTCTCTTTGAATCCGCCCTCTCGATCAGAAGTCGAAACTGAGATCAGACTAGGGAAGTTGAAAAAAGCAGTGTGACCAGAGGATCTTCATCGAGACCTCTTCAAACAAGGGGGCGCTGCTCTTGTTGATGACTTACACGAATTACTAATAAAAGCGGGGGAGCAGGAAACTGTCCAAACCGACTGGAGCCGCTCCGTTATATTTCCGATCTTCAAAGATGGCTCGAACTCGGAATGCGGCAACCATAGAGGAAACAGTCTGATCCGCATTGTCTGCAAATTATTTGCCTCTGTAACCCTTCACAGACTGACTGTCGCTCGTGAAGGCAAGGTCCGCAAAGAGTAAGCCTGGATTTGTCGGGGTCGTGGCTGCATCAACCACATCTTCACGGTGGGTCAATTGTTGCAGCACCGTCACACATATCGGCGGCCGACCCTAGTCGTGTCCCTCGACAACAAAGGTGCCTTCGATTCGGTTGATCGAAGTGTCTTATGAGACTGTCTACTCAAGAAAGGTATTTCTGAGAAATATGTAAATATTATCCGAGAATTATACGCGCGTAGCACGGGCAAAGCGAGCGCTTACGGCAAGCTGTCGTCACCCTTTAATATCTCTAGTGGTGTGAGACAAAGATGCCCGATGTCACCTTTCCTCCTCAATTTTGTTATTGAGGAAGTCATGGAAATTGCATTTGCAGGACACGACTTAGACGGTGTGGAGCTATTCCCAGGAGAACGACTTCTTGACATGCAGCATGCAGACTACATTACTCTCATCTGTAACAGCTACCAGACGTTCCAAGCTGCACCAGACAGATTAGTACTGGCTGTCAGCCGCTTCGGGCTTTACATTGCACCATCGAAGTGCAAAGATTTCCTACAAGGTTGGTGGGGATCGCTCCCTGCACTGACTCTTGGTGGGAATCAGATAGAAGTCGTTCGGAAATTCAACTAACTGGGAGATTGTATCCGTGCCCGTGGGATTGAAGATGAGATCACGAACCGTATAGCAAAAGCTCGAACTGCTTTTGTTAGTCTTCGCCACCTATGGCGACGGCGAGACGTCACTCTCGTCTTGAAGCGTAGAGTGTACAATGCAGCGGTAGCTTCGACTTTACTGTACGGTTGCGAAAAATGGCCCCTTAGATCAGCAGTCATAAAGTGGCTAGTTACATACGACCATCGGTGCCTTCGCAGTTTGGTTCACATCTAGTGGGAACACCGCGTAAGCAGCGAGTGTGCTCGATGTCTTGTTTATGACCCAGGAAAAGGAACTGAACTACTCACACCGTCATTTCACGCACCAGGTTCCGATCGCTCGGCTACGTGTTATGCGTGGCAGCCCACCGACCCCCGCGACGTGCGTTGTTTGCGCGCCGGGGTTGTGGGTGGAAGAAGAGGAGAGGTGGCTAAGCGATGACTTGGTCGAGAGGAATGAAGGCCTCCACTTCGAAGCTGACCTCGCTTGAAAATTCACGGCTCCCTGGTTGGGGACCAAAAGAAGATGGACACGTTTGGTTAGATACACTTGCTGGCATGGCTAGGAGCCGACCTCAGTGGCGTTTCTGCTGTGAGTTCCTTTGTCCCTCCCCATGCCTTTTAGCCTCCCCATCCAACCACGATCTCAGTCCGTAGCATGAAATACTTTTACCTCATACTGTTTCTTGTTGCCTAGTAGCCGCCTGCTAAGTTGCCGGAACGATGCCCATCCATTGCTAGTAACTCAGCTGACATGTAACTGTTGTATTTCTTTTCTTTTTTCTTTTATGTGTTACGGCACAGCAGCTGAGGTGTTTTAAACCTCTAGCTAACGTTTATAATGAATGAATGAATCAGCCATTATGTTAACTGTTGTGACTGCTCTGTTCAACAGCTGGCTGTCCGAAGTTTTATTATCAGGAGATTAGGAATTCTCAGTTGTAAAACCGATTCCGCAAGGTTGTGATCCTCGCGTGATGGACAACCACAGGCCAATCTGTCAAATATTTTGGCCTACAACGATCTATTATAGCTGCTACAAGTAAAGTAGCGACTGACGTTTGCACAGCACGATTTAATGCTAAGCCGATTATGCATTACCAACCTACTGTTGATAGTGTATGAATGGTTTCGCACAGTGAGCTAGACGAAGTCTGTTCATGTGATGTAAGTTTGACAAAGTATACCATGAGGCCATCATCCGTAAGCCGGGAGTGTGGCGTGAAGTTGGATTACTAGACCAGTGGACATGAAAGTTTCTCAATGAACAGAAGTGGAGTGTAGAGGTTGACAGTCATCTAACCGACTAGTACCCCTCTACTAGTAAAGTAACCAAAAGCATGGTGCTGAAGTTTACTCTCTTCCAAAGCGACATTAAGGATATACCGCAGGTTCCCCGGTCACCGTATGTCCTGTTTTTAGATGATCTGAAGGTGTGTAGAGTGATAAGCACGCTCGATGATTGCGGCCTACTTCAGCAAGATCTCAACCGCCTCTCCAAGTGGTCTACCGAAACCCGACTTCCGGTTAACCCAACTAAGTCAGTATTCAAAAGCCCGAGGAGGGGCGGTGACGGCCGAACCTACACTCTCAACCGTCAAACGTTACACCTCGAACCTACCAAGGGTACTCTCATTGCGATTTGAAGTCAGGAGACAACATGTATATGCTAAACTGAACTACACATGCTTTAGGCGCTCAAACGCTGATTCTGTACTTGCCTAGACTTTTTCTTCCATCATAAGACCAATGCTAAAGTACGGATCGCCCGCCTATTGTCAAATCACCCGAGGCGCAGCACAGAAAGTGGAGAAGGTCCAACCAGTTAGTACCAGGCTCCTTTTGCGTATATAAGGCTTGCCGTACTGGTGCATGAAGCTAGGACACTACACCGTCCTATCATTGGTTTCGAATCGAGCACGTCGTGAATTACGGCATATCACATATCGGTGATTTGCCCATGTTGAGATCCTTGTTTCACTTGAGAACGTATTGCGACACACCCTAGCACCGGTACAAGATTATGCTGCCGGAGCTGAAGCGAGTTCCAAGACTATGTGAATCTAGTGAAGTGTTAGATGTTTGGTACAGTGTACCAGAGCATGTCGTAAAGGACTAATGTATTCCGAAGTTCAAAACTCTGCTGTATTCATATTACTGAGCTACGGCATAACAACAATGACACCACATATTTGTAGGTCCGCTGATACTATGAGTAGGGTATTTTTGAAGGATACATAAGCAGTTGAAGAACAATTAAAGGTGACAGATACTACCAGTACACATTTGCTCATACTCCGAACGTGTTTTACATATTTAAATGTACAAATGCTCCCATAATACATAGTATTCAGTACTAAACATTCACGTAGATCTACATTCCCAGAGGCGACCCTGAAATATACGGTTCCCAGCCAACCGCTTATTTGCATGCAAAGCAAGGTGACGCTGCCGACGTTGACTGCGTCTATAGTAATTCATGACTTTGAGTGGGCTTGTAGCGTCACGTTTGACAACCCGAAATACCTCAGAACTATTGACAAGATAACCCTAAACTGCAACGAGAAAGGATTCTAAAAACAGCGACCTAACTGTTGGGTGCAGCGACACTTACGAGTATACCGAAAGGCATCATGCGCAACGAAATCTGCCGTGAAACTCATTGTGCATTCCAATGAATTGGCAGTACAGAACCCAAACAATGTGATGGGGTTTGTTTGCTGTTCATATGAATGCACGATGCAACGTTATTGGTCTCGCTACTGGACACACACTTCTTTGAATGACATTTGAATCATCTAGCAACGTAGAAAACGCTTTGCTCCCGGCATTTTGGCTGCAGCATGGATCCTACCAGATACCCATTATTACTGGAGCGAACGACATTCAATAAGTAGCAGCTCTAAAGAATGCCGCAGACCGAATTTACAAAATTAAATCTTTATCCATGGAGTACCTGCGCTTCAATATCGTAGCAGTCATGAACCGAAAAGTCACGTCTTGATTTAGTGGTTTTTCACTCGTGGGACACTTTCTTGGGTGATGATGCCACGCCGTTAGTCCAAAGCTACTTGGTTCACTTATTACTATGGATACTATGTAAGAAGTCGCAAACTTGTCGTCAAATCCGAGCAAACCCCATGACACGTGCCAGAACAAGGAGGTAACTATCGGGAAAGATTTCCGTCTGTATTCCAACTGAAGGCTGCAGGTTCGTGTCAAAGAACGGACCTAAGATATTTTGAACAAGCAATACTATCGATGATTACACAAAGACCCCACTTGACCAGTCGGGTACCTAAGACTGAAGTAAGCCAAAACAAGAAACGGGACGTGTCTTGGTAACATTAGACCGCAACAAATGTTAAACATCCGACCACAAGACGAAAAACCGCACCAGCCGGTATTGTATTCACTTTTTTGCCTTTATCTCCTTGTACGCTCCTAGAAAACTAGAAGCTAGTCTGTACGCCACTGCTCAAACACCACCGAGCCATGCGATGTTATGAACGTTACGAAAACATTAATGCACACTAATGTGTCGGACGAGGGATTCTCGCAGCCGGGCAGGTAAAACCTTAAAAACGACTTGGTCCGAAACGGAGATGCGTTAAGTAGGCTGTACCGGGGACAAGTAGAATGAGGCCATGAAGGATCCAGAAGCACACGACTCCAAATTTTCTCGTGTGCTGCCTATGGCACACTGTCGGGGACACCTGCCTTGTAGTTTTGATGCACCGTTAGTGAAAATCCACGTCCGAAATAGACCGGCAGCTAGAGTCTGCTCTGACATAGTTACACAAAAAATACACTCACATCCACATCCTTCTCTAGAAGTTCTGGGCAAGATCGGTGAAAAATTCAAAGCAAACCCGTAAAAACTGTCAATATTAAATTTTACACCCACACTAGTTCATCCACTAAGTTCAAAACAGGTAACAGACTATCCCCGTTGTGATGGGAGTGTCAGAGCAGTGTGAACAGATGGACCAATCGAGCGCGCCAGACAGCTAATGGGAGAAGAGCTTAAAAGATTCGGTTATTAAACCTGGATTGGCAGACATTCGTGTGTGTTATTTACCGTTTGTTTAAGTGAGTCAGAAGAGGAAAGTCCTCGACACAGATCAGTCGTCAGTTATGGATGTGAATGAGCAACATATACTGAGGAGTTTGGCTTGCCAAATATGCTGTAATTTTCGTTGATATGACTTTGATGAATAAACGCACGTCCCTGTAGGGCTGATTTCTGCAACGTGGTGTCAGAGAAAACGGAGAAGAACCCCACCGGTCGTACTCAGATTCTGATTGGATTATCACAGGTTTTTCAAACGTTTGTTTCTTTGAACATAGATGAACGAAACTGGGCGAATAATTGGCATCTATGGAGGAGCAAGTGGATGAATTTCTGTACACTAGTACGTTTGGACGAACAACCGATGGCATATCGCTGGACCATGTTTCGACAAGTAGCCGGCGATGACGCGCCATGTGCCAGAGGCATTGCACGACGACAAAGACAAAGATTATATGGAATTGGAGACCATGATTGAAAAGTTCAGCAAATTCTGCACAGGCCAAACCAATGAGACCTACCAGCGCTATAGATTTTTGCACAAAACAGAGTCTCAAATGAATCTGTCGACGCGTACATCTCTGAGCTGAAGATTTTAGCCGGCCTTGCAATTTCTGTAAATGCATGAGCGATAGTCGTATTCGCGATCGGAAAGTCCTAGGAATCAATGATGAAAATGTGATAAAACGATTTTTCAACAACCCAACTTATCGTTCCAGTAGTGCATCGGTTTCTACCGCAGTGAGTCCTCGATCGCTTATCAATAGCACCAAATGAAACTCACAACTGACACAGAATTATGCAGTGGTTTTTGTGGCAAAACCACGAACGCTCCCGCTGTGAGACAGGTCCGCAAATTTTACTCTGCGCGACTCCCGACCACCCGTAAACATTGTCCGGCATGGGGACGGAAATGTGCCAAATTTGGAAAAAAGAACCATTTTACTTGTTTCTGGAAATCAACATATGTGAGGGCGCTCATTCGTGACACGTCACTCACAGACGTAGAACACTGAATTAGCAACCTGTCTCGGAGCGTATCACGAATGTGTCTACTCAAGTCTTTTGATCTAGGGAAAAGCCGTACGATTCCAGATCGACACGGGTGCTAATATCAACTTTCTATCAAGTAAACACTGTCAGTGAGTGTGCATCCGTCCCGATTATGATCACCTTCGCATATGGAATGCTTCCAGACTACATCTGAAGGGCTCATCTTCAATGGAATCGAGTAACCCAAGAGACGGAGCCTTGCATAAACTGGAGTTTGTGATCGTGCGGGAGGAGTTCACGCCGATTCTCAGAATTGATTCGACTAAGTCTCCAAGTTTTGTTGCTTTTAATCAGGATCGTTCCGTGCATGCTTGGCAGGGAGAAACCGATAATAGTGACCAGTATCCGTTTGTATTTCGTCCAGGTTTGGGAAAATTTGAGGGAACCGCTAAATGTTAGATCTTTTGATTCGACCGACTGTGTTAAGGGCCAGAAGAGTTCATTTGCGCTGCATTAAGCAAATTAGTGAGAGAGGGCTCGGTTGCCAAAGTTGACGAGCCAACCGACTGGGTTAGTCAGGTCGCAATCATTACGAAGAAGACAAGCGAACTATGCGTGTGTATCGACACGAAACTGTTGTATGAGGCCCTGCGTAGAGTGCATTATGAGCTACCGATATTTTGCCGCATTTGATCCAAGCTAAGCATTTCACGAAGATAGACCTATCTGCCGCATTCTAGCACGCAGTTCCAGATGGAAAATACAGTTTCCTTACCACCTTTGACACACCGTTTTGCCTCATCATTGGCTGCGTTTACCGTTTGGTTTCAAGCTTTCGAGTAAAACTTTTCAAAATCGATTGGTGCAAACGGTAGACGAGTTAGTTGGTACACCATGCGTAGCAGACGATGTTTTGATCTATGGCTTGAAGGAAGAAGAGCATGACACTAGACTCTACAGTTGCTTGCAGTGTTGTGTGAAAAAGAACATCAAACTTAAACGTAAAATATTTAAACTTCGGAGAGATGAGGTGATTTTCCATGGACTCGGGCTAACAAACCAAGAGATTAGGGTCGATCCAGCAAAAAGTAACGCTGTTCGAGAGATACCAGCCCCTAACGACGTAAAGAGAATCCATTGTTTAAACGGTATGGTGAATTATTTGAGCTGGTTTATGCCAAGAAACGCTGATATTATGACGCCGATTAGGAAGCTAAGGATTAAAGTAGAGTTGGGGTAAGGAACAGTGAAGCGCATTTGCAACTATTAAGCGCCTTATCAGAATTGCGCATGTACTTCGAATTTACGATTCAACGACGACGGACTAGGTGCTACTCTCTTACAGAACGGAAAATTTTTGGACTGCCGCAGTCGTGCACTAACCGCGACAGAGCAGCGCTATGCGCAGATTGAGGAGTTGATGCTAGCGGTAGTCTCTGTCATTGAGCGTTTCAACGATTATGCTTCAGGAAGAAAGAAAACTGTGGATACTGAACAAAAATCGTTTGTGTCGAGATCCACTAAACCGCTGCACATCGTTTATCGTCGTCTTCAGCTTGTGAGTCTCCGGCTTCAAAAGTACGACCTGGATATTGTGTACACGCCTGGTGCACGAATGTTTACGGATACGCTGTCATGTACTCATTTACCGGTAGACGAGCATAATCCGGAAGAGGTGAAGACCGTAAACCTAGTGCAGTATCTAGCAATCATGGAAGATCAGTTAAAAGAAATATGGCGTCACACAGAAGAAGATGCGATGTTTACAGCTTTATGATACAATATTCTAACTGGATGGTCAGCGACAAAGAAACAGCTACACCAGAAAGTTACACCGAACATCAGATTTCGGATGAACTCTCTGTTTATGCTGGTTTGCTGTACAATAGAAGTCGTATCCTGATCCCGTCATTGCTCCGAGGAGAAATGCTGAGATACGTCCATCGCGCTCACCTGGGTGCCAACTATAACACGAACCGAAAATCGCTCTTTTAGCCCCGAATGATAAGTCAAATCAGGAGTAATAAGTCGAATTGTGACGCTTGCAGTTCAAACGAAATTAGGCAGACGAGGGAATCAGTCATGTTGCATGATGTCCGTAACCGATTGTGGCAGAAGGTGACGGTGGATTTAATCAGTGATAAC
Organism: Dicrocoelium dendriticum; assembly: GCA_944474145.2. Taxonomy (NCBI): domain Eukaryota; kingdom Metazoa; phylum Platyhelminthes; class Trematoda; order Plagiorchiida; family Dicrocoeliidae; genus Dicrocoelium; species Dicrocoelium dendriticum. The sequence continues at coordinate 105,145,659 of OX104065.1, forward strand.
TGGAAAGAGTACCAATTTACAGTGGATTAATATCGTGATTATTTTGAAATCAATTTACCCACCACTACGAGCACAGAAGCAATAATCAACAAGCTCAGATGTCAACTCGCGAGGCACGATATACCGGATGAGCTGGTCTCCGATAATGATCTCCAGTTTAGCAAGGCTGGGTTCCAGACCATCGCGACCAAATGGGAATTCGTGCACCAGTGAACCAGCCCATATCACCATCAATCAAATGGAAAGGCGCAGGCGGCAGTGGAGCAGGTCAACCGAATATTATGAAAGGTTAGATCTACTGGTGAAGTGCCGTACTTCATGTTGCTGGAGAATGTCAATACACCTTCAACGGATATAGATTTGATCCCAATTCAGGACACCTATACAGCTGAAGGACTAGAACTCCGATGCCGGCATCTAGCACATTTTTACACCTGGTTTCGCCATAGCGAGACAGATTACCAGACTAATTGAGACGGCAAATGACCACCCAGAAGCGGTAATACGACCGCGGTACACGGCTACTTCCTGAGCTAATAGTGCGTTCAACCAACACACGATAGTCAAGAGCGGTGGAAGATAGGTGTGGTGACTGTGAGGGCCGGTACCAGGTCGTACGAAATAAACTTTGGAAGGAAACCTTCAGCAAAAATAGAGTGCATCTGAGGCGACACCGGAGACAACAATGTGGACTGGAAGTGGAGCGTCCTACGGCGTGGGGCAAGAAGACTACGGTCGCAGATACAGCCAAGACAACGCGGAGTAGCAAGGCGCAATGTGTGCATATCAATATGGAGGCACAAGGACACAACAATGCGGCATGTGATAGTAATATCAGATCAGTGTAAACGGATGGACCAACAAAGCCTGTCAGACAGCCAATTGGAGACCGGCGTAAAGGAGTCGACTACCGGAAACGGATGGACCGATATTCGTGTAAGTTGTTCGTCGTTTGCTTAACTGAGTCAGTAGAGGAACCTCATCTACTCAGAAGGATCATTAATTATGTATGTGACCATGCCGCACTTTTTGCTGAGTTGACTTTGCTGAACAAAAGCTTGTCCCTGAAATACTGGGTTCTGCAACACCTGGTGGACCTGGTTTTTACCAACGAGGAGCATATGGTTGATGTATTAACGGTAAATTGTTTTTTGGCTCCTCATGATCATTCAGTCTTAACCGCCAGCTCAATCTGCTATGCAGAATATCCACTTGAAAATGCCGTGATGACGAACACCATTTACTTCTACATCCGCAAGTCCAAACCTGTCAGCTTCACAACATAATACATGTATACCGAATACCCACTAAAGGTCGTCTGGATAGATAAGTCCGCAAGTTACACAGGCTGATCAAATATGTTTTAGGAATAAAGCTGTGAAATGAGTGCAAACAATTTCTTTTGTAGAAAGTAAAACACCACACTTTATTGCAGTATGCAGCATAGCATAGAAAGTGTGTGGGTTCTCCCCGATGTCTGTGCTCTTTGAGACAAATACGCAACCCAGTGTAACCACCGCACTAATCTTCTTTGTGAGGGCAGAACGGCGCAGAAGAAGTACCATCCGCGCTAACCATAAGTTGCTGCATAACTACATCATTAGTAGCCAATAGTTGCGATAATGATTTCCGCCGATCCGCACATTCGATGATCCAACAAGAACAGCTGCAGAAACGGCCAACGCCCTGTAGATGCACTGTGAAGCAACATTGCAACGGGTATCACCGTCTCAGAAGTATGCAGCTATATTGTTATTTTACCCGTGAAGTCCTAATGCAAAAGCTGTGGTTTCCATGCATCCACGCCTCACTTAGATTAGACATCGTTCACGTAATTGCCCTGAGAGAAGCTACCAGCGAAATGATGGAATCCCTGGTTCATTCTGACATAGACGACATCAGCACTAGGACTATAATAATGATTTATAACGGGTAAAAAAACAGGTGCTTGACGTATCCCGTAGGGTCGTTAGAGTGAGAGAAGATAGATCAAGGGATAATGGAATCGTCGGTTCGGACGATTACAGATTTAACTACACTGCCGTATAAAGGGTTTAGCATTACAATGTGCACATACAAAGCCATAAGGGGAGAGGTTATTGATCACGTAATAAGCGAGAAAAAAATAAAAAATAGTAAGGAGAATGCCACTCATGTGCAGCTATCTCGGGTCGACAGGATACAGAGAGTCAGTTTCTACCGTAATAGCGTGCATCAAATTGTTTGCAATGGTTTGGAGTGACTCATTCTCGAGTAGCGTTGTGACACTGTTCACTGTCTGTTTTGCATTAGTGCCAGTATCTGGTGGTCATGGGCTATAACACGTAGTGTAAATGTGACAGAGTGTCGTCAACGCGTATTTTGAAATGGGTTAGGATGGGAGCATTAATTACATGATCCGGGAGGGCGTTCCAAGGCTGACACCCGAAGGGAGAAAAAGTTTCGCCCACATTCCAGTCGGATGTACTATGTGACCAGCTTAAACTGATGACCTCAAAGCGGGGTTTTCGACTGAGTATCAAAAGGGAATGGCATGGGTGGTTGGGGTTTCTCAGGATCTGATACACCATTATGAGATCACCCCTTAGACGCCGATAACCTCCACTGTATATTTTAAGAGTCTTCAGCCTGAGTGGGTAGGGGAGGCTGATCAAACCTCTGACGCTCTTCGTGGCTCTACGTTGTGCAGTATAGAGCGCGGTGAGATGGTGCTTGAGTCAGGGTTGCCACGCTTGAATAGCGTATTCCGCGTGCGGCCCCAGGTACGCACTAAGCATTGTTGGAAAGACTGAAGGGTCAAACTTCCCGAAAGCACTGCGAAGAAGGCCGAGGTACCGTTATGCTTTTTTAGCTACCTTTTCAGTATGGCTCAAACAAGTGAGGTCAAATTGCACTAGCACGCCGAGTTCGCACTCGTGAGAAGCGCGCTGTAGAATTTATGGTCTTAGGCGGTACTTGTGCATACTCTTGTGCCGTATACTGAGAACTTGCACTTGGTGACGTTGAAATGCAGCATGTTCTCGATGAACCATGTGTACGCTTTGTCCAGGTCCTGCTGTAACACTGTGTGATTCTCCACTGCAGCTATAGTACGCCATACCGTTAGATCATCAGCAACTAGCAAACAGTTAGAAGATAGCATGCTTGCGAGATCATTTATGAAAACCAGGAACAGGCGGGGTCCAAATACCGGGCCCTGAGGTAGGCCGCACTGAACTTTGATGGATTCCGATAGGTTGCTTCGAACCCTCACATTTGGGTGACGTTGCAGGAGAAAGTCTGCTATCTAGCCCATAACAGCATGGCCGATTCCAAATTTCTGGAGTTTATGGAGTAGAATGCGATGGTATAGACAGTCTAATGCCTTTGAGAAATCCAAGTAGTCCGCGTCGACTCCCACACCAGCATCTACAGATTCCATCTAGCTTGCACGAGCAATCAACAGATTAGTTGTACAGGACCGATTTTGGCGAAACGCGTGCTGCTCCAGAACCAGAATATTGTTGTTCTCCAGGTACCGCATCAAAGCCTTAGCTACAATGGACTTAATAACCTTGGAGATCATAGGAAGTAGCGTTATTAGGCGATAATTTTCTGGTTCAGCACGGCTGACACTTTTGTAGATTGGCGTGATGATTCCGTTTTTCCACATCGTGAGGACACGCATCTCGTTCAGACATCGTTGAAAGAAAATTGCTAGTGGCGCCGCCAAGCTCATGGTAGCAACTTTCAACGCCTTCGGGTGAATGCCGTCCGCACCCGGGGAGCTGAACTCGCGCAGAGACATCAGCCTCCTCAGTACAGCTGCGGATGTAAACGGAATGTGATTCAGCCCTGATGGTGGCGCTATCTGCTTAGGCAGGATGTATGATGATTACACGTTTTAGAAGGTAGGGCCAAATTGCTGTCCAAGAACGTTGGTCACCTCTTGTGCGGTTTGGGCTAACCCGCATGCTGCGTGCAGAGCAGGAATACCGCGCTTAACACGGCGCAAATTGTTTATTTGTCTGTATAACAGTTTGGGGTTAGAGCGAAACTTTTCCACTAGACCTTGCTGGTTCTTCACTTTATCGTCCCGGACGAGTTTGACACAGTGGTTCCTTGGTATTGTGTAGACATCCCAGGCATCGTCGTTCGGAGAGGCTATGCACGTGTGCCATGCCAAGTCCCTTAATGCCATGCATTTACGTGTCTTGCTCCTTACGAAAAACTTCATTTTTTTAAGCCGGTAGAGTTTGGTTGCAGATGTCCTTGCCACGAGCTTGTTAAATATGTTGATGAATTCTCTGCAGGCCACCTCAGGAGTCAATTCGGCTAAGAGCGATCACCTCGTTTCATCAATGAGGTCGGACAGGTCGTCAAAGTTGGTTGAGATATGATATTCCTCGGCACGCTCTTTAGAATAATCCGTGTCGCACATGTAATGAAACACTAGCGTGGCGTGATCGCTGCGGCCAAGAGGAGTATCGGTTATCACTCGCTTGACCATCAGTTCTTCAGTAGTGAATATTCGGTCCAATATGGATGACCTGTTAGTTCCCTTGAATCTGGGGGGGGGGGGCGTAGTGACGTGGCTATGAAGCGGGAAGTCTGAAACCAGATCTTGCAGGTCTGCTTTGAATTACTCTCCTGGTGTGGTTCGGGATTCTACAGCATGTAAGTTGAAGTCACCGGTGACCAGAAAGTGACTGTACTTCCTGTTTATCACTTGCCTCAACACAGCCATCAAGTTGCAGTGCATCTCAGGAGTAGACGATGGTGGACGGTAAACAACAACCAATAGTCCAAGATCGTTTCCTCTCAGCACGAAGTTTCACCAAATGGAATCAGGTACGTCGATTTCCGAATCATTTATGGGTTTGCATTGCAGGTCGTTGCGAAAGTAGAGGGCTACCCCACCACCTTTGCTGGCTCGATCCTTCCGGACAAGAGACATGCCTGTTAGCGCGAATTCAGCATCCGTTAACTCACAGCGCAACCACGTTTCGCTGACAGCGATTAGGTCCAAGCTGCTGATGCGTGTCGAAGTCTTAATTCAGCTAATTTGCTGAGTAGGCATTGAGCATTTTGTACTAGAATGAGAGATTCTCGGAGACCAAAAGTGTGTTAGATTGGTTGGATGAAGCAAGTGAGTTTACGCCGACCAATAAAGGGTCGACAACCAATCGCTTTTTCGCTGGGTTACAGACTCTCGAGACGAATTTGCAATGTAGTCAAGTATCAGATGCCCCGGGTCCCGGTGTTTGCTCGTACTCTGCTGTGTCCTTCCGGATATTGTGGCTACTGTTATAATCGTTCCCGAGTCAGGTCCTGCAGCTGGCTTTTTCATTAAGTTGTGCTTTCACTGAAGTGTCATTAGAAGGTGCTGGTGTTCCCGCTGCTTGCAGACGAATTTCTGTTGGCAATCTGCAACGGAATTTAGTCCAGTTCTCCAGAAGTGTTTGTGCCGTTAGTTCTGATTGCAACAGAAGTTTTGACAGCCTAGGACCGTACCCCTTATAGTTTGGTGATATGGGGTTCCTTGTCAACGAGGTGGCCACAACATATTCGAGAGATAAAGCCTCCCGGATATAGTGCCATTGCTCACGGTCGTGGATCGGTGCATCGTCGGAAGAGGAATCTGTAAGCTCAGGAACACCGTGAACAATCACTGTTTTCTTACCTTGACTTTTTCTCTACCTCTCACTGTTAGCAGGATCCGCCGAAAGGCCTTTCCACGGGATTTCAACTAGTGTGCGCACTCCACTTGAGTCGTTGCAGAGACGATTCGCAGACAGCAGAACGGCTTGAGGCCCGTTCGCCGAGTTTACTGTTACTCGAAGTAACCGGGATTCACCGTAGTGCAACGCGTTTGCGTGACGCGAGGTTCTTTTACTATCGTGGGATTAGCACGGACATCGATCGACGTACAGATGGAACCCCATTGATATCGATTGTCCGTCAACCTACCCTTAATTGTATTGGATTTGGATTCGGGGACATTTGTGCACACAAGGTTTAAGGCCCCATGGTTGCGCCTGGTGGCTACTGGTTTTGGATTTGGAGCCTCAGTATCCGGTGTTTTTGGTGAATTTGTGAACGGCACTGATGGGTGCCATCCGTGCTGCGGCACTTTTGTTTTCTTTAGTCCGGGCGCAAACGTTACCGGTGTTCTTTCCGGTGTTTGCTTGACGGCAACCGCTACCTACGTTGGTGGGTTGTTCTCTATGGCTGGTTGACTATGGCTTACGGTCTCCTGTGTAGCGAACAGACTACTAGGTGCAACACATTGTACATAAGTTGAAGCAGACGTGTTGCAGGCAAGGTTTTTACTTATAGGAGAGAGCGAATGGATTTAGTACTGCTGGAGGATGCGTCGTTGGAGTTAGGTTGGGATACCTGGCTCTCTTCTTCGGCCTGACAAGGGAATTCGGGGGGTTATTTTCGTTTACAAATGCACGTCCGTTTCATCCCATGGGTGTAAGTCTGGCGCACACCAGTTGCTGGACAGCTTCTGTTAATATTTCACACCTTTTCAGTAGCACAGCTAGGAGGTTAACAACTAGAATAGAATTGCGCACCTGGCAGAACCAAAACGCCTCTGCCGTATTAGTGTACCGTTTTGTCGGCCGCGTCCCAAAGCAGGTAGTGTGATTGGATTTCAAGCATATGATACACACCAGATCATTTTTCACCACTTTAGCGCATGATTAGCATTTGCTCCTCATACAAGACATGTTCACAGTAGGCGTGCTGTTGTAAGGGGTAGCAAGAGGACAGAGATACTGACGCACCATATTTGACTTCGCTCCACTTTTCGTTGCGTGTCTATCGGCGCAGGTTTGAAGTCAAAGGGGTCAGAGGTGTCGCGTCCAGATATGTCACAAGTCCCATAGAGTAGATAGGCTACGTGCGTGCTATCGATCCAGCCAGTAAGTGGATAGGCGGCGATGCGTCGTAGGATTCAGTCAAAGCAAGATGACTTAAAAAATACTGTCTAATGGCGACAGTGGCTGTTCCAAGCGTCGACCAAGTTGATAACTATCGTTTTGTACAGTGACTTGAAGGAATAATAGTAAGACAATCGGGTGATTCTCAAAAAGATCTTTAAAATAAGAACATAAGAGCTCATGCGTGACAAGAGGAAAAATAAATGCTCTGTTAAGGTTCAAACACGGTTGACTTCGAAATTGCAAAAGCCCAGCTTGCTAGTGATCCGCGGACGACAGATCCACATCTTTACTGCTGCAGATAGCTAAACCGACTGATGTCGGGATTACACTCAAAGATTAATGGTAGCTGCCACAAGCTTTGGTGAACAGTGGTCTCAGCTTTTCCAACGTTTTGTCGACTGGCTGCAGGTTCCAGATGATTGGAAGCGCGGAATAGTCGCCTTTATCTATACGGGGGCAATCGTGCCGTGACCGCCAAACTACCGACCATTAACCCTTCTTCTGATGCTTACTGAATTCCCGGAATTTGTCGCTTCAGTCGCACTCATTGGCCATTTATGAAGATACAATATTATCAAGCAGAAGCAGCCTGGCTTCCGAAAGTAGTCATGTCCCGAAGGCCTGTAGTTAGCCCTCGCCAGCTGGAGGGTATTGGTCGATCCTAGCGAAAGTGTTGAAGTTGCCTACGTTGACAACACAAAAAGTTTCTCTCCTAGATACAAGCATTCTTCTTTATAAGTTTAACTGCTACGGGATAGTTAATTCTGCCCTGGGGTTTATGCGTGCAATCCTACTCCAACTCCGCGTGGAGGTGCGAGTTCATTGCGCATTGTTCGATTCGATAGAGCTACACTTTGCCCCCCCCCCTCATCACTCGATACTGGGGAAATGTCTATTCTTAGTGCACATAAACGAATTCGCAGAAGTTCCGAACTCAAACTTCCCACCCGTTAAGGACGAATTGTTTGAGGGTCAAGAGAGTTGACGATCACAGAACTACAGATTGCTCTTAACAGGGCTTGTGAGTGGCCAGCTCAAAACGGGCTCGGGTTAGACGTAGTCAAAAGTAAAATAACTTCATGCGCCACCAGGGCATCTACGATTATAAGCTAGGAGTAAATACTTCGCATCAAACTTCCAATGAAATTGATATTTGGGGGCTGGCGCAGGACCATCTCAGACAAATAGAACAGGCAGAGAGAACAGTGAAAAAATTAATTAGCGCATGTATCTACTGCGGAGGGTATTTGGCTGGTTTTCTCCTACATTATTTTCACAAATGCCAAAAGCTTACATGGAGCCACAAGTGTATAAAACCACCCAACTAGGGCACCTCTGGGAAAAGCACAACCATGCTGCCTTTGAAAATTCAAAACAGAGAGCTTCACTTTATTTACCATTGTAGATGAACGACCCTAGGCGTTTTTAACGAATTATATCGTCTCTTAAGAAATTTCATAAGAGCATTTCCCTTCACGAATTTCAAAAGAGCAAGAAGAAACCACCTTCTAACAGGATATACTGAATTCAGTAATTTCGTGTGTTCTCCTCAGCTGTTTCCAAACACTTTGTGGAAAAGATAGGCTACATACCAAGGGAGATCAAGTTGCAATGTTATCGCGTGTTATCGCAAATGGCCTGAAACTACACATTAGCTCTATTGCACGTCATGTACTTGGTTGCCTTGTATGCGAAAAGCCACGCGGTGGGTTTAAGGTGATCAACAAACAAACTAGTCCCTGTCTATTTCAGTTAGTTGAGGCCTCGGCGATTCGCCGGTTGAAATCAAGTTTGTAAAAACAAACGGATTTCGTGACCAGCCTCGCCCTACCCTGTGGGGCTAACGTCATCTTTCCTTCGACCGGGTCACGTGAATTCACCGATTTTCGCCCGCTTCAGAGGTTCGCCAATAACATTGCAAATTGACCTCCCTTGCTATGTAGCCGAACTTTCCACAAATTGAGTGTAAACAGCTAAGGGGAACACACGAAATTACTGAATTCAGTATATCCTGTTAAAATATGGTTTCTTCGTGCTCTTTTGAAATATATCGTCGTTTGCACGGAGAAAATATCTTGCTGCATCTGACCAACAAGCATCCTAACCACCTACCTAAGCACTCATACTAACCAACCATTTGTTGCAACTTAGCAACAACACCTATTTGAGAGGTCGCCAGCTGAAATTGGCGAAACCGTAATTTCGGTTGGAATATCGCCGGACCGTTTTCAACATATCGACATGACGTGCCCAGTCGTGGAACATACTTCCGCCTTCTGTCATTTCCGATCCTACTTTAGCTGATCCCAAAATTCAACTCCATGATGTATTACCCTACCTGCCTTACATGATTTAATGCAAGTTAATGAGACGTGGGACAACGTAACCAACCTATATGTACAAGTGAAAATTGCGGCGAATCCACCGTTACGCTTTGGTTGTTTTTTGATGCATTTACATATTGTTCTTATTCTATGTCTACGGAAAAGGTATGGCAATCAATTTTTCATCCGTGATAAATCCATTGTTCCTGTGAGCATCTATGTGACCTAAGGGTGACTTAAGTAGTTTCAAGCAATCTGGAACAGCGTCGCGAGCAGCTAATCCACAGTTCATAATGTTGAGAAGGGCCGTAGAGTTCTGGAGATCCCGGTTTAATTAAATAAATAAATGATTTATTCTCGAGGGTGCGAGACACGCCTACAAAGGCACGATCATGGTGATACAAACGCGTAACATCAATAATTGTACACACATTTTACAAGTTAACCAGTACATACTGGATATATGTGTTGTATGTATGTGTAAGACTTTGTGTTGAGTGAATTTGTTACTATTATGCTGAAGTTGTGTCCGGTGAATTCGACAACATAGGAAGGGATCAAATAGTATCTCCAAAGTGGCTGATTTTCTTGAAAGGAGTGAGATCCTCCGGAAAGGCGCAAGGCAGTGACTTTCTTTAGTGACGAGTCATATCCGCCACGTCACAATGCTGTTAAGCGGACATTTGTGGCTTTATAGGGGGAATGCTTACCAGGCGAAAATCCACGAAGTCAACGCCGCAGACGAACTAGTATCTGGACCGAGATTAACCCGAACCACCAAGCTGGCACCACATGAAGGTGATTCCGCCAGCCAATGCTGTGAATTTATAACTAAGTATTATTTGTTGAACAATTAGGTGACTGATACCCAATGTTGAAGTGCATGTTCAATCTATTTGTCTGACTCGTGAACACCCCTCGCACACCGTACAACGGTTTCATCCGCCACGCCGCTCCACTGCGAGGTAGCCAGCACCCTTCGACAGTTACCACGCGTCGTGACCATGTGCCAATTTCAGTTACTACACGGGACCACTGTACACTTCATCAAAAAACATGTCCCGTCATTTCGGGCCTTCTCTACGACTCTCGGGAACGGTACTCGCCGATAGTCAGATAAATGCAATAAGTTCGTTAGCGTGAGCCAAACAATCCGGCTGAAATTCAGCTGGACACAAAGACATCCACTTTCCGTCAGATGATCAGTGCCTATGTTCCTTCCAGTATTGCAGCCATGGATATACACACTTCTTTGCTGTAGAGCAAACTCGGCTTCGAGTCTTTGAGTAAACTATTGGGACGCGTATTCGCCGGTACCCACACACAGGAGGGTTCAGCGGACAGTATAGTCACTTACGCGACGGACCTATTACGGGTCAACTGTTGCTGGCAATATCTAATCCATTTGTGCTGCTCTATCTCGGAGCTAGTCAGCAAAATCTTGAAACGGTTGTGACGTCATAGTAGCCTGGTATTTCATAAAGAGGTCTTTTTTGTCCGTGTATGCCATCCCTGGAACGCACTATCCGATTCGATCATTTCCGCACCGACATTAACTATATATCAAACGTAGTCGGATAAAGCACTCAGTCACCCAACTCCCATCACTTAGAACTATCGTTTCCTTACATTTTCTGGAAAATCTTTGATTTTCTGACAATCACTTACTTGTGTAATAAAACAAGGCACAGTGATAGGCGTTGTTTCACAAACAAGTTTAATGAAGAGTCTTTCTTTCTACCTAGAGCGCACGAATTGCTTGCTAAATGGCTTTTATGAAAACCAGCGCCGGACAGCCAAACAAGATTAGCCAAACGTGTTTCAAAGTCAGCTATGCACCTGTCTCAATTTTCCATTATACTTCCGGTGAAGAACAATGGACTTGCTCGGTCTTGTAACGCATGCCATTTGACAGAGAGCTTTAAGTCCTTTTTAATGTTTCAATGGTTTCTTCAAACAAATCTAAGTAATGTGACAAAGCCAAAAATGTGAGACGATAGCAAACAGAGCAGAACAAGGTGGTCCCAGTGGTCAAACGTCAGATCCGCCAATAGGTCCGTTATAAAAACCGAAGCTCTAATATACCGTAGTCAAAGTCAGCGACAACTACACTAACTGTTTCAGTTTCGGTTACCTCCTACTCGACCAGACGAATATTAACGCTTACTACCCGTCATGGTTATGTTGGGTTCTCAGGATCACCTAAGTTTTACCTCGGCTTATGGCTTTTTCTGTATTCCAATACTTTTGCTACACTGAATCCACTGTCGAACTTACCCGCGGACAGAAATAGATTTTCGATCCAGACTCCTCGCTGCGTTGTTCGGAACGTATCATTTTCTGAAATCGAAAGTTCACTCCTCGTGCGCCGATATTATGAAGGGTTACACTCCGTCGCGCTGTCTCACCGATGACCACGTGACCAAATTCAACCGTTGTTGTGTCAATTGAAAGCTGGGTAAGTAAAATAGTGATGGAACCCCACAAAACCAATACAACGCATCTTTGCAAACCTAAAGATGGCCACTGAACCATAAAAGATGTGTTGCGATAAAACAAAATCTTAACCTATTAGAGCGCTAAAGAGCACATTCACCGATAACGAATGCTAGTTCGAACCACAATGGCGGTTTAATTTGAGAAAAAACTCAGCTAATTGTATACTGAGTCCTTTCAATCATCAACAGCGTTTCAAAAAAACTTAGTTTCATGTAGATGCAAGTAGGCTCAATGTAGGCTCAGTAGGTTTGGTCAATTGCACCGTTCCGATAGTTGATTAGTTAGTATCAACGCATCACGGTTTTAAATTGCCTGGCACTTAAAAGATATATGTTTAAATCAAGGAGCAGCAGAAACTGCCAATTCCCAGTTGAACAGAAAGAATCCGTTACTAACGATTAGGTAATGGTTGTGGTTATAGTGCTGCTGGAGGATATTGGGCGGATTGTATAACATTCATCTATCCATAGGTATTCTGAATAGATTGATTATCACGTGCCAACTACCGAAGAAACTGGGTATTTTCACATGTACCAGCAACCTCGATGGTAGCACTTTAGTAACCAGTTTATTCCACTTTTCGAGAAGGCGCAATGATAACATCGGGATAGTATAAACGTTTACACTGTAAAAATTGAAATAAAAAGACATATTGATTTATTGACCCCGATCTCATATGATAGGATTTTCGCAACAGACTGGTTACGCTGGCTTCCTTAATCTTCACGTGATTTGTACCACCCGATTCAAAGCTATAACATCGCGATTTGAATGCGATATTATGCGAAATAATTTGCAGCATTGGTAGTCGCAGTTGGTTGTTCAGCTGTTGTTTGGTTTAAAGAGCATGGTTAAGTGGTTGCTTAGTTTCGCCACAATGCAAGGTGGCCGCGTCAGTGCGGAGATGCGCGGCGCGCAATCTCCTTAACTTAGTTGTCCGTTGATGATCGACAGGCAGGCCTTTTAAAGTAATATTTTTGAGTTTCACCCCGTGCACATTGCCCATTTTCCCCCGTGACTGAAGAGGTCGCTCGAATTGTCCGCCGCGTACCTTGTTTCGTAACCTGTTTTCCTATTCGCCAGAAGTCTTTCTGTTAGTGGTATATGGGGTCGATGTCCTTGCGCAAATTGATCGAATTATAAGAGGAGAAACAACCTTCCAGGAATTCCCTTCTTTGTTGTGCCTCTACTTAAGCCAGTATCTCCGTTCTGTTCCAGTCGAAGCTGTGTTCGTCCTTATCCAAATGCGTTGAGGTAAGTGACGGGGCGTAATGATTTTACACGCTCTCTGGTGTTATTGTACCTTGGTCGAACTTACCTGTCTGTCCCACAAAGTTCGTTTCACAATTATATTAATTTAGTTTGTACACGACATTCGTTCGTTCGTTCTTGTGTTCCCCGTTTGTCCTTTGGGTTTGACAGTGTTCGCAAATTAGCCATTGGCTTAAGGGGCAACTATGACATGATGTTGTTTTGAGTCATCATATCAGATATGCTTTTCACATACGACAAAACGCTCCGCTTGCTTGCGATTGGCATCGGTTTGCTGTTTGTGGGCCTGTGAGTTAAGCATCCGTGCATGAAGCTGCGTGGGTATTTGTTGAGTTTAAACGAATTGAATATATGCTTTTGCTCCCCCCATTTCTCTTCTATAGCAACGCAGTGTTTCATTTTTTGCAAAAGAGCTTCCGTACGCAGGTTATTTTGTGTCACTATGGTTGCTTATTGTTGAATCTCAGAATCTGGTCGGTATGTGCGCTCTCCCTGTAAACGGAAGCCTGAAATCTATTGTACATTGTTCCAAGCACCAATACGTCCATGAATGAGAACAAGTGTCCCGTTTCGAACGCCAGTGTAAACTGAACGCTCTCCATTGCATTGTTGAGTAGTTGGTGTGTGAATGTCACTTCCTACGTTTGAATTTTACAAATGTATTGTCAACGGAGCGGGCCCACAAATTTGGAACAGTGGGATAATGATGTATTACGGTTAAAAAAGCAGTGTTCAACAAGTCCCGTGGAACGGAAATTATTGCGAAGATAAAATTGCATGATAAAGTGCAAAGCATTTTGGTGGACTCACCAAAAATGTATGTAGAACAGCGGAAGCGTTCGTGTATTAAGAGTATAAATTCATGAATCTATTGGTTGGGAGTTTGGTAAGACACCGTTTGATTGCGTATTTTAGTCCCCTGGCTAACAAGTTATAAAATAAAATGCAAATGAGACGACGCATCGTCAACTCGTTTTTATATATCGCGAGATTTGGAGCAGAGAAGACAATTAGAGAGGGCGTTCCAAGCCTGGCTTACGCGGAGTGAAAAGAAGTTTCTACGGCATTCCAGCCGGCAATACTGTATTGCAAGTTTCAGAGTATGACTACTTAGGTTAGTGTTGTGGTTCAATTCCAGCAGCGGGCGGCAAATGCGGTTTGAATTAATTGTTGGCAGTAGGTCCTCTTCCAACTTTTGTATAACGACCTCAGTGACCAATCCTGATATTGAGGATCCCCACGGTGCACATTCGCTTGCATATAGATCTCTACGTTGAAATTAAAGTAAGTCGTGGCACATAATTGAAGAAAATCTCAAATACTTGAGATTTTCATAATCCCAATTTTCGCTCCGCGGTTGTTCACATGTTCTATTATGATGGTCATGTTCCTCTAGAGGATATTAATCCAGATTTTCATTCCGCCTCGATTCAGAGCCATAGCGGTTGCTCCGCGGAACGATAGGTAAAAGAACAGGATTTAACTTCTCCATACCCACGAAGGACACCAGTACCTGGTCTCTGCGATGGTTATCCACAAATGCAAGAAGAGTAGGCACTTACGTGCTGACGTAGGCTAATCCGAAACACCGTGTAACTGCAGGTGGTAAGTGGATTACAGGGGCGATTATATGAACCGCTGACATCCGATGTCTGTTCTCTCAGCCTTGCGTCGGTTGCAACCAACCCATCACGCTGGTACTTTTGCGGGGAAGGGAGTCAGATAGTGTTGGAAAATCAAACTAATAAGTTCAAAAGACTAACTAGCGCGAATAACCGCGTTCAAAAGACAAGGAATGCTTCAGCGCTGTGATAACGCACACTAATGTCCTGGTTGTGGGATCCAAGGGGGTCTAAAGTGAATCGTGTTCGCAGGGTCTCCCAACATCTTGAACATGTGTTCCTGGGAGCAAAGCAGCTGTTATTATTTACGTTTATCCTTCCAATGTGTCTTGGTCCAACTGCCCAACTACGGTTACTTGCGCTGTGTCCTATGAAAGTATGGGGCCTATTAAGTGGGATGAACAAACGAATAGGGGTTAGAGCTACGTACCTGTGGTCCACTTTAGGAACGTAGCGGAAGCGAGTCGTTTCAAACTTGAAAAGTTATAGTTGGCTAACTCACTTGCTGTCTTAATATGGCCAGCACTGCATCCGTAGCTCTGAATGCATTTGCCTGTTCGCCTTACCATACACTCACAAATTTTAATGGGCACGAGACAGATGTTTGCCATATTGACATGGTTATGTGGTGTAGGCGATAACTGTGAATTCCTAATCCAAAGTATAGCGTACCACTTTCGATTTATAAGTAGATAAGTTGTACCTCATATTTGCAACCATAGTGCATCGAACTGACTGCTAGTGGACCGTACTTAGCGCCAGTGGACTGGTTATTCAACATTTTCTTCGTATCCGTTTGTATATAAATTCATTTAGTTACGGACCCCCATTTATGCAGCACAAATATCCGGACAATGTTTTAATGTGCTATAAGTTCACTACTACGAACTGAATCCGCTGCACAATTTCCGTATGTAATTGTGAGTCTCTTTAAGTATCTGTAAGTTTTGGCTTCCTTTTCCATTACAATCACTAATATACAGTCACAATAACTTCAGTTGATTTCGCTCTGCCTACTGTCCGTAAGTGGCACGGCCTATAATTTCCGAACTATGAGGAAGCGAAGGAGGCAATCGTGATGTGCCCGCAAATTACTGCCCAATTACTCTTCTTCTGGTGCTTTTAAAATCAAGGAAAATGCCACTGCAGTGCACTCCCTGGATTTTAGGAAGATACAATATTATCGTGCAGAAACAGCCCAGCTTCTGCCAAAACCGTTCATGCACAGCGGCTGAAGCGCGTCTATCGGTGTTCTGGGAGTAATCGACCTCGTGTACCCTGATTTCTTGAGGACATTTGATCGCTTAAGTCACCAGATTCTTGTTAATAATCTTCGAGGCTACGGGATCGGTGAACTATCCTGGAATGGATACATTCACTACTACTCCAACGCCGCATGGATGTTCCAGTTCGTAACAACGCGTTCGATCCAATAGGGGTGCACACTGCACCTCTCATGACTCGGTACTAAGACCATGCCGATCCCTAGTGTTCATAAACGACATCGCGGGAGTGTTGACGTCGGACCTTATACGCATTGCGGATGACTTGATAATTTGGCCAGTAATCAGGCAAATTGACGGTCACATAGCATTGTAAAGTGATCTCCACATGGATTATGAATGGTCCGCTCAAAAAAACATGAGTTTAACCCTGTCAAGTGCAAAATAAAGAGCAGCCATGAATATCAACTAAGAGAAACCAATCTGCCGCACTCCTCTCATGAGAGCGATCTTGGAGTGATCGTGTAGGACGGTCTGAGATATTCAAAACAGTCCAGGAAGTCAGTGAACGAAGCCAGCCAACACTTGAGCGTACTGCGAAGGTCGTTTGGCTGGATTGATACCTCTTTCTTTTCGCAAATGCTCAACACGCATGGGAAGCCACATGTAGAATACGCCATTCAGGTGTGGCACACTCGACTTAAACATAACTTTACCACCCTTAAGAATCCATCACAGGGTCACAAAAAACCTTAACCGACTGCTCCACATCACATGCCAGTTTAGCACTTAGATTCGAGGAGTTATCAGTAAACAACCTTTTATTCTGCAAGGTGTTCTCATACTGGCGTATCAGATCCTCAAGGAACTCAACCACCCAAGACAACACTTGTTGAAACTCAGCCACAACACCTATTCGAGAGGTCGCCAGCTGAAATTGGCGAAACCGTAATTTCGGTTGGAATATCGCCGGACCGTTTTCAACATATCGACATGACGTGCCCAGTCGTGGAACATACTTCCGCCTTCTGTCATTTCCGATCCTACTTTAGCTGATCCCAAAATTCAACTCCATGATGTATTACCCTACCTGCCTTACATGATTTAATGCAAGTTAATGAGAAGTGGGACAACGTAACCAACCTATATGTACAAGTGAAAATTGCGGCGAATCCACCGTTACGCTTTGGTTGTTTTTTGAAGCATTTACATATTGTTCTTATTCTATGTCTACGAAAATTGTATAGCATTTAAATTCTTATCCGTGAAAAACCTATTATCCCATTTTTCCTATCGTGACAGTTAGATTATCATTTTCGCGTTAACAATAATGACACGGATGGGCTTGAATCAGCGTGAGTTATGATCAACAGCAAGCTATTCCCCGTAAAAGCCCTTTCTCTTCGTAATCAGGATTGTCTTTGAATCTCTGTATGCAAGCCGTCAGTAAACATATTCCTCAAAAGCTCTACTGTTCGCAGATATTTCGGAATCCAAATGGAAGTGATTGGTGACCAATCGGTGGTTGACCGGTGAAATATCTTGAAGGCATAAATTCAAACCACGGTTGACATGCAACCTCTTCGCCAAAGTTTTGTTGAACGAGACCGGGAACAACAAAATTCGACTAAAGTCTCTCTGAAAAACTCGGAATAACTTTATCCTTCTATACACAAATATATGGACTTCACGTTTTTAGAAAAGCAGGCCGGCAGACTGATGATGAGGTCATGAGCGTCCCTATGGGCATATATGTATAGGGTTTGCGAAAAAGCAGACACTATGCTTAATGAACAATGAACAATGATTTATCACGGGATAAAAGCAAGTGCTTGACACGTCCCGTAGGATAGTTGAGGTGAATATGATAAAATCAAAATATGTCTGGGTCATCTATCGAACGTCTGCCGATATGAATAGTTTGATAAGCAACATCAGTGTAAATTTAAAATAAATTATCGGGCGGAAACATGCAGAAAGACACTGGGGTGCAGTGATCATTGAGGTAAAGAGTGAGAAAAGTGAAATATGGTCGCTCACTTAGGTCCATTTGATACATAAAGCCTGTAGAAATGCATCCTTCGCGTAATCCACAGTAGGGGAATTTAGGTAACAAAAGGTTGGGAGCTAAGAGCGACATCTAATCGTTTTTTGAAAACATATAGGGTAGGAGAGGATACAACTGAGTCAGGAAGTGCGTTCCAAGGTTTGCAAACCCGGAGGGAAAAGTAATTCCGTCGACAGTCTAGACGGCTGTATTGTTCCTTCAACTTTAGGCAGTTACCCCTGAGCTGCGTGTTGTGGCTACGTTTCAGCAAATGGCTGCATACGTGATTGGGGTCACTCAATATTTGATAGGCTAATATGAGATCACCGCGCAGTCTTCGATAGCGCCCGCTGAAAATTCCCAACAACTTCAGCCTTCGGTGATAAGAGTGGTAGCGCAGACCCTGCACATTCTTTGTTGCTCTCCGTTGCGGTGCCTCTATCGCTTCTAGGTCATGCTTCAACCAAGGTTGCCAAGCTTGGATAGCGTATTCAACATGCGGGCGCACGTAGGAATTGTGCATCATTGGGAAGATTGATGGGTCAAATCTCCCGAATGCTCTTCGCAGCATGCCGACATGCTGGTTGCCTCTTTTCGCAGCTACCTCAGCCTGTTTTGAACAGTTGAGGTCGCTCTGTACGATCACACCCAGCCAGCAAGTGTACAAAAGCACTGAGTTGATGGATTGCTGTTGGGCAGCGATTTGATAAATATAATACCCGTGCAACTTAAACATTGAACAGCACTTTTACAATCTATCCAAGATATTCGAGGTTGAGCAAGAAAATTGTCAAATGTTTCCATCAGAATGTCAGTGGACAGGAAAGCGACTAGGACCAGTCAGTACTTATATTTTGCGGGCTTTTTACTAGTGCAAGCTGTTTTAGTCCTAATTACGTTCCATTGGATTGCTGTGATCTGCAGTTCAGATAACTGGAAGTACGGTATGGACTGCCGTATTAAGTGCTACAAACTAAAGGGCGTCCATCGCAATACATAAAGCGTTTCAATGACCAAAGGAAACGAGATCGTGCAACAACGGTTTAATGGAAACCGATGTTTATTGCGTTTCTGTTTAAACATGACCACACTATAAAAGACACCACGAAACGAATAAGCACTTAATTGAAAAGACGTACAATGCAGTGTGACGACGCCTGCTCATGTCCACGAGACTACTGCTTACTTGTCCATCGAAGACCCTTACGGAAAAGCAGTGCGCGTTTCATTGTTAAATACAAATAGACATGTAGCTATGAGGAGAGTTAGGTTGGACTCATTGATCAAAGTCTAGCAGTCCGATTAGATTACCACATTCCAAAGTGATGGAACACCTGGTGGTTGCCCCAGGTGAATCGAGAGGTCAGGTTGCCGCAGCAATCACGAGGCATCAAATGAACACCGGTCAACAGGTCAGCACCAAGACAACATTCAAACTTTTTATACGAAATCAAACGATTCGTACACTAAAACTCTTAGAAATTGTCCTCGATAAACTGCGTTCACATCCGAGTTCAAAAGTAACTGACTCCGTGAATATGCTTACCCATGCTGCCATGAAAGTCAGAGAGCGGGTCGACATTTTTCCGATGGCAGTCCGCTGACAATTCAATGACTGATGAGAAAATTCGGACGGTTGGAAGAAACATTTTCAGCGCTCATCAGGCACATTTTTCTGTCAGTACCAACGCACTGCATTTATTTGGAGGACGCAACCTAAGAAAGTGACACGGTTTTGAGAGATAAAGCAAGTCTGCGGAAAGTCACGCGGGGTGCTGAGGAACTCGGTCCGTCAACAGGACACAGGTTGTTTTATGCGACTTGCGTGACGGAGTGCGACTACAGCTGGCAGTGCGGACCGCTGGCAGGTTTAGTATCCGTTCGGACAAGTGGCGTGCGCCAGTTCAGAAACATGCAGCCGGAGATGGTAGTAGGTGACCTATAAAACTAACGGTTTCGTTCCTAGTGCCCTTCGGTCTAGCAGTTTGGTGCTTTGTTCCTTTCACGGCTGGATTGGCAGCGCATAGATCAGGGGCGAGCGCGGCGTTACAACAGCGTTTAACGAAGCCATGGGTTGTATTACTACTATGTTGCACTCTTCGCAGTCTTCTTCCTATTCATACTTCAATACGGACGTACTTTCAACACTCACAGAAATTGTTTACGGTAAAAAATCTTTTTGAGTTGAATTTTCTTCCGATGTTAATCTTTCCCTTCTTTCATCCATTTTAGTTCCCATTAGCAATTTTCAACGTATAAACCATGATATAGATTGTACATCAATCCGGGACAGTGTCTAGTTTGGAGTTCCTCGCTCATACTACGAGATCGTGTGACAGGAGTCCACTACCGATATTAAGTTGATAACTGTTTATGTTTGGTAACGCAGAAGTAACTGTAGATGCATTGGCTCTCGTTGTTGTCGCACTGACTGCCACTGCTTGGTTCTCTCTCCTAAAGTGGCTCACTGTTGACAGCTTACCATGTTCACCCCGACACAGAGCATATGCCGGATCAAAGGACATGGAGGATGACAGCGTGTATGGGACATCCGTTCCAACTGTCTGCCGTCGTGTATCTTTTAAGGATGATTAATATTGCAGAATCCACCAGCATTCGTGTGAACTTGAGGAACCAGAAGTTGTGTGCTTACTGGAAACATGATTGGATCGGTCGACTGTACTCATCCATCTGTGGCACAATGGATTTACTTCTCATCGTGTTGACCACGATAAGGTTACAAGATCCGAATTAGGGACATTGTCAACCACATTACATATTCATCCTATACGTTGACAAAAGAACCTTTTTACTTCACATCACAAACAAAGAGCTCTAAACTCTTGGAATGCGAACCAAAATACCTTGAACGAATACGGCTCTTTGTATTGACCAGGATTTGCACTTGCCCAAGCCGCTCAACGAGTGAAGAAAATACAGTTTGCAATAAATTAAGACTACTGTCACCGTTCAGTGCACTTTTGCCACTGATATTAACGAAATCGCAGCTGGAGGACAAGCCTTCGCCAGGAAATGGAGTAGGCTGTGTGGAGGATTAGGAAATGCATTCATGGTAATCGATGTTGTTGTGAAGATGTGGAATAACAGGCCGGTTGGCTAGTTTGGTGGTTAATTTTGTATAGACAACTTTTAATGATATATCGAGTGACACGGAGCTTCGGATATAGAGTCATGTACCAGCTGTTGCTGCAATGTTAGTCTAGTGATTCTTCGCCACTGACGTCGAACAGAATCCGTTGACTTTGGAGTAGATATTTGCGTGGTTAAGGTGGAGGTTGGTAGCGAAAACCATTGAATCAAAGAGTTTACAGTGTCTTTTAATATATATATATATATATATATATATATAGGACCTTTACTCAAAAACCCTGTTAAGTGACACGGACACGATCAAAAAGTCACGATGGCGGCGGGCGGAATACAGGCGTTTCTTCAGTATAGTGCAGCCTATTTAAAGGAAATAAACACTGTTAATCTTCGAGTCTTCTCAGTGGGTCTCATGTTTTTCGGCTCACCTCATTGGTTGCGTTCCCCTTTTATTTCATTGGGTTATGCTATTCCTCTTCGGTCGCTGTCTTCCTGTCTCGCGCAATGATCACGTCTTTCGTGCTTGGCATCTGATTGGCCGTATTTCTTTGGACCGCTCATATTTGACATTGCACTCTGAAACTTGTCGTTAATAGCGATTCTCGAGTTGCCAGTGCGCCCTCTATGTTCTATTGTCCAATCCGGTTTGTCGGTTTCTGGATACGTGTACCACTCGTGATTCGCTGTCCAGCCATCGCTGTGTCTCCCGGTGGGTTCACGCGTTCTCTCGATCGAACTGATCCGCTGACTCCGGTAACCTGCGCTTAGGTGGTAAGGTCGAGCATACTGGACTGGTTTCCTAAACCCCGTTACAGACCCCTTCGATAATCCTGAGGACAACTACTGATGCGGAACTGTCTGATTGTTCCATAATCTTTTACGTGGCCAGTTTCATGTCGGGATTGATAAACCGTCGCCTACACTGGCAGCTTCTCGAGGTATGTTTCACGGGGAGGCTTTGATGTTTGCTATTAGGTTGTCCCGAAATCAAACGAATATTTTCCATTCCATTCCGGAATTTTCCTGGAAGATTCTTTTATATGAGTATATAAGGGGACACACTGGAGCAATAATCTAACGTTGTCCATTTATTCTACATTTTAGCAATGACTGCAGTATTGGCTAATGATTAACATGCTGCTGGTGGATGCTTATTGTACGAGTATCTACAAGGGCGCAAAGCAATTGAGGGTCGTAGAAACATGCGTGGCGTACTAGGCACGGATGCGCCGTGTTCCGCCAATGCAAAGTAGGAAACTACGGAGATCAAAGACGTAAGCTGGTGGACATTGGCAGCAGCATCCAGGACGCTCTAAGGGAGGATCAGAGTCGAAGTGTGTGTGAAGTCTCGTTACCCTTTGGCCTTCCAAAACCCACCGTTCATTGCTATATGCGCCAATCCGGAATGTTCCCAAAGCGTGGACAACTTGTACCGCACGAATTGACTGATGAGCAGCTTTTGAACCGTTGTGCCATCGCACTTTCATGGCTCACCCGAGGACGCAATCATCGATGGCTAAACGATATCGTTACTGGAGACGAGAAATGGGTGCTCCATGTCAACCATCGCAGGAAGCGTCAGTGGATCGCAACAGAGGAAACGCCAGTATAAGTCCCGGAAGGCGAACTACACGGCAAAAAGGTGCTACCGTCGGTCATGTGCGATCCTCGCGACTTCATCTATTGGGAACTGCTACTTGACAACACGGTTAATGCCAATGTCTACTGTCAACAGCTGCAAAAGATGGTCGGCGAACACCGCAAAAAGCGCCCAAACGCGACCCGAATCATTCTCCTGCATAACAACGCACGTCCTCATATGGCAAAGATGACGCATCTCCAAATTCAGCAGCTCGGTATTGAAACCCCTACGCATTCAGCATGAAGTCCGGACCTTGTTCCTACTGATTAGCACCTTTTCCGCTCGCTGCAAAATCACATCAAGAACAAGTGATTCCATGACCGTAACAATATAGAAACATAAATTGGCCAAAACTTTAACAGCCAGCCCAGCTCGTTCTATGAGAGAGGCATGGATAACGTGCCTGAGCGTTGGCAGTACGTTGTCGATAACAATAGAGTTTACGTTGATTAAATACTGTTGCTTTTTCGAAATAAATATTGATTGAAAGAGTGCGCCAAAAAATTCGACTGATTTCAGGATAACCTAATAATTGTGATAAACAACATATTACTGTGACAATAGTGGGTGCTGGTTTGCTAGATGATGTTCTATTTGGCCATGCGACCAAGTTATGCTTTTTGGCAGCTTGCTTTAATAGCAGTTATGGAGCTCTCAATGTTTGATGCCCGCTGATGTGCGGATTCCGAGTGTGCATCCTCCTCGACTAACTAATGGAAAACACTCCCCTTCGAAATTCTAATGCGTGTCGATTGTTACCCCGTGACTCAGTATAAGCGTAAGCCGCTTGGTTAGGATAGGGCTGGGGTGAAAGCTAGGGGTGCGATAAGTTAAAACAGAGCTCCAGTAGCTTTGGTACGAACGTACGAGTTAAATTTCCGGAGGCGTGCTCAATCTTAATGATAATTAGCCTAAATTGCACCTCGTATAATGGTATAATTATAATTTTACACATACAACAAAGGGCTTTCATCAGCATCGACTTGCGCATCGATGTCAACCTGATGATGCAGCATGGTCTGGTTTTGAGTGAACTCGGGTAGGGTTTAGGAGACCGGCTATCATTGTTAGAGCTAGGATGCCGTTCCTGGGAGTATGATCGGCCTTAAGCCATTTCCCGATGGCGCTTTTTATGGATACTATTTAAAAGCATGATTTAACTAATATAATTAAATTCATTTTTACTATGTTTTAACAGGCGTTTCAGAAAGGACACCAACCTCTAATATTTTTAAACCATAATTTCTAAGTAAACTTTATCTTAATTGAGTTGATGCCTAAATGGGGGCATAAGTTGCGTATGCAAGACGCAATATGACTATTCACTGGAGGGTGGGGCTAGATGGTCGCGTTTTCGTTTAAACAAGGACGAAAGCATCAGTCGTGGCGTGCAGTCATGGTAGAGAGCAACACCAAAACCAACCAGTACAGCTAGATTGTTGTTCGAGCATCTTGGCCGCTTCTTGTGTTCCTTAAGCTAACCCAGATGCTGTGTGCAGAAATGGAAATCCGTGCTCAACCCTGCGTATGTTATTTACCTTCAGGTTTAGAGCAAAATCGCATCATGAGACATTGCATGCACTATAGTTTATTCTGCAGGAAAAGTTTGAGGCAGTGGTTCTCTTGTGTTTTATTAACATACAAGGTATCTTTGCTTGGAACGGCTATGCAGACGAGCCAAGCCAAATCACAGGGCCATTCATTTCCGAGTTATGCTCATTAGGAACGACTTCCTCTTTTTTCAAGTGCTGGATTCCGGGTTCTGATGTGGTTAGCATTAGTCTGTTGACTCTGCTGACAAATTACCACCAGGCCACATAGAAGGACTAGTCGGCTAAGAAAAAACAACTTGTTGAACCAGTGAGGTCGGACATGTCATCGCAGTTGGTCATTACGTGAGATTCCTCGGTACTTTCTTCAATATACTCTGCGTAGCACATAGCGGGGGTGTCGCATGTTCGCTGTAGTGCACCGGAGTGCACGTTCTTATTACGTAAGTTATGACTTCCTCTTTGGTAAAAACGAGGTTGAGGTGGCCGGTTTGTAACCTATCTTGAAACACCTTGATGAACCGCAGTGAATCCGCGATAAGCTCTTGCAGTTCCGCCTTGTAATGCGCACGAGAGTGGCGGGGGTTTCAAAGGCGTGCACGTTGACGTCCTCTATAAGGAGAATGTGGCTGTAAGATTGCACCAATTACCTCTTCAGAGTGAAGGCTGAAAGTTGCTCCATTTCTAAAGTGGACAGTGTTAGGCGGTATACAATGGCCAGGAAGTATATGTCGTAAATTATTCCCATTGAGTCAGAAGATAATGATTTCACAAAGAATATTCCATTCGAAAATCATTTCAGGCATCTACAATTATAAAGCAAATGTAAGACATAAATATCTTAAGCCAGACGAAAAGAGGAAAATAGAGTGGTGTAATAAGATGGTTCTTTGTAAAACAGTAGATCACAAAAATATCGCAACAGGACGTGCGAGGCAATCGAGGTCACTTGCACACAGAATGCAAAGTCTCAAACAAAAATTACGGCAAACGGACACATTCGTTTAGCGTCAAGCCATGCACATCATTTGGGTTCACTGATCCATTCGTTGGGAGATGCACCTCCTAACATCTCCCCGTTTGAAGTCAACTGTCATATGATTTCAGCCTAGGGTTAACCTGGTGCGGCGTGACAGAAACTCGGCCATCAGGTGAAGGAGAGATAGTTGGATTGATAGGCTTACCTTGCTGAGTGGCCTCTGTTTTTGGCAGTTTTAACTCGTCCAAAAATAATTCAAGTGGCGTAGTTAGACACTCTCTTTTGGCAAATGAGATGTAGCTCCTGACTTGATTGATGTGGCAGATCCATCTGTCATCGCCTACGGCCACTTCATATTAGGCATGGCCATACCTTTTCACAACCATTCTAGGTGTTCAAGAGATTTGCTTGTTCCGATAGTCCAACCAACACTTTCTGTCCAACTTCGAAGTGTCGTGGAATAGCGCGATGCGTTCGATTGTACTGGTGCTCCATTATTCAGTTTCTTTGGGCTTAGGTCTATCCGGCGGCCCTATTAGATCAAATTTCGTTCAAGGCCTACTGTGCAAGAGTGATTATTAAGTACGGTTCTTTAGCCTAAAGTTATGTCACCCCTTCCGCATCTTTTATTCTATATATATTATCCGATATTATCATTACAAGGGCTTGTCTGTTGTTTGGCATCCCCGGTGTGGTTGCGCTTGATGTGCATGTTGATAACGTGCCTACCTGGCTATTACTCACTACCTCGTCCATACTGGCTGCAGGAGACAGTTAATTGTTGCTTGAGGGGATGGGGTGCACGGTCCTCGTAGCCATGCTAGGCTCGAAGAGTGGTTCCATGCACTCAGTGTGGAGCGGACTACGGTCCAGCCACCGCCTTGTGTGCTCTTAATTCCCCAAATACAGCGTGCTTGTGTTTAACTGTGAAGGAATGTGGGCCGGCTCCGTTGATAAAACGTGGCTCCCATCCACATCCATCCCGGTCTTATTCCTTCGGCTTTACACTGGATATGGGGTGAGTGGATGGAGCTGTGGTGGTGCAGCGCAAGCCACCCATGGTCTCTCTGTAGGCGCAGGCGTCCTGTGACTGTCCTATGGAAGCCACAGTGGCAGGCAAATCCGGAACCGGTTGCCGCTAACCATTAAACCATTCCTGAGCTGGTCAGGGATAATTTTGGCCTCGTCCGGAGGAACAAGCCCAGACTTTCAAATGACCATGCAACCATCTCTGCTGGCTGCAGTGTAACAAAGTGACGGGATATTGTGCGTCGCCCATGCACTAAACCTCGCGTCCGAGACACGTAGTGGCGCTTGTGAGCACCCCTCTTGCATCAACGCGTAACGCGAGCCGATCAATACATGCCAAGTGTGGATGTGTGCACACAACCGCGACATGACGGATAGCTGAATCCAGTAATCTGCACGCGCTCGCGGCTGGGGAGAACAATAAAAATGTTAACATTTCGCGGTTTATGTCTTCTTTCCGCGCTCAGTAAATGGATTAAGGGGACGGATTGTTTCGAGTTTTTTTCTGAGCAGCATCCGTCTATACTCATATGGGTTCTACGTGGGGTGCAATAACATCTCGTTACTTAGTTCCATGATTACCCTGTCCCAGGCTGACAGAATAGGTTTGTGCAAAGTTCGGTCACAAAAAGCTTCAGAAGGAACAAGCATAGCAGAATGTTTAACACAGGACTCTCCTCAGAACTGTACCGAAAGCCAACTGCACAACGAGCTTTCGCTTTGATCTTCTCGGATTTATTGATGTTCGTTGACGATGCTAAAATGTGGCGAAGCAATTGCCGACCAAGGAGACCATGATGCACTTTAGAGAGATCTGGAAAGAGCGTATGAATGGTCACCACAATCTCATCCATTATAATTCGTCTAAGTGTAAGGTGCTTTACGTTCGTCACCCGCCGAACACCATATACAAGCCTGGATACCAAGTCCAACAAGCAGTCACCCAGGAGCGCGACTTTGGGGTGCGAATCCAGGCGGATTTAGACTGCTCAGACCAATCCGAGAAGGCATCAAAAACTAAACATCAACACAATGGCATTCTGCAGATAGCTTTCGAGCGGTTTGTCCGTAGTTGCCTAACACGTACGAGCGCCCTCAGGTGGAATACGCAAGCCAGTCCTGGCAATGTTGGCACAAGCAAGATCTCGCAGCACTGTAGATTTCGACGTGAAATGCCACAAAGTACGTCAAAGGGCTGCTCCATCTTCCATAGAAACTTAGGTTACAGAGTCTAAGATTGTACAGCGGCCGGTATCGATGCCTACGTGGCGACCTAACAATGGCCTGCGAGATTTTGAGGAACCCAATCCATGTCTGCCTCCACAACACGAATTTGAGGGGCCACCAGGACAGGTCGGCCGCGCAACGCACTCAGCTAAAATGCCAGCGAAACTTTTATTCGCTTCGAGTCCTTCAGCTATGGAGAGCCCTCCAAAATTACGCTTTTTCCGCTCCACTTTATCTGTGTTCCAAAACCCTGCTGAACATGCGCTGCCCCATCTACATTACGAGATATCGCCTGCGTAAATCGACAGACGATATACTGCGACGAACGTTGCACAACCAACACTAACCTAGAAAATCGAGGTTGGCCCTTTTATGCATACTTTTATGTGATCATTATGGTGAGTTCACCAAAAGGATTTTCACGTTCTCGCTGTTTTCTTTTCATTATTATATGGTGCTTGTTTTAACCATACTACGGGACTTGTTACGCATCCGCTTTTTTAATCATAATATACCATTGTTGCAGTGTTCATCGATATTTCAGAAAATATAACTATGATAAAATAGTTCAGGGCGCAAAATAAAACTAGGTAGCACTTAAACGAAGTACATCCGGTCGAGAACCAACTGTGTCATGAATAGCAAGTTCTAAATCCTCATGAAATTTCAAAACTGCAATGTACAAATCAAAGAAACCCACTCCCACCCATGATGCCCAAATTAATTTTCCACCGAATGGTCCTTGAGTTGCTTTTCCTACACATAATAATCCGCATGTTGAATTCACCGTGCAGTCATTTCTAAATAGTTAAAATCATGCTTGAAACTGAAGTATATGGTGTGACATGTTTTATCGAATAAAATGAAGTTCGTCTAAACTTTAATAACATAAAGTTAATCTATAACCAGATGTGTTCTGTTGTGCCGCGCTTTGACCAGTTCCAGTTCGCACGGTAATGAGAACGCCAGAGGCCGGCCGGACCGAAAGTTGGAACGCGTTGAAACACAGCTATATAAATAAAAATATCGAAGATGCTGATTACTATCAGTTAATACTACTCAAACAGGCTCAGTTCTGGGTTGAACTTTGCTGTTAAACACCACATAGATTAGCATCCAATCTCTCATTGAGTGCAATATCCTAAGGGTCAATCAATCCGTGATTCACTAGCCTTGTATCCTTAACACCTCAAAAAGTGGTCTATCTTGGAGTTGTATAGCTCTTCCTAAGGGGTTCAACTGCAAACGCTGCACAAATTTTTTTGTCCGTTTTGACCTGTGTCGGACCGCCTCTTTTGCACATTCCAAAGACTGAGCTTGACTCCTGGCAGGAGTACTAGGCGTGTGATGGTCCGCCAGTTCACGGAAGTTAAATTCATTACCTTTCGAGACTAATACATCTCGTGTGTAACGAGGTCTCGGTTAGTTTGCTGTGTCGCCACAGTTGTGTGCCATCCTGCACATCGTATACTACAGCGCCACGACGCCGCAGAAGTCGGCCTGCTATCCAATTTGACCGCCGTCCCTGAACAGGAGCGGCAAATAAGAAATCACCCACATTGAATCTCTGTATCCGTGCAGCTTAACGTCTATTGTATTGCTGCTTGAGTCCACGCATCCTACTGGTGGGTGTCTAGGAGTCATCAAATCCAGGGTAGTTCTCAGTCGTCGAGCCATGAGAGCTACCGCGCGTGACTTCTCTTCCGGTGTGTTAAGATTAGGCGTAACCAGATAATTCAACTGACTTCAATGAGTCGGTACGCTTGTATGGTCCATCACTACTCTCCCCTCAGAACAAACGTGATTGTGCGACACAGAATAATTTGGGTCTTTTAATCCAATCCAATCCGAGGAGATCAGCGTCAACACAAGAAACTCAGTAAACGGTTCCTCAGAGGTTCAGATCATTGAATTTAACTTCACACCTGAAGTTACAGTCTAACTTCAGTGGTTCGCCAGATAAATTTTGGGAAGTCAGATTTCGGCGGTTCAAGGGAGGTCTGACAAGTTCCATCCATGGCGATAGAAAAATGGTGGTAATGTTAGATGCCGTAACCAGTTTCAAGGATTTGGGGACATCGTTAATTTTCAGGGTGAGATACTTTCGCCTGCCCGCAAATTCTATGCGAAAAGTTGCGAGGATTACTTCTGTCGTTGCTCTCTGAAACGGTGTCTTCCTGAGTCTGGAGTTTACGTACAACTTCGTGGTATGCACATTCTTTGGACTGTAAGTTGTGCGGCAGTGGGATTCGTTGTGACCAAATCGCTCGCATTTTCGACATCGATATTTACTTAAGTACAAAATCGCATGAAATGTCATTCACCAAAATTTCCGCATGCAGTCGGGGTTTGGTTGTGTACTCTATGGCCCACAGTTTTACCTCCAACAGCCGCGCGGTAAATTTGCGGTTCCCTATGGGGTCAGTAAGTGCAAGCATTTTGGTTTCGTGCTTCACCTTAAGCAGTCTCTGACATTCAGCCGCAACCTCCTGTAGTGGCAAATGGGTTCCTATTCTAATTTGTGAAGGATGGGTGTGCGCACATCAGCATCGGCATGAGACTGAACACTGCAAACAAGCACGTGGCTTTGAACTGATCGGGTGTCATCGTACCCAGCTTGAAACGTTCACACACTCTGTTCCCAACTACAGTATGTGTTATAAAATCATGAATATCACGTTTGATCAAGTTTAAACCACTATAACGGATATTGCCCACCGCAAATAAACACAGTTTCTAGAGTCTCATCGAAGCGAAAGTCTCCTGGAATGTAGGGCAGCACAAAATTGATGTACCGTTCATGCTCGACAGCACCGCGTTTCCACAGCAACAAACGAACTTGCCATGCATCCTTTTGCGCAGCCAACTCAACACGGAAAATATCCTTGTAGTTCTTAAAGCAGAATTCCAAAGTCGTTCCTTTTGTTACATCCAAAACGAACGCTATGCTTTTTGCTGAGACTGCGTCCACTGAAATCCGGGTGCCAGCACCTTGGGGCTCTGATTTGACGTTCAGCTTCTGTGCAAACAACTCGAACATTTGCGTCCGGGATTTCCCGAATTGTAGTTGCTGTTGATAGAGAAGACTGCATCTGATCAAATAAAATGCTCATTATTGATCAACACCTGCGCCGCCAGAATCTGTTGTGCCGCTCCCAACCGGTTCTACAGCGCACGGTAGTGAGAACGCCAAAGACAAGCCGAACCGAGAGTTGTAATGCGTTGGGACAAGGCGATATAAATAGGATGAAGCAAAAGTACTAAACACATCATAACCAATGACAGTAGCGAAGAAGCCGATTACAGTTAGTTAACACTACTCGAACAGGTTCAGTTCTGAGTTGAACTTTACTGTTGAACCGTACATATGTGCATTATAGCTATGGCCTTTCATCAGTGAAGTGCAATTGAAAAAGTAATCACAACCTAACACAAAAGTCAAGCTCACATAATAGCTAATAAGGGAAGTGCTGAGAAACGTGATCATCCGGCGCACATAAGATGCCAAGCTGTAGTTCACGATACTATACCCAAAGCTACAGTTTTACACATTCCGTCATCCACATCCTCGCTGACATATATCAACCGAAGATTGTGAAGCTCTGCCAAATGTACTGCTGTTCATGTGCTCATGCATCAGCAGCAGGTAGCTTGCATTGGTCAGCGAGCCGAGTACCTCTGACTGCTGCAATATCGATCGCGTAGCATCCGAGTTTCATTATGAACAGAGCAGCGTGTCGCTCGGGCCGCTCACTCGTTTCCCGGTCAAGTAGTGTGCGCACGTTTCGCAGAGGCCTACCATATATATATATATATATATATATATATATATATACATATACATATACATATATATAGGCCGTAAAGAGGCGTAAATATAGCATTCTCGCCCTCGGTACTGAATACTGTATTATAGAGCAAGTAGAAACGAATTATGTACAACTCTTTCGAAATATGGTGAAAAACGTTATAAAAGTTGTCAAGTGTGAATATCGTTGTCGTTCTCATGTGAAATTTAAACTATCTAACGAAATTTCAAGATTCACAAATGTGATATGTCATCGTAAGTGTGCAATCGTTCTCTAAATCGAATAGTGGCAAAATACAAATCTAACAACGTTTTGAACTGTTGCACAGATGTTGCCTCAATCACATGTTCAGGTAAACTGTTCCAAATGTTTACCACTCTCCGTTCGAAGCACAGTGGGTGGGGAACACATGTGACATACGGCAAGGCAAGTTTGTATCTGTGTCCGCGTGTGCTGCATGGTCCTCGTAAGTGCAGCATTGGCCTTAGCCTTGGGAAGTCACCGAGATGTAGAATACGGTAGGTCATAATGAGGTCGACTTGCACCCGACGGTAGGACAAGGTGTAGAGTCCTAGATTCTCGCACCGGTCTTCATACCCAAAGCTACGTAAACTCGGGATCAGCCTTGTAGCAACGTGTTGGAGCCGTTCGATCTTTTGTGCATCGCCTCGGGTAGTCGGAAAGTAGGCGGGCGAACCATACTCTAGCATTGGTCTAATGATAGAAGAGAAGAGGCGAGTGGCAACCTCTTCATACCATTTTCCGAAGCTACGTTTGAGCGCTCAAAGCACGCGCAGTCCATTACGATATACCCTGTTCGTGTTGTCCACGGACTTCAAATCGTAGCGCGAGAGTACACCTAAGTCTTTCACGGAGGGTGTGGGATATAGCGTTTAGCCGTCAAGGGTGTAGGTTCGGCCGTTAGCACCCTTCCTCAGGCTCATAAATGCAGACTTGGCTGGGTTGATCGGGAGAAAAACTCTGCAGACCACGTGGATAGGCGGTTGAAATCTTGCTGAAGTAGGCCACAGTCATCGTGAGCGTCGATTTTTCTCCAATCTCTCATGTCGTCCGCAAACAAGGCATACGGCGACCGGAGAAGCTGCAGTAGATCGTTAATGTGGATCAGGAACAGAGTGGGCCCCAGCACAGTGCCTTGAGGCACGCCACTCGTAGAGGGGTACCAGTCAGTTAGATGGTCATCGACCTGTACCCTCCACTTTCATCCAACAAGAAAGTCGCGGACCCACCGGTGCAGTGAGCCACCGACACCGCACATGCTGAGTTTGTGAAGGAGAACCTCACGACTGACCTTGTCAAACGCTTTATTGAAATCGATGAATATCACGTCGACGGACTTCCCCTTGCTTGTTGCCTTCAACCACTCATGCTTCGTCACAAGCAGGTTCATAATGCATGAGCGACCTTGCATAAAACCGTGCTGTGCGGGCGTCAGGACATCGTTTGACTGTAGCCACTTCAGCAATCCCTTCTTCACGATTTTCTCAGCAACCTTTGCCAAAATAGGTGTCAGACAAATTGGCCTGCAATTGTCTACTTTGCTAGGGTCGCCGCCTTTCGGAATAGGCTTCACCACCGAACATTTCCAGTCAACCGGCAACAAAGCTGCGGACAGCGACCTGTTGAAAAGGTCAGTCACGACAGGAGAGAGGATAGTTGAAAGTGACTTGAGAACCAGTGAGTGAAGCCCATCAGGTCCAGCAGGTTTGATGCCGTCAAGGTTGGCGAGTAGTTGAGCTACCTATTCAACGCCGCAATGCAGACTATCGAGTTCGGTACAAGCGGTACACGTCGAACTCGGAACAGACACCTGGTTATTCGCAAATACAGAAGCGAAGTGCGCCGCCAACGCGAACGCACGCTCAGTGCTGGAGGTTAGGGGCTGTCCATCCGTGCCATCCAGCACTGGCACAACACCAGCCGGCTCCAGGCGTCGTTTCACGTATGCAAAGATTCTCTTGGGGCGGTCTTCGCGGCTAATGCGGGCTGCTCTTCGAAATGTCGGCGTTTATTCTTATTTGCACTGTTGCAGAGGTTCCTCTGACATTTATACCCTTCGTAATCATTGGCAGAGCCAGAGAGGAGGAATTTGTCTCACAGTCTGCGCCACCTCCGAGCCAAGTTTGCATACTCCTTGTCAAACGAATGAAACTTAATCGGTCCAACCTTCCGACATTTAAATGGCACAAATTGGGAACACAATGAAGTCAATCTCTCTTTTATAAATATCCAACAATCTTCCACAGATGCAGCTTGCGACAGAGACCAATCCAATTGGCTCGCGGCTCGAGCTAGACCATCGAAGTCCGTTTTCCAGTAGTTGGGAGCTGGTTGCAGCGGATGTGAATATGGCAAAGATTCCATATCAGCTATCAGTACTGAGTGGTCGCTCGTAACCAGGGGCTCCAGGATCCTAACGTCACGCACTCGTTGTTCGTAGCTCGTTAACACCAGGTCGAGACAGGACGGGGTTGAACGTGTTGTTATGCGTGTTGGCTGGCATATGTGTTACGATGCACCAGTTTCAAGTACCAAATCCACGAACTTTGCTTCAACCTCACTATGTCCAGACATCAAATGCACATCAGGCCATCGTATTCGAGGACAGTTAAAATCGCCCATAAGTAGAAAGCGCGGACGACTCATGTGGGTCCGAAGAATGGGCAGCCAATCCAAACAACGACTCAGGGGGCTGCGATAAACTGCGCCCACAAGCAGTTCTCCGTGCCTGAGGCGAGTGGAGCACCACAGTAGCTCACACAAACCACCGTCACTTCGGTAGGTGCTCACAAACCTCCCACACAGGGAAGGCCGGATGTAAAGTAAGACACCACCGTGGGCATTCTTTAGTCTATCGCATCGGGAACACGAGTAACCATTGAGTTCAAGTTCTTGGGTGTATAACTCTGCATGCAACCATGTCTCTGCGAGTCCCACTACGTCTGGCCGCTCAGACCCAACGAAACAACAAAGCTCATCGCGCTTATTCATGACACTGCAAACGTCTGTGAAGGCTACTCGCAGGCCGCATCAGGAGCAACCGGGCGTGCTTGAAGTGTGAGCAGCCTGTTTATCCTGATTCGCGGATTGTTGGAAACCACCCAATGATGGCAGACTTGAGCCGCTCCCTGTCTACTGAGTCCAGGTCTGGACGAACATGGATCCTCAAACCTTTCAGCCTACTTAGGCGGGACATGATCAGTCTTGGACTGGCTTCGTCCACAAAAGTGATTCTCATAGGCCGGTTTTGTTGATCACCTTGCTTTCCAAGGCGGGTAATCTTCCTCTCTTTTACCGAGTCCTCACCAGCGTCGAGGAGTCTATCAATTAGACCCTGTAAAAACTCGACATCGTGATCGTAACGCACTTGGGGTGATGGATCACTGGACTCCGGTGCGTGAAAGATCACAAGATTATAACGAATCTGGTCGGACGAGGCTGACCTTGCAGGGCGAAGTATACTACCAGTCTCGCGTGGTTTGGCTAACTGTTGACTTACAGAACGTAAACACCGAACGTCCCTTCGTAATTTCGTTCTCTGTTCTTTCCACTGGTCTTCAGCACTCAGACTTTCACCTGCTAGGACGTCAGTGTCCGTTGGATACAACAAAGGTAAACAATTTAGGCCAGGTGCAACTGGGCTTCTAACACAGGTTGGACTTCGTGTCGGTGAGTTTGCACGGGTAGAGGAGGACGACTGAGCCGAAACCTGAAGACATCTCGGGCTAGGTTGTTGGGCCAAACACATGGAGCTGTTCGCAACGAAACGCTGAGACCTACACGTCGGCTTTACTCTTTCTGGCTGTATCTTATTTCGGCAATTTTCACATATAGTTTGAACGAGATCGTGTTGGATCTCGCGAAGCCGATGAAAATGCTCAACTGATAATCCAACACACGAAATGTTGTAGTTAACTTGGCACAAAACACACGTGAGGGCATTTGCACGGTATCCGACTAGTTTGGAGCAAGTGTCATAGGATGACTGCTTCGGCATTGTGAATAATCCGAAAACAAGATGGCGGCCAATTGACGGAGAAAATGGCGCTAGCAAGATCGCCGAAACCAAGCGATGAAAATATAAGTATTTCTGGTCGGAAATTTCAGAATCGGAACTGAAACTGAATTGTATCACAATTTCCACGAAATACTTCCAATGAACGCAGAAAGTCAACACAAAGTGATCTTGTCAACATCCAAAAATAACCGACCGGAGGCCGCTATCCGCAGTTATGGTATTGCGGCCATACGTATTGAGCTGGAGAGGTTGATAGCTGTATGCCTGTATGATGTGGACTGCATAGCCACAGTGGGCGACCTGCGGCACCCATACGCGACCAGGTGCCAGACGCTCACGAGGAGATAATAGGTCGGGCAAACTGTAAGCGAACTAATTGGTTTGATGAGAACAACGCGACGATTGGCGCATTCGTGTCGGAGAAGAATGTAGCATTCGCTGCAGATGTGGCAGACCCCAGTGACTTGGGGAAGCATAGTCAGTTTCGCAAACTTCGACGGCGACTGATCCGAGAGAACCCTCGCATTAAAAATGCATGGTGGACAGAGAAGTCGAGGTAGATGGAATGCTACGCCGAGCGCCGCCAACAAAAGGAATCATTTAACGTCTTGAAAGCGGTGTATGGACCGACGTTGGAGCCGCTACGGACGTTGATCCATGGTAGCTCAGGCGTTACCTGCACACAGACTGCAGATATAATGGAAATCTGGCAAAAATACTTTGCTTGCAACTTGAATAACCGTTCAGAGATCGACTGGCCTACATTGATCGGCCTCAAGCAGCACGATGTGTAGGCGAGTCTAGAGGACACAATGACACTGAATGAAAAGCGGAGAGCACTTGTTCAACCACGAAACGTCCAGTGTGCAGGGGCAGACGGGATCCCACCTGAAGTATTGAAACTCGGCGGAGCCAAGAAGATGACTGCACTGCACCGCACGATGCAACGCGTGTGGATTGAGGAGGAGATGCCTGCTGAGCTGAAGGATGCCCTTGTGCTACCACAGTACAATGGCAAATGGAGCAAGCAATGTTGCACAAATTATCGTGGCACTAACTTGCTGAGTTGTGTAGCCAAGCTGATTGTCCGATTCCTGCTCAACCGCCTCGTCAGTCACGTTGTGGAACCTAACGTGGCGGAAGAGCAATGTGGATTCCACTCGGGTCACAGCACTATAGATATGGTGTTTGTGGTTCGGCAGTTGCAGGAAAAGTGCAGAGAACGATAACAGCCGAGGTACTCACTTTTCATTGATTTCACCAAGGCATTTGATACGGTGAACCGCAACGCACTGTGGCTGGTGTTGGATGAGTTTGGTTGCACGCGTAAGTTTTCATGTTTAATTGGGTTTCTGCACAGTGGTATGCGGGCGAGGGTGCAGCTGAGTGGAGAGACCTCGGATGACATTGCAGTTGTCTCTGGTGTGATGCAACGCTGTGTCTTAGCACCTGCCCTGTTTGATACATATCTTCATGCAGTGATGTCTTATGCTTTTGGTGCGGCTTGTGCTTACGGTGTTCGTGTGGAGCACCGTATTGATGGTGGGTTGCTGAACATCCGTCGTTTCGGAACGAGAACTCTAGTCTTTGAGACAATAATCCGTATGTCTCCGTTCGCTGATGACTGTGCGTTGTTTGCGCGCAGCGCGGATGAGCTGCAGCACATGACTAGTGCTCTGGCTTCGACAGCGGCCAAATTCGGCCGCAAAGCAAAACTGTCTGCCACTTTCAGCTTTCACCGGAGGTGCAATCTTCAATATTGCCGCGAAACAGCTTTGGTGCTGATGTCTTGGAAACCACCTCCCGCTTCTGCTACCTTGGAAGTGTGATTTTGACCGACCAGCAGCCACACAATGAGCTGCGTATCCGCGTCTCGAAGGCAGCGACGGCATTCGGGAAGCTTGAGTACCGAGTAGTTAACAACCATCAGCTTATCATTGACACAAAGCTGATGGTGTACAAATCCATAGTGCTGTCCGTTCTTCTATACGGCAGTGAAACGTGGACGATGTACTGGCGGGATGTGCGATATCTCTAGTGGTTCCATCAACAGTGTCTGCGATGGATTCTGCGCACTGGTTGGTGCGACAGAGTTGCATACACTTAGGTGATGCATCGAAAGTGGGACGTATGTAGTGGACTGCATACTTTTGCTGAGACACCTAGGTGACTCGGTCATGTGAGCCGTATGGATTCGACGCGGATACCAAAACAACTCTTATATGGTCATCTGAGTACTGGGAAGCGGCATGTGGGGAAACCAAAATTACGTTACTAGGGCATGATCAAGGTGAGGGTCTCACGTTCTAATGTTTACTGCAGTTCATGTGAATCGAAAGCGGTTGACCGGCGTGTATGTTGCGATCTGAACACGAATGCAGTTGAAGAAGTGCGGGAGAAAGACCCCATGCATGCAGAGAAGAAGCGAAAAGTGCGGAAGCGGCAAGTGCCAATGCGGTGTCCTCCATCGACATCGAGCGCATTGTGCTGTAGCACATGCGGTCGACAGTGCCTGAGTCAGGCAAGCCAAGTGAGCCATGAGCGAGACCACTCGGGACCACCACCGAAGCGACGGCCGGTCTTGCAGGTGACGTAGGCAGAACCGACGCAGCATTTGTAGATACGCTGCATTCCATTTACTAACCGCGTGCTTGCATGCTAAGTCCATTTATTTCCGGTGGTGGTTCTGCAATTTTCTCTTAATGCTTTTCTTCCTCATATTAAGGTCTACTTGCACTATATTCTATAAACTTGCACACGTCGCTGAAGCTAACATTTTCACGATCGTGGCATTTTCTTAAAATATAGTTTATGATCCGTTGAACATATCGCGGATTCTCTCATAAACATTTTGTTTTATACGCCCATTTAGTGAAGATTTCTGCCGCCGCATTTGTATGCATTATCCGATATAATATATTCATCTCGTCGTTTGACTGTTGCTTGTTATCCCTCTTGTGGTTGCTTTTGATATGCATGTTGACAAGGTGCCTGCCTGTCTACTACCCACTACCTCGCCCATACTGATTCCTGCAGACAGTTGGTCGTTGCTGCAGGGGACGGGGTGCACGGTCCATGTGGTCGTGCTAAGCTCGAAGAGTAGTTCCATGCACGCAGTGTGGAGCGGACTACGGTCAAGACACCGCCTTGTGTGCGATTGATTCCCAACTACAGCGTGGCTGGCCACACTGACAGGCAAATCTGAAACCGGATGCCGTCAACCATATATATAGATTGTCCCCATGCTAAGGCTGATGTTGCATTAATGATGCTTCTTCACCGCAGTTGGGCTAAACCAACATGCATATAAACTAGACCTTTTAATGTGGGTAAAATTCCTTTCACTTTATTTAGTTTGTTCTGCCTACCGGATAATCTTCTCCTAACCTGCAAACGTCGCTCATAGTAATCGTGGTAAAATTGCGTAACGATATCACATGGTACTATTTAAATAACGGATATTTTGTACTTATCGCGAATTCTCTTCCAACCAATTTCCTCCATAGACTCATTAAGCGAGTATTTATATCGTCTCATGTACATTTACTTTAATCGATATCTTTTATTTGATATTGATATTTCGAATTATTGGCTGTTGTTTGGCATCCCCGGTGTGGCTGAGCTTGATGTGCGTGTTGTCAAGATGCTTATTTGTCTATTACCTACTGCCTCGTCCATACTCTCTCCAGGAGACAGTTGGTTGTTACTGGAGCGGACCGGGTGCGCTTTCTTTGTGGTCGCCCTAGGCTCGAAGAGTGGTTCCATGCACTCAGTGTGGAGCGGACTACGGTCCAACCACCGCCTGATTCCCCAAAAACAGCGTGCTTGTGTTTGCCTGTGAAGGAGTGTGGGGCGGCTTCGTTGATGAAACGTGGCTCCCATCCACATGCCTCCCGGGCTTATTCTTTCGGTTTTACACTGGATATGGGGAGTGTGGATGGAGTTGTGGGTGTTATAGCGCAAGCCATTAATGGTCCCTCTGTAGGCGCAGACGTCCCGTGGCTGGCCACTGTGACAGGGCAATCCGAAACCGGATGTCTACTATATATATATATATATATATATATATATATATATATATATATATATATAGAGAGAGAGAGAGAGTAGGCCTCTGCGAAAAGCAGACATAGCGTGATGGATCGTGCGTGCACTACCTGACCGGAAAACGATTGAGCGACCCGAGCGACACATGGCAACATTCATACTGAAACTGGGGTGCTACGGGTCGGTATTGCTGCAATCAGAGGTACTCGGCTCGCTGACCAATGGAAGCTTGCTACTGCTGATACTTGATACACCTCTTACTGGGTGGGAAAATCCACCACGGCACCACTCGGACATGGGGCATTATTTGTACTGTCCGACCGCATAAATTTCCACCTGGTGGTCGAGTTGACGGTTATCAGACCACGATTGATTACACTTCGAAGGCGACTTGGAAGAGACATGTTTACCACGTATGGTCACACCAAGGGTCGGTTTTGCACTAAGTTGTCCTGTTATATGGGCTATGCTGAGGAGCGAACGGCTATTCCTACTGAGTGATTTCAAGGCGCGCGTTGGACGTGATGCCGTGATGAGGACAGAGGTAATCGGTGTGTTTGGTATTGGCACAGCCAATGAGGACTATGCTCAGCTGCTTTCACTATGCGCCACTAGCGGCCTGACGATGTCGAATACCCACTTTGCACTGGGTGCAACTAGGACACCCCACGTAGTGGTCACGCTCACCCCACTATCATCGTAGACCAGCGTGACATGCGTGAAGGGTGCATGGCACGTGTACTGCGTGGAGCTGAGTGTTGCACTGATAACATGTTAGTGTGGACTAAATTGTACATATATTTTCGTAAACCTATTTATTGCTCACCTGACTTGAACCGGCGCAAATTTAGTGTCCTTTCACTAGATACTATTGAGAAGAGGATGGAACGACCGGGAGCACAAAATGTAAGCTGCCCGATTGGTTAGATAACACCAGTGCGACCATTGGCGCGTTGGTGTAAGCGAAGAATTTAGCGTTTGCTGCGCATGCGGAAGACCATGCCGATATAGACAGCGAGAGTCGTTTTCGCAACATTTGTCGGCGATCGACTGGAGAACTCGGTGGCATCAGGAATGCATGGTGGATAGAGAGGGCAAATCAGATGGGATGGTACGGCGAATACCGCCAACATAAGGAATTCTTTGACTCACTGAAAGCGATGTATGGAACCATGTTTCAGTCACTAAGGACGCCGTTCGATCCTATTTCAAGCTCTGCCTTTACAGACTGTAGACGCAGTACAAATTTAGCGAAAGCACTTTCATGATCTCTTGAACAGCCGTTCGGAGATTGACTTGGCCACGTTGCACGGACTGCAACAACAAAAGATGAGACGCAGAGAGCACTTGCTCAACTGCAAAACAGTAAGTGTGTCTGTGCCGACGGGTTCCCGCCTGAAGTATTGAAACACAACGGACTTGTCTTGGTAAAAGCGCTACACCACTTGGTGCAACGTGTGTGGATTGAAAAGGAAGTGGCGACCATGCTGAAAGATACCGTTGTGCTACTACTATAAACATGCAGAGAGTAAGCAATTTTGCACTGCTTATCGTGGTATCAACTTGCTGCGTTGTGCGGGGAAGGTAATCGAGCGAATTTTGCTCAATCGCATCGTCACTCGGGTCGTTGCAATAAATATGATGGAACAGCAATGTGGATTCCGTTCGGGCCGTAGCACCATGGGTATGGTGGCCGTGGTTCGTCAGTTGCAGTTACATGCACACGTTATGTTACCAGATGTTGGGCGTTTTGCGTAACTGGCAGTGCTATATCGCAGCAGTCATGGTTCAGTGGCATAAGTCGTTGGCTCGTAAGAGTGGGGTCATGGGTTTGAATCCGGCAGCATTCGTCTGATGCGCGCTACTGACGAGTCCCAACAGGACGAAGCGGCTGTTTAGAGGTTTTGTGAATGTGCGGTGGCTGTCTGGCTGAGTCCAGCTGCGAGGAATCTTCACAAAAACCCAATAATCCCCTTACTACTCATCAATAATTTAAGGGAAAGTTTGCTAATAAAGTATTCGTGCGTGAGGTTGTACGGAAAGCAGTTATTACCGAAAAACCAGCGATATTTGTGTTCACCGCCTTGTTTATGGCGCAGGGAAAGTACACGTGTCATTTATGACCGTTATTTCACGCACCAGGCCCGGGTGGCTGAACCGTGTTTTACGCATCTCATGACACCGACTCCTGTGACATGTGTTTTACGCGACCGGGAGGTGGATAAATGATGGGGAGTGAGGCTGACCCTAGTACTTGTTGAAGAGGAAGAAAGGCCACCACACCCAGATCGGCTTTGGTTGAGATTCACATGTTATTTGTTTGGGTCCGATTGAAGATAACCATGTTTGGATGGATGCACCAGTTGAAATGACTAAGAACCAACCTGAGTGCCGTTTGTGTTTGGAGTTTCGTTCTTCATCCCATCCCACTTAGCCTTCGTTTCTAACCAGTATTTCATCGTCGATGCATACTAATATTATAGAGGCTGCGGGTTTGTGTAGCTTTTAGCTCGTCTATTGCAGTGATTTCAGGTAGGTAAGACCCGAAGTCCCATCGAAACGACCAAGGTACACTTCAGTGTAAATCACAATCCACTCACATAAAGTTGTTTCAAAATCACCCCTCCAATTAAAGCAGTATAATATAGTCTTTGGTTTTGTTTTTGTTTTTTTTTCACTAGCATAATACCATCTAATTGAATTGCAGTGGGACAAAGTAGCTTAGGTACTTATACACTGTCTAATGTGTAGAATGTTAAATGTATCGAACCTTGGCATGAGTGTATAGTTTAGACGAATGTTATATATTTCCTATCGTTATAAGCTTAATTCTAACAGCGTGCGATGTCAACATAGTAACAGCGCCTTTGATATTTGACAGGACTTAGCGAGTCAAATAATGTGTTAAAGGATACGCCACCCACTTTCCAGCCGATTACATGCTGGTTTTCGTGACATCCTGCAAACGATTTCGGGATACCTTACTGACAGGCATGTATAACAGATGGAAACGGTTGCAGACAGAACTCATATGCGAACTAAGTCCTGTTAAACCTGTATGCTGACTTAGTAGGGCCTGAGTACACCTATCTTCATAGCGTAAATATGCCCAATTTCGTTTAGGTCTAAGATGCAACCCTATTCAATACGCGGCCTGCATTACAGAGTGGCACCGATAGTTGTAACTGCCGTTGTAGTGCTGGTGGACGAGTTTCAATCAGTAAAGCAAAGGAACAGTACAAGCACTATGGATATTCTGAAGGAGCAGTTTAGAAACATGAATGTTTTGCGGTTGATTTCTACGGATTTATTCCAGCTAATCATACCGGCACAGATCTGGGAACACCGCGATATTTCTGTAAACGACAAACATGGAAAGTCTCATGTGAACTACTAAAACACAAAATTAAAGGAAAAATTTTGAGAACAGGTGAAATTTGTTTACCTTTAAAATATACTTTGTTCTCGCACGAATACAACAAACTATAAACAGAATTTTAATTAGACCACAGTCAGCTGGTGGAAGTAAACAGGTAAATTAGCCTGCACAAAACATAAGACGTTACCTCACACTTCTTCGTGGTTGCTTTAAATGGCACCGAGAACGCTCCGGTTGGACAGAGAAAATTCATTTGTCCTTTTAAGTCCTGATGAATCTTGGGCACAAAAGTCACCACTGCGATGCAGCTCATTCCGGGCGATAGCGCACCGGACGGTGGAAATCTGGAGTAAATAAATGAAAAATACTTTTAACAATTTACATCCGTGATTTCGCATATAATAACCAACCAACAGTGAAAACTGTATATGAAGAGTCATCATTTATCATTATACACGCCAGCTAGAGGTGGAAATACTTCTAAACTTTTGTGTTGCAATAAAAAGTAAAGCAAATAGTGCAACCGAGGCACACTGCCTGCGTCATCAGTAACGGATGGACGTCGTTCCGGTGAGCTAACAGCCGGCCATTGTGCCGCAAAAAAGACAAGTATTACACATAATAAATGAGATCGTGATGGGAGGGGGAAGGACGAAGACAAAACGCAAACGCCATTGAGGTCGGAACCTAGCCATGACAATATGTGTACCCAGCCAAACGGGTTCATCGTCCTTCGGGCCCCAACCAAGGAGCCGAGAAACTCCAACCGAGGTCAACTTCGAAGTAAGGGCTATCATTGTTACCGTGCTGGATTATACTTTTGCTTCTGGATCACTGTGTAATAAGTGTTATCTGTGTGCATTGTGCACCAATACTTAGCTTTTGGTGTATTTTTCCATCTGTGCAAGTTTGATGATTCTTCTCTAGGATTTTGGAGAGCCCACTAATTGGCCCAACTGCCGTCTGTGTCCACCAGCTTGGATTCGTTCTACAGCAAGCTAACCAGTGTAAGCCAGACCACCAGCTTGACCAACAGCGTTTGGATTCAGCCCACTAGGGTTGATGATGCAACGAACGACATCCGCGGAACTGACAGTCACAAAAGCACGTACCGATTGCCCACGGAAAGCCAAGCCTAAAGCTTCCGAGATAAACATTATTTGTGGCGCGGACCGCTGTGTTAAATTTGTGCGATTTGGGATAGAATGCCGCAATTATCGGAAATATTGTCACCATCGATGCGCTCGCCTTAGTCTCAGCCAGATAAAAATACTTAATAGTACGATTGATTCACTCTGTTTCTGCACGGAGTGTACGTCACTTCCACTCGTCAGAAGTGTAGCTGTGCTGGCACAATAGTGCGATAGGCTGAGAAACATTGTAGAACAAGCAGCAGCCGTCTCTCGAACTCGATGCTTAACATCAAGCTCCAATCTAGAACAGTGTAGCTCGGCCGAAAAGAAGGGTAACGAGCCAGGGTTAGCCACCCCGACACTGGCGGCTGCCCATAACGATGCGTTCGCCACACATTCTTCATCTGAAGCACCTGTCACATCCAAGCTTGGTAAAGGGCCGACAACATACGCGTCCAAGGGTCAGCATAGACCCTCACCGAAAATCAGCATTCACAAACATGCTCCTAACAACCGATGCCCTCACCTGCTTGTATACCAATGCACAAGGCCTTCTCATCAAGCTAAGCGAACTTCGTATTCGTCAGGTCTCCAAGCCTTGGAACCTAGTTATAGTCACCGAAACATGGCTGAACACAGAGATCACCGATGCTGAAATTGCTCTACCCAGCATGACTTCCATAAGAAACGATCGACCTAGCAGAAGACGTGAAGGCCTCCTGTATTATCGATCCGACTTGCATGTTTATATCATTGACGACCCAGAAACGAAAGCTGTCGATCCTATTTACTGTCGTATGCACCTAAAATGTGATGATGTGTGTTTATTAGCACTAGTTTACCGCCCTCCAATGTCCACCTTGAAAATGGATCGGTGCCTATCTTTGCGATGAAGCGAGTC
This sequence comes from Dicrocoelium dendriticum, assembly GCA_944474145.2. Classification (NCBI taxonomy): domain Eukaryota; kingdom Metazoa; phylum Platyhelminthes; class Trematoda; order Plagiorchiida; family Dicrocoeliidae; genus Dicrocoelium; species Dicrocoelium dendriticum. Next base: position 105,190,421 of record OX104065.1, read on the forward strand.
CTGGCACGACCACACAGTTATGTCCTTCTGGTAGGGGATTTTAACCTGTATGCAGTCGAAGTTTCAGCGTCGCACAGCGAACAATTCAAGGCTGTCTTGCAAGGGGTGGTTGCTGATTATACCGCTGTACAACCATATCACCTCTCCCACGCGATTCCGAAAGGGGGACACACCCACTATTTTAGACCTTGTGCTCCCCAACGAAGAACTAATGGTCGACACCGTGACCATAGATGCACCACTTGGTCATAGCGGTCATGCAATGTTGCGCTTTCGTTACATCTGTTACTTAGAGTACATCAGTGAGAACAACGTGTAAACCTATGTCGTTACACATTACGATATCCTGTCTAACCTCGTCCAAGAAACTGGCCGGTCTTTCCTGGCCGACCAGCCGCCGGAAATCGCTTGGATGATGTTTGTCACCCAATTCACCGAGCAAGTGGCAGTTGCGTCATAAATCAAGGCCTTTCTCCTGAAGCAAGTGAACTCGTTCTTGAGGAGCCGCTCTACAAATGCCTTAGGGGTTTAGCCTGGCGAGCTTGCAAAGTCTGGCCAAGTGACCTGACCTGAGGTGTTTACATAATTCAACGAAATCACTGGGTCAAGTTGATTCACGAAGACAAACTCCAGTGCCAACAGAAGTTAGCGGCGAAATTCAGCACAACTCCCAAGTGAAAAAGCCCCGCAGAGTGCAGCGCGGGATCCCTGTTCTACGTGAAACAGATGGTCTTGTGCAAACCATGCAAGATGCGGCCAGCGCACTTCGCAAACCCTTCCTCCACACTTTCCACAATGAATCATCATTGCACCCGCTTTTGACACAGCTTACATCGCCACCATAGTTAAACCACTACCGTACACAGCATCCAATGTGCTAAAATGCCTACTGTCATTGCGCTTGTACACCTGGCATGGACAACATCAAACCGAAGGCATTGAAGGAAGAGACCATGAACCTTGCCGAACCGTTAGCTCGGTTCTTTCAACGTTGTCTCGACGAAATGCAGGTTCCGACAATGTGGAAACATGGACTGGTCACTCGTAGCTACAAAAGTGGTAATCATGCGGTGCACTCAAACTATCATCCAAACAATATCCTTCCAGTTTTATCCAAAGTAATGGAAGGTATAATCGCAAAAGCGCTCATGGGATACCTTGAGATCAACCACACCCTAGTGACATAGGAGCTCGGATTCCTCCGAAATCGGTCTTGCACTACAAACCTGCTACTAGCCCGAGAAAGCAGGGCAGATCAGCCGATGCCAGAGTGAGAGTCGAAATCGTGTACCTGGACTTCTGGAAAGCATTCGATCGTTCGGACCACCGTATTCTCCTGCGCAACCTTCGGAGCTATGGAATCGGTGACTCAGTGCTCGGTAACTTCCTCACTAAACGTTAGCTGAATGTGAGACTCCGTAGCTCCATTTCCGCCCCAATTGAGGTCCAATGTGGCGTGACCCAATGGATCGGTACTTGGGACGCGTTTATTCCTAGTCTTCATTAAGGATCTTGCTAGCGTACTGCAGTAGAATTTATTACTATTCGCAGATGATGACAAAATTTGGCATAACATCAGGACAGCGGATGATCACATGGCATTGCAGAGCGATCTCGACAGGGCTTATGCGTTGTCATCTGATAATCGGCTCTAGTTCAAGGTACCGAAGGGCAAAGTCGTGAGCATACGCCATCACCTTACCCATGCATGTCGACATGGGGACCAGCAGTTGCAAGGTGCCTCCCAGGAAAGCGACCTCGGGGTGATCGTGCGGGACGATCTTGGCTGCTCGAGACATGCTGGAAAGGCATCAAAAAGAGCCAGTCAACATCTTGGTCTCTTACGGAGGGCTTTCGGAAATTTTGAGCCATCCATCTTTCCGCAAATGCTGAAGGCCTACGTGTGGCCCCATGTGAAACATGCCATCGAAGCCTGGCGTTTATGGCGCATGCGCAACATCAATGCACTTACAGCTCCACAACTTAGAACAACCACTCCTTTGAGGATTGTTTCATAACTCCTACCAGCGCAGACTGCAGTCCCTTAGATTGTACAGCGGTGAATATTGATGTCAGCGAGAAGACCTAATCTTGGTTTTCTAAATACTGACGAACCCAACTCATCCATGTCGCAACCTGTTGCAGCTGAGCAAAAATACCAACCAGAGAGGCCATCAGCTCAAACTGCTTACGCACTACCGTTCAGTTGACTGTTTAAACGTTTTCAACCTTCGTGTGTCCCGTGTCTGGAAAGCCCTTTCGACTCACCTTATCATTGCCCCATACAGTAACACTATTTAAAAACGCCTTCATGACACACTTTCCAACGTGTATTATTTGAAGTAGTCTGTTTCACTCGGATTAATTAATAACGCAAACCAAACCATGCGCCTAACGGCCTTATCCGCAACGTGGAAATGAGGATACATGTAGAAGTGTCCTTGTAAGTAGCGTGGATGTATCTAAACTGGATAGCCATAACGCATTGGTCAAGTGAATCAACACATGAGTGAGCGTTGTTGTTTCCTCTTTCATTTCTCCCGCACTTACTGAATTATAAAATTCTCTGTATTATTTGTGTGTACCCACTTCAAAGTATCGTTTCGCAGTAGTGCATTTAAATCGGTAGAAGATTAAAATGACGATTTCCTTATTCGTTGACCCACTCATTTTTAATATTTACTCCAACCGTCCTACGGGACTTGTCAAGCACATGCTATTTTACTCGTGATAATTCATTGTTCATTTGTCATTCTTCTTCACTTACCACCCCCGTCTTCTACCATCCGCACCCCCGGGGCGCAAACAATGCACGTCGCAGGAGTCGCTGGACTTGCATGCGCAGTCGGGGGGCTGGCATGCGTCTGTATATGAAATGAATTGGCATCTTTCTTTTGCACGCGAAGGTAACATCGATTGTGTGAACTTACTTATCTTGAATTTGAGCTAAACTATTACTAATCATGATGATATATAGTGTAGAAAAAGTTAGGACTTTGGTAAGATGGAGTGTATATTTTTCAGATAAGAACATTATCAGATTGAACTTACTGAACAGTCACAAAATCCATTAATTGCTGTGACAGGCCGACGAACCTACAGGTGCATATTTTGAGGGAAATATTCGTCAGTTTCAGTTTGGTTTTTATTGTGGTATTTGGTTCAAAATCCTGAAAGCAATTGACAATAGGTGCTAGATGAATCAAACGTTACCTGTGGCTACATTAACCAGCGTGGGGAAAGAAAAAGAACACCTTCATGCTAAACTAAGTACATTCCTTAGTTGGTTCGCTGTGTCCGTTCCAACAACGTCCTTAAACATTGATGGTAAACATGGATGTAAGCGCAACGCTTCAAGCTTCGACTGCGTCAAGAAAAGCTGTTTCGTATCGTTTGAACTAAAGCATATTATAGGAAATTGGATACCTATCTGTTTACCTGTATCAGTTAGTTAGCAGTTGGCCCCATGACTTAGGACTTTCCGCATAGCGACTGTGTACGAAACTGGTTCAAAGTACCGTGTCGTACGCAGCTGCTGTCCTCTGCACAGTTTGTAACTGGCATGGCAGTGGAAGATGAGCCGAGCTATATCACAGCCATCTGTCAATCATGCAGGTCTGTGGCCATCACCCATGGCTTAGTGGCACACGTTGCCGGCAGCCGCAAGTCCTGGGGTCAGAAGCCGGCAGGAGTCCGAGGAGGGCGTACCACTGCCGAGACCTAAAAGTTCGAAACAGAGTCGTCTGGTGCTATTTCAGAAGCGCCAAAACGTGCTAACTGAGAGTGGATTGTGATGAATCGTGTCTGAATTATACCAAAATCCCCACTACTCGTTAGTAAAAGATAATTACTCGTGGGTTTGTGTCCTAATAGGGCTTCAAGGACGCAAAGGCATAACGGATCGAAGGATAGCGAGCTTCGCCAGTTCCTGCGGCACCCCGGTTTTAAAATCGATAAATGCAATTGTTCACGCGTATCTTATGCAATAGTGGTTAGGTTTCCATCAGTAAATTCCTTTAGTGCACGTATACTTACTGACACTGTTTCAGTGAGGTAGTCTGATATCCAAAGCGCAAATTACTCCATAAGCTTTAATTCAGGGGGTTTATCAGCGGGGATTTCGTGGCACAGCTCAAAATCTAGGTTGTCACCTGCTGATGCTCAATACAACTGCTTGTATTTGCTCAATAGGAGCAACCGTGTTGCAAATTTTCCGCACAGATTAAAGCAATCAATTAGTGAAATTGTCCTCTTTTTCGTAGTTCAAATCACCATTCAGCAAAAAAGGCCCACATCTATTAAACGGCAACCAAATGATGTCGGCCGGTGGCCGAGTGGTCTGCACGCCTTGCTCCCAACCACAAAGTCCCCGGTTCGAATCCGCGTAGGGGCAGGCGTCTTCGCCAAATACTCAGCCCACGCGCGACTGGTGGTGGTCGCGCGGCAGCGGGGCGCCGTTACGATGTACAGCTGACACGCTTTTGTATTATTAAGTGATTTTCATTTCTTTCTTTTTTCTTTACATATTAGAGGGGGCTGTCTCTTCACTATCAGCGTGCCTGGTCGTATTGAGAATAGCGGGCGACCGCAGCACGTCAGTTTCGGTTTTACCCCTCCACCAAATGTGTTTGATTGAATAAGCACAAACAAATCAGTATATTTCATATAGTAAAATTTCTAAGCAAGCAAGATTGTAAAGGCCACAAAATGTCTGCGTGATTAAGTCATTTCATCTTTCCAACGATTTGTAGGTATTCCATATGACATTGGTTACTAAAACAAAATGCATTGCGGTCCCTGCGTTAGGAGGCGGTACTTAGAACGCAATAAGTTGATTTTGATATAAAAATTAGGAGCATACTTTGAACCAGATCTCTGGTGGCTGGCAATCGAAAGCTGGACCACGAAGTTCACGAACTCCAGACTGCTGTGGCTGGGTGATATTCTCCCGGGTCCGCAGCACCGCAGTTTCAGTTAGTTGCTTGTAAATATAAGTGTCAGAAACGTAAAAAACATCTGGTTAAACAAATCCGAGAAAGCTAATCTCTACGAGACCGTGTATATTCTGCGAGATAGCTTCAGCTGCGGTGAAAACAAATGATGTTGTACATTGCTACGTCCGATACAGTGGTAGTACGTTGCTTACGAAAATTCATGGACTGGAAGCATAACCACTTTTGTGATTGGAACTGGCATCAAGCAGCTGTGATGATGAGTGTAACAACGCCTATCTCTATGTTCGAACTGAGTCGGGCAAGTGCAATTAAAATTATCCAGTACTCAACAACCCACATGTTTGGACCATTTTCTGGAGATTGTAACCAGGAGACCGGTGAGGGTAAGGCTACACGTAATGTGTTAGCAAAGTTTTATGGATTAAACTTTACGACTAAAGTAGCGGCGAGTCCTTGTAGGTGTCTACAACGAATGGGCAACAACTGAGCAGCGTGATAAGCTGCAAAACGTTATCGCGGTGTTCATTATTTTTTAATGCGTACTGTCTTCAGAACCCAGTTTTACAAATCGCTTCCCGTTTGTTATCCCACTGTAGAACAACCAACCAACTTGAAATAAATATAAACAACAGTTAAGATATCTATCCACCAGTATCTAACGGTTGGCATGCCGGTATTCCACGGAAGTAAATTAAGAAGGGAAATTTATTCATTAAATACAAGGCAGCCAGTTGGTATCAGCCGTTATATTAACTGATATCTTGGTCAGATGCTAACTGTCTTGCTATCTTGAACAAAACAATGGGGCGTAGATTGTGTATAACGAAGAAAAGACTGGTACGATGTAAGATGTCTAGGAAGCTTTTCCTATAAATGTGTTACGTCGCGGAGATGAGTCCCAACATTTAAAAATGAAAAACAATTTGGTGTCAGTTCCGTATGCAATTAGATTGGGTTGCGACGACGCTTGACAACGCAGGTTATAAGTTTGAATTGTCAACAGAAAACTCGAAGTGTCCCAGGAATTTGCATACAAAAGCTTGGTGGAAAGATGTCAACAGTACTGGTTAACACTTAACTTTATATTTTCCAAGATAACGGACGTTTTACTATTTTTGCGTCGTGGTTTAACAGATGTGATTTGAGGTGCGGTCGGTAAGCCGGGGCCATCTGTTGGTCCAACAACCAATTAAACTGGGCAGATTATTAGTTGCTTCTAGTAATTCACACGACGCTTTAGTTTCATTAAGTTATATTCGCGTGATTTGTTAGATATTTTACTGTATAGCTTCCAACCCTTGATTAACAGTGGAACATGGAAGACGGCAAGGTGTAAGTAGCCAACAAAAGCCAGCGTACATGGTAGGGATATAAGCTAACTTTTTCTCGTAGAGACACTAAATAACGGTCACGCGGGCTTGCGACGTGGTCAATTCTTACTTCGCGTTCTGAAGTTCTATCCTCTTCGGCACGCTTTCCCACACCCAATACTTCAGTTCCAGATAATGTGTTTCGGGATTTTCGATCTTGGTATTGATCGTAGTTGTGTAGTGAACTCCGTGAAACTGCAAAAACACAAACTTGTGTAAATTTAGTTGACAATACATCCAGTTAGTTAGGAAGTGAATTTATGATTGGCAATAAGAAATAACCAGAGCGGTGAAAAGGTCGGATGGGATCACTGAAGCTACCCACCAGTATCAAATACAGAACAGGAAAGTCGTGAAGCTGCATATATGTTGTGAATACTATATTTGTGACCGATTTGTGACTATCCTGAATGCACTTAGTTCTTATTTTGTATTAGTGTGAAGAATATGACTTATTTAAAAGACGCTTGCTTGCTACTCGATATTGAAACTGTACTGCGCCACTGGTTTCAGCTTCGTTTGACGCAGACACCCCTTGGCAACCATATCCCGAGAGCAGATACTGTTCCGGTGATAATTCACTTCATAGGTTTAACCTATTTGCTGTGTCAGGATTTCACAAGGCAATCTTGGCACCCTCATCTTGGTCTATCTTATTCTATTTTTTGGGGTTATCCTATAAAGTCATAAGTTAATTTGGGACCCGAAAATGTTTAGAACTCAAGCTGATGAGAAAAGTGATCAGCAATTTGTGTCGCTGAATGAATCCAACTAAGAAATGACCCTGATGATTTCGTGCACAGTGTTAACTTCTGTTGGCAAAGTTACCTAGACAGATAGTGCTGCGCTTACTTTGCGGGTGAAAATGAATCTTTGACAACGAAATGATGCGCGATACGCAGATGCAGTAGTCTCAGTTACAACGACAAAACCATGGATTCCGCAACTACTACTACCTCGCCCCCTTCTGATTCTTCCCACTTCACTGCTCATGTAACTGCATCACACACCGATATTGCTTTCGACAATAATTTGCGTTTCTTCGAATATAATTTCGATATCAGCTCAGTGGCCCTCCTTTTCATTCAAGTTGTCAGCCTACAATTTACGAAGTTTCACCCAAACTTGACAGCATGTCGACCTAGCACTCACGATGGAGTCCCTCGCCAATAATGTCTGTTGCATCTCCGAGACGCGATTACAGGACTTCAGTCGCGTGCTTAAGTTGACCAACACTGGTAGTCCCTAAAACAAGCACGGAAGCATCTGTAGCCGGCTTCGCTGGTGTTTACATCGCATAGATTCACAAAGCTAAGGCTGCGCTGCTGGACCGGTTCCCGATTGACATTGAACTGCTTGTGGCTCGGCTTCAGTGTTCACACATGATTAACAGACATCGTTGAGAGCGATGAAAAGTGCTGATGATAAATGCCCACACTTCAACAGAGTTTAGCTGTGTATCGGCTAAGGACGACTCGTACTGCGGATTCCACGTGGTTTTGAGTAAACGCAAGAAATCATATGCCGTTGTTCTTTTTGGCGGATCCATTGCTCGTTTGCTGTCCGGCGAACTTCTCCATTGTAAGAGTACGCCCTGCTGTCGGTTACTCTGATAACAGAGATAGCAACCGTGTTATATGACAACAATCGCCTCTGTCATTCTAACACGATCCTCAGACAATTGAGGAGAAGTTTCGCAACTTATCAGCTTGGTCGAATTCCGTCACACTGCAATCAGATTCAGAATCCGGGGTATAGCACGGAGTTGCAAGCAGATTTGGCCTATCTACCTCACTGCAAATCACATTCTATAATGTACGGATATCTGCAAACTCTTCGAGGATCTAACGAATTCAGAGTACCGCGTGCTCGACAACCTTCGGTTTTCCCGTCATTTTTCCTTAACAGATGCGTTCGCCAGCACTCGGCCACAAGATGTCGAAAATCATTAGGTTTTATTTCGAAAAGCGATGATCTTCTCATGCCAATCACGTGTGAACTCACTAGTTATCCTCTTAGAAACTATATTTGTGCTCGTTACTGGGATTTTTGAGCCTCATCGAGCTATTGCAAGTGGTTTAAACAGCGGCAAAATACGTCGCAACTTCAGCCAGCAATTAAAGCAGTGTGCGTAATGATCACGTAACTCGATGGCATAAACGCGCTTCAGAGCTGGAGAAGTCGGCTCTCATTGTGTAATTTTGCAGGCATTTCCGGATCATTCGGATCGTTGACCACAGAAAACTTGGTGTCAGTGAGGTCATTTGCTAAATTGATTGATCAGCAGGAACAATTTTGTGTAGACGCATGGACCGCTGGTTTGAGCACTCCTAGTCCAATTGACATCATCTGTCAGCCTATCTGACAAGTATATCTGATTGTGCGCTTTGGAACGTTTCACTGAGACCACCCAACAAATCTAAGGTACGCCTTGCACTTCCACACTTGAAGCGACTCAAGTTGTGGACACAAACGGAGTTACTCCGGAGTTGTTCATTTACCGTGGCGATGTAACGGTCAACCAATTGACAGCTCCGCTCTCCAATGTTTGGTGTGAAGCACAGGTTCCATTTTCTTAGGGCGAGTTGACTATCATCTTGTTCTTCAAAAACGGTTTCCTTAACTCGATGCGCCAACTAAGGTGGAATCAGCCTAATGCTCTTTGTCCCCAAATTGCTAACTTATAATTTGTCTCGAAAAATCATGCCGAATCGAAAAGTACACCCGTGTATAACAGTCTGATGTGTGTGAGCCACACGTTGATGACCCGCAAACTCTTCGAATAACCTCGCCTTTACCGCCAACCTACAGTAGTTTTGTAGTTAGACGTTCAGGGTGCATTTGCCTAGGACGTTTAGCCTATGCTAGTGTTGCCTGTAATAGAACAAGGTATGCAAACATTACACCGCCATCCTTCGAGCATAATACTCCAAATACTCGGAAACAATGAGGGCTTACGTCAAGTTCAGTTTATCATCGTCAATATCTATGTACATTAGAACGGCCTAATGTCTCCTTTCTGTGCAATTTGTGACTGAAGATGTGCAATGAATACTCCGGAAATTGTCCAGAATTACGGTGTAGAGTTTCTAACAAACAACTGTGCGACTGAGTTATAATTTGCACATAAGTTTGTATTGCTTGGTGATAAATATTAAAATATGCAAGTCATTTTAACGGTCTCATCCAAACGTAAATTCCTACTGCAGGTTTGGTAACCTGATCCAGTGCTCATTTGAGACATTATGGAGCTCAAACAAGTGGACGGCATCGTATACCAGGGGAAAAGCATTTCTCCTGACTGCACCACTGGAAGGAAAATTGTTCTCTATACAGCCTATAAGCCTTCTTCAAACTGAAGCATCTGTGGCTCCGTCAGGACCTTTCACACGCAGTGAACACATGGTTTATAATTTTGTATTTGTACAGTGTTTATACACGAAGTTGTGTTTTGATGGGTTCGTTTGAAATATATGTGTCGGATTTCGGCCTTTGTTAACGAGTGTTTATAGCGGATAGCTCGTTTGCGACGGGAATACCACATCTGCATAGATAATGTTGGAAATGGCATCTTAACTAATGCGGACCTCCTTCTCGACTGGATGGTAAAGTTGCGTTAATTGAGATGGCTTAGTCACATCCTGCGCAGGACCAGCAAGTGATTACCATAACGCGCCCTACTCGCGTAATCGCGGTGGCCATCCTGTCAAAATGGGGTCTAAATTTCCAAGCATTGACTTCCAGTTTAGCGGTCCTCGGTAGTATGAATATTTCGGACTTTAGATCTAAGGACTAAGAACACTACTAGCTAGGGACCGTTAGGGCTATGGGGAACAAGCTGCTTGAACAAAAGATTTGTGTGAATTTATGCATCGATTTGAACACCCAGCATCGCACTCAGGAAACAGATAAAATAAAACTATGTGTGAATGACAAACGTTGTTTCTTTATCCGGTTAGCTTTCGTAAGATTCTTATTTTTAAGTACATTGCTTCCGTGATTTCCAATAGTTTTACAGTTATATGATAGGTTGGCACCAGTATATATATATATATATATATATATATATATATATATATATATATATATATATATATATAAAGAGGAGAAGTGTAGTGCTTTCCAGGAGGTGAGAGCTGCTACAAATCATTGGTTTCGTGACCAAATAATATCCCTAGACGTTAGAAGTTCACTATTTGGCTATCGATGCGGAAATAATGACCGACAATATCTGGGTTTGAATCAATCTCAAGTTTAAGTTCGGGTGAGGCTGGCCACATCTCATGAGTGGTCCTTCATGAGTAGGTCATGGAGTAAGGAATTGCCAAAATGACATGTGGTCCTGGTGAATCCAACAAGAAACATCCGAACCACATCAAGGTCAACTAATAACAGCCCACGTATCCTGTACTAGAAACCTCTACTCTACCGGTTGCGTTAAGTGAACAAGAAATAGGAAGACTATTCAAAGGTAATGACAATGGGTGACTCAAAGCAATGATAGTGGAATTGAGTGAAGAAGGATAAGGAAAACAATCGTAGTGTGCACGTGGGTCCTGGTTAGTATCAAGACCACTTTTCGCCTAGTCACAGAAGTGCGTCCAGTAGAGGCCAGAAACTCTTAGCCGTAGGTCCCTGACAATTCAAATTCTGGAAGCGAATTCCAGCGTTTGACGACTAAGCTCGACCACCGGCTTTCCGTCATAATCTGCTCAGGCACCGGGGCATGCATTGTAGTTAGCAAAAAGTGCGGAATACACGTGTGTCCTTCACGAATCATCATAAAATAGAACCATGTTCTAGGCGCGGGAATACGCACGTGCTCATTTTGGTGTGCAGTGAACGCGGTCGTCAACCATCCACTTGACATTGAGGGGCACAAAATCACCAAGTTAAAGATTCTACTCATACAGTCTCGTTCCAATCAAAGTACAACTAGAGTAAAGATTGTACTCACATATTTTGCTTCCAGGCTCAAATCGTTAATCCCAAACTAGGGGATTGCGCCTGCGTTTCAGATACCAGATTGTTCCCGTTCGGTTCAAGGTGACTAGCGCTCCTTCGTAAAAGTTCGTGGAGATGCCCATCTGTTATCCGTGAATGGCAGTACGACTTGGTTCGCTTCACCTTGGGATGTTTTGTTCGCAGATGTATGTGCTTGCAAATAACGGTGCCATTTTAATGGCGAAGATTCGAATATACATCCAAGGGGAGAGGTGAATAAAAATAAAGCGGGCACTTTTCGCGATACAGGTGCTACAATTTTGTTGGGTATTGCAGATCAGTCAATTCTAGTAGTGGGTTAGGTAGCACTGCCGCAGCATCAGTACCAAATACCATTTCAAACAATCGTATTTCTTCACTAACATTTGGTATATCTTGCAACCGTTCGCTGAAACTGTCCTTCAAAAAACTAAACATCTCAACCATGCGGCATGTGGGAAAAGGGCCCACCGGCTGTTAGTGCATCTGACCGTAGTTCTGTACAAATAGAAAATGCGCCAATGTACCTTTTTGTGAATCCTATGTAAAGCTGCAACATCATTTCAACGTTACATCGCCGTACATTGGAGAGATCAGTTTTCTCTGACACCATGGTCTGGTAGTGAGGTTATTCACGTGAGCAATCAAACCCCACAACTTCTCAGGATTTGAAAGCTGTGACACAGGTTTTGATTTCTATGCCATGGAATTTCCATGATATATCTAAGCCTGAAACACTTTATTCGACTAAGCCATGGAACTTTATTGTGGAACAGAAAGCCACCGTACTCAGCCTCAATTTCTTGCGGAAATTCAGTAGGGGTCACGTGATTAGAGCACTGACAAGTATGAAATTCACTGTGCTTACTACTGTCGTCGTGACACTGCAAGTTCAGCATCCTACTACATGACACGTCAAGATGAATTATGCAGTGCAGTTCAATCATCGTTGAACCCCTCTTGGTGTCTTCTACTGTATGACACAGTTTGACGAGTTGATCGTTATGCCTTACAACCATATTCTAACTCCCTCGCTCGTCACTTGATACAACTTTATCCGTGGCAAATTAAGTTCCGAAAGAGTTGTACTGACTACACCAGGGAGATATTCCGTTGTCGTTGTGGCATGCAAGTTTTACAACGTCAAAAGTTCTTCGGTAACTTCGAAAGTATTGGTAACTCTCCATATACAAAGTAGCAGCTGTGAAGTGTGGGCTACATCAGTTGACTTATTAATTGTTATGAAAATAACTTGAAATTCCATTGCTTCCTCCAGTAGTTGTGACAAAATCCGTTCAATGACTTCCGCACGTATCCTAAGGGTACAACGGGAGAGGCTAACCGCTTCAAAAGCAAACTTGCTCTGGACAAATCTCCTCATTAACAGAGCAAACACTTATTCCCCAAATCATTATCAGGGAAAGATTTGCATGCTTTGTCAAGGATGTATGCAACATGATAGCTTGATTTTATGGCAGCCACCTTTTCTTCTAGTCGTTTGCTGAAAAGCGGATTCACTCCACTAGCTTATTTCTTCAACAGATATTTTTCATCTCGACGTCGATCCATGAATGCGTCATTGGTAGCACTGTGTTTGGTATCGTAATGTCTCTTCCCATTGTTTCATTAGAACGGTGACTGTTCCCTCACATATCAGACAAAGCGTCTTGTCATTATGTTGAACAAAAATAACCGATCCTCTATCTTTATTGGAATGTCTTGCATTCATAGTTAGCTGCTCGGTACTTTTGGTAACTTCTGATGCTCGCTACAATTGATCCGCACTCTCAAAAAGCTCTCGAAGGAAATCGGGCTTCTTCTTTACAATTTTACAAAAGTAGTCACAACATATACATTGGACCTATGGCGTCAATCTTGAATTGATGGTAATGTAGGAATTAATCCTGGAAGAGAGTTTAATGAAAGAAAAAACGAACGACGTTCGCAATACTTTTTCACACAAAATACCAGGTTGATTGAATGTAGGCTGGATACGACCCGCGGGCCATAGGTTGAGCAACACTGTCATATCCGATCCCAGTAGCGTACAACTTACGAGGCTATTTACATATTATTCTATACTACTTAAGGTAAACTTTACTTGAGTGCCGCTTCCGCTACGAAGCCAGAAATATAAGCAAACCCACTGCCGATCTACGGGAACAGAGTTCTGACAAATTCTAATCTAATATCAACTAGAATATGACTTGAATAGTAAAGATACATGTCTTCCGTATCTTCACTCAATGCACGCTGCTGAACATATCATTATAGACTGTATCATATTTCTCCAGTTAGGACAAATTAGATTTGTTACAAATGACATGACCATAACGATCCACTTCAATCCTACATCGGTTAACCTGTCCCTTCCCCTAAGACTCATTTAATTATCGTGGATAAATCATCAAATACGAAGGCTGATTGGCGTCTTACTTCCATAAAACGATGCTGCGGCATTGATCCTTCTACAAGAGGAAACACCAAGCATTCTAGCTCAAGCCGCGCTTGCATGCAGCACTGCATACATCATTCAGCTGCCGCTCGCATCAATGCAATGAGAGACTACTCCGCAATCCAAGTTTATTCTAGCATGTCATTGACAAAAACATAAAAAGCATCATCGGCATTACCCTTTGGCGTATGGTGAGAAGTATGTTTCAACAATTGTGTCAATGAACAATGAATTTATACGGGTTAGAAAGCGTTACGTTACAAGTCTCGTTGGATAGTTGGTGGGGAGATCGATATAACAATAAGGATAATAAAGGATAGTAAAACAAGTAGTTCTTTAAATAGGAAAATAAGGACTTATCGTTTGCTCCACCGTAGTTCTACAGTCCGTTTAGATTCACAGCACCCGCAGTTAACATCAAATAATTCCATGGTATACTCCAGATGTAGGATGGAGACGTAGTGCTAAGTAACCGTGTAAGTGGCTGAGTGCATCGTCCGAGCCTCTTTTAAATACTAATAGTGTCGGTGCGGTGACGACCGATTCTGGGAGAGCATTCCACGGGTGACAGACACGAATGGAAAAGAAATTTCTGTGGCACTCGAGACGACTGGATTGTTCTGCGAGTTTCAATGAGTGGCCCCTCCGGGTTGTATTGTTGCTGAGTCGCAATAAAGGACGGCACACATGACGTGGGTCTCGCAGAATCAAGCACGCCATAATCAGATGGATTCGTAGTCTGCGATAGCTTCCACTAAATACCCCAATCATTTCAGCCTCTTGTATAAAAGATTTGCACTTCAATTACGTTCTTAGATGTCCGACGTTGTGGCTGCTCCAGTGCATTAAGGTCGTATTTCAGCCATGGATGCCAGGCTTGAATTGCGTATTTGACATGGGGGCGAACATACGCACTGAGCATTTGTCGCAATTTGGAGCTGTTTATTTGTCCAAACGCCCGCCTCAACAGTCCGACGTGTTGATTCCCGGTCTTCGAGGCCTTTTCGGATTAACTGGAGCCACCCGAGTCATCTTGAACCAGGACACCCAAGTCACGTTCCAGAGCCGATTGTTGTAGTAAACTCGTTCTAAGCCAGTAAGAGTAGTTGCTCTGATTTCGGATGGGAAACAGCTTGCATTTACTGACGTTGAAATGCAGTAAGTTTGGGTGGCTCATTGATACACCGTATCTAAACCACTCTGAAGCAGATGCTGGTCGGCGTTCGTCTGCGTCCTGCGCCAGATCTTGATATCGTCAGCAAACATCAGGAAGTTTGAACCGATTCCCTGTGTAAGGTCGCACCAGAAAAAAAACGTGGACCTAGAACTGAGCGTTGTGGCACACCACACTCGACTTGTATGGGGTCCGATAAAGAGCTCCGAACTCTGACCACTAATTGCCGTTGAAGAAGAAAATTGGCAATCCAGCTTAAAAGTGGGTCGCCGATCCCGTAATGCTGGAGCCTGGAACGTAGTCTCCGATGGTCTAGACAATCGAAAGCTTTGGAAAACACCAGGTGGACCACATCACCTTCTCCAGCGTCAGTTGATACGGTGCAACTACTGAGTGCGATTAGTAAATTCGTTGTACATGACCGCTGTCGACAGGAACTGTGCTGCTTAGGTGCGATGATGTTACAGTTTTCCAGATAGCACACCAGTGCATGGGCAACTATGGATTCCATGATCTTGGAAAGTATAGGAAGAAGGGATACCGGGCGGTAGTTGGAGGGCTGAGTTCTGCTTAAACCTTTGTGAATCGGGGTTATTATTCCAAGCTTCACATAGCGGGAGCTTGCTTCTGGTCTAAGCAACGCTAATAACAGCCAAAGTTCCTGCCAGTTCGCTTGCTGCTGCTTCCATTGCCTCTGGACGAATAGTGTCGACACCCGGCGAGCTGCGTTTGCGCAGCGTCATCAGCTTTTGCAATACAGCCTCCGCGGTAAAAGTGATGGGGATTAGTTTTGGCGACGGAACGAGAAAGTTTGAAAGATCGCTTGGAGGCAAGACCCTCTGAAACGCAAGGGTATATTGCATCCGCAGCGCGTTTGCTGCTTCCACAGACGTTCTTGTTGGGCCATCAGCCATCCTGAGTGAAGGAGATCCTTGTCTCACCTTTTCTAGACTATTGACGTGCTTGTAAAGCAGTTTGTGGTTAGCACTGAAGGCTTTTGCCATGTTGTGCTGATAGGCGGCTCGGGCTTCTATTAGCAGTTGAGTGCAATGATTACGTTAGGATACGTAGTTGTCCCAAGTTTCCGGTGCTGGAGATTCTCTGTACACTCGCCATGCTGCGTTGCGTACTGTCATCCATTTTCGAGTTCTGCTCCTAACGAAAGAAACTGAGGTACACTTATTGCAAGCTCTTATTTCTAAAGCCTCTGCAATCAGCTGACTGAAGTTGCTGACGAATGCGAAGCAGGCGACTTCAGGGGGTTCTTTGGCAAGGAACAACCAAGTTGTAGCGCTGAAGAGCTGGGCTAATCGATCGTAGCTTGTGATGGTTCGCACAGTCTCATCGTTCTCATTCCGACATTCCGCGGAGCAGACGAAGTTGAAAATGATGACTACGTGATCACTGCGACCAACACAACAATCATATGCTCCTCGTTGATAAGCACAAGATCCAGCACAGATGGCCTGTTACTTGTTCTGAACCGAGTGCGAAATGTGATGTGATTGGAAAGAGGAACAGTGGTTACGATACCTTGCAGATCGACTTTTAATTGTTCACCGATCATGGCAGGAGTTTCTACACAATGTACGTTGAAATCACCTATGATAAGTATGCCGGTGTACTTTCGTTGTAAACTGCATCTTAAAGCAGCCGCTAGGTGGCAGTCGGTTTCAGGTGTAGAGTTAGGGGGGGGGGCGGTAAACCAAGACAATAAGGTAAGCGTCCCTGTCCTTTTACTGCAGGTGGCACCAAAAAAGCCGGGGAACTGCGAGTCTGAATACTTTAAGGCTTCGCACCGTAAGTCGCCTCGATAATACAGGATTGCCCTTCCCATTTTTGTGAGCCTATGGTTCCGGAACAGTGACATCCCTGGTAGCGAAACTTCAGCGTCCGTCATTCCCTTGTGCAACCACGTCTCGGTGATACCAATAACATCATGTGATCCGGAAGCTTGGCAATCTTTTAGTACGGCCAGTTCATTAAAAAGACCGTGAGCCTTCGTATAAATAAATAAATTGTACATTCCTCGACGATGTGATAAGCTGTTCCGTAGAAGAAGCAGATCAAATAACGGTACAGCCTTTCCATGACATTAATGCTTTTCAGTAATAAACACGGACGCAATTTCAAAATAGGTAACACAAGGTAATCAAAATCGTTCTGCTATTATTTTCCTGCCATTGAACCAGGAGTCCTCACAATCACATGACCGAGGTTTGGGCCGAGAAAAAAATGACATGAAAAAGGCTGTTGTCCGAAATGTTATGTGTATGTGTTTCGAAAATTAATTCAGGCACCATCGATACCGTTTTCGAATGCGTTATCAAGGGACCGTGATGTCCCGAACATAGTAATCACGTTTTGGACGGTTAAATGCTTACTAATCGCAAGCTTAAAATTACAAAGTGTATAGTATTTCTTTATGTCACTTGGACGTTTATTCCAAATCTTTGAGTACTGGGTTAGAAAGAAACGTCCTCTGATACTTGCAGTAAATTTTGGGATCATGACCTTTATCTGTCTGGTTTGGATTGGATATTTCCTGTTTAAAGATTTGTGAACACCGTTATTCAGACTGGGAATTTGACAGTTTGTGACACTGCGAAGCAAAAATAGATTTAGCTTCATTCTCCGGAACCAAACTGGATCAAATCCAAGTTTGTCACATTGCTCTCTGTATCACAACTTTGAGGATTATCCACATAGCTTTTCGTGAAGCGTGTCGGGACCCTCACAAGAGCATGCTGGTCAGATAAACGCAGATTAGACTGGACCACTGAAAAGTATTCCACACACGGCAATACGTGTTTTTATAAAAGGATATGTGCGTTTCCGTGAGGTAAACTTGATGGCAGATGTAACCGATGTCTTCATAGCTTTCGAAACTTGAAAGTCACAATACTCAGAAAAGTTAGAGGTGACTGAATATCACACGCCCAAGTAGCAAAATGCCCTGTATTGTGAGATATATGCGCCTTGTATTAATAAACTGTCTGGCTGCACTTGGCATTTGTACGACAAAAAATTACACTTGTTCACGGCAAATGACATCTGCCACAGTTGGCACGAGGAGTCAAGGGCAGATAGGTCATCCTGAATGAGACGTACGGCTTCCTGAGTATTTTCACGTGGTTGTGAGAAGACAACTTTAAAGTCATCAGGAAAGATAAATGCAACATCATTTCTTATTCTCTGGAATATATCGTTAATAAAAATTAGAAAAAGAAGAGGACCAAGAACACTCCCTAGAATCACTCCACTAGTGATTGCTTTCGGTTTAGAGAAATGGTCGCCTATGCGCACCACCTGCTGTCTACCAATTAAATATGAAGACAGCCAAGAGGACATCGGTTCTCCAATGCCTATAGCCTTCAGTTTGCTTAGTAATCTTCTGTAAGGCACTCTAGCAAAGGCTTTTTGCATATCCAGGAACAGGATTGCGACAAGGTTTCCGTTGTCAATGACAGCCGATGTGTGGTTTAGAAAGTCTATCTGGCATGTTGCGCTGGATCGACAGTGCATGGAGCAGTGTTGCGAATTGCTGATAATGTTAGCGTTGTTCAAGAATATAAATAGTTCATCTTCCACTATCCTTACCATTATTGTAGATACGATGGGTGTGTGTTTGACGGAACGTAAGTTTTTAACCTCGTGGGCAGCGCCATTTTTAAGTCGCGGGATAACGACAGAAGCTTTCCATTGAGTAGCGTATACTACGTTGTTAAAAGAGAGTGTAAAGATGTTGAGCAAAAGCAGAAGGAAGTCACTACCACTGCTTTTTATTAAACAAGGGGGATCCCATCAGGGCCTGCGCATGTTGAGGAGTATAAGCGAGAGACTTGACCAGTGATTTTCGCAATAGTGAATTCCAATCTGCATAGACCTTCAATATTGTGCGGCATGATAAGTGTTGGTGTGTGTAATGATTCATTGAGCATTGATTCGGCATAATAAGCACTGAAAGCTTCGCAGATATCAACTGGTGCGTCGTAGTATGTTCCATCAGGCGTGGTGATAAAATTGAGATTGTCGCTCCAACGCGAACCCCGGGCACGGAATAGTTTGGCTAGCTAGCTGTTTCGCTAGGAATGTTCAGAGATTTATACTCTTCTAGAATGAGAGACTAGTCACACTGATATCACTATTCTTCGACGAGCTTCAACTGCTGTAATAATAACGCAAAGTCAGCAGTTAACATGAATTTCTACCGAATTGTATGAAACTTTCGTGCTGCCTTCAACGCCTTGCGCTCGGAATTATCCTTGGTTTGGTAAGCACATTTCAGTAGCACCGCTGAATCGATTCAGAAGCCAATAATACTATATATATATATATATATATATATATATCATACACAATCTGTGGTACAGATATTGCGCCGTCGGAATCATGGCTGAATAGGAAAACAATATGAATAATAAGAAAAGAACAACAACAAATGCTTTTTTGTCTATTTTACCACTCACAGTTTTTGAAATTTTTTCGGTTTGTTCTTTTTTTAGGGGAAGAAAGAAGGGACACCGCAACAAACCGATGCACACGTCCGCCATTGACATCGATCTTGAGCCATAACTTCCAAGGTCTTCAACCAGCAAGTATCCTCATCTCTCGGACCCCAACCAGGTAGTCGACAACAACCGGCCGAGGCCAACTGTTCCGTCAAACTTTTTCATGCGGCTTCTCCATGTTGTAGCCTGTCCACCAGACCGCCTTCTCCAGCCCTGTCCAGCAAGTGCAAACAAAGCACAACGAGGGTAACGCTGGACAAGCATGCGCAATACGTGTCCCAGCCACCGCAGTTGATGCAGTGAGACGAGCTCCTCGAGCGAGTGGCTTCCACGTCCCAAGACACGCTGTCTAACTTCCACATTGCTTACGTGGTGCTACCACCACACACGAGCAATGGACCGCAGACAGCGGTGCTCGAAGACGGATAGCCTGCGCAAGTCATCTTTACGAATGGGCCAGGTCTCGCATCCGTACAACAGTACAGCACGAACAGTCGCACAATAGACCCGCCCTTTGATGGAGAGACGAATGTCATGGCGACGCCACAAATGCCTCAGCCTAGAAAAAGCGAGGCCTGCTCTCGAGATGCGCATCGAAATCTCGTCTCCAACAGCCCCGCCAGCAGTGATGCAACTTCCCAAGTAGACAAAGCTCTCCACAACCTCTAGTGTCTCACCAGCAAGCGTGAGTGCAGGCAGAGGCAACTGCCAGTCTTGAAGCAGAGCCTTGCATTTGGATGGAGAAACGTACATACCGTACTTTGATGCTTCGATCGCCAAGCGGTTTAATGCAAGTTGGACCACCTGTGGATCATCACCCAGAAAGACGATATCATCAACATAACCTAAATCAACAACTCGACTACCTGGGAGGAGCTCAATGCCAGCGTTCAACGAATCGCTCAGAGCGTTCTTCAGGACATCCTCAATGACAAAGTTGAATAGGAACGGAGAGATAGGGCATCCTTGTCGAACTCCACTGGAGACCACAAAGGTAGGCGAAAGCATGCCATAAGCCCTAACCCTGCTCGAGGTCAGACTATATAGAGCGCGCAGTATGGAGACGAACTTCTCGGGGACACCGTTCCTCAGAAGGACACAGTACTGTACGATCGACAGAATCGAAGGCTGCACGGATATCCAGGAACACAGCAATCGTTGGCCTCTGAGACACATGGCGGAGCTCGAGGATCTGGCGAAGTGTGAAGATTTGATCGATGCAGCCGCGACCAGGGCGAAACCCAGCTTGTTCTTCTCGTTGCAACGATTCGCGTGTTGGGGATAGCCTGCGAAGTATGATGGACACCAGCAGCTTGCAAACGACAGGGACTAAGCTTATTCCTCTGTAGTTGGAGCAGATTGTGCGCAGGCCCTTTTTGAAGATGGGGACGACTATCGATTCACCCCAAGATGATGGAACTTTCTCTTTCGACCAAATTTTCGAGAACAAAGCGGTGAGTTCTCGGACCAGCGATGCGCCACCATCTTTAAATAGAGCTGGATGAAGACCATCAGGGCCGGGAGCTTTATAACGCTTCATGGCTGGGGCTCCTGCTCGATTTCCTGGGAAGAGGGAGGGTCTGTTGGGGCCGACCACTCGGCCCCAGCGCGAGAGCCAGAGGTGGCAGATGGAGCTGGGGGCCAACAAAACTGCGAGCCAAAATGTTCGGCCCATCGCTCCAACCGTCGTTGAAGATTGGTGATTAAGGTGCCATCCTCTTCGCATATTGTTTCACTTATACCAGATCGAACACCTTCGGTGACTCGAATGAGATGGAAGAGTTTCCTGGTATTACCACAGAGACTAGCAAGCTCCATCTCCCTAGCACGTTCACACAACCAAGCTTCGCGGTCCATTTGCAGACTCCTGCGCAACTCTCGACCAAGGTATTGGCGTTCCTCACTGTGTCTGGAATCCGATGGGATCAAGCAGCGTCTGTCCATCAGCGACAAGGAGTCGGGGGAAATCCAATGTTTCGGTGGGTGACGGGTAACTCCACAAGTGTCGATACTGGCGGAAACTAACGCATCTTTGATATGCGCCCACTGCGAATCGTGATCACCGTCAATAGTTGAGCCAAACAAGGTTGACAGTGAGGCTTGGTACCTGGTTAAAATCGCAGCGTTTTGTAGATTCGCGACGTCCGTTCGGTAGTGGGCGCGCTTGGGTGATCCTCCGAAATGCATGCAAGTCTTAGCACGAACCAATGCGTGATCAGAGTCTAGAAACGTTGACCAGTACGATCGGCAGTCCGTTACGCTTCCGCGCCATCTGTAGCTGATTGCTATGTGGTCAAGCTGGGAGCACTCTTGCGTTCGTGAAGGCGGGCGCCAGGTAGCAGTGTGTCTCTCGAGTGTCAAAAACTAATGCTCGAAAGAAACAAGCGATGATCAGAGCAAAGAGCAAGCAATCTGTCTCCATTGTCTGATCGACTGCCACCGAGACCAAAACTACCCCCAATGTGGTGCTCGCTTGGTAGAAGGCGGCCAACCCGTGCGTTAAAGTCCCCGGCAAGAATGACTATATACGTCCTTTTGGATGAACGCAGAAGTTCATGTACTTGTTGGTAAAACCTATCTTTAACTGCATCCGGGATGCAGTCTGTAGGGGCGTAGGCGGGGACGACAAATAAGGCACGCTTAACACCTCGACGCCTGCTTATGTTACATGAACCTCTTAGTCTGACTGCACATAGTCCGCTGTTGACTGGGATCCAGTCAAGCAGAGCTGATTCAGCCCTGGCACTTAATACAACCCCAACACCAGCTTGACCAGTGGCGGCAGATTCTGGGTCACCGGAAAGCCGCAAGTAGTATTTGGCGTCAGAGTTTACTGGAGAGGCCATTCTGATGACAGCGCTAGGGTCTTGTAATCTGGCCTCTGAAAGACAACAGATGTCTACCGATAGCGTTTCAAGAGTACGGGCCAGACATGCTTGTCGTCCGATCTGCATCAAAGTTCGAACATTAAACGCTGCCAGGATAAATGGAGAACTAGGTCGAAGAAGAGCTGGAGCTTCGGTGGAGTGAGAGGCGGTTGCGATCGCAGGACACTGAAAACCGGGAGTTTGGCTGTTACTTCCATCAGCTGCGAGACGTGGGTCGTTTGTGACGGTGACCGTAGAAGACATAAGAGTACATATAGGTGAAGGACGGAAGGTGGGGTGATCTGTGAGTAGAGGTCGAGCAGTTGAGTTAGCACAGTAGTAGCAGTAGTAAGCAGTGTAGTCCATGATTCGTCAGTGGGCGTGATACTACCCGGTTACCCAGGCCGAAGTAGAGGGTTGTCTTAGGGGGTCCTACCCCGAGCCTTTGAGCAAAGATCTAATCTACAAGGCAGCAGGGCGATGTGAGGTCGTCGCAACTCGTTGGGAGCCGGTGACCAAATAGATGGTTCGTACGCCTTTCGGTCCGTGAAGGACCAGGGGCCCAACGCACCCTGGTCCGGCGCATGTGGAGGACATGAAATGGGAAAGAATCTGTCCCAATTCATCGAACGAACCAGGTCCTTGAGAGAGTACCAGTTGGCAGAACTGAACGGACGATAATACATTGTTTGCTATACATCGGCCATGCGTAGTCTTAGGCGGCAGTTGCTCACGTGATGATCGCTCCCCGGAAATTTATCAAGAAGGTTAACACTGATTTCAGGTATGCCCAATGAACAAATGAGATCCAGAGTAGTTTCACCTCTAGTAGGTTGGGAGGCGTGTTGCTGCCAACCATTCATTTGGATACAGGAGATAAGGGTTTGGTAGTTCAAAGGAGCGGTCCCTATGGGCCATGAAGTTGAAGGCAGATTGAAATCACCTCCAACAATCTCATGTAAAAATGGTAGGCTAGCGGCGCATTCAAATGCATGAATCAAAGGTTCTAGGTCTTCTTGGCTGCCGTTTGGCGCGCTGTATATATGTCCCATAAGTGGCTGCTGCTGATTAACAGATATCGTAAGCCAGAGTGATTCCTGAAAATTGTTCAGCACTGGGTTTTCGAAGGGTGTTGCCGCGAGCGAGTTTTTCAGATACATTACACAACTAACACCACGACGACAAGGCCGAATTCTCATAAACTTGGTATACCCGAAAATAGTTAACTGAGTGTCAGACATGCCATCATGGCACTTAGATTTAGTTATAGATATTATATCAGGATTATTCACCAAAACAAACGAGCGTAGTGTGTGGATCTTAGGGTAAAGAGAGCGAAAGTTTATCAAAAATACTGAGATAGATGTGAGATACGAGGAATATTCATTAGGTTGTGTTATACACTGGGGTTTCAAGCCGTGTGCCTGGACCCAGGTTGGATATTGTTGAAAAAGTGCGCGCATTGCCAACAGCAGAAAAAGTGACCACAGCGGAGGGGATTGATACCGAGCATGGCCC
The DNA here is from genome assembly GCA_944474145.2 of Dicrocoelium dendriticum. Taxonomy (NCBI): domain Eukaryota; kingdom Metazoa; phylum Platyhelminthes; class Trematoda; order Plagiorchiida; family Dicrocoeliidae; genus Dicrocoelium; species Dicrocoelium dendriticum. The sequence goes on from OX104065.1 coordinate 105,214,254, forward strand.
TCTAGAAAATGGTTCGAGAGAAAGCGTCCATGATTACTGCAATAGCCTGTGGGAGCTGGAGAGTTAGGTTGTGTCCTCTGCATCATGTCACTAACAGGCTGCCGATTAGGTAACGCATTGATAGGAGTCAGTAGGTTGCTGTTATTTCCATCTATCGGTAAAATCCGCTTAATTGCGTTCGATATACAGGGCTTCACTATACGCGGTGGAGGCACACTGGTGTCAATCCATACACCAACATCATCATAATCCATGTGGTTCGTTGATGGAATCAGAAAGTCCTGATACCTAATTACACCATGTGTAAGCTGCAAAGATCGCGGAACGTCCACCATAACTTTATGACCAATGGATGTATGCCTATCCAAACAAAATGACGACACAGAGTCGCCTAATGATGCTTGCGATAAATCTAGGTCAACCGTCCTTACTGTCGATCAGTTTGACCGGATCCATCGTTATTCTCGATGAGCTTGGACACTGGCCAGAGCATATCTAAGGCGGGACATGACAGTTGGAGGCGCCAGGTAGCGGTTTTGCATGCAAATGGGATTTAGCAGAAAATGCAGTTGTTATTCGCTGATCCCCGGTGTTCTCACTTCGCATACAGGAAATAATATTAGGAAACATTATATGTAAAGTCAGTGCTTGCAAACTAATGTAGAATGGATAGGTAAAAACCACAGAATCAATACGCAAGTTCTTATGACAGTAGAACTGTTCGCTGAGCGTGGCAATTGCTTGCAAACATTCCGCCACCAAGCGAGGTGACATCATCAGTGTGTAGTTGAGTGGCGTGCAATAGCGTAGAGTAGCGTGGAGGAGCCTCGGTGAGAGTGTGCTGAACGTGGTGTGCGTGCGTTTTTCCTACCGCCGCTGTTGGCCATGGAGCCGAGCAATCCTATTGGTTGGGATTTCGATCCGCGTTCAGCTTGGTTGATGGGCGGATGACCTTTGACCTCGTCTCCTTGTGTTTCATCGCCTATATCTGACTGCTGTTGCGAGCGGGTCTGACGTCAATTCTGGTTGTTTAGTCACACGTTCCACCTGATTCAATCGATCGAGTTGGCGGTCGTTCATCAGTAGCGTGGTGTATACTGCGTCCAGTTCGATGTGTCAGTTGGTTGATTGCGCTGTAGAGTACCAGGCTTCCAAAAACTCTATCGCGTGTTTTGTACTTAAATTTGCTAGGATGTTTATATTCTCCAGATCGAAATGGAGGCCTTCTTGAGCTACATGCCTAGAAAGCAATGAGTGTGAATCATGCCTTCTGACGGCCGCCTTGTGTTCGTTGATTCGCGTACAAAGTTTTCTTACAGTTTGTCCGACGTAGTTTGCATCGCAGTCGTCACGTTTTATCTGCAAGGAGACAATGCACTGGTCGGCTTGATTGACTTTCCCTTTGGGTCTTGAGAGAAATTTTCTTAGGGTAGCAGTTGGCTTGTGAGCCACAGAGATTCCATGTGATTGCGGCAAACTTCTTGTTGGTACGGAGACGTTCCTGATGTAGAGAAGCACTAAGCATTTGTTTGCTTGATCAGATGACTGCTGCTGTTGCTGAGGCCTTCATATTTTAGGCTTCTTCTGATGAAATTTTTCGGATAACCGTTGTAATCCTACCAGCGGATAAACGGCGCATGACAGTGATAATGGACAAACCGGAGTATATTAACAACAAAAAGAACTGCTATCCGACACAACTACATATCGCCAGAACGATCAACATCCAAGTTCAAAACTGGTCAACCAGATCAACGGAACGCTGAAGAAACCACAAAAAACGAGCTCATCGACACGGAGAGATGGAGAATGAAACCTGATGATACAAACATTGCACTGTTCTATGGACTAGCAAAAGTACACAAGGATTGAGTCCCACTACGACCAATCGTCTAGCTCCCCAGAACTCATCATATAAGCTAGTGAAGGATTTGTGGAGCAGGTTGAAACATTTGGTTGCTGGATCCGAACATAGCATCAACAATGCTGAACAATTCCTCAACAAACGGCGGAGTGTCATAATAGAAGACGACGAAATAATGCTTTCTTTCGATGTCACCGCACTCTTCACTTCAATCAGTCACGAATTGGCCAAAGAAACCATGATGGAACTACTTGTGAATCAAGTCTAACGACAACCATACGACCTGAAAGCTTTTGGGAACTCCTGAACCTTTGCATGCCCACATACTTCCGCTTTGATGAACAAGTGTACCAGCAACTGAGAGGAACACCCATGGGATCACCAATTTCGAGGCTCATTGCAGAAGCCGTAATGCAGATATTGCAGCGCATTGCACTGCCATCTATCAGTCCGAAACTCTGGATACGATGCGTGGTCGACCAGTTCGTTATCGTAAAACGAAACAGCGTAGAGGCCACGCACGATTTGCTTAACAGCACATTCGAGGAGATCAAATTTGCGATTGAATTAAAGGAGGATAACAAGCTACCATTTTGGATGTACTGGTCACTAGGAATACAGGCGGATCTATGGAGACGTACGTATATCGGAAGAAAACGCATGCGGACCAGATATTAAACTACCACAACAACCATCCGATGAATCACAAGAAGAGCTGCATTCAAACCCTGTTCAGAAGAGTGGAAACGCACTGCAGCCCAGCCGAATCGCGGAAACAGGAAGAAAAGCACATATATCGAGTGCTTAGAAACAAGGGTTATCCGAGAACTTTCATCAGAAGAATCTTAAAGAAACGAAGGCCTCAGCAACAGCAGCAGTAATCTGATCAAGCAAACAAACGCTTAGTGCTTCCATACATCAAGAACGTCTCCGAACTAACATGCAGGTTGCTGCAATCACATGGAATCTCTGTGGCTCACAAGCCAAATGCCACCCTAATGAAATTGATCTCAAGCGCCAAAGGGAAAGTCAATCAAGCGGAACAATACAACTTCGTCTGCCAGATAAAATGTGGCGACTGCGATGAAAACTACATCGGACAAACTGTAAGAAAACTTTGTACGCGAATCAACGAACACAAGGCGGCCGTCAGAAGGCATGATCCACACTCATTGCTTTCTAGGCATGTAGCTCAAGAAGGCCTCCATTTCGATCTGGAGAATATAAACATCCTAGCAAATTTAAGTACAAAACACGCGATAGAGTTTTTGGAAGCCTGGTACTCTACAGCGCAATCAACCAACTGACACATCGAACTGGACGCAGTATACACCACGCTACTAATGAACGACCGCCAACTCGATCGATTGAATCAGGTGGAACGTGTGACTAAACGACCAGAACTGACGTCAGACCCGCTCGCAACAGCAGTCAGATATAGGCGATGAAACACAAGGAGACGAGGTCAAAGGTCATCCGCCCATCAACCAAGCTGAACGCGGATCGAAATCCCAACCAATAGGATTGCTCGGCTCCATGGCCAACAGCGGCGGTAGGAAAAACGCACGCACACCACGTTCAGCACACTCTCACCGAGGCTCCTCCACGCTACTCTACGCTATTGCACGCCACTCAACTACACACTGATGATGTCACCTCGATTCGTGACGGAAAGTTTGCAACAAAATTATTAAGCTCAACGAACAGTTCAATAGCCACAATCTTATTCTTTTCGGACTGTCTCGAGAATTCTGTATCGCATGGTGTCACACAGACAGGCACTCGGCTCAATGTGATTGAGTTATCCCCTTGCGCTTAAGCACGGATTCCATTGATAACGCTTAGTGATGGCACAGACTCTAATCGTAGAAGATATCTCCACGTATGATGGATCACTGTGTAGGGCTGATAAATCCGGTTCGAATGAGCGTACAGTGACGATGCGGCGAGAAGTTGGAGAGAGAATAGAGGGAATAATCCAAAGACACTAGGAGCACGCACGTCACGCGTGTGTGTGGGTGAGCGTAGTGCAAGGATAAGATATACGAAAAAGCGAACAGGTAACAAACTGCCTAGCAACATATTATGATTCAGGACAAAGATCGGGGTTGGAAGGGGGATTTTAAGAGGGATGGGAATGGAGAAATCAACACAAGTGCCATTGAGGCCTGCATCTTGCCATGTCAACTTGTGTCAATGATAGAAATGGAAACTTTACAATACCTTCGCGGAGTACCAAACAACATGCGACTGACGCAGCCCTTTTCGTGGGGCTTAATAGTCATGTTAACTGACGCGTGGCTCGCCAAACTAAGATCACGCGTACTCTGTATTTTTACTCGAGTAGGAAACAATGGTCGATTAGTCAACCATTTGGTCTGATAAACATCCTGGGCAGTGTCTCACAAAGTCGAGAAATAAAATATTTATTTATTTAGTGTATTATTATCTGTTAAGAGCGAAACTTGCTAAGCCAAGTCCGGCTGAATCTATCATGGCGATTGTTTTGCAGCCTGTAATGTTATTCTCGTTGACTGCGTTATACAAATCTGTGTCTCGTATAATTAACACCGTTCCCACTAAATGACTGAACCGTTTGATTTAGTTGCAGACATAAACGAAAAATGTTTAATTGTGTTTTAAAAACGTAAAACTGTGACAGAGAGCCTACTGAAGAGAAAATATAACAAACAGAATTCAAATGGATTGATGTCCGGTTTCGAAAAATATTACGCCTGACACCCACTTCCATTAACATAATAGTAGCATTTAAGTATATTGCGTGTTTTCGTTTGATCGTAGTACAGATATCTGGATTAAGCCGGTCTAATGCAATCAGAGCAGCTGCCAGCGAAGTCAAGAGGAAACAACTGTTTCTCGAAACCACATCAATCTGAAAGTCTGAAATGGTATAAAAATTGAAAACGACGCCTCCTTGAGCAATAGGCTTACCGAAAGACCTTACAATTGTGTCCACGTCCTCCTGAAGCACAGTGCTATTGATTGGACAAGGTTTGGTTAGATGATGAGAGCACCTGTCCTCTTCATTTTCTCTGATTATGTTCTCTTCCACTGAGTTGCCGTCGTCTGATTGCCGCCTGCTATGGGCACGAACTTTACACTCGGGTGACAAGTGCTGCTCGAAAGAATGTCAAAGCTGCTATTAGGATTTTGCTGTAAGTTTATGTCTACAAATATTACAATAAGTTAAAACCCTTCTAAATGATCCCCTTACGATCCTATAAGTAGTGCTCAGTCTGAGTTGCTAACATCCCAAAATGTGGATCTCGGCTTGAAACAATGTGCGGACGCTACTCCGTTGACATTGTCCAAAGGTTACGTGGACTTGCGAATCAATACTGACGCCAAAGTGTGCCTCAGGTTCCTTAAATAGCAGGTAGAATGTAACCACAACTTATACATTTATTGGGAATACTTACAGTGTCCGTAGAGGGAACTGAATGGTGTACTAATTACGCGAATAATACTTTACCAAACAAAGACCGGAGAAATCCGCACAGATGTTCATTGCAATATTTGATTAACTCAGCGAAAGCGATTAACATCAGCTTAAACAAGCAGTAAAGTGGTGTACCCATTAACAGTTGAATAAGAGAAGTCTGCAAATTTGTGTTGGGACGCAATGTCACTTAGGTATAAGTTCTGCCCTTTCCATCGATGTACACACGTACTTCACACATTCCCCTATTCTGCGGGCTTTGTCTGGCATTGGTCACGCATGCAACAGACCGTGTTTCCGTTGGTTTCTCTAGTTGCGGCTTTGTTCATAAGTCGGAGATGCCGACCGTTGAGTCTTCTAAACCATAGAGGAATAACTAATTAGTGGAGACTAATGCTATACCGTAACGTACGGAGAAGGTGCAACCAGTATCGCGCTTGCGCAATGATTAATAGCCCAGAACATTCAACCGAAAAACACACATAGCTCATGTCCAGTATATTTCAGGGATGTAGGTAAGCGAGAAGCTTTCGGGAGCGACACTGTGTAAACAGGTCCAGGTCGAGCAGTAGAGGGCAAATAGTTTGGAAGATAGTTGAGTGAAAATCATACAGCAGGAGGTGTGTAATTGTTTAGGTAGGCCATAAAATACCAAAACTAAATAACTGTCTGATATTTCCTTCTCGTGACACTGAACTCTACGGCTAGTTTCGCACTTCTTTGTACTCATCATTTGGAGAGAAGAAATGCTATACAAACCCGGCCGTACAAAATACGAGCCGTAACCCCTACTCCTACACCAAGGAGTCGCGGGCGACGCATATCATAATGGTCCTGATGAATTAACTGACCGAGATTAAATGTCTAGTACTTCGCGTTTCTCGATGGGATTGGGTCGCACAATTCAGTAACAAAACGTGTGCATCAAAAGAAACCTGTGACACCCTTATATGCCTCACTAAGCAAAGGTAAAATTATGCCAGAATGCCCAGTTCCTAAATGTAAGTAAAGTTAGCAATTAAGGCAAAAATTTCATACGACGTAGATTACATCAGCAAAAGGCTGTTCGACGATTCGAATTGATAGAAATGCCAGCAATGAATTTTCGCTAAAAGGCTGTCTAAGCGGTTACGTGTGATCCAATTTTGATGTAACTGCAGGTCTGAGGATGAAAGAACAAGTTATGCGTGAGAGTGACGATATCGTATTCGATGCAATGCACCTTTGTCAACCAGAAACAGCCACCAATACCCACCTTAGTAACACTAGGTTTTGCAGATTGCTCTCCAACCAAGGCTGATGTTGACGGTTTCCTGCCGTTATACCTACCTTTCGACTGCACTCTTTTCTAAATAAAAATGACAGTTTGGCCTCAAAGCACTGTACCATTTACTTGTTTCTTTCCGGTGCACATTTTATTATGCAGTGGAACATGGTTGCACAAATTTTGCTGCCAGTTTTGCTCTTCATCTAGAATACGTGCGACAATTTCCAATCGCTTTCTACTTTGGGCATCATGGAAAGCTCTGGAAAGAATAGAACACGTATATAAATTTCCTGAATGCATAGCTTGTAGAACGGCTGCGAATCAACTGAAGACATCAGGGATGGAAACCAGAAACAAGAAGCAATGGCTGTGTTGTACGAAAATTGAAGCCTAGTTGAATTTGGTCTTAATGGTCCAATCGGTTATCGTATACTAGTTGGCTCTAGTATCTTGTAAGTATAGCTTCAGTTTTTAGGGCCCGCTGAGCTTGCACATTATCATTGGTGGTGGCCGCATGTTTCCCCCAATGGAGAAATAAAAACATGCGAAATGCCTACTAATTAGCCACACTGCAAACAACGATACAACGGAACCGATGAACATGGTTCTTCCGGTACCAGTCTGTCCACCTACACTGGTAAGGTCAACAGAATCGTTGAAACGACGGAGCAAGGAACGGGGATGCAAACAGCTGCTGTCCGCTTAACCATCGGAATTCGCGCTTGTGCTACCCGTCAAAACACTTAATGACTTTTAAGTAAATAGAGCAAGAGGATATGCTATCTGTTACGTTATATATATGGATTGGCAACATCCATGTTCGGATTTGCCTGCCACTGTGGCCTACATGGGGACAGCCACAGGAGGCCTGCGCCTACAGAGGGACCATGGGTGGTTTGCGCTGCACCACCCACAGTTCCACCCACACACCCCATATCCAGTGTAAACCCGAAGGAACAAGACCGGGAGGCCCGTGCATGGGAGCCACGTTTCATAAACGGAGTTGGCCCATACTCCTTCAACAAGCAAAACAGAAGCATTCCGGCCTAATTGAGAAATCATACACATCAGACGTACAAAAGGCGGTGGCTGGCCCGTAGCCCGTTCTACACAGGTTTCATGGAACTACTCCATGTACCTAGCACCGTCACGAGGACGGTGCACTCCGTCCCCTCCAACAACGACCAACGGTCTCCTAGAGCCAGCAATCGAACTGAAGGGTATGAGACAGGTTGGTATCTTGTCAACATTCACAACAAGCGTAGCGATACCGGGGAGTTTAAACAATATCTACTGCTGAAATGCAAGTATACTCATCACGCAGGCAAACGTACCACATACGCCCCATTATTGGTCTGGATTAGTAAATGGAATGGGAGCGTACGCGTGGTGCTTCTATTCCGCGTGCAATAGTGCCTACTCCTGCACCTGAGCAATCACCCTTTAGAGCAGTCCACGGAATTCGAATCGATCAAATTTGCCTTGGATTCGCAACACCTGAAATCAGCATTAGTTTATCATAAACTCACCTTCCTTATATCCTGGTAATGTTATTTTCGGTGTGCTCCAGTGCCGCATCCCTGCACTAAGTTGGTCGTACAAAAGCGGCATGAGTATCCTCGTCGAATTCATTAGGTATACTTATATACATGGATTGGCGTCACTGTGTCCAATGGCAGTTGGAATACAACATATGCACATGCGTTTGTTCAAACTTAAGTATGAACTGCCACAAACTGGATAGACATATTAAACCTGATGAACAATGGTACTATAAACATGCATGGGATTCGTTTGGAGGTCAGGCTAAAGGCCATTTTCGCACGAATGAGTATAAGTACCCAATATGAACTGTTGGTATTTGCTTTAACATTTGGACGTGAGCATAAATAACAGGCTTATATCTTGGGCATCAATAATTGAACGAAACCGATATAGGAATAGCAACGCAACTGCCATCAATATGGTTAACAAAGAGAATGATAAATAAACAAGTGGTACAGTAAACTAGTGTGTACTTAGAAGTTGCCCCCTATATGCACAGTTTAGTCTGCGTAGCTGATGTGGGAGATCGCACAGCGGGCGAATGCGATTGGGTGTTCACTTCAGTCTCTCCGTTTGGCCGACCGGTCTGATCATCTGTTGCCCGAGGTAGGATTTTGGCGCAACCTTAAGCATTGACAGGTGTCAATGCCGCATCTTCGCCGCTTACGGCCTCGTTGGTGCGACAACTACCGCCAGTCTACATCAACTAAGTCCCGCTGCTCACCGTCAAACATGTGGCTTCCAAGACGTAGCATGGCAGTCAGCCAAATACTCAACCGTTTGTACGTACCTCTGTGTACTCTGCTGTGACCATAGGCTATTTGGTAATGACCAGCATCGTACATCTCGAGTGCAGCAATTCGGTGCTCCTAAAACGATTGTCGCTATGCGCCAATTCATTTCCGATGTAATACACTAAGACACGGACGTACCATTACCATTGGCATTGCCTTTTACTTAACCTATCCAGAAGATTGGCCATGTCCAATTAAACTTCTGATAGGCGTCTCTGCGCTTCCGCCTTCAATCCGCTTGATACTTAAGTTTTCATAAGCCCCGTTAAATTCATTATGGCTGATGAACAACGGGAAATATAGCTATGCTCACTCTTATCATTAACCTGTGGAGCGGAACGTGAGCTGTCGACTTCATGTTAATCGCTAGTCAGTTAAGTGCCAAGAATTGCTTACTTGCCACGGGTTTTCCAGGGTAATTTCTCTTCGGATGCATAGTCCAAGGCGGTCACACGAGGGACAATTGTTGGGCATTGTACTCCAGATGTCAAACTTTACATTTTATGCGTAATGTAATCGGCCAAGCGTTGGTAACCTTTGGATTCACACGTATCTACCGAACTGGAAACATACTCAATAATTTGCCACCTTAGCAACGCAGTTGGCACGGAAACTCCGCGAGCAGGTCAAATACGGGTCAGCTCATGGATGGACTAACTCTGTATCCGGCGATGCATCGGCCCTCTAAGCGTCGTGCTAGTTAACATTGGGCAGTTGGTCAAGCTAGAGTCAGCTAATTTACAAATCGATTTCAAGCAGTAGAATGTAGATAGCATAGTCTAGTGAGGAATACCACGGAGCTTACATAGTGATGTGAATCGCGGCCGAATAATAATACGAAGAGAAAGATGCCGTAGCTTGCCGTCTCGGCATGTCACCGTGATAGACGCCACTCGAGAGGATAGCAAGAATAGCATGGGTCATAATGAGTACAACAGTGTAGTGGACAACACGTGGAATAACCGCGAAATATAACCGAGTTAAGAAAATCCAATAAAGGTAGGTTAGATATTGCTCATCCGTCCTAGGCAGGTGCAATAAAAATACCACATTGCACCAAGTCGGTAGTTAATCATTCTAGAGGGAAACTGTACCCAAGCGCAACTTACATGAGTGATAGAATAAGCATGACACAAAGAAGATGACGGACATGGAATAAGAAATTTTTCAGGTTAGCAGGGAAATGGTGTGATTAAGTTCACTGCTATTCATAAACTCAGACAAGTTAAAGTCTGCGGTGAGAGAAGGGGACTTATAGCTATGCTGACTTTAAAGAAGAAGTAGAAGCCTAGCGGAATAGTCATGACTTATCGTTGGTTGGTGCTGTAACCGCCATCTCCTATATTAACTGCAGGCTATCCGGGTCGGAAGGTAAACCAGAGCCGATCCTGTCGTTTCTTGTCCGAGTTAAGCGAGAATCAACTGGTATGTGGAACCACCAGGCAGTTCGTCATGTGTTACTATTTATTTCCCTATGGTCATTTGTTCGGACCGCTAGCATTTCTCGACCAATTCAGCAGTGTCTAGAATGCTACCTGTGCCCAAGGATTTTGATTTGGATGTTACATCGTGTTAACGCTGTTCCGGAATCAACCTTAATGACTTGTCTGAATCTCAATGCGTTTACTTAACGGCGGCAACAATACAAGGGGGCGTGTAGAGGCACTTGAGATGGGATACATTGACTATATATTGCAACCCGCAATAAGTCATAGTGTCACACTAGAAGAAAGGTAATAAGATTCACCTCTCAAGTGAGGACGTAGCGAGACACGAACAGATGCCAGCGGGGCTTGTAATTTGGGCAAACTAGCAGATAATGGTGTCATGCGAATGAAAATGCCATCAGTCTGAGGTGTGGCGTTTACAAGTGTTTCTAACTGGCTTTCACTCAAACATTCAACATGAGATATCAGTTGACATACCAAAGGTCCCTGGTTCGAGTTGCAGTACTACAGTGTGCGAGCGGGCATTTTTGCACCCTTGGGTATGGACTACCACAAACTGGATGGAAAAACAATAAACTTCATGAGCGATAACACTACGAACGTGCATGAGTATGGACTGCAAGTAAGAATAACAGCCATATTCCGCTAGCGTTGAAGGTCGTAAGTACAATTATAAGCAACCAAAACGATTGTCGGTGGTTAGTTAACGTTTAAACGCAAACCTAAATGGTAGCCAGCAATTTAGTCAGCAATGTGGGCATCAACAACATATAGAGACACATAGGAATAAAGAAACAAATGCCATCAATAAGGTTACCAGGTGGAATAATGCACAAAAACAAAAGGTACAGTAAAACAGTGAGGTCCTATAGTTAATGTGGGCCGGAGATCCCGTCTGCTACATGCGTTTTGAAAGCGGTAACATCACAAATTCTCTGTTAACATAACTGAAGTGACCACAGGAAGAACCCAGCTAGTACACCTCGCTGCATATTGTCAAATATTCGGTTTTCGAAAGACTCACAGACTGTATTATCCAATATGAACGAAGAAGTAGCTAGCAAAACATCCAATTATTAAACCGATGGCAGATCTGGCTGCATATTCCATCGTAGCGATAAGCTAGGAGTACTTATGTAATGGACAGATACCCTTGGGGTTCGAGAGAAACGTAGACACCCTGTTGAAAAAAAAGGAAACCGAAAAGTTAACTACGGTACAATCAAACAAAAAAGAACTCCAGTGCAATATGCACATAACTACCTCCTAGAACGACCGGGTCCAAGCATTGCATAAATATATATACATGCAACATATATAAATGTACATATATATTTATATATATTTAAAAAATATATATCTGAGTCGATTGCGCTGCACAAACCATTGTCCCACAGTAGCCGCAGGCGACCTGGGGCTGGCCACAGTGACAGGAAAAGTCGAAACCGGATGCCGCCAAACATGTTGACAAATATACACCTATATATATATACATAAAACTATTTATTTATATATAAATATATATATATGGCGGGAAAGCATATGGTGCACTAAGGCTGGTTGTGGCTAGATCCTGGCAGATGATCTACCCACTGCTGCTACTGTTGCGCCATTAGCTCACGTCCTGGACGCCACATCCTGGCGATAGCTGGGTGGGCGTTGGGTTCCGCCCTTCTCCGGGTGTTCAGTGGTTTGTTACTGCCCGCCTCAAGCCAGGCAGCCCCTGGTCACATTGATGCAAACCTGCCAAAACCCAACTGCGTCTGGCCGTGGTCGAAGATGTATCCGACTACAGTCGCAAAATATATATAAATTGTTCCAGTACCTCCAAGGCTGAGAGCTACGGCCGTCAAGCAGATCCCAATCTGCCTCTGCAATCACATTCCCGAGCTGAATCTCCTCCCCACTGTCTTGTGCGTCAGGCTATTGAGCCAAAGGCGCCCGGAGGAATCCCTCAAGCAAACCTCCGAAGCACAACGACCAACTCGCGTGCGATTGCCCACCAACGCAATCGTATGCCTGTGCGCAAAGCACTCAGCATCGGGTGCTGGAACTTGCGCACACTACTGGACCGGAACTCCAGTGTGCGCCCCGAGCGTCGCACTTCATTGGTCGCACTGGAGCTGGCACGCTATCACATCGATATTGCGACGCTGCGCTTAGCAAGCTAAGTTGCAGGAAGCAGGTGCTGGCTACACGTTCTACTGAGTGGGCAACGCCGCCTCAGCACCACGTGATCATGGGGTCGGATTTTCAATATCCGACCGCTTCCATGGCCAGTTGGTGGGTGAGCCGACTGGGATCAGCACGCGACTGATGGCTGTTCGCCTACGACTCGGAAGACGTAAGTTTGCCACTTTTATAAGAACGTACAGTCCGACCATGTGTTGTCCTGATGACAAGCGTGACGAATTCTACACTCAGCTATCCTCCGTGATACGGTCTGTGTCGAGGAGCGACCGACTATTTCTGCTAGGTGATTTCCACGCGCGCGTGCTGTGCGTGATGCATCGGTGTGAGCAGATGTTACCGCTCCGCATGGTATTTGTTCAGCGAATGCGAACGGGGACAGACTGTTCTCACTGTGTGCCACTCACGGCCTGATGATCACGAACACTCGGTTTGCACTGAGTGCGAATGATATAGCAAGTTGGACGCACCCACGGAGTGGTCACGCTCACCTGCTCGACTATGTCATCGTACGTCAGCGTGATATGCGTGTAGCGCTCATGACACGTGTACTGCATGGAGCTGAGTGTGGCACTGATCACAAATTGGTGCGGACCAAACTGTACATATATTTTCGAAAATCTATGTAGTGCACTCTTGCCGTGAATCGGCGTAAATTTAACGTTCTCTCCCTAGGTACTGTGGCGAAACGTACTGAGCTGGAGAAGGCGATGGCTGCACGCCTGTGTGAGGTGGACTGCCTAGGCACAGTGGGCGACCTGTGGCACCACACTCGCGACCAGGTGACAGCGGCTGCCGAGGAGACCATCGGGCGCGCAAACTGTAAGCGGCCTGATTTGTCTGATGAGAGCAGTGCGACGATTGGCGCATTGGTGCTTGCGAAGAATGAAGCGTTTGCTGCACATGTGGCAGACCCCAGTGGCTTGGGGAAGAATAGTCAGTTTCGCAAACTTCGACGCCGACTGACCTGAGAGCTCCGTCGCATGAAAAATGCATGGTGGACGGAGAAGACGAAGCAGATGGAATGCTACGCCGAACGCCGCAAACACAAGGAATTCTTCGCCTAATTGAAGACGGTATATGGACCGAGATTGGAGCCACTGAGGACGCTGATCGATGGTAGTTCAGGCACTAGCTGCACACAGAATGCAGACATAATGTAGATCTGGCGAAAACACTTTGAGTGTCTCTTGAACAACCGTTCAGAGATCGACTGGCCTACATTGATCGGCCTCAAGAAGCACGATGTGAAGACGTGTCTGGCGGACACGCCGACACTGAATGAGACGCAGAGAGCACTTGCTCAGCTACGAAACGGCCAGTATACAGGGGCAGACGGGATCCCGCCTGAAGTATCGAAACGCGGCGGAGCCAAGAAGGTGACTGCGCTGCACCACACGATGCAACGCGTATGGATTGAGGAGGAGGTGCCTGCTGAGCTGAAGGATGCCCTTGTGCTACCACTGTAGAAGGGCAAATGGAGCAAGCAATGTTATACAAGTTAGCTTGGCATCAATTTGCTGAGTTGTGCAGCCATGCTGATTGCCCGATTCCTGTTTAGCCGCCTATTTAGTCAGGTTGTGGAACCTAACGTGACGGAAGAGCAGTGTGGATTCCACTCGGGTCGCAGTACTATGGATATGGTGTTTGTGGTTCGTCAGTTGCAGGAGATGTGCAGCAAAATGCACCAGACGTTGTACTCGCTTTTTGTTGATTTCACCCTGGCATTTGATACGGTGAACCACAAGACATTGTGGCTTGTGTTGGGTAAGTTTGGTTGCTCGCGTAAATTTGTAGGTTTAATTGCATCTCTGCATTGTGGTATGCGGGCGAGGGTGCAGCTGAGTGAAGAGACCTCGGATGACATTGCAGTTGTCTCTGGTGTGATGCAACGCTGTGTCTTAGCACCTGCCCTGTTTGTTATATATCTTCATGCAATGATGTCTTGTGATTTTGATGCCGCGTGTGCTCATGTGGAGCACCGTATTGATGGTGGGTTGCTGAACATCCGTCGTTTCGGAACGAGAACTCTAGTCTGTGAGACAACTATCCGTATGTTGCTGTTTGCTGACGACTGTGCGTTGTTTGCGCACAGCGCGGATGAGTTGCAGCATATGTCTAGTGCTCTGGCTTCGACAGCGGCCAAATTCGGGCTCACCATCAACACAAGCAAAACTGTCTGTCTCTTTCAGCCTTCACCGGAGGTGCAATCTTCAATATTGCCGCGAATCAGCATTGGTGCTGAAGTATTGGAAACCACCTCCCGCTTCTGCTACCTTGGGTGTGTGATATCGACTGATCAGCAGATACACAGTGAGCTTCGTATCCGCATATCGAATGCAGCGGCGGCATTCGGAAAGGTAGTGGCGCCGAGTGGGAATAACCATCAGCTTATCATTGGCACGAAGCTGATGGTGTACAAATCCACGTTACTGTCCGTTCTTCTGTACGGCAGTTACAAGTGGAAGATGTACCGTCGGGATGTGCGATATCTTGAGTGGTTCCACCAGCAGTGCTTGCGACTGGTTTTGTGCATCACTTTGGGAGACAGTGTTGCTGACACGGAAGAGTTGCACCAAAGTGGAATGCATACGTTTGCTGAGACACCTGAGGTGGATTGGTCATGTGAGCCTTATGGATACGACGCAGATACCGAACCAGCAGTCATACGGTCAGCTGAGTATTGGGAATCGGCGTGTGGGGAAACCAAAGTTACGTTACCAGGACATGAGCACAGTGAGCCTCTCACGTTCTAATCTTGATTGCTGGTCATGGGAATCGAAGCCGGTTGATCGGCGTGCATGGCACGATCTAACCAAGAAGGCAGTTGCTGAAGTGCGGGAGAAAGACTTCATACAATCAGAGAGAAAGTGGCAAGTGCGGAAGCGGCAAGCACCTATGGGTTGTACTCCATTGACATCGAGCGCATGGTGCTGTAGAACATGCGGTCGCGAGTGCCTGAATCAGGCAGGCCTAGTGAGCCATGAGCGAGGCCACTCGGGACCACTACGGAAGCGACGACGGGTCCTGCAGAGAACGTAGGCAGAACCGGCGCAGTGTTTGTAGGCACGCTGCATTCGATTTACTAACCGCGTGCTTGCATGCTAAGTCTATTTATCTCAGGTGGTGGGTTTTCAGTTTGGTCCTAATGCTTTTCTTTCTCAGATTAATGTCTACCTATACTCTCTGCTATAAACTTGCACACGTCGCATAAGGCAATAGTAATTAATTTTGATAAGATTTTCGTGTTTGTGGCATTTCCGTAAAATATATTTTCTGACCGCGTGAACTTCTCCCGGATTCGTTTGTAGACAACTTATTTCATGTGCGCAGTTATTTAAGATTTTTGTCACGGTTCCCTTACGCATTACGCGATTTATTTATTTGTTATCTTTCACACAATTGATTGGCTGTTGCTTGATATCCCCGGTGTGGCTGCGCTTGATGTGCATGTTGACAAGGTGCCAACCTGTCTCTTACCCACTACCTTTTCCATATTGGCTCCAGGAGACAGTTCGTCGTTGCTGAAGGGGACGGGGTGCATGGCCCTTGTGGCCGTGTTAGGATCAAAGGATGGTTCCATGCACTCAGTGTGGAGCGGACTACGGTCCATCCACCACCTAGTGTGCGCTTGATTCCCAAATACAGTGTGCTTGTGTTTGCCTGTGAAGGAGTGTGGGCCGGCTCCGTTGATGAAAGCTGACTCCCATCCACATGCCTCCCGGAGTTATTCCTTCGGGTTTACACTGGATATGGGGTATGTGGTTGGACAATGAACAATGATTTCTCACGGGATAAATGCAAGTGCTCGACACGTTCCGTAGGATGGTTGGCGTGAATATGATGAAATCACAATATATCTGTGTCATCTACCGAACGTCCGCCTATATGTATGTATACTTTGATAAATTACATCAGGGTAGATTTTAAAAAGAAATCGAGCGTAAACCTTCAGAAAACCACTGGGGTGCAGTGGTCGTTGATCTAAGGCGTGAGAAAAGTCAAATATGGTCGCTCACTTGGATCCATGTGATACATAAATCCGTTTGAAAAGCATGCTTGGCTTAATCCACAATAGAGGAGTTTAGGTAACAAAATGCTGGAAGCTAAGAGCAACATCTAATCGTGGGCGGTGCAGCGCAAGCCACCCATGGTCCCTCTGTAGGCGCATGCGTCCTGTGGCTGGCCACATTGCAGGCAAATCCGGAACCGGATGCCGCCAACCGTGTATATATATATAAATATATATAAATATATATATATATAGGATGAAAAGGAAAACGACAGGTAGAGAATAAAAGTCTCACAGCAAGTGCGTCATTGTGTAAGGTCCTTGGCTATATCCAGTTACATTTGTTACAGGATGTGCTCAGGGTTCTTTGATCCCCAACCTGGGAGTAGGGAACGCCCAAAAACAGCTAGCTTCGACGTATGCGCCTTAACGTATTGGATCCAGGTTTTACACTGGCCTCCTTGGCGTCGCTTCCAACGTGTTCTTGCGCTCGCAAAACATGCACCCTGCGGCAGCCGCTCGGCAGGCATGCGAAGAACTTGTTTAAACCTGCGAAGTCTCTGCAGTAAAATCATGCTGTCAACGTGACAGCGAGGTTTGTCAGGTTTGAAAACTCGCCGGCGGACCACCTCATTACTGATGTGATGCTGCCATCGAACACCAATGCTCCGCAGGCAGCGGTGATCGAAGACAGGCGCCTGAGGTTGCCAGGCGGCTCGTTGGCGCCACGGACTCCGGAAGTTGGTACTCGTAAGGAACAAGTCGTGGTCAATGCACTGTTGAAGGAGTCGACCGCCGTTGTCCGTCCTGCGAGTACCATAGATGTTTTGACTCTCAAGAGAGACGGCTGTTGACCGGGAACCAGCCAATGAACGTTGTTACAGCACGCGCAGTTAACGCGGCCTCAACGCCGGCGCTGCCAGAGGCTGCAAGTGTTGCATCTCCAGATACGCCCAAGGTGAATATGCAATCGGAACTTGGGGATGGTGAAAACAATCGGGGCTTTGTGCTGGAGTCCTGTAAACGGGTTCCGCTTAGTCAGTAAACATCCATGGAAAGCGTTTCCAAGATGCGGGCAAGAGGAGCCTGTGATCCAACGTGCATAAGCGTTCGAACATAGAACGGAGCTAGTTTGAATAGCGAGCGGGGTGTAACAAAAGCCTTGCAGTTGAAATCGGATTATGTGCGATCGGTTCCGATAGGCTCATAGCTGAGACTAAAAGTATCTTCCGTTGCAACGCATTTTTGGGGACTTGAAAAGGGAAGGAGGTTGCCGTGAATAGGATGATTGAACTAATGTGGAACCAAGAAGGTTGTTTGCCGTGCGGCTGCCAGAGAGCAAGAATCGTGAGTAGAAAGTTGTAAATCCAATATTTCATGCGTTGTGTAGGCATAAAGCTTCCCGGTTGCCCAGATTAGTATGAAATAATAGCTTTGTTCTGGTTTAGTGCTTTGCAGTTGAGCAAACAAAACATAGTTTGTGGAAAGGAACGTTTTTGGAAGTGCAGTACCACATACAATGAACAGTGATTTATCACGGGATAAAAGCAAGTGATTGGCATAGCTACCTGCTTCATCGGTGACAGTCGAATTGATCGATTTGGCAAGTGTTCGCTTCAATGGTAATCGTGGTTCACCTTGAGATTGCGCGTCATCAACCATTCACACGACGGGTACTTATAAATGACATTCCATGCAGCTTATCCTTCTAGGATCGGTTTGGATACAAGAAAGAAATTAGTCGAAACTTAATTGGTGGCGATTTGCAGGTGGTGCAGACCAAGAGCTGAACCAGTGCAGTGCGGTAACATTCATTTCCTAGATAACGACATGCGCCGTGAAGCAAAACCTCAGCAATATTGCTTGAAAAATCAACTGGCCTACTACCGCGCAACCCTTTGTTGGTCGTTTATCTTAATGAGAGTGAGTGTTAAACCATAGTCACTTTTCCGGATGCATATCTTCACTGCCGCGTAGTCGTCTGTTACTAAACCAACAATAGGTCGTTGAAAGGAAAAAGGGTGTGGTTTCCCGTTTCCCTACAAAAAGTGGAGCGATACAGGTAGATACACGGCGGTCCTGATCTACGATTGTAAGACTTGGCCCGTTCGCGGGAAGGATCTTCAGAGGCTAACTCTCCTTGATCACCGTTTTCTCCGGAGCAATGCTGGCGTACGACAGAAATATCACGAAGAAAAGAAAAAGTACAACAAAGGATTACAAGAAAAGACAGATATTGCCCCAGCACACTGGCCGTTTCGTAGCTGAGCAAGTGCTCTCTGCGTCTCATTCAGTCTCGGCGTGTCCGCCAGACACGTCTTCACATCGTGCTGCTTGAGGCCGATCAATGTAGGCCAGTCGATCTCTGAACGGTTGTTCAAGAGACACTCAAAGTGTTTTCGCCAGATCTACATTATGTCTGCATTCTGTGTGCAGCTAGTGCCTGAACTACCATCGATCAGCGTCCTCAGTGGCTCCAATCTCGGTCCATATACCGCCTTCAATTAGGCGAAGAATTCCTTGTGTTTGCGGCGTTCGGCGTAGCATTCCATCTGCTTCGTCTTCTCCGTCCACCATGCATTTTTAATGCGACGGAGCTCTCAGGTCAGTCGGCGTCGAAGTTTGCGAAACTGACTATTCTTCCCCAAGCCACTGGGGTCTGCCACATGTGCAGCAAACGCTTCATTCGTCGCAAGCACCAATGCGCCAATCGTCGCACTGCTCTCATCAAACCAATCAGGCCGCTTACAGTTTGCGCGCCCGATGGTCTCCTCCGCAGCCGCTGTCACCTGGTCGCGAGTGTGGTGCCACAGGTCGCCCACTGTGCCTAGGCAGTCCACCTCACACAGGCGTGCAGCCATCGCCTTCTCCAGCTCAGTACGTTTCGCCACAGTACCTAGGGAGAGAACGTTAAATTTACGCCGATTCACGGCAAGAGTGCACTACATAGATTTTCGGAAATATATGTACAGTTTGGTCCGCACCAATTTGTGATCAGTGCCACACTCAGCTCCACGCAGTACACGTGTCATGCGCGCTACACGCATATCACGCTGACGTACGATGACATAGTCGAGCAGGTGAGCGTGACCACTCCGTGGGTGCGTCCAACTTGCTATATCATTCGCACTCAGTGCAAACCGAGTGTTCGTGATCATCAGGCCGTGAGTGGCACACAGTGAGAACAGTCTGTCCCCGTTCGCATTCGCTGAACAAATACCATGCGGAGCGGTAACATCTGCTCACACCGATGCATCACGCACAGCACGCGCGCGTGGAAATCACCTAGCAGAAATAGTCGGTCGCTCCTCGACACAGACTGTATCACGGAGGATAGCTGAGTGTAGAATTCGTCACGCTTGTCATCAGGACAACACATGGTCGGACTGTACGTTCTTATAAAAGTGGCAAACTTACGTCTTCCGAGTCGTAGGCGAACAGCCATCAGTCGCGTGCTGATCCCAGTCGGCTCACCCACCAACTGGCCATGGAAGCGGTCGGATATTGAAAATCCGACCCCATGATCACGTGGTGCTGAGGCGGCGTTGCCCACTCAGTAGAACGTGTAGCCAGCACCTGCTTCCTGCAACTTAGCTTGCTAAGCGCAGCGTCGCAATATCGATGTGATAGCGTGCCAGCTCCAGTGCGACCAATGAAGTGCGACGCTCGGGGCGCACACTGGAGTTCCGGTCCAGTAGTGTGCGCAAGTTCCAGCACCCGATGCTGAGTGCTTTGCGCACAGGCATACGATTGCGTTGGTGGGCAATCGCACGCGAGTTGGTCGTTGTGCTTCGGAGGTTTGCTTGAGGGATTCCTCCGGGCGCCTTTGGCTCAATAGCCTGACGCACAAGACAGTGGGGAGGAGATTCAGCTCGGGAATGTGATTGCAGAGGCAGATTGGGATCTGCTTGACGGCCGTAGCTCTCAGCCTTGGAGGTACTGGAACAATTTATATATATTTTGCGACTGTAGTCGGATACATCTTCGACCACGGCCAGACGCAGTTGGGTTTTGGCAGGTTTGCATCAATGTGACCAGGGGCTGCCTGGCTTGAGGCGGGCAGTAACAAACCACTGAACACCCGGAGAAGGGCGGAACCCAACGCCCACCCAGCTATCGCCAGGATGTGGCGTCCAGGACGTGAGCTAATGGCGCAACAGTAGCAGCAGTGGGTAGATCATCTGCCAGGATCTAGCCACAACCAGCCTTAGTGCACCATATGCTTTCCCGCCATATATATATGGTTGGCGTCATCCGGCTTCGGATTTGCCTGTCACTGTGGCAAGCCACAGGACGCCTGCGCCTACAGAGGGACCATGGATGGCTTGCGCTGCACCACCCACAGCTCCAACCACACACCCCATATCCAGTGTAAACCCGAAGGAATAAGACCGGGAGGCATGCGGATGGGAACCACGTTTCATCAACGGAGCCGGCCCACACTCCTTCACAGGCAAACACAAGCACACTGTATTTGGGAATCAAGCGCACACAAGGCGGTGGCTGGACCGTAGTCCGCTCCACACTGACTGCATGGAACCACTCTTCGAGCCTAACACGGCCACAGGGACCGTGCACCCCGTCCCCTCCAGCAACGACCAACTGTCTCCTGGAGCC
Organism: Dicrocoelium dendriticum; assembly: GCA_944474145.2. NCBI lineage: Eukaryota > Metazoa > Platyhelminthes > Trematoda > Plagiorchiida > Dicrocoeliidae > Dicrocoelium > Dicrocoelium dendriticum. The sequence continues at coordinate 105,235,451 of OX104065.1, forward strand.
AGTATGGACGAGGTAGTGGGTAATAGACAGGTAGGCACCTTGTCAACATGCACATCAAGCGCATCCACACCGGGGATATCAAACAACAACCAAACACTTGAGAGAGAGAGAGAAAGAAAAAGAGAAATACTCGATTAATGCATAAGGAAACGGTGATATAAACCTTAATTAAATAGCATATGTAATAAGTTGTTTACAGACAAATCCTAGCTAAGTGCACGAGGTCAGGAAATATAGTTCACGGAATGCCACGAACACAAATAAGCTACGGAGATCAAATACAATTGGCTTAGGCGAGGTGTGCAAGTTAATGGAATATAGTACTGGTAGACATTTATATGAGAAAGAAAAGCATTAAGGTAAAAACTGTAAACCCACCACCTGAAATAAAGAGACTTAGCATGCAAGCACGCGGTTAGTAAATCCAATTCAGCGTGCCTACAAACGCTGCGCCGGCTCGCCGTAATTCTCTGCAGGACCCGTCGTCGCTTCTCTAGTGGCCCAAATGGCACAGCTCATGGCCTATTTGACATTTATATGAGAAAGAAAGGCATTAGGAGAGAATCGCAAACCCACCACCTCAAATAAAGAGACTTAGCATGCAAGCATGCGGTTAGTAAATCGAATTCAGCGTGCCTACAAACGCTGAGCCGGTGCTGCATACGTTAACTGCTGGACCCGTCGGCGCTTCGGCAGTGGTCCCGAGTGACCTCTCTCATGGCTCACTAGGCCTGCCTGACTAAGGCACTCGCGACCGCATGTTCTACAGCACCATGCGCTCGATGTCAATGGAGTACAACCCATAGGTGCTTGCCGCTTCCGCACTTGCCGCTTCTTCTCTGCATGCATGAGGGCTTTCTCCCGCACTTCAGCAACTGCCTTCGTGATTAGATCGCGCCATTAAACAACGATCAACCGCCTTCGATTCCCATGATCTGCAATCAAGATTAGAACGTGTGAGGCTCACTTTAATCATGTCCTGGTAACGTAACTTTGGTTTCCCCACGTGCCGCTTCCCTATACTCAGCTGACCGTATAAAAGTTGTTTCGGTATTCGCATCGAATCCATACGGCTCACATGACCGAGCCATCTCAGGTGTCGCAGTAAAAGTATGCAGTCCACTGCATACATCCCACTTCGGCGCAACACTTCCGTGTCTGCAACTCTGGCGCCCCAAACGATCCGCAAAATACGTCGCAGACACTGCTGATGGAACCGCTCGAGATATCGCACATCCCGCCGGTACATCGTCAACGTTTCACTGTCGTATAGAAGGAGGGACAGTAACATGGATTTGTACACCATCAGCTTCGTGCCAATGGTAAGCTGATGGCTGTTCCACACTCGGTACTCAAGCTTCCCGAATGCCGCTGCTGCCTTCGACACGCGATTACGCAACTCAACGTGTAGCTGTTGATCAGTCGATATCACACTCCCAAGGTAGCAGAAGCGGGAGGTGGTTTCCAATACTTCAGCACCAATGCTGATTTGCGGCAATATTGAAGATTGCACCTCCGGTGAAGGCTGAAAGGGACAGACAGTTTTGCTTGTGTTGATGGTGAGCCCGAATTTGGCCGCTGTCGAAGCCAGAGCACTAGACATATGCTGCAACTCATCCGCGCTGTGCGCAAACAACGCACAGTCGTCAGCAAACAGCAACATACGGATAGTTGTCTCACAGACTAGAGTTCTCGTTCCGAAACGACGGATGTTCAGCAACCCACCATCAATACGGTGCTCCACACGAACACCGTAAGCACAAGCCGCATCAAAAGCACAAGACAACATTGCATGAAGATAGATATTAAACAGGGCAGGAGCTAACACACAGCCTTGCTTCACACCAGAGACAACTGGAAAGTCATCAGAGGTCTCTCCATTCAGCTGCACCCTCGCTCGCATACCACTGTGCAGACATTCAATTAAACTTACAAACTTACGCGGGCAACCAAACTTACCCAACACAAGCCACAATGTCTTGTGGTTCACCGCATCAAATGCCTTGGTGAAATCAACAAAAAGCGAGTACAACGTCTGGTGCATTTTGCTGCACATCTCCTGCAACTGACGAGTCGCAAACACCATATCCATAGTACTGCGACCCGAACGGAATCCACATTGCTCTTCCGCCACCTTTGGTTCCACAATCTGACTCACGAGGCGATTGAGCAGGATTCGGGCAATCACCTTGCCCACACAACTCAGCAAGTTGATGCCACGATAATTCGCGCAACATTGCTTGCTCCCTTTGCCCTTGTACAGTGGTAGCACAAGGGCATCCGTCAGCTCAGAAGGCACTTCCTCCGCAATCCACACGCGTTGCATCAAGTGGTGCAGCGCAGACAACAACGCGGGTCCACCGTGTTTCAATACTTCAGGTGGGTTCCCGTCGGCTCCGGCACATTTGCCGTTTCGCAGCTGAGCAAGTGCTCTCTGCGTCTCATTCAGTCTCGGCGTATCCGCCAGACACGTCTTCACATCGTGCTGCTTGACGCCGATCAATGTAGGCCAGTCGATCTCTGAACGGTTGTTCAAGAGACACGCAGTGTTTTCGCCAGATCTACATTATGTCTGCAGTCTGGGTGCAGCTAGTGCCTGAACTACCATCGATCAGTGTCCTCAGCGGCTCCAATCTCGATCCATATACCGCCTTCAATTAGGCGAAGAATTCCTTGTGTTTGCGGCGTTCGGGGTAGCATTCCATCTGCTTCGCCTTCTCCGTCCACCATGCATTTTTAATGCGACGGAGCTCTCAGGTCAGTCGGCGTCGAAGTTTGCGAAACTGACTACTCTTCCCCAAGTCACTGGGATCTGCCACATGTGCAGCAAATGCTGCATTCTTCTCTGACACCAATGCGCCAATCGTCACATCGTTGTCATCAAACCATTCAGGCCGCTTACAGTTTGCGCGGCCGATGGTCTCCTCCGCAGCAGCTGTCACCTGGTCGCGAATGTAGTGCCACAGGTCGCCCACTGTGCCTAGGCAGTCCACCTCACACAGGCGTGCAGCCATCGCCTTCTCCAGCTCAGTACGTTTCGCCACAGTACCTATGGAGAGAACGTTAAATTTACGCCGATTCACGGCAAGAGTGCAATACATAGATTTTCGGAAATATATGTACAGTTTGGTCCGCACCAATTTGTGATCAGTGCCACACTCAGCTCCACGCAGTACACGTGTCATGCGCACTTCACCCATATCACGCTGACGTACGATGACATAGTCGAGCAGGTGAGCGTGACCACTCCGTGGGTGCGTCCAACTTGCTATATCACTCGCACTCAGTGCAAACCGAGTGTTCGTGATCGTCAGGCCGTGAGTGGCACACAGTGAGAGCAGCCTGCCACCGTTCGCATTCGCTGAACCATGCCATGCGCACAGATAACATCTGTCCACGCTGATGCATCACGCCCAACGCGCGCGTTGAAATCACCTAGCAGAAATAGTCGGTCGCTCCTCGACACAGACCGTATCACGGAGGATAGCTCAGTGTAGAACTGATCACGCGTGTCATCAGGATAACACATGGTCGGACCGTACGTGCTTATAAAAGTAGCAAACTTACCTCTTCCGAGTCGCAGGCGAACAGTCATCAGCCGCGCGCTGATGCCCGTTGGCTCAACCCCCAACTAGCCATTCAGGCGGTCGGATATTGCTAATCCGACCCCATGTTCAAGTGGTGCTGAGGCGGCGTTGCCCACCCAGTAGAATGTGTAGCCGGCACCTGCTTCATGTAAGTTACCTTGCTCAGCGAGCCGAGTTTCACTGAGCGCCGCAATATCGATGTGGTAGCGCGCCAGCTCCATCGCGACGGGTGCAGTGCGTCGCTCCGGGCGCTCGCTCGAGTTCCGGTCCAGTAGTGTGCGCACGTTCCAGCACCCGATGCTGAGTGCTTTGCGCGCAGGCATACGATTGCATTGGTGGGCAATCACGCGCGAGGTGGTCGTTGTGCTTCGGTTTGCTTGAGGGACTCCACCCGGAGCCTTTGGCTCAATAGCCTGACCCACAAGGCAGTGGGTGGTTTGGAGGTTTGCTTGAGGGACTCCACCCGGAGCCTTTGGCTCAATAGCCTGACCCACAAGGCAGTGAAGAGCAGATCCAGCTCGGGAATGTGATTGCAGAGACAGATTGGGATCTGCTTGACGGCCGTCACACGCAGCCTTTGAGGTTCTGGAACAGTTATCATATGTTTTGCGACCGTAATTGGATACGCACCTGCGACCACGGCCAGACGCAGGTGGGTTTTTGGCGGGTTTGCACCAATTTGACCAGGGGCTGCCTGGCTTGAGGCGGGCAGTAGCAAACCATTGAACACCCGGAGGTGTCCTCCCACCGTCAAAGACAATGCGTGGCACTCGTGCTTTACGCCGAGCATTGAGAATATAACCCGTAAACCTGTTGTCTCCCATGGCTAGGTTTTACGGGAAGTGGGCCATCGACCACTTCCTAACCTCCGGAGAGGATGGACTAGGATACTGCCAGGGCGCCCAATCCTGACAGGAGAACGACTCGGGTCCTCAGCCAAAGCCCCAAAGCCAAAGCGCCCAGGACATGAGACTATGGCGCAACAGTAGCAGCAGTGGGTAGACCATCTGTCAGGATCTAGCCACCACCAGCCTCAACGCACCATAGGCTCTCCCGACACCATATATATATATATATATATATATATATATATATATATATATATATATATATATATATATATATATATGGTTGGCGGCATCCGGTTTCGGATTTGCCTGTCACTGTGGCCAGCCACATGTCGCCTGCACCTACAGAGGGACCATAGTTGCCTCGAGCTTCACAATCTCCAGCTCCATCCATACAAACCATATCCAGTGCAAACCCGAAGAAAAAAATTCGGAGGCATGTGGATGGAAGTCAACTTTCTTCAACGGAGCCGACCCACACTCCTTCACAGGCAAACACAAGCACACTGTATTTGGGAATCAAGCGCACACTAGGTGGTGGCTGGACCGTAGTCAGCTCAACACTGAGTGTATGGAACCACTTCGATCCTAACCCAGTAACAACCACTGTTAACTTCGTTCCCTTCAGCAACGACGAACTGTCTCCTGGAGCCAGTATGGACGAGGTAGTGGTTAATGGACGAGTAGACGCTATGGCAAAATGTACGTCAAAGGCAACCACACCGGGGATAACAAGCGACAGCCAATCACTTAAAACCCTAAGATGAGAAAAAATTATATCGGGTAATGCACACAGATACGGCGGCATAAATCTTCACTAAATGGTCGTATAAAACAAAGTGTTTACGAGATAATCCGCGATATGTTCAATATGTCATAAAATATATTTTAAGAAAATGCCACGGGCGTGAAAATGTTATCGAAATTTACTACCATTAGTTTCAGCGACGTGTGCAACTTGATAGAGTATAGTACAGGTATACTTTAATATGAGGAATAAAAGCATTAGGATAAAATTGCAGAACCGCCACCTGAAATAAATGGACTTAGCATGCAAGCACGCGGTTAGTAAATGGAATGCAGCGTATCTACAAACGCTGCGTCGGTTCTGCTTAAGTCACCTGCAGGACCGGCCGTAGTTTCGGTGGTGGTCCCGAGTGGCCTTGCTCATGGCTCACTAGGCCTGAGTGACTTAGTCACTGTCGACCGCATGTGCTACAACACCATGCGCTCGATGTCGGTGGAGTACAACCCATCGGTGCTTGCCGCTTCCGTACTTGCCGCTTCTTCTCTGCATGCATGAGGTCTTTCTCCCGCAATTCGGCAACCGCCTTCGATTCCCATGACCTACAATCAAGATTAGAACATGACATGTCAACTTTGATGATATCCTACTGGCTTGCCGAACAACCTCGTGGTGCCAGCTGGGTGGTTCTGGATTATCACGTTCCAGCGATTTGTTCGGCGGCAGTGTTTCAGGACGTGGTGAGTTTTCGCCTGGCAAGAATTCTCCCTATAAAAAGCCACATGTGTCCGTTTAACCACACTGTGACGTGGCGGATGTGACTCGACTCTAAATAAAGTCACTGACCCTTGCCTCTCTCTGAGTGGCGTCGTAATTCAAGGGTGTGTTGGGACCCTGGTCCTATGCGGCCCTAAAGGCGTATGAACCACTCGTTTAGTCACCGGCTCCCAGCGGTTTGCGATACCGTTATATCGCCGTGCTGCCTTGTAGGCAAGATCTCTGATCAAAGGCTCGGGGTAAACCCCCTAAGACAAACCTCTACTTCGGCCTAGGCAACCGGGTAGTATCTCGCCCACTGATGAACCATGGACTTACAACCACAATCATTCACCCGCTCTCTTGCTGCTACCTCGCTATTCATTCATGTCCCTATGCCAACAGCACAAGCACACGCCACCACTTTACCTACCCTTCCCTTGTACCATTCACACCCATTTTACCTGATTCCTCTATGGCGATCTACAGCACCTACACTGATGAACCTGTTTCGGTGACATCTGTTAACTCAACCACACAGTGCTCAACAGAGAGCTGCCAGTCCCGAAACTTTCCATCTTCCTTCCTGCAACCAGGAATGTAGTTCGAACTTACAACCTTCAACGTACGCACATTACTGCAGATCGGTCAACAAGCTGGACTTGCACGCACGCTAGAGATCCTTGGAATTGATATCTGCTGCCTGACTGAAACACGACTCCACGACTCGAACTCGGTCCACCAGCTGGTGTCACCGCTCCACCCACGCACCCGGTTCCATCTCCGCCGCTCTGGTGACGCCGAGTCTGCCGCATCTGGACAAGCTGATGTTGGAATCGACCTCAGTGCTAGTGCCGAAACTGCTTTGATTGCTTAGATTCCGATCAATAGCCGCTTTTGTGCGATGAGGCTCCATGGCTCGTGTAAAGTTAGCAGACGTCGAGTCGAAAAGCGTGCTCTCTTCGTGATCTCTGTCTACGCGCCCACTGACTGTAGCTCGAACACCGTCGAAGACGAGTTCTACCAGAACCTACATGAGCTGCTCCTAAGGACTCCTAAAACAGACATCATTGTTTTGGCAGGTGAGTTCAACGCGCGTGTCGGTCGTCTGCTGCCATATGAGCTCCACCTCGGGGGAACGCATGGATATGATGATGTTCGCTCAGCGACTGGAGAGAGACTGCACACTCTGTGTGCTGATCATCAAGTATTCATCTCCAGCACCAGCTTTCGTCATCCTGGACACCAGTATGCAACTTGATACCCCTCATCATCAACCCAGCGCTGGTCATAGATTGACCACATAGCTATAAGTCGCAGGCGGCGCGGCAGCGTACGCGACTGCCGACCATTTTGGTCAACATGCGTCGATACTGATGATGCACTGGTGTGTACGACCGTTTGCATGCGTTTCGGTGGTTCGCCTAGGGCAAAACACACCCGACTGAACACTTACAATTTGGAGGACCCGATAGTGTAGAAAGAGTCTCAACAAAGGCTTCGTGGAAACCTTGCTCTCTCTCACACTCTGGATGTTGATCAACACTGGTCAAGCCTGCAACAAGCCTTGCTGTCGGCCGGTTTGTCCAGCTGTGGCCTCGCTCCCTCCACTCCCAAAAGCTGGATCTCGGGAAGATCCTCGGAATTGCTGGATCGCCGACGGGCGGTGCCTGCTGGCGCAGAGTACAACGAACCCCTCCGGTCCATTACGCAACAGCTGAAAGCAAGCCTTCGCTCTGATCGTGAATCTTGGTGGTTAACACAAGCTGATGAGATGGAAGCCGCCGCATCAGCTGGCAACTTTCGCCGTCTATTTTACATCATCAGGGCCACTGGTTGCAATTTCCACGCTATCAGCCAGAGGATCGGCGAATCAGACGGCATGAAGATCACCAACCTTCACTGGCGATTGGGTTGCTAGGCAGAGCATTTCGCTTTTCATATCAGCCATCCAACACAGCCCTATGTGACATCTCCGGCCCCAATGTATGATGCTTGGCCTGTATCCACAGCCCCTCCCCAAATGAAGCAGAGATTCGTAATGCAATCCTATCTTTGAAACGCCACAAGGCTCCGGGTCCCGACAACCTACTACCGGCTCTATTCAAAGATGGCGGAAGTGTACTTGTCAGCGCAATCCTATCGCTGTTGGCGAAAGTTTGGACTGAGGAGAAGGTTCCGAAATCATAGGGAGAATCGGTCATTGTTCCGATTCACAAGAAAGGCTCCCGCGACGATTGTTGCAACTATCGCGGAATCTCGTTAATCTCTGTCGCATCCAAAATCTTCTTGTCGGTCCGACTTATCAGGCTTTCGAAGACTAGAGAGGAGCTTTCCCGAAAAGAACAAGCCGGATTTCGTCCAGGCCGTGGTTGCATCGACCAAAGCTTCACGCTTCGACAAGTTCTCGAACTTCGTCACATCCACCGGCTGCCAACAATCGTAGTTTTTGGACATCCGAGCAGCATTGGATTCAGTAGATAGAGCTGCGTTGTGGAACTTTTTACTGAAGTAAGGTGTTCCCGACAAGTTTGTAACTATCCTGAAAGGACTTTACAGTCACACGTCGGGCAAAGTCATTGCTTACGGCACACTCTCTTCTTCGCTTGCTGTGACCAGCGGTGTTCGCCAAAGCTGCCCTAGTTAACCTCTCCTCTTCAATTTTGTCGTCGAAGACGTTCTCCAAAGAGCACTGGAAGGTGTTCAGGACGGCGGTGTTGAGCTCCTCCCTAGGGAGAGAGTCACGGATTTGGACTACGCCGATGATATCGCCTTGCTGGGGGATGACCCGCAAGCCGTCCAGAGCGTTTTGGACCGCTTGGCGATAGAGGCATCGAAGTAAGACTAATGCATCACTCTAGGTAAATGTAAAACGCTGCTCCACGGCTGACAGGTGCCTGAACACGCGCTCACCATTGCTGGACATGTTCTGAAGCAAGTCCCTTGCTTTACTTATCTAGGGAGTTGCATCACGGCTGATGGCGATGTTGGAGATGAAGTCTCACAACGGATTGCAAAGGCCCGCCTTGCATTCATCAGACTGAGACACCAATGGTGTCTTCGTGATGTCAGTCTCAAGCTCAAGGGCAGGGTGTACAACGCTTTCGTCCGTGCAATATTGTACGGCTGTGAGACTTGGCCTATTCGCTCAGGAGATATGAAGCGGCTGTCAGCCTTCGACAATCGCAGTCTACGAAGGATTGCTCGGGTGTGACGGCAACACTACGTAAGCAACGCAGAGGTGCGAGACCGCGTGCTTGGGGCGAATAAAACCAGTCTTCAGGAGGGTATTCTCCGACATCGAATGCGTTGGATTGGGCACGTTCTGCGCATGCCAGCCACGTCGAGCGCTATTTGCATCCCAGGGAGCAATTGGAAAAAGTGCCGAGGCAGAGATCCAAGACGAAGAGAAGGATCATAAAGAAGGCAACCTCAATTTTGGCGGCAGTCGGACCAGTGTGTATTCCAGGTTAGGGACCACGAGAAGATGAATCGCAGTGGCTGGAAACATTAGACCTCATGGACCACAACAGACAACAGCGCCGTCAATGTTGTTTTACCACTTTACCATCACTACGATGCACACAAAAACTCAGAAAATCAAACAACAAATACAAAGTGTCGCGTGTAAAACCAAAAGAAATCGTTTCCCAATATATTTTAATTACAGGTCGTGCTCTCATCATCTTCCATTTTTTCTTCTGCCATGGTTCGATGGCACAATGTCTCTTAACAGATTGAAAACAAATGATATATATATATATATATATATATATATATATATATATATATATATATATATAAGATGCCCTGGTATGGCAAACAATGTTTCCCCACTTCTCGCTTCCCAGTAATCAGTTGACCACATTATAGTCGATTCGGTATGCGCGTCAAATCCATACGGGTCACATGACTGAGCCACCGCAGGTGTCTCAGCAGTATGCAGTTCACTGCGTACATTCCACTTCGGCGCAACACTTCCACATCCGCAAATCTGTCACACCGTCTGATGCGCAGAAGCTAACGTAAACCCTGATGAAGGAATTGCTCAAGATATCGCACATCCCGCCGGTACATCGTCAACGTTTCACTGCCGTATAGAAGAACGGACAGTAACATGGATTCGTACACCATCAGCTTCGTGTCAATGGTAAGCTGATGGCTGTTCCACAATCGGCACCACTACCTTTCCGAAAGCCGTCGCTGCCTTCGATATGCGGATACGAAGCTCACTGTGCATCTGCTGATCAGTCGACATCACACCCAAGGTAGCAGAAGCGGGAGGTGGTTTCCAATACTTCAGCCCCAATGCTGATTCGCGGCAATATTGAAGATTGCATCTCCGGTGAAGGCTGAAAGAGACAGACAGTTTTGCTTGTGTTGATGATCAGCCCGAATTTTGCCGCTGTCGAAGCCAGAGCACTAGACATATGCTGCAACTCATCCGCGCTGTGCGCAAACAACGCACAGTCGTCAGCAAACAGCAACATACGGATAGTTGTCTCACAGACTAGAGTTCTCGCACCGAAACGACGGATGTTCAGCAACCCACCATCAATACGGTGCTCCACATGAGCACACGCGGCATCAAAATCACAAGACATCATTGCATGAAGATATATAACAAACAGGGCAGGTGCTAAGACACAGCGTTGCATCACACCAGAGACAACTGCAATGTCATCCGAGGTCTCTTCACTCAGCTGCACCCTCGCCCGCATACCACAATGCAGAGATGCAATTAAACCTACAAATTTACGCGAGCAACCAAACTTACCCAACACAAGCCACAATGTCTTGTGGTTCACCGTATCAAATGCCAGGGTGAAATCAACAAAAAGCGAGTACAACGTCTGGTGCATTTTGCTGCACATCTCCTGCAACTGACGAACCACAAACACCATATCCATAGTACTGCGACCCGAGTGGAATCCACACTGCTCTTCCGTCACGTTAGGTTCCACAACCTGACTAAATAGGCGGCTAAACAGGAATCGGGCAATCAGCATGGCTGCACAACTCAGCAAATTGATGCCAAGCTAACTTGTATAACATTGCTTGCTCCATTTGCCCTTCTACAGTGGTAGCACAAGGGCATCCTTCAGCTCAGCAGGCACCTCCTCCTCAATCCATACGCGTTGCATCGTGTGGTGCAGCGCAGTCACCTTCTTGGCTCCGCCGCGTTTCGATACTTCAGGCGGGATCCCGTCTGCCCCTGTATACTGGCCGTTTCGTAGCTGAGCAAGTGCTCTCTGCGTCTCATTCAGTCTCGGCGTGTCCGCCAGACACGTCTTCACATCGTGCTGCTTGAGGCCGATCAATGTAGGCCAGTCGATCTCTGAACGGTTGTTCAAGAGACACTCAAAGTGTTTTCGCCAGATCTACATTATGTCTGCATTCTGTGTGCAGCTAGTGCCTGAACTACCATCGATCAGCGTCCTCAGTGGCTCCAATCTCGGTCCATATACCGCCTTCAATTAGGCGAAGAATTCCTTGTGTTTGCGGCGTTCGGCGTAGCATTCCATCTGCTTCGTCTTCTCCGTCCACCATGCATTTTTCATGCGACGGAGCTCTCAGGTCAGTCGGCGCCGAAGTTTGCGAAACTGACTATTCTTCCCCAAGCCACTGGGGTCTGCCACATGTACAGCAAACGCTTCATTCTTCGCAAGCACCAATACGCCAATCGTCGCACTGCTCTCATCAGACAAATCAGGCCGCTTACAGTTTGCGCGCCCGATGGTCTCCTCGGCAGCCGCTGCCACCTGGTCGCGAGTGTGGTGCCACAGGTCGCCCACTGTGCCTAGGCAGTCCACCTCACACAGGCGTGCAGCCATCGCCTTCTCCAGCTCAGTACGTTTCGCCACAGTACCTAGGGAGAGAACGTTAAATTTACGCCGATTCACGGCAAGAGTGCACTACATAGATTTTCGAAAATATATGTACAGTTTGGTCCGAACCAATTTGTGATCAGTGCCACACTCAGCTCCATGCAGTACACGTGTCATGAGCGCTACACGCATATCACGCTGACGTACGATGACATAGTCGAGCAGGTGAGCGTGACCACTCCGTGGGTGCGTCCAACTTGCTATATCATTCGCACTCAGTGCAAACCGAGTGTCCGTGATCATCAGGCCGTGAGTGGCACACAGTGAGAACAGTCTGTCCCCGTTCGCATTCGCTGAACAAATACCATGCGGAGCGGTAACATCTGCTCACACCGATGCATCACGCACAGCACGCGCGCGTGGAAATCACCTAGCAGAAATAGTCGGTCGCTCCTCGACACAGACCGTATCACGGAGGATAGCTAAGTGTAGAATTCGTCACGCTTGTCATCAGGACAACACATGGTCGGACTGTACGTTCTTATAAAAGTGGCAAACTTACGTCTTCCGAGTCGTAGGCGAACAGCCATCAGTCGCGTGCTGATCCCAGTCGGCTCACCCACCAACTGGCCATGGAAGCGGTCGGATATTGAAAATCCGACCCCATGATCACGTGGTGCTGAGGCGGCGTTGCCCACTCAGTAGAACGTGTAGCCAGCACCTGCTTCCTGCAACTTAGCTTGCTAAGCGCAGCGTCGCAATATCGATGTGGTAGCGTGCCAGCTCCAGTGCGACCAATGAAGTGCGACGCACGGGGCGCACACTGGAGTTCCGGTCCAGTAGTGTGCGCAAGTTCCAGCACCCGATGCTGAGTGCTTTGCGCACAGGCATACGATTGCGTTGGTGGGCAATCGCATGCAAGTGGTGAATGTGCTTCGGAGGTTTGCTTGAGGGACTCCGCCCGGAGCGTTTGGCTAAATAGGCTGACCTAGGAGGCTTATATATATTATATATTATATATATGCATATACATATATAGTGTGCGCTATGCTGATTCCGATGTCGCATTCTTGAGGTTTGTTCACTGCAGTTGGTCTAAGCCAACTTACACTTAAACTAGGTCTTTTTAAGCTGGATAAATTTTCTTCCACTTCATTTGGTTTTTTGTGTCTACCTGAAGAATCTTCGAGTGAGTGGCCACGTTACTTACGCTGATTGCGCTTTTCTTCGGTAATTTTGTTGCGTTGGTAGCATTTTTAGGTAACGGGTGGATATATTTCGCTTACCGCGGATTCGTTACTAAGCAACTTATTTCGAATGCTAATTAAGCGAAGAGTTATACCCCCGGATCTGTATGCATTATTCAATTTATTTTATTTCATCTTTCCGTTTCAAGTGATTAGCTCTTGCTTGATATCCCCAGTGTGACTGCGCTTGATGTGCATGTTGACAAGGTGCCTAACTTTATATTATCCACTACCTCGTTCATACTGGCTACAGGAGACAGTTGGGCGTTTTTGGAGGGGACGGTGTGCATGGTCCTGGTTGCCATGCTGGGCTCGGTAAGTGGCTCCATGCACTCAGTTTGGAGCGGACTGCGCTCCAGCCACCGTCTTGTGTGCTATTGATTCCCAAATATAGCGTGCTTGTGTTTGCCTGTGAAGAAGTGTGGGCCGGCTCCGTTGATGAAAGCTGATTCCCATCCACATGCCTCCCGGTCTTATTCCTTCGGGTTTACACTGGATATGGGGTGTGTGGTTGGAGCTGTGGGTGGTGCAGCGCACGCCACCCATGGTCCCTCTGTAGGCGCAGACGTCCTGTGGCTGGCCACAGTGACAGGCAAATCCGAAACCGGAGGCCGCCAACCATATATATATATATATATATATATATATATATATATATATATATATATATATATATATATATATAGAGAGAGAGAGAGAGAGAGAGAGAGCGCTGTCGCACATGCGTCCAACAAAGGCCCCAGTCCAGTCTTGAAGTGCGGTATTACACAACTTGTACAGAGTAAAGGAACGGGTACCGGTTGCATTTATTATCATCTTCAACCAGAAGTCTCAACACTGAGTCAGTGCAGAACAAAGTGAGCTACTTGATGTGCACTTCTTACTTATGTCTGGCATTTATTTGGGCCACTCTTCGACGAAGTAGAAGTTCCGTATCCAGGTCCTCGCTGAATTCATCTTCCATAAGCGCCAATCCATATTCCTCTTGCTTTTCTGCATCTGCTACCGCTTTTTCTCTTGCCTTCTTTGCTATCATGAGCTCCTACAATTAATAACGGAGTTATCATCACCTGTCAGTAGTGAATGACAACTGCTTATTTCCATCGCAAAGGTCAATAGAATTGTGGCATTTAAGGAAGTTAAACGGTGTTAAATGTAGGTAAAACTCTACTACTTAAAGTCTGTTGTGCAGGTAGATGGAAAAGGATTACCTTTACAGTACTTTGAAGCACTTGACGTTGTTTGTCATTCACTGTTCATCAGCTTCCATTTGGATCACTACATGCGATTTCAATTTTCTTACGTCCTCCCGCTGATTTATTTACTACCTTACTCATTCCCCTTGAGAGCCGCCTGTAATATCCTGGTGTTAGGCATCCATAATCCTCCACATCAACTTTTAACCTACGTGCCTCTTTGGATTCAGTACTTGCAGCTAGTATCCGAGTCGTCTCCACAACGTATGATGATGCCTACAAGCACTGTTGGAAGCCAGAAAAATCAATTAGAGCACATTCTTTCCTTTTTTTATTTTCGTTGTTTGTAGTGTTGGATAGAGCATGATAAATTTAGACTAGATGGTATAGAGCCGCATCTCCTCCTCCTGTCGACCGGTAGCCCAGTGGTCTGCACGCCTGGCATGCAATCATAAGGTCACCGGTTCGAATCCGATTAGGGGTGGGCGTCCTCGCGGTATCCGCAGTCCGCACGACTGGTGGTGATCACGCGGCAGCGAAGCGCCGTTACAGCGTACGGCAGACATATGGATACCATCACCTTCATCTTCCTCTATCCTGCAAGTAAATACGTTTTACACCAGATATCCGTAAGTTTTGAACTTTTATGGTGTGCTAATACATCGGACAAAGTAAACTTTGGTAATACTTATTCTTTCTATCTATCTACCTATCTATCTGTCTATCTATCTACCCACCTCAAGAACTGTCTGTGACACTATTTACAAATACCAACAACAACAACAACAACAACAACAACAACAACAACAACAACAACAACAGTACATCAGCCATTTGAACTGATGCTTCGCTACCATAAAACGATGAGGACCTATGAAATAAAGAATAAAACGAGGGAGAGAAGGGGGAATTACCTGGAAACCTTAATGACCTAAGCAAACATTCAGGGTCAAGGCGTCTACACCTTGTGTAGACAATATACCGTCACAAACAGCTGGCTATCGTGCAAAGATAAGGCGGCATCGGCGAGACAGCTTCCTTGCGGCTTTCACTGCCACGCGTCATAATCAGCCATTACCTCGCAGATAACTCAGCACCAAACACACTTTAAACAGGCAATCCGATTAGGAGACTGCAGCAGATGCGCTCCTGGTGTCTACTGCGAGCCATGTCCTGTAAAGTATCGAGCAAAGCACAAGGCGAGTCACGTGGACTCCAACCCGGAAGGCGAGACGGACCAACGGCACCCAGTTTAGTTGTCAGTGACTTCATTTCTCGCTGCCAAGTCAACTTCTGTCCACCTCGAGCCTTGCGCCATCCTACACCTGGCAGACAAACAAGGCCATCCTAGGTAAGCAGTGACCAGGCATACGTAGCACGTGCCCAAGCCAACGCAACTTATTCAGTGCTATCTGTTGTTCTAGAGAGCTAGCATGATTATCACTACCTAGTACTCGCCTACGCACATCATCGTTGCGGACACGCTGGTGCCATCCAACTCCAGCAATGCTTCGCATACAACGATGATCAAAGACTTGAAGGCGTCTCAGATCTTCAAACCGAAGGGGCCAAGTCTCACTACCATACAGCAGAACGGCCCTCACTCTGGCCTTGTATACACGGCCTTTCAGACGGAGGGAAACCTCTTCTGTCGCCAAAGATGCTGCAGGTTCAAGAAGGTAGCTCTAGCTTTTGCAATGCATGAGCTGACGTCAGTTCTTATGCGCCCATCATTGCTGATACATCTGCCAAGATAAGTGAAATGATCAACCACCTCGAGTTCCTCGTTAGCAAGTGTCAAGGGGCTATCAAGTGGCTGGTGGCCCTGCAGCAACACTTTGCACTTTGAAGGTGCGAAGTGCATACCAAATAATGGGACCACTCTGGTCAGGCTATTCAGGGTTGATTGTGCCGCACCAATATCGTCGAAAAGCAAGACGATATCGTCCGCATAATCTAAGTCAACTAACATTTCACCAGGCAGCACTTCAACGCCTACATCGTGAAATTCCACGTTAACACTCCATAATAGAATCCACGACGAAATTGAACAAAAATGGGGAAATCGGACAACCTTGACGAACGCCACTTGTGGTCGGAAAGCTATCCGATAGGTCACCGTAGATCCTGACATGACCTGTAGTGTTTGAGCATGGAGCACGAAGGATGTTCACATATTTCGTAGGAACACTTTACTCCGCAATTATTGCGAACAGAATCGATCGATCGGCTGAACCGAAAGCACTCTAGAAATTGAGGAACACAGCTACTGTCGGTCTGCGGTATGTGTGGCGCTGCTCTAGCACCTGCCGCAAAGTGAATATATGGTCTATACAGTCAAGTCCTGGGCGGAAACCGGTCTGCTCCTCCCTAATCCGAGATTCCCGTTCCGCAGTGAGGCGACGGACGAGAATCAAGGCCAATAATTTTGTCACAACTGGCGTTAGGCTAATAACCCTGTGGTTAGAACAGTCTGTGCGACTGCCCTTCTTGTATATTGCTACTATAATCGATTCGCTCCAATTAGCCGGGACATTCTCCTTCTTCCAGATACATTCGAATAAGGATGTCAGTGCTTTGCAGAGGAACTCACCTCCATCCTTAAATAGTGCAGGTGGGAGGGAATCCGGGCCGGAGGCACGAAAACGATTAAAGGCTGTGATCGCGTTTCGGACCTCGGCGTCTGACGGAGGCTCTAAACTAACCGTCCATGGCTCGTCCTGCATCACCTGAGTAGGAAGAGGTCCGGGAGCAAAGGCCAGCTGAACTGAGCTTGAAAGTGTTCCGCCCAACGAGCCATATGGCGTTCCTTATTGTGTATCAGCGCAACCGCGCTGTCTCTGATTGTGTCACTGACGCTTGGTATTCTGGGACCAGTGGTGCGGATTAGCTGGAAGAGTTGCGGTAATTACCTACTGCTCCTGTCTCTTCCATTTCTTGAGCCCTACCGGTCCACCAAGCTTCCTTGTCAGCACGTAGCCACTGCTTTAGTTCATGCCTAATAGCCCGTCTGGTCACATTGTGTTCAGAACCAGCCGTGAGGTGTCTTCTAGATTACAACAGGTCCACCGACCTGTCGGATATCCAATGACTAGTGCGGTGACAATGGATAGTGTCACAAGCAGATGCTCCTGCGCCGTGCATAGTGGTCGAGATCCTATTCCACTGAAGCTCAGTGTCATTAGGACAAGACAGCGAAAGTTCGGTATGCAGTGCTTCTTGATAGGCTTGCTTGACCTAGGGCTGAGACAATTCATCCGTTGCCAATCGTAGGGGACGCTTAGTGCACCTCCCGGTAAAGTTCATGGGGAAACGACAGCGTAGCAAGGCATGCTCAAAGTCGACACAGGTACTCCAGTACGAGCGTCAATCCAGGATAGAACCACGCCACCTGTAACTTATGGCTATGTGGTCAATTTGGGTCCATCACTGGCCAGCTACAGGAGGACGCGAAGTGGCACTTTGGCGCCCACTGCGTCTAAAAGCAATGCTACTAAGAAACAACTGGTGCTCCGCACACAGTTGCAGCAGCCGCTCACCACTGTCACTCCGTTCGGAGTTAAACCCACAATTACCACCCAGCTTAGCTTCTGAAGAGCTAAGATGCATTACTTGTGCGTTCATATCCCCTGCAAGTACTATAATATCTGAACTAGTAGCACTGCGTAGTAGCGCGTTCAGTTCGTCATAGAATGTGTCCTTGACTACATTAGAACTGCAGTCGGTGGGAGCATAAGCGGAAATCACAAACAAACAGTGTTTTGTACTACTTCGTGAACCAATCTTAGCTGATGTCGTCAAACGAGCTGCACATAAACGGCTGTTCACCGGAATCCAATCAACCAACGATGGCACAGCCTTGGAGCTGAGAATGATACCTACACCAGCTTGACCCGTGAGTGCCGCATCGGCGTCTCCGGATGCGTGCAACCAATAACGAGAGGATAAGCCGGGTGCAGTTAATTCAATAACCCCGTTAGAGTCATTGATCCTAGTTTCGAACACCCAACACACATCAATACCCAGTGTGTCCAAGGTGCGTGCGAGTGCAGCCTGCTGACCTGTTTGTCTTAGAGTGCGGACGTTGAATCTCGCAGTGGAAACGGAATACGGCGGCCTTAGAAAGGACTTTTGCAGAAAGGCGTCCGATAGGTGCTGTGGGATGGTGGCTGCAGATGGTTCTACTCCAGTAGCACTTCGGCTGCTGTCAATTAAGCTAAGAATTATAAAAGGAAAATTGGTAATGGGTGTCGGGATGGGAGTAAGAGAAAAAGGTGGAAAAGAAAGAAGGGAGGCGCTAGCAGTAGCATGTTTTCGCTTATCCGCCCTGCTGTATGCAGCAGATAAGACGACCCTTGCTAATCTGCGCGACGGCCGATGCAGGATGAAGTTTATGTTTGAGGAAAATGTCAAGGTTGTATGTGGGCTGGGATACTGCCAGGGCGCCTGGACCTAGACAGGAGGACGATTAGGGTCCTCATCCAAAGGCAGCGAGGATGTGGCAATGATTTAGTTTTATAGCAATGGACGCCATCCCATTTCAAACCCCCAACCTGGAGGACCAGGAGACTGAGTTTGTCTGACCTCTCACCATTGACCAACCCGGTAGGAGTAGCTCTCAAGGCGCCCGGAGGCATCACCAAGTAGAGCTCAATGGGTCAATGAGGTATGCAAACCGTTGCACCACGTAAGAATCCAGTTTCGTTGCAACGGTGTGAGCTGATATGAGCTCGCAAAGTGCAGCTGGATAAAACAGTCGCTTTCTGGTTTGTACTTCCGAGTAGAAGAGGTTATCTCCCCTATTGGGTGAGACAATGATATTCCTCGGCACATCTACAACTGAAGATTCCATCTTTCAGTACTTTGGCCACATCAATTGTCTATAACAGCTCAATCCACTACCACAACCGCATACCCACCCTCCTGCATCGAAGATACTAATGGTCGACACAGTCAAGTGCTGTCTACCTATATGAGCAAGTTGTTTGCTGCACAACCATAGTCCAATTCAGCCGACATTTGTTGTTACCTAGCCAATGTTTCGTCTTAGTACAAAACCTCCTAGCGTTATATAGTGCAGACTGCGACGGTAGAAGTACACAGTTATTTTGATCTCCTTTCAGCGTAAATCAGTGCACCGAAACATTACAGAAACTAACCCTAACATAGAAGCCTAATAGGTGCCAAACGGTACTGCTTTAATGTAGTGACCATGACATTTTACTCCATCAAACATCACATTCAGACTTGTACACATTTTGTTTTACTTGGCACCCGTCCAAAGCCTATATATACTGGACTGCGATTTTGAACCAGGTCCGCCATCTTGCCCGCGCGTTGCAGGCTGTTGCGCTCCTACGTGGTGTTACTCATTGCTTCACCATTTTCTCCCATTGTCCTCACGCTATATTCACATAGCTATTGTACATAGCTATTTTCTCAAGACAATCTTTATATCCCGCCGTCTTCTGTCTTACCGGGCTACGAATTTCTTGTGTAGCATTCGTCAAGGCGCTACATAATTGGTGACAACAATCGCATTCCGGTGAGTTCGTTCTTTGGTTTTTCCACGCAAACCATGACCTCAGTTTCGAAAAAGTGTGAAGACCCACAGCCTGTGCAAGCGGTATCTCTTGTAGTTCCACCATTTATTGAAAAAGATCAAGTTTTATGGTTCATGATTTTAGTAGCTGAGTTTACTTCTAAGCATGTCACTAGCGATTCTGCAAAGTTTAATCACTTGCTCACACGCCTGCCAACTGCTATTACTATAGCTCTACGTGATCTTATTATTACGTCTCGTTCTCTTGACCGTTATACTTTGCTCAAGGACGCTGTAATAAAGCGTGTTACTCCCTCGGTGAAGTCCCGCCTGCATAAACTTTTTACTGGTCTACAGCTAGGTTCTAGTAAGCCATCCGCGCTGTTGTTAGAGCTGCGTGGTGTTCTTCAAGGATCACATATGAATGAGTCGCTGCTTCGAGAGTTATGGCTTCAGCGTTTGCCTGAAAACGTACAAGCTATGCTATCGCTTGCGAAATCGCAGCCTTTGTCAGAAGTTGCAGATATTGCTGATGACATGATGGAGCGCTTTACCGGACCACCGTGTCCGTCGTCTAGTTCTCTTCGCTCACCTGACGTAGGTTTTACTGTTGACCCTTCGGTCCAAACCATCGGCACCGCTACTCCACCTTCGACTGGTGAGCTCTTAGCAGAGATAGCCGCGCTACGGCAAGAAGTTCAAAGCTTAAAGTTACATCGGCACCAACGGGATTCTCCATCCCGTTCCCCTAGCCCATCTCGAAGACGAACACGACGCCCAATTTGCCGTTATCACGCACGTTTTGGAAGGTCCGCTAGAAATTGTATAAAACCATGCTCATTTCCCGTAACGAGAAAAAGGACAGGCCGACACGTATTGGCGACGAACGCCGTCGGCCGAAGTCGTCCAAATCGCCTCTTCAATATCGTTGACAGGAACACCGGGATCATGTTCTTGGTTGATACCGGGGCGGAAGTTAGCGTGATCCCACCGGTTCCAGGCGACGCGACTAAGCCACAGACAACCAACTTGCGTGCCGCTAACGGCACTGCTATCCGAGTTTTCGGTCAGCGCTCTCTTACCATTGACCTCGGACTACGACGTTCCTTTCGATGGATTTTCACCATCGCTGCTGTTCCGTTTGCTATATTGGGTATCGACTTCCTCCAACACTTCGATCTTCTCGTCGATGCGCGTCATCGCAAACTCGTTGACCAAAAGACCCAGCTTTTCACATGTGGAGTTCGCACACCTTGTGTTTCTGTCACTCCCATTTACATTCAGCCTGAAGCTGAAAAATTTTTTTTAGATCTGTTCAGACAGTTTCCGCAGCTCGTCCGCTCAGCTGACGGTACTCTTCCGGTCGCATCTAGCGTTACGCACCATATACGAACCCGTGGCCCACCGGTTTCTGCACGGCCACGACGTCTCGCCCCTGATAAGCTAAAAGCCGCTAAGGCAGAATTCGAGCACATGCTCGAACTTGGTATCATCCGTCATTTTCGTCCTTTTCTAGAGGGCAGAAGCTTTACCGTCTTTACTGACCACAAACCTTTAGTTTACGCCCTCGACTCGTCATCCGACCGATACTCTCCGAGAGAGATACGCCACCTGGACTATGTCTCACAGTTTACGTCAGACATACGGCACGTCTCGGGTGTGCAGAACTCCGTCGCTGATGCTCTTTCTCGCGTCAGCTCCATCACGTCCGCTGAAGGTATCGATCTAACGGCAATGGCTGCTGCTCAACAGACCGACCCAGAGCTGGATCAGCTTCGTAATTCTAGCTCCTTGCGCATACGACCAGTTCCACTGCCTACTTCGGATGGAACCATACTTTGCGACGTTTCGCAAAATTCACCACGACCAGTGGTTCCCCAAGCTTTCCGACGCACTGTGTTTGACATTCTTCACAGTTTATCACATCCAGGCATTCGTGCCACAGTTAAGCTCGTCACACAACGCTTCGTGTGGCGCAACGTCAACCGGGACGTTAGACAGTGGGCTCGTACGTGCCTTAGTTGCCAACAGTCTAAGGTTCATCGACACACGAAAAGTCCGCTTGGTTCATTTCCACTTCCTGATGCCCGTTTTCACCATATTCATGTTGACCTTGTTGGGCCACTGCCCCCATCTAATGGATGCGCTTACTTGCTGACTTGTATAGACCGCTTTACAAGATGGCCTGATGCCATCCCAATGCCAGATTGCTCATCAGACACTGTCGCTCGCGCTTTTCTAGAGCGCTGGGTCTCACACTTTGGTTGTCCTGCCGTTGTGACAACTGATCGAGGTTCGCACTTCGCAGGCACATTTGCTCACCTTCTTCAGACCCTCGGCTGCCGTCACGTCCAAACGACTGCATTCCACCCTGCCGCCAACGGCATGGTTGAGCGTTTTCACCGCCAGCTGAAAGCTGCACTATGTGCACATGATAACGCAGACTGGTACGAAGCGCTTCCCACCGTTTTACTTGGCTTACGAAATACTGTCAAAACCGACATTAACGCTGCTCCGGCCGAACTCGTTTATGGCTGCACATTGCGTCTCCCTGGACAATTAGTCGCCCCAACCCCGGAGAGGGCATGGAACTACAAGAGCTACATAGCTCGTCTGACGCACCACATGCGTCAGCTGCATCCCGCGAGACCCAGGGAACAACGCACTCCAGTGCACGTTCCGAAAGACCTTTCTACATGTTCTCACGTATTCTTACGTGTCGACCAAGTGAGACAGCCTCTCTCCGCACCTTACACAGGTCCATACCGTGTTATTAAACGGTCTTCAAAAACTTTGGTGATTGACCGTGGGGGTAAAAGGGATACTGTCTCGATAGATCGCGTCAAGCCTGCGTTCATCGATGAACAACAGTTTGTTCCATCATCGACCTTAACGCAATCTACAGAGCCACCTGTAACGACGCCCAGCTTTTCAGCTCCACCACAATCCCAGTCACCAGATTCGCCTCAAACTAATACCAGTCACGGTAGAAGAGTTCGTAAACCTGTTCGTTTCTCCGATTTTGTCGAATTCATCCACACCTCATGAATCTTTTTCATTTTCTCTCGTTGTTTGTATTATGCTTTTCCGTAAATATCTGAATCTGTCTCCCCGAGTTTTTTTCCCCTATCTATCAGGTAAAGTCATGAGGCTGGCACGTTTGGGTCCGTCCGTTCAATGGTTGGCTGTTTCTCAATTGTTTGGTCGTTTGGATGCTTTGGTCTACCCCCAACGCTTTGTCGTCTCGCCCGCCCACGTTGGCCTTTGGATCGTGGTCTGCTTGGCTCAATTTGGCTCGCCTTGGTCGTTTGTCTGGCTCGCCTTCCTGGCTTTGGCTGCTCGTGTGCCTGGCTCGTTGTTTTTGGCCCCCCACGGCTCGCCAGTACGAACAGGATTTCAGCTTCGTTGTGGCAGTGGATTGGAATGCGGTGGGGGGAGTGACCTCTCCCAAGCGCACCGTCTTTCAGCAGCGGTGAAAGGTCCTACCGGCCCTTTTTCTGGATTATCCAGTTTTTTTGTAGTCCGGTGTGCCCGCTGGGACGGCCCACCGATGATGCATTCCAATCCACAAGAAGATTAAATAATCCAAATACAACCGAACTCCTGTGATTCTGCCTTTATACATCTGCAAGCCAACAGCGATCGAAGTCCTCGTCCCTCGGCCTTCTAGGGGGAGGCCTGTGTAGTGACCATGACATTTTACTCCATCAAACATCACATTCAGACTTGTACACATTTTGTTTTACTTTGCACCCATCCAAAGCCTATATATACTGGACTGCAATTTTGAACCAGGTCCGCCATCTTGCCCGCGCGTTGCCGGCTGTTGCGCTCCTACGTGGTGTTACTCATTGCTTCACCATTTTCTCCCATTGTCCTCAAGCTATATTCACATAGCTATTGTACATAGCTATTTTCTCAAGACAATCTTTATATCCCGCCGTCTTCTGTCTTACCGGGCTACGGTTTTCTTGTGTAGCATTCGTCAAGGCGCTACATAATTGGTGACCCCAATCGCATTCCGGTGAGTTCGTTCCATTTTTTTGGTTTTTTCCACGCAAATCATGGCCTCAGTTTCTAAAAAGTGTGAGGACTCACAGTCTGTGCAAGCGGTATCTCTGGTAGTTCCACCATTTATTGAAAAAGATCCCGTTTTATGGTTCATGATTTTAGAAGCTGAGTTTACTTCTAAGCATGTCACTAGCGATTCTGCAAAGTTTAACCACTTGCTCACACGCCTGCCAACTGATATTACTATAGCGCTACGCGATCTTATTATTACATGTCGTTCTCCCGACCGTTATACTTTGCTCAAGAACGCTGTAATAAAGCGTGTTACTCCCTCAGAGAAGTCCCGCTTGCATAAACTTTTTACTGGTCTACAGCTAGGTTCTAGTAAGCCATCCGCGCTATTGCTAGAGATGCGTGGTCTTCTTCAAGGACTGCATATGGACGAGTCGCTGCTTCGAGAGTTATGGCTTCAGCGTTTGCCTGAAAACGTACAAGCTATGCTATCGCTTGCGAAATCGCAGCCTTTGTCAGAAGTTGCAGATATTGCTGATGATATGATGGATCGCTTCACCGGACCACCGTGTCCGTCGTCTAGTTCTCTTCGCTCACCTGACGTAGATTTCACTGTTGACCCTTCGGTCCAAACCATCGACACCACTACTCCACCTTCCACTGGTGAGCTCTTAACAGAGATAGCCGCGCTACGGCAAGAAGTTCAAAGCTTAAAGTTACATCGGCACCAACGGGATTCTCCATCCCGTTCCCCTAGCCCATCTGGAAGACGAACACGACGCCCAATTTGCCGTTATCACGCACGTTTTGGAAGTTCCGCTAGAAATTGTATAAAACCATGCTCATTTCCCGTAACGAGAAAAAGGACAGGCCGACACGTATTGGCGACGAACGCCGTCGGCCGAAGTCGTCCAAGTCGCCTCTTCAAAATCGTTGATAGGAACACCGGGATCATGTTCCTGGTTGATACCGGGGCGGAAGTTAGCGTGATCCCACCGGTTCCAGGCGACGCGACTAAGCCACAGACAACTAACTTGAGTGCCGCTAACGGCACTGCTATTCGAGTCTTCGGTCAACGCTCCCTTACCATTGACCTCGGACTACGACGTCCCTTTCGATGGATTTTCACCATCGCTGCCGTTCCATTTGCTATATTGGGTATCGACTTCCTCCAACACTTCGATCTTCTCGTCGATGCGCGTCATCGCAAACTCGTTGACCAAAAGACCCAGCTTTTCACATGTGGAGTTCGCACACCTTGTGTTTCTGTCACTCCCATTTACATTCAGCCTGAAGCTGATAAGGAATTTTTAGATCTGTTCAGACAGTTTCCGCAGCTCGTCCGCTCAGCTGACGCTACTCTTCCGGTCGCATCTAGCGTTACGCACCATATACGAACCCGTGGCCCACCGGTTTCTGCACGGCCACGACGTCTCGCCCCTGATAAGCTAAAAGCCGCTAAGGCGGAATTCGAGCACATGCTCGAACTTGGTATCATCCGTCATTTTCGTCCTTTTCTAGAGGGCAGAAGCTTTACCGTCTTTACTGACCACAAACCTTTAGTTTACGCCCTCGACTCGTCATCCGACCGATACTCTCCGAGAGAGATACGCCACCTGGACTATGTCTCACAGTTTACGTCAGACATACGGCACGTCTCGGGTGTGCAGAACTCCGTCGCTGATGCTCTTTCTCGCGTCAGCTCCATCACGTCCGCTGAAGGTATCGATCTAACGGCAATGGCTGCTGCTCAACAGACCGACCCAGAGCTGGATCAGCTTCGTAATTCTAGCTCCTTGCGCATACGACCAGTTCCACTGCCTACTTCGGATGGAACCATACTTTGCGACGTTTCGCAAAATTCACCACGACCAGTGGTTCCCCAAGCTTTCCGACGCACTGTGTTTGACATTCTTCACAGTTTATCACATCCAGGCATTCGTGCCACAGTGAAGCTCGTCACACAACGCTTCGTGTGGCGCAACGTCAACCGGGACGTTAGACAGTGGGCTCGTACGTGCCTTAGTTGTCAACAGTCTAAGGTTCATCGACACACGAAAAGTCCGCTTGGTTCATTTCCACTTCCTGATGCCCGTTTTCACCATATTCATGTTGACCTTGTTGGGCCACTGCCCCCATCTAATGGCTGCGCTTACTTGCTGACTTGTATAGACCGCTTTACACGATGGCCTGATGCCATCCCAATGCCAGATTGCTCATCAGACACTGTCGCTCGCGCTTTTCTAGAGCGCTGGGTCTCACACTTTGGTTGTCCTGCCGTTGTGACAACTGATCGAGGTTCGCACTTCGCAGGCACATTTGCTCACCTTCTTCAGACCCTCGGCTGCCGTCACATCCAAACGACTGCATTCCACCCTGCCGCCAACGGCATGGTTGAGCGTTTTCACCGCCAGCTGAAAGCTGCACTATGTGCACATGATAACGCAGACTGGTACGAAGCGCTTCCCACCGTTTTACTTGGCTTACGAAATACTGTCAAAACCGACATTAACGCTGCTCCGGCCGAACTCGTTTATGGCTGCACATTGCGTCTCCCTGGACAATTAGTCGCCCCAACCCCGGAGAGGGCATGGAACTACAAGAGCTACATAGCTCGTCTGACGCACCACATGCGTCAGCTGCATCCCGCGAGACCCAGGGAACAACGCACTCCAGTGCACGTTCCGAAAGACCTTTCTACATGTTCTCACGTATTCTTACGTGTCGACCAAGTGAGACAGCCTCTCTCCGCACCTTACACAGGTCCATACCGTGTTATTAAACGGTCTTCAAAAACTTTGGTGATTGACCGTGGGGGTAAAAGGGATACTGTCTCGATAGATCGCGTCAAGCCTGCGTTCATCGATGAACAACAGTTTGTTCCATCATCGACCTTAACGCAATCTACAGAGCCACCTGTAACGACGCCCAGCTTTTCAGCTCCACCACAATCCCAGTCACCAGATTCGCCTCAAACTAATACCAGTCACGGTAGAAGAGTTCGTAAACCTGTTCGTTTCTCCGATTTTGTCGAACTCATCCACACCTCATGAATCTTTTTCATTTTCTCTCATCGTTTGTATTATGCTTTTCCGTAAATATCTGAATCTGTCTCCCCGAGTTTTTTCCCCCCATCTATCAGGTAAAGTCATGAGGCTGGCACGTTTGGGTCCGTCCGTTCAATGGTTGGCTGTTTCTCAATTGTTTGGTCGTTTGGATGCTTTGGTCTACCCCCAACGCTTTGTCGTCTCGCCCGCCCACGTTGGCCTTTGGATCGTGGTCTGCTTGGCTCAATTTGGCTCGCCTTGGTCGTTTGTCTGGCTCGCCTTCCTGGCTTTGGCTGCTCGTGTGCCTGGCTCGTTGTTTTTGGTCCCCCCACGGCTCGCCGGTACGAACAGGATTTCAGCTTCGTTGTGGCAGTGGATTGGAATGCGGTGGGGGGAGTGACCTCTCCCAAGCGCACCGTCCTTCAGCAGCGGTGAAAGGTCCTACCGGCCCTTTTTTCTGGATTATCCAGTATTTTGTAGTCCGGTGTGCCCGCTGGGACGGCCCACCGATGATGCATTCCAATCCACAAGAAGAATAAATAATCTAAATACTAACCTACTCCTATGGTTCTGCCTTCTTACATCTGCAAGCCAGCAACGATCGAAGTCCTCGTCCCTCGGCCTTCTAGGAGGAGGCCTGTGTAGTGACCATGACATTTTACTCCATCAAACATCACATTCAGACTTGTACACATTTTGTTTTACTTTGCACCCGTCCAAAGCCTATATATACTGGACTGCGATTTTGAACCAGGTCCGCCATCTTGCCCGCGCGTTGCAGGCTGTTGCGCTCCTACGTGGTGTTACTCATTGCTTCACCATTTTCTCCCATTGTCCTCACGCTATATTCACATAGCTATTGTACATAGCTATTTTCTCAAGACAATCTTTATATCCCGCCGTCTTCTGTCTTACCGGGCTACGAATTTCTTGTGTAGCATTCGTCAAGGCGCTACATTAAGTAGCTGATTGAAGCGGTATCCCATGCCATAAAAATATCATTGTTTCATCCACATCATATTCTTCCTAACAGACTGCGGATTGACGCCCTTCTATTTGCTAGAATTCAACAAGCTAGCTACCCATAATATATACTGTACGACAAAAGTTTAAAACTTTAGTATATGCCTCAAACGCCTGCGACCTTTAGCAAAGTCGACTTGTTCGGGCCTATCTGCAGTTGGCTATGAAGTGAAAGGATATATTTAGAACAGCTGTGGTTACCACATTCGGTACAAGTAAATTTCTGGTGGCGCTGTTTGGAATGTGTAAGTAAGACAAATATTCCTGCTATCCAATTACGACGCCATTCGCAGCGTAAAGTTTACCTACTCACAAAAAGATGGTAAGTAGAAACACGTCGCGTTAACCCCAGGTCTCTCGACGACAAGCAGACATATCTAATTTAACTTAATGTAAGATAAATCACTTGCTCGTTTCCACAGCCCACAAGCGAGGTAGTCTAATCACCAATCCGGAAAAACACCACAAATTTGTTTCGCCCTACTGGGGCTCGACAGTGGCGTGTACTTCTGCGGTCGCCTGCAGGTAACCGGATCCACGACCGCTAGAAGTCTACGCCAAGTAGCCGGCAGCATATGTAACTGAGCCACGGGGAGCAGTGGCAGGCAGCCGTAACTTGCAAACGAACTGGAATGTGGCACGATATGGCCTGCACTGCCAAGCAGTTTACTAACTTTGTAAAACATTGCAGTTGACCTCCAGAATTCACGACTTCCACAACACAACAGCTATCTACGAAGCAACATTTGATGACTGTGGGGGTAATTTTGCTTACTTATGGGTAGGAAGAATTTAAAACCAAATTCTACAGAACGATCCTTTAGTGATTTTACGGGTCGTGATTAGAGTATCTCGCTTGTGAGATGCCAGTATGAATTAGTTCAGTTTTACCTAAAAAAATTCTACTCAGTCAAATGTATTAATCAAAGCTACAAGCTATTAGTCAGATCGTCAGCTAGTAGTTAAATATTTAAAATAACATTCATGCTTCAACAAAATTTCCATTAAAATTTCGCTTGACAACCCGCGACGACAATGCGACTTGTTTAACTACTTCAGAATCCCCATTGATGCAGTTCAATTATGGCCACATTGTAGAAAGTCACGATTGAAATTCACGCACAATAATGTGCCTCGACGGGGAATCGAACCCCAGTCCACGAATTTCCGGTCCGCTGCTCTACCACTGAGCTACCGATGGCTGACGATTAGGTGTGCAAATTTTAACACATGACTTCTGCTTGGTGCGCGACGAATTGGACATTCGAAGGACAGATACTTCGGCCCATTGGGAAGTGACGGGTGAGTGAGTCAATCTGCAACACCAGCACAGGTACTGTGAGCCCAATGGCAATACGTCGCGCACCAAGCAGAAGTCATGTGTTAAAATTTGCATACCTAATCGTCAGCCATCGGTAGCTCAGTGGTAGAGCAGCGGACCGGAAATTCGTGGACCGGGGTTCGATTCCCCGTCGAGGCATATTATTGTGAGTGAATTTTAATCGTGACTTCTACTTTCTACAATCTTTACCCTACTCACAAACATCCAAATTTATGGCCACATAGTTACAGGAAAAAGCGTTGGTTCGCTTTCTCCCATGCAGCCCACACAGCGTCCAACAAGCTAGGAACTACTATGTAGAGCTTTTGGCACACTCAGAGCCCTTCGTTACTCACACACTGTCCGGACAGACGCCTCAGAATTTGTGATTGCAGTTGTTTTTCAGTAACACGATGGGGACTAGGTACAACCCATTTAGCAGCTTCTTTAACGGCATGCAACCAGTAGAATATTGTTACATAGTTTCTAATGGATAATTAATTGTTGCCTACCTCCATCACCTCAAAGATCCCATAAAGGATCAAAATTTCTGCCCTATAATATACTTATTCTCCTCGTCTCCGATCTCAAATCATAATCTGACGGATTGTCACTATAAGAAGTTGACTAAATGGATTTTAATTTGCTGTCAGTCGTTGCCAACCGTGGCCAACCATACCGATGTCCATGCGATACCCGTAAACGCACTCTGTGATATATATATATATATATATATATATATATATATATATATATATATATATATCTTCACAAGTCTCTAAACAGACAAACGTTCCATCCGAAGGATGATGGTAGGGAAAGGAGAATATAAGGTTCATCGAAGAGAGCGAGTAAAAGGTTAGAAAAATCTTTTTTCAGTTTCACACATGCCGTTTTGAATGGTTTGTTTTTCTGTTTTCATGTTTTGTACAAAATTAAACATTACACCATGAAGTGATGGCAGAACAGCATTGACGCCACTGACTCCCAATGTGGGCTATATCCTCCAAGATTTCCAACCGTTGGGAATCCGAATCACGTGGTACCCAGCCTGGGAGAAGCACGGATCCAACTGACGCTAGAAAAGAAGTTAGAAACTTCATGCTTCATTTCCAGTTCTTCAGTTTTCCGCTGCGTCTCCTTTCCCATTCGCGTCGAGAAAGTGAACATAATATGCGATGTGGAAGGTGGTGGGCCGGCATGCGCAGTACGTGAGCGAGCCAATGGAAGCGGTGCTGGATGAGTATGCTCTGGAGACAAGGACTGTCCACTCCCATGAGTCTGCTTTTAACTTCTGCTCACATGGTGTTGCCATCATACGCGAGCAATCGAACGCAAGCAGCGGTTGTCGGAAGTAGACAGTCGTCTCAAATCTTCCGATTGAACAGGCCAGGTCTCGCAACCGTACTGAGGGACAGCACGGACTGTGGCGTTGCACACTCAGCCTTTGAGCTTGAGATTGACATCGCGACGACGCCACAAGTGTCTCAGGTTAGTAAATGCGGGGCGAACTTTGGCAATTTATTGGGAAATTTCATCGCCAATACCGCCACCAGCCGCGATGAAACTCCCGAGGTAAGTAAACTTGTTAACAGGCTCTACTGATACCCGAAATGGTGAGCGTAGGCACATGAGCCTGCCAATGCGGGAGCAAAGCTTCACACTTGGATGGAGCAGAATACGGACCTTACTTAGATGCCTCTATCTACGAGCGGTTCAGAATGGTTTGAACAGCCTGTGAGTAGTCCCCCAGCAAAGCGAGGTCACCAGCATCGTCCAGATCCATGACTCTGCTCCCGGGCAGAAGCTCAAGGCCGCAGCCATAGGCTCCTTCCAGTGCGCGATGTAGGACACCTTCGATGGCAAAGTTGAACAGGAACGGTGAGATAGAACAACCTTGGCGCCCTCCAATGGTAACAGGAAACCAAGAAGAAAGCCTGCCATAAGCTCTAACTTTGCCAGAGGTGTGAGTATAAAGCCCTTTCAAAGTATGACAAACTTGTCTGGAACGCCGTTCCGTAGCAGTGAGTTCCACACGGACGACCTATCTACTGAGTCAAAGTGGTATGGATATCCAAAAACCCCACCATTGTTGGACTTCGGTGGACATGACGATGTTCGAGAATTTGACGCAACATGAAAATTTGGTCAGTGCAACCACGGACAGAACGGAAGCCAACCTACTCTTCACGACACAAACTCTCGCAGGTAACTGAGAGCCGACGCAGCAGAATGGACACGAAACGCTTGGACGCGACAGAGATAAGTGAGACTCCTCGGTAGCTGTTACATTCATCACGAGAGTCATTCTTGTAGATCGGAACTACAACAGATCCTCCAGATGAGTTAGGAACCTTCTCATCGTTCCACACTTTTGTGAACAGTGATGGAATTTCGGTGACAACTATGTTTCCGCATCTTTGAATAAGGCCCAAGGAAAACTGTCAAGACCAGAAGCTTTGTGGCGTTTCAGAGTCTGGATTTCGCTCCGCATTTCCGCAGCAGTGGGAGGTTCCACGCAGAGTGACCAAGAATCACATGATGGCAGTAGGTGTGTAATCGGAAGATGTGTTGGGTAAGTAAACTGGAGAGCAAAGTGCCCTACCCAGCAATCCAGATGTCTGCGTAGGTTGGTGTTCTTTGTACCGTCTGACTCACAGATGGTCTGACTGATGTCCTGAACATTGCGCCCGGTGGATCTGATGGGATAAAAACAACCTGCAGCTGTTACCAGCTGAGGCAGCAACTTCCATTTCCTTGGCCTGTTTAGACCACCAGGATTCACGGTCACGGCGAAGACCCGCTTTCAGTTGTCTGGAAAAAGAACGGCGGAGCTCACCGTGCTCCACACTGATGAGTATAACTCGCCGATAGTCAAAAAGTACCGCAGAGGTGGCCGAGATACAACTTTCAGTTGTGCAACGAACAAGACCACAACTGGATAAACTCGCTGAAGGCATAATCTGTTGCAATCGCGACCAATGCTGGTCAACGTCCCGAGGAGGCGCAGAAGTGAGGTTCTCATGAAGCCGCTGTTGATATTTCCACTGCACGACGGGGTCGTCCAGTTTACCCGAGTTAACTCGAAACTGTCTAGTCCTAGGCCAGCCACCGAAACGCATGCAAACCGACGCCCGCACGAGCGCATGATAAGTTTCCACACATGTCGACCAATAGGATCTGCAGTCCCGAATACTGCCACGCCAGCGATGACTTATGGCGATGTGACCAACCTGTGGCTAACGGTGGGGGGGAAGATGAGCGTGCCAGGTAGCGTAATGACGCCTCCAAGATGGCGTCTTCTTGGGAACAAACGACCAACACGCGAGTTGAAATCCTCCGCCATAATAATGATGTCTGTTTTGGGGGCCATTAAGAGCAAACCATGAAGGTTCTGATAGAATTGTTCTTTGACGGTATCCAGGCTACAGTCAGTGGGAGCATAAGCGAAGATTACAAAAAGAGCACCTTTGTCTTCTCGACGCCTGTTAACATTGCACGAGCCACGGAGCCTAATAGCACAATGCTGACAGTTAATCGGAATCACTTAGAGGACGGATTCGGCTCTGGCACTAAGGGCGACTCAACACAGGCTTGCTCAGAGGCGGTAGCCTAGGCGTCTCCAGAAAGTCGAAGGTGGAAATAAATAAAAGCGTAAATTGGTGACGACAATGAGTAAACTGTGCTGGAATCCCGAAGTCATGTTTCGGACAAACAACAGACACCAATGCAAGAATTTCTGGAGTGCGCGCGAGACCGGCTTTTTGCCCAATCTGTTTTAAGGTGCGCACAGTTAAAACCGCCAAGTTGAACTGTCTGCAGTATTGGAGAGGGGAGAATCCGTGAACGTTCTATCCCGGTCCGGCGCTGTGTGTTTATGTCAGAGGATGAGGCCACAACAGTATTATCAAAGAAAGCAAGGCTGTTCATCGTTGACTGATCAAACAAAAACAGGGAAGAATGATACAGGGGAAGAGTATATATATATATATATATATATATATATATATATATATATATATATATATATATATCACAAAATCTACGGTACAGATATTGTGTCATCGGAATCATGGCTGAATAGGAAAACAATATGAATAATAAGAAAAGAACAACAACAAATGCTTTTTTTGTCTATTTTACCACTCACAGTTTTTGAAATTTTTTCAGTTTGTTCTTTTTTAGGGGGAGGAAGAAGGGACACCGCAACAAACCGATGCACACGTCCGCCATTGACATCGATCTTGAGCCATAACTTCCAAGGTCTTCAACCAGCAAGTATCCTCATCTCTCGGACCCCAACCAGGTAGTCGACAACAACCGGCCGAGGTCAACTGTTTCGTCAACTTTTTCATGCGGCTTCTCCATGTTGTAGCCTGTCCACCAGACCGCCTTCTCCAGCCCTGTCCAGCAAGTGCAAACAACGCACGACGGGGGTAACGCTGGACAAGCATGCGCAATACGTGTCCCAACCACCGCAGTTGTTGCAATGAGATGAGCTCCTCGAGCGAGTGGCTTCCACGTCCCAAGACACGCTGTCTAACTTCCACATTGCTTACGTGGTGCTACCACCACACACGGGCAATGGACCGCAGACAGCGGTGCTCGAAGACGGATAGCCTGCGCAAGTCATCTTTACGAATGTGCCAGGTCTCGCATCCGTACAACAGTACAGCACGAACAGTCGCACAATAGACCCGCCCTTTGGTGGAGAGACGAATGTCATGGCGACGCCACAAATGCCTCAGCCTAGAAAAAGCGAGGCCTGCTCTCGAGATGGGCATCGAAATCTCGTCTCCAACAGCCCCGCCAGCAGTGATGCAACTTCCCAAGTAGACAAAGCTCTCCACAACCTCTAGTGTCTCACCAGCAAGCGTGAGTGCAGGCAGAGGCAACTGCCAGTCTTGAAGCAGAGCCTTGAATTTAGATGGCGAAAAGTACACACCGTACTTTGATGCTTCGATCGCCAAGCGGTTTAATGCAAGTTGGACCACCTGTGGATCATCACCCAGAAAGACGATATCATCAACATAACCTAAATCAACAACTCGACTACCTGGGAGGAGCTCAATGCCAGCGTTCAACGAATCGCTCAGAGCGTTCTTCAGGACATCCTCAATGACAAAGTTGAATAGGAACGGAGAGATAGGGCATCCTTGTCGAACTCCACTGGAGACCACAAAGGTAGGCGAAAGCATGCCATAAGCCCTAACCCTGCTCGAGGTCAGACTATATAGAGCGCGCAGTATGGAGACGAACTTCTCGGGGACACCGTTCCTCAGAAGGACACAGTACTGTACGATCGACAGAATCGAAGGATGCACGGATATTCAGGAACACAGCAATCGTTGGACTCTGAGACACATGGCGGAGCTCGAGGATCTGGCGAAGTGTGAAGATTTGATCGATGCAGCCGCGACCAGGGCGAAACCCAGCTTGTTCTTCTCGTTGCAACGATTCGCGTGTTGGGGATAGCTTGCGAAGTATGATGGACACCAGCAGCTTGCAAACGACGGGGACTAAGCTTATTCCTCTGTAGTTGGAGCAGATTGTGCGCAGGCCCTTTTTGAAGATGGGGACGACTATCGATTCACCCCAAGATGATGGAACTTTCTCTTTCGACCAAATTTTCGAGAACAAAGCGGTGAGTTCTCGGACCAGCGATGCGCCACCATCTTTAAATAGAGCTGGATGAAGACCATCAGGGCCGGGAGCTTTATAACGCTTCATGTGCTGGGGCTCCTGCTCGATTTCCTGGGAAGAGGGAGGGTCTGTTGGGGCCGACCACTCGGCCCCAGCGCGAGAGCCAGAGGTGGCAGATGGAGCTGGGGGCCAACAAAACTGCGAGCCAAAATGTTCGGCCCATCGCTCCAACCGTCGTTGAAGATTGGTGATTAAGGTGCCATCCTCTTCGCATATTGTTTCACTTATACCAGATCGAACACCTTCGGTGACTCGAATGAGATGGAAGAGTTTCCTGGTATTACCACAGAGACTAGCAAGCTCCATCTCCCTAGCACGTTCACACAACCAAGCTTCGCGGTCCATTTGCAGACTCCTGCGCAACTCTCGACCAAGGTATTGGCGTTCCTCACTGTGTCTGGAATCCGATGGGATCAAGCAGCGTCTGTCCATCAGCGACAAGGAGTCGGGGGAAATCCAATGTTTCGGTGGGTGACGAGTAACTCCACAAGTGTCGATACAGGCGGAAACTAACGCATCTTTGATATGCGCCCACTGCGAATCGTGATCACCGTCAATAGTTGAGCCAAACAAGGTTGACAGTGAGGCTTGGTACCTGGTTAAAATCGCAGCGTTTTGTAGATTCGCGACGTCCGTTCGGTAGTGGGCGCGCTTGGGTGATCCTCCGAAACGCATGCAAGTCTTAGCACGAACCAATGCGTGATCAGAGTCTAGAAAAGTTGACCAGTACGATCGGCAGTCCGTTACGCTTCCGCGCCATCTGTAGCTGATTGCTATGTGGTCAAGCTGGGAGCATTCTTCCGTTTGTGAGGGCGGGCGCCAGGTAGCAGTGTGTCTCCTCGAGTGTCGAAAACTAGTGCTCGAAAGAAACAAGCGATGATCAGAGCAAAGAGCAAGCAATCTGTCTCCATTGTCTGATCGACTGCCACCGAGACCAAAACTACCCCCAATGTGGTGCTCGCTTGGTAGAAGGCGGCCAACCCGTGCGTTAA
Source organism: Dicrocoelium dendriticum (assembly GCA_944474145.2). Taxonomy (NCBI): domain Eukaryota; kingdom Metazoa; phylum Platyhelminthes; class Trematoda; order Plagiorchiida; family Dicrocoeliidae; genus Dicrocoelium; species Dicrocoelium dendriticum. Next base: position 105,271,309 of record OX104065.1, read on the forward strand.
AGTCCCCGGCAAGAATGACTATATACGTCCTTTTGGATGAACGCAGAAGTTCATGTACTTGTTGGTAAAACCTATCTTTAACTGCATCCGGGATGCAGTCTGTAGGGGCGTAGGCGGAGATGACAAATAAGGCACGCTTAACATCTCGACGCCTGCTTAGGTTACGTGAACTTCTTAGTCTGACTGCACATAGTCCGCTGTTGACTGGGATCCAGTCAAGCAGAGCTGATTCAGCCCTGGCACTTAATACAACCCCAACACCAGCTTGACCAGTGGCGGCAGCTTCTGGGTCTTCGGAAAGTTGCAAGTAGTATTTGGCGTCAGAGTTAACCGGAGAGGCCATTCTGATGACGGCGCTAGTTCGAACATTAAACGCTGCGAGGGTGAATGCAGAACCAGGTCGAAGAAGAGCTGGAGCTTCGGTGGAGTGAGAGGCGGTTGCGATCGCAGGACAATGAAAATCGGGAGTTTGGCTGTTACTTCCATCAGCTGCGAGACGTGGGTCGTTTGTGACGGTGACCGTAGAAGACATCAGAGTACATGTGGGGGAAGGACGGGAAGTGGGTTGATCTGTGAGTAGAGGTTGAGCGGTTGTTAGCACGGAAGAGCGGCATAGCAGTAGCAGTAATAAGCGACGTGGTCCATGATTCGTCAGTGGGCGTGATACTACCCGGTTGCCCAGGCCGAAGTAGAGGGTTGTCTTAGGGGGCCCTACCCCGAGCCTTTGATCAAAGATCTAACCTACAAGGCAGCAGGGCGATGTGAGGGCGTCGCAACCCGTTGGGAGCCGGTGACCAAATAGATCGTTCATACGCCTTCCGGTCCTTGAAGGACCAGGGGCCCAACTCACCCTTAAAGTACAATGCCTCTCAGGGAGGGGCAAGGGGCAGTGACTTTATTTAGTGGCGAGTCACATCCGCCACGTCGCAGTGTTGTTAAACGGACATATGTGGCGTGTGGTGAAAGTGTTTGCAGTAGTAACATGAGATCAAAACATGAGTAGAGCGAATATCGCAGTTCTGTCGCATGGTTCATCAGTAGGCGAGGTACTACCCGGTTGCCTAGGCCGAGGTAGGTGGTTGTCTTAGGGAGTCGCCACCCCGAGCCTTTCCCTCAATAGACTACCCGCAAGGCAGCAGGGCGAATTCAGGGAATCGAGCCCGTTGGGAGCCGGTGACCGATAACTCGGTTCATACGCCCCTGTTTGGGAAAGTAGCAAACACAGGCGCGATCCTCACAACGATGGCAGCATCTGGTAGCTGGAATACATTGCTCCACAACAGTGAAGCAAGGGGTAGTGACTTTCTTTAGTGGCGAGTAACATCCGCCACGTCGCAGTGTTGTTAAACGGACATATGCGGCTTTTTATAGGGAAGACGATTGCCAGGCGAAAACGCACCACGTCCTGGAACATTGCCGCCAAACTATTCGTTGGGACGGGAAGATTTCGAACCACCCAGCTGGCACCACGAGGTTGTTCGGCAAGCCAGCGGTATAATCCCAGTAAACTCAACCTGGCCCTTTGCCAAACGCGCATGTAGCAGTCCTGTGCGAAATATTCAAAGACTACCTTAAGCCGTTCTAGCTTGTCCATGTAAGGCGGACTTCCTCCAACGCTGTCTATAGAATGTTTTATCCTGATAACCAAAAGTTCTTAAAACTGAGCACCGAAGGCTTCGTTTGGTTAAACGAACTTGTGTCGCTGCTCTGAAATCCTCAATCAAAGAATAAAAGAAGCAAAAACTGATCTTCGGGTATAGTGCTGCCAGCGCGCAACATCTAACATTTGTTTTAGATTCTGTCTCAGTAAAATAAATAACTGAGATTCACTTCTAAGTCAATAGCGCTACAGACTTGGATTGCAGGTGACAATCCATCCACACATGGACAGATGATTCAATGATGATGATACAGTGGTGATGATGACACAATGCACAACACACATCAACCTACACAACCGAGATTAGTTCTTGTATGCATGCCTCTGCGTAAAAATTATGGTGAGTGCACCGAAACCGCTGGCTCGCCGAACGACCTCCACATGGTGTTAGCTGGGTGACTCGGGTCATTCTCGTCCAAGCGAATGGTTCGGCGGCAGTGTTTCAGGACTTGGTGGGTTCCCTCTGGTAGGCATTCTGCTTAGAAAGAGCAATAACTGTCCATTTAACAACCCTGTGACGTGGCGGATTTGGCTCGCTACTAATTAAAGTTACCGACTCTCGCTCATAAAGATGATCCTACCCTTTTCTCAAACATTAGACATCCACTCCGAAGGGTCCTTGTGATTCCTTCTTACACTGGCGTCCCGATCAAAAACAACCACAGATACAGCGTTACTTTAACAGCTCCATTCAAGGTGGCCATATACACAGGTACCTACATAGATACCTACACATAAATCCAGTTTGCAAGTTATTTACTTGCAAACATTTGTGCAATTACGTATCTTTATTGTTGGCATTACCATGATCCTGCCTACGCAGGCGTGCCTCGCGCTGTTGATAATAAACAATTTGTTTATGTACTATGCTTTCTTTTCAGGATTTTGGGCTTCCCACTCTGGCCATCCTACGGTACTTTTGGCAGAGAATTCTGCAATTTATCGCACCGTTAAGTACTTCCGCCGTTTGCTTTAAGGACGTCCAGTTACCATCCTCACGGATCAGAAGCCACTCGCTTTTGCTTTTCGTGGTTCCACTGATGGCTATTCACTTAGAGAAACTCGTCAAATATCAAAGTTTACCACTGACATTTGAAACAGGGATACAGCTCACAATGTTTTATCAGAAAATATGTTTCGCATTGATCAACACGAGGTTTCGCGCCAAGTAAACATCCTAGAAGACATCGCAGCCTATCAGGAAAGAGATCCTGAGTTTGAGCAAATGAAATCAGATCCATCTATCAAACATTTTCAACTATCCATTCTCAACACGTACTTTGGAATTCAATGTGATCTATCCATCGGAAAGCCTCCACCACCCCTCCCGCAACGGTATCGGTGATTTGCGTTTAACTACCTGCACGGAACCTCTCATCCGAGCATCTGCGCCACTACCACGCTGATCACAGATAATTATATCTGGACCAGCGTGCACTCTGATATCCGGTGGTGGGCGAAACACAGTTGCCACACTTGCCACAATAGCAAGATACCTCACCACATTATTTTACTGTTCCTGGAACCTTTTCGCTGCCTGACGCTCAATTCAAACATGTCCATATCGACATCTTTGGGTCTCTACTGCCATCCGACAGTTTTACTTACGTATTTACATGTATCTATCGTTTCACACGTTGACCACAAGCCGTACCACTGCGGGATTTCTCATATGAGACCGTTGCACGAAATTTCATCGAAACTTCCATATCCGTGTTTGGCACCATCACCACTATCACCATTGATAGAGGACCCAGTTTAATTATGACCTGTCTCGCGATCTTAAACGCATGCCCTGCCATTCTCATCTATGCACGACAGCATATCACCCAGGTGTCAACGGTTTAGTTGAGCGTTTTCACCGTCAACTCAAGGCCGCAATTACCGCGACGCAATCGAACATCCAGTGGTCGTAACGCTTAACAATCATTCTTCTCGGTATTTGCAACCGATAAAGGAAGAGACCCGTCGTTGTGCAGCAGAGTTAGCTTATGTTTTGACGCTGTTTTCCTGAAGAATTGGTACTGGATTCCAGGGTCACCGGCAAAGTCGATCCTATACCATATGTTACACCACTGAGGCAATTATTCAACGACAGTCGTCCAGCGCCACCACGACTAAACTGTACGAGTCAACATGTTCACCCTGACTTGCACATGTGCCCATACATTCAAGCAAGCTTGGATGCGGTTCGCAAACCTTTGACATCGCCTTACGAAGCCATTTTAAAGTCATCGCCCGCAAAGTAAAGTATTTCGTAATGGACAGAAATGGTTCTAAAGACTCTGTCAGTAATGATGGCCCTGTTGTAACGCTGCGCGGCCTGCTCGCTCTCGCCTGGTTGATTCACGCATGTTGCTAAATCTGCGCCTTCACGCGTGCTCTGATTTACGCCTTGGCAAACCCGACCGGAACGAAGACAGAAGACTACTCAGCAGACCAGAGTTGTATTAAGGCAAAGAACGGTCATATTTATATGTCACTATCACCAAGCGGATTTGGCTCTAAGCCCACGCTGCACACCTACTTGTCCGCTACATCTGTCCGATTCACCGTGTTGCTCGGGTACTACAGTCTTCGTTCGCCTACCTGGCGCATGGCAACGCACGTGATGTCTGGCGCGTGACTTCATCAGCTTCCGGTCTGGCCTTGGCAACACGCCTGGTGTCCGATCAGATTTCGGCTGGGCCCTGGTAACACGCTCGTAGAGTCCTTCCCAAGCACGCTTGGTGGTAAACGCGCGAGCGTCGGCTCTCAGCTTTCTCGTCCAACTGTCACCTCCCCTTCCGAATTGAGTCAGCCTGCACACCCTTCGAACCTGAGTGTGTTCGTAGCTTTTCGCTCGGGGATTGATTTGCAGCCGTTGTGGCCTTCTCCGCTTCCGCGCCGGTCTGCATGGTGCATCTGATTTCTGCGGCATTTGTTTCGTCTCACCTGGTTGCTGACATTCAGCTTCCAACACGAACGTGTCTAGTAGGATGTCCCAATGTAAAGCTGGTGGTTCCTGAGGACCTTGGGTTTTGCCATGATTAGGTCTCAGGTGATTGATGTGCCTAATCCATCTCTCACGTCCAACCATCACATCGTAGATAACTCTGCCTTTCCTTCCGATAACCGTTCAACTAGACCACCCCTTCGGCCTTCGAAAATCCCGGGCGTAGACCATGTCACCAACATTGAAGTTACGGAGCTTGATCTTGCAATCTTCCTCCTGGTGACTGTTGCCGTGCTTTTCTATTCTTCTTGGTAAAAGATTATCAAACAACGTCCGGATCTTTCTTCCAAATAGTACTTCTGTGGGGGCTTTCCCATCAGGGGAGTTTGGATTCGGAGCGTTCCGATACATGCATAGAAAAGCTTGAATTGCATCCTGTGAAGCTCTTTTTTGTCCTGCTTTACAGAGTGCACGTTTGAACGTGTCCACAAACCTTTCCGCCTGTCCGTTTGATTGAGGATGATATGGTGGTGAGCACATCTGATGAATTCCCTTTTCTTTGCACCACTCGCGAAAAGAAGTCGAGGTAAATTGTGTTCCATTGTCTGTCACTAACACCTCTGGCAGGCCGAAATATCGGAACAGCTTCTCCAGCTCGTTGATAGTGTGCTGTGCAGTCGGACTGTTTACCGGAATCACATCAGGCCACCTGGTGAATGAGTCAACCAAAACGAGATAGGATTGGCCATTGATCGGTCCTGCATAGTCTATGTGTATTCGTTGCCACGGTTTCTCTGCCTTAGGCCAAGGTTGCCACTGACACTTGGGAGGAGCCTTCGCTGCAAGTTGACAAGATTCACACTGTTGGCAGAATTTTTCAATTTCCGAATCCATTTCTGGCCAGTAAACAAAGCTGCGTGCCAAGGCTTTCATGCGGCTGGTACCAGGGTGCGCCGTGTGGAACTGCTGCAATATTTGCCTCTGCAATTTCCTTGGCACCGCCACTCGATCTCCAAACATCAGACAATTGTCCACGACTGACAGGGATGCACCTCGATGGTAAAACGGCCGCAACTCCATAGGTATGCTTCCATTTGGCCAACATGTTCGTACACAGTGCATCGCTTTCTCCAAGATTCTGTCCCGTGATGTCTCCATACGAATAGTGTCGGCTGTTACTGGTAGTCTTCTCACATTATCAGCCAGGATTTGTTGGACTTCTGCTTCGAAACTGATAGCTGCAATCACACAAGCATCATTCTCCTTTGGGTGTGAACTGATGAGACGAGACAGGGCATCCGCTTGACCGATTAGCTGCGTCGGTTTATACTGTATACTGAAGTCGTAGGCCAGTAGTATGGTCGCCCATCGTTGCAATCGGTTTGCCGTAAAAACTGGAATTCCTTTCTTTGAACCGAATATCGACAGAAGAGGTTTGTGGTCAGTCAGGAGCGTGAAATGTCTGCCATACAGCATCTTATGGAACCGTTTCATTGCGAAAACAATCGCGAGCGCTTCCTTCTCTATCTGGCTATAGTTCTTTTCAGCTGGCGTTAGTGATCGTGCTGCGTGCGCGATAGCCTTCTCTCCTTCATGCGGAAAAACCTGGGAAATAACTGCACCGACATCATAATTTGAAGCATCCGTAGCAACGACAATTTTGAAATTCGGATTGAAGTGATTTAAGAGTAGATCGGAAGTGAGAGCTTCTTTGACTGCATCAAAAGACTGCTGGCACTCCTTCGTCCATTTCCAATCCTTGTCTTTTATCAGTAGCTGGTTCAGCGGTCCTCTGGTTTGGTGAAGGCTTGGTAGGAAAGCACTGTAATGGCTAACGAGCCCAAGAAAAGAGCGGAGCTCTGCAATGGCTTCTGGTGGCTTCATCTTTTTGATGGCTTCAATATTGGCGGGATCCGGGCGCCGGCCATGTTTGTCGATGATGAACCCAAGAAATTTGACACTTTCTAATAGGAACTCACATTTTTCAGCCCGTGATCGGAATCCAGCTTCCTGAAGACGCTAAAGCACTCTCCCCAGTGTCTGTATCAAGTCTTGTGGATCTGAGCCCATAATCAGCGCGTCGTCCAGGTATACTGCTGTGTTTGGGATATCGCTCAGCAGGGTATCCATTATTTGTTGAAAAATGGCCGGTGCGGTTTTCACTCCAAACGGCAGCCGGTTGTACTGAAAAAGTCCGAGGTGGGTATTTACTGTCAGCAATGTTCTGCACTGATGAGCAACTGGGATTTGCAAATACGCATCAGCTAGGTCAAGTTTTGCGAAACATTTCCCCCCATTGGGTTTGCTGAACAAGTCTTCTGGTACCGTCAGGGGATCCTGATGATCTTCCAACACAGAATTTAAACCTGTCGAGAAATCAGCACAAATACGGAGTTTACCGTTTCCTTTCTTTACCACCACGATAGGTGCTGCCCATTCGGAATAGTGAACTCGTTCGATTATCCCTTCAGATTGTAGTCGATTTAACTCGGCTTCCACTAAAGACTGGGTTGCGTAGGGTACCGGGCATCTTGGTCTAAAGACTGGCTTGGCGTCTGGTTTAAGGTTCAATGAGGCAGTAGCTATGTTGCAGCATCCGAGACCAGGTTGAAACAATGCATCGTGACGTCGTTTTATCTCGGCAATCTGACTTTGAAACATCGGGCTTGAAGGTGACGGTTGTGACAGCAGATTGACTTGCGGTGGCTGACATATACTGTTCACTGATTGATCAAGCAGTTTCAGTTCATCCATCCAGTCGAGCCCCAACAAATCTAACCCCGGCTGGTCTGTCACGAAACATGTCGCCTGGATTTGTTTATCGCGAAAGTTTACCTGACAATTCAGTTCACCCACAAATTTCAACGTACCTCCTGAAGCATTCCGTGCCGTGTGGTCCGTTTGTATGAATGTTGGTCGCCCAAGCATGCACCAAGTGTCGCGAGATATCAGGGTGATATCAGAAGCCGTGTCAATTTGTAACTTGACTTGGAAGCCGTTGATTTTCACAATTGTGTATTTGCGCTTGCTGGCCCCGTCAACCTTGAATGTTGCGGTGATAGATCTGGTCAAATTGGGACGCCGGAACGGTCTGGCATTGTTACGCATCTTCTTGGTCAGAATTGGAGGAGTCGCCAGGCAACACGACTCCTTATGCCCTTTTCTGCCGCAACGGTTGCAAGTGTGAGTTTTGAATGGACACTCGCGGGCAAAATGCCACTCTCTACAAAACCAGCATGCAGTGGGAGGTTTAGAATGCGTTGAACTCACGTGGAAAGCTTCTTTTCGGGGAGTACGGCTGACTGCACAGACAAAATCTTGATCGTTCTGGTTGGACAACTGCTGGATCATTGCGGTATCGTGTTTCAGATTCGTCATGCGTTGGCACTCACCGGTCACTTGCTGCAATGTGACATCCGGATTCTGCTCAATTTTGTTCAGTATTCGTGTTCGAATGCCGGCGTCTTTGGATGCTTGTAGGCCACAAACGTATATGAGGCATTTAAACTGATCACTTGTCATCTTGTGTAGTTGTGACCGTTCGCACTCTCGATTCACCAGGCTGGAATAGTCGACCCAGTCTTCGTCTTCTTTTTTGGTTATTGTCAGACACTTGTACCGGATGTTGAACAAAGAAGTCTGTTCTCCGAAAATCTGCGACAGGACTGCAACCACTTCGTCGAAGGACAAATCGGTACTCTTTTTGGGTAAGATAAAATTGGTGAACTTCTCGGGTTCGGCAGCACCCAGCTTCCGCAGCATTAGTCGAATCTTCATTTCTGCTGGAAGAATGGCAAAATCAACCCGGAACATATCTTCATACTTGTGGAACCACGAAACAAATGTTATGCCAGCATCAGCGTCATAATGAAACTCACTGATCTGCTGAGTCAGGGTTTCTGGTGACGGGGCACCTTCACTTGTCGCTAACCCTGGGCTTGACTGCACTGTCATCTTCTGAGTTAACATCTCGATCAGTTTGGTTTGGGATGCTTCAAACTGCGCCTGTTGTTGTTGCAACAGCATCTGCAATTGTTCAAAGCTAATTGCCATGCCTGGGTTAGGTTGCACTCGCGTCGCCACTGTTGTAACGCTGCGCGGCCTGCTCGCTCTCGCCTGGTTGATTCACGCCTGTTGCTAAATCTGCGCCTTCACGCGTGCTCTGATTTACGCCTTGGCAAACCCGACCGGAACGAAGACAGAAGACTACTCAGCAGACCAGAGTTGTATTAAGGCAAAGAACGGTCATATTTATATGTCACTATCACCAGGCGGATTTGGCTCTAAGCCCACGCTGCACACCTACTTGTCCGCTGCATCTGTCCGATTCACCGTGTTGCTCGGGTACTACAGTCTTCGTTCGCCTACCTGGCGCATGGCAACGCACGTGATGTCTGACGCGTGATTTCATCAGCTTCCGGTCTGGCCTTGGCAACACGCCTGGTGTCCGATCAGATTTCGGCTGGGCCCTGGTAACACGCTCGTAGAGTCCTTCCCAAGCACGCTTGGTGGTAAACGCGCGAGCGTCGGCTCTCAGCTTTCTCGTCCAACTGTCACCTCCCCTTCCGAATTGAGTCAGCCTGCACACCCTTCGAACCTGAGTGTGTTCGTAGCTTTTCGCTCGGGGATTGATTTGCAGCCGTTGTGGCCTTCTCCGCTTCCGCGCCGGTCTGCATGGTGCATCTGATTTCTGCGGCATTTGTTTCGTCTCACCTGGTTGCTGACATTCAGCTTCCAACACGAACGTGTCTAGTAGGATGTCCCAATGTAAAGCTGGTGGTTCCTGAGGACCTTGGGTTTTGCCATGATTAGGTCTCAGGTGATTGATGTGCCTAATCCATCTCTCACGTCCAACCATCACATCGTAGATAACTCTGCCTTTCCTTCCGATAACCGTTCAACTAGACCACCCCTTCGGCCTTCGAAAATCCCGGGCGTAGACCATGTCACCAACATTGAAGTTACGGAGCTTGATCTTGCAATCTTCCTCCTGGTGACTGTTGCCGTGCTTTTCTATTCTTCTTGGTAAAAGATTATCAAACAACGTCCGGATCTTTCTTCCAAATAGTACTTCTGTGGGGGCTTTCCCATCAGGGGAGTTTGGATTCGGAGCGTTCCGATACATGCATAGAAAAGCTTGAATTGCATCCTGTGAAGCTCTTTTTTGTCCTGCTTTACAGAGTGCACGTTTGAACGTGTCCACAAACCTTTCCGCCTGTCCGTTTGATTGAGGATGATATGGTGGTGAGCACATCTGATGAATTCCCTTTTCTTTGCACCACTCGCGAAAAGAAGTCGAGGTAAATTGTGTTCCATTGTCTGTCACTAACACCTCTGGCAGGCCGAAATATCGGAACAGCTTCTCCAGCTCGTTGATAGTGTGCTGTGCAGTCGGACTGTTTACCGGAATCACATCAGGCCACCTGGTGAATGAGTCAACCAAAACGAGATAGGATTGGCCATTGATCGGTCCTGCATAGTCTATGTGTATTCGTTGCCACGGTTTCTCTGCCTTAGGCCAAGGTTGCCACTGACACTTGGGAGGAGCCTTCGCTGCAAGTTGACAAGATCCACACTGTTGGCAGAATTTTTCAATTTCCGAATCCATTTCTGGCCAGTAAACAAAGCTGCGTGCCAAGGCTTTCATGCGGCTGGTACCAGGGTGCGCCGTGTGGAACTGCTGCAATATTTGCCTCTGCAATTTCCTTGGCACCACCACTCGATCTCCAAACATCAGACAATTGTCCACGACTGACAGGGATGCACGTCGATGGTAAAACGGCCGCAACTCCATAGGTATGCCTCCATTTGGCCAACATGTTCGTACACAGTGCATCGCTTTCTCCAAGATTCTGTCCCGTGATGTCTCCATACGAATAGTGTCGGCTGTTACTGGTAGTCTTCTCACATTATCAGCCAGGATTCGTTGGACTTCTGCTTCGAAACTGATAGCTGCAATCACACAAGCATCATTCTCCTTTGGGTGTGAACTGATGAGACGAGACAGGGCATCCGCTTGACCGATTAGCTGCGTCGGTTTATACTGTATACTGAAGTCGTAGGCCAGTAGTATGGTCGCCCATCGTTGCAATCGGTTTGCCGTAAAAACTGGAATTCCTTTCTTTGAACCGAATATCGACAGAAGAGGCTTGTGGTCAGTCAGGAGCGTGAAATGTCTGCCATACAGCATCTTATGGAACCGTTTCATTGCGAAAACAATCGCGAGCGCTTCCTTCTCTATCTGGCTATAGTTCTTTTCAGCTGGCGTTAGTGATCGTGCTGCGTGCGCGATAGCCTTCTCTCCTCCATGCGGAAAAACCTGGGAAATAACTGCACCGACATCATAATTTGAAGCATCCGTAGCAACGACAATTTTGAAATTCTGATTGAAGTGAGTTAAGAGTAGATCGGAAGTGAGAGCTTCTTTGACTGCATCAAAAGACTGCTGGCACTCCTTCGTCCATTTCCAATCCTTGTCTTTTATCAGTAGCTGGTTCAGCGGTCCTCTGGTTTGGTGAAGGCTTGGTAGGAAAGCACTGTAATGGCTAACGAGCCCAAGAAAAGAGCGGAGCTCTGCAATGTCTTCTGGTGGCTTCATCTTTTTGATGGCTTCAATATTGGCGGGATCCGGGCGCCGGCCATGTTTGTCGATGATGAACCCAAGAAATTTGACACTTTCTAATAGGAACTCACATTTTTCAGCCCGTAATCGGAATCCAGCTTCCTGAAGACGCGAAAGCACTCTCTCCAGTGTCTGTATCAAGTCTTGCGGATCTGAGCCCATAATCAGCGCGTCGTCCAGGTATACTGCTGTATTTGGGATATCGCTCAGCAGGGTATCCATTATTTGTTGAAAAATGGCCGGTGCGGTTTTCACTCCAAACGGCAGCCGGTTGTACTGAAAAAGTCCGAGGTGGGTATTTACTGTCAGCAATGTTCTGCACTGATGGGCAACTGGGATTTGCAAATACGCATCAGCTAGGTCAAGTTTTGCGAAACATTTCCCCCCATTGAGTTTGCTGAACAAGTCTTCTGGTACCGTCAGGGGATCCTGATGATCTTCCAACACAGAATTTAAACCTGTCGAGAAATCAGCACAAATACGGAGTTTACCGTTTCCTTTCTTTACCACCACGATAGGTGCTGCCCATTCGGAATAGTGAACTCGTTCGATTATCCCTTCAGATTGTAGTCGATTTAACTCGGCTTCCACTAAAGACTGGGTTGCGTAGGGCACCGGGCATCTTGGTCTAAAGACTGGCTTGGCGTCTGGTTTAAGGTTCAATGAGGCAGTAGCTATGTTGCAGCATCCGAGACCAGGTTGCAACAATGCATCGCCACGTCGTTTTATCTCGGCACTCTGACTTTGAAACATCGGGCTTGGAGGTGACGGTTGTGACAGCAGATTGACTTGCGGTGGCTGACATATTCTGTTCACTGATTGATCAAGCAGTTTCAGTTCATCCATCCAGTCGAGCCCCAACAAATCTAACCCCGGCTGGTCTGTCACGAAACAAGTCGTCTGGATTTGTTTATCGCGAAAGTTTACCTGACAATTCAGTTCACCCACAAATTTCAACGTACCTCCTGAAGCATTCCGTGCCGTGTGGTCCGTTTGTATGAATGTTGGTCGCCCAAGCATGCACCAAGTGTCGCGAGATATCAGGGTGATATCAGAAGCCGTGTCAATTTGTAACTTGACTTGGAAGCCGTTGATTTTCACAATTGTGTATTTGCGCTTGCTGGCCCCGTCAACCTTGAATGTTGCGGTGATAGATCTGGTCATATTGGGACGCCGGAACGGTCTGGCATTGTTACGCATCTTCTTGGTCAGAATTGGACGAGTCGCCAGGCAACACGACTCCTTATGCCCTTTTCTGCCGCAACGGTTGCAAGTGTGAGTTTTGAATGGACACTCGCGGGCAAAATGCCACTCTCTACAAAACCAGCATGCAGTGGGAGGTTTAGAATGCGTTGAACTCACGTGGAAAGCTTCTTTTCGGGGAGTACGGCTGACTGCACAGACAAAATCTTGATCGTTCTGGTTGGACAACTGCTGGATCATTGCGGTATCGTGTTTCAGATTCGTCATGCGTTGGCACTCACCGGTCACTTGCTGCAATGTGACATCCGGATTCTGCTCAATTTTGTTCAGTATTCGTGTTCGAATGCCGGCGTCTTTGGATGCTTGTAGGCCACAAACGTATATGAGGCATTTAAACTGATCACTTGTCATCTTGTGTAGTTGTGACCGTTCGCACTCTCGATTCACCAGGCTGGAATAGTCGACCCAGTCTTCGTCTTCTTTTTTGGTTATTGTCAGACACTTGTACCGGATGTTGAACAAAGAAGTCTGTTCTCCGAAAATCTGCGACAGGACTGCAACCACTTCGTCGAAGGACAAATCGGTACTCTTTTTGGGTAAGATAAAATTGGTGAACTTCTCGGGTTCGGCAGCACCCAGCTTCCGCAGCATTAGTCGAATCTTCATTTCTGCTGGAAGAATGGCAAAATCAACCCGGAACATATCTTCATACTTGTGGAACCACGAAACAAATGTTATGCCAGCATCAGCGTCATAATGAAACTCACTGATCTGCTGAGTCAGGGTTTCTGGTGACGGGGCACCTTCACTTGTCGCTAACCCTGGGCTTGACTGCACTGTCATCTTCTGAGTTAACATCTCGATCAGTTTGGTTTGGGATGCTTCAAACTGCGCCTGTTGTTGTTGA